>BSAI01000104.1:16794550-16885533 GCA_036245035.1 Adrianichthys oophorus | reverse complement strand
TCCATCCCACACCGGACAATGAAATAAATAAATATGTCATTAAATGTTTAAATGTGTTTTTTAATGGCAATTTTCATACTTTAATGCCACATATACCGGTATACGTTTTTTTTCCTATTAATTAGTTTATAAAACTATTGTACATCTTCTGATTGCTATGAGAGTTGAAATATCTTTACAGTTTAAAGGAAGGGAAATAAAGCCAACTTTGCACTGATGTGCTCTGTTGTGAAGTTGTTTGCTAGATTTTTCCTTTAAGATTTTTAAATGGTTGGCGTGCTTCTTTCAAGTTTGGCATCATGGCGATTTTAAAGTTACAATATTTCTAAGACATAATAAACAATATAATTAAATAAATGAAATTACACGTTTTCAAATGCACACAAATATTAAACCTTCAAATACAAAGGAGAATGTAAAACTTACAAAATCCAGTAATAGTCACATTTCAACAAAAGACCAATTTCTGTTTGTTTGTTCATCAGTACGGACAGAAAAAAATTATCCTCTTTCAAAAATAAAAACGTTTAAACCCAAATTACTTGTTATTACATGTACTTATTTATTTTATGACAGAGTGCGCCATCTGCACTGTGCATGGGCTGGAAAACAGTCAATTAGGGAAAATTATCAAAACATTTTTTTGCGAACTTATTTTTTTTCCCGTTTTTTCTCTTGAAATTTCAAACATTTACACATGTATTTTACTTCAAAAGGGCTTAACCAGCATAAACATCATCATATTTTTCGTGTTCTAGCTGCTGTGCCTGTCTATGCATTTTAGTTCTACGTTCGGCTGACGATGACGCACTTTGACTCCGCCTAGCGCGTTCCTTTCCATCCGCGTGTCCCAAAGTTAGCTTGTGTCCACGCCGAGGGTCTCCAACAGGGAAGAGAAATGCCGTCAAAAATCATTTTTGACAGTCAGGAACAAACTATGGATGAAGAACTGGACACTGTGGCGGATGTTAAAACCTCAAAGGTGAGCAGAAGCTGTCGTGTTGTTTTGTTTTCACGCTGGAGAAAATCTTCTGACTTCTTGCTAGGTTCCTCCATGTTTGCTAACATGTGGCTAAACATGCTAACCTGTGTAAATTTCGTGACCAGGCTCTCAGAAAGGTAATCTTATGGCTAAAAAGATATATTTATCTTCAGGTTTTATTAAAGCAGTCTTCTTTAAATGTGTATTTGAAACAAACTGTCAGGAGCGTTATCTCGAGGAAACTTTTTTAAAGGTAGGATTGGCCGTTTTCGGCTTCTGTACAGTGTTTTATTATTTCCTGTATTTATATGTCCCCTGACCTTGTTAGCAAACGTCGTGGGTCAGTTGATAGGAAATGGGAGAGATTCTAAGAAAGGAGACGTGTGATTTGTTAGTTGATTTTGACTGAACTGATCCGTCACCCCTGTAATCGACGTTGGAGCAGAATGATGTCCCTTCCAGGCTAACTAAATGCAGACACGTGAATCTCAAAACACATGTTGTTGCATCATAAACGTAAAAAACGAGCCTGTCAAATGTCCGATGAGTACCTTTTTCTGTGGCTGTTTACATAACACGAACGATCTACCTGATCTAAACTGAAATTGCATGAATTTATATAAAGGCAGCCTAAAAGTTGATCATTGTTTATTTGATGCTTGTGCTTAATGCATTTTATTGTTTTGCTTTGAATGTTTTGATTGCCAATTATTGATTGTGTAGTTCTATCTCCTTTTAGGCCTGCTTCAATTAAAACCCACCTTTTCTTTTGGTGTTTTTAACATGTTTTTGTTTTTTGTACATGACGGGTAGCAAACATATAGACAAAACTCTACTTAAAATTGCTTTTCTGAGTATTTCTTTTTATTATAAACCGTGAATTAGGAACACACATAAAATACCATTGTAAAAAGCTTATAGCTGTGACTTAGGTGCTACATTTGGCGAGACACAAGCTCCCCGCTCTGCTCTATTCTGATGCATCCATTTGCAGACAAGACTTCATTTTCCTTGTCCGGGCTGGCTCAAAATTGGAACAGCTGGAAATTATTTGCCATTTTTGTTGCAATCTTAATGCTATTTTGGGGTTCTAAGGGGCTGCAAGTTAGCAGGAGCATGATGGGAAATGGGGAAGGGAAAAGTTTTGCCTCTAATTTGAAGTCAAAGTTCGAATGAACTGCTGCTCTGCAGAAACTATGTCCGAGAGAATTACAGTATTTTTATTGCTAAAAATGGCACAATCATAATTAAAAAAAACCACAAGGGACACTTTTAAAATGGATGATTGGAGAGGAACTTCAATGGTCCGCAGTATCAGAGTTTGGTGAATTTGGCAATCTTTTTTAAATGAAACTTTTTGTGACTTTCAGGTAATTTGTCTCAAAAAGAATCCTTTCTTTAGAAAAAGATTATTTGAGCGAATTCCCTCTTGAAGATGAGGACAATTGTGCATCAGCCACAACACTTGTTTGCATTTTACACTGAAAAGATTTGATGTCAGCTGTTGATCAGGGGGGCAACTTCCTCAAGAAGGCAAATAAAAGCTTATTTGACATTGCCTTCCATTAAATATTCTTTTATCGTTGCTTATAAAGTCAAACTTTTTGTGTAACTGTTTTGTCATTTAATATGTTAGAAATGTATCTTTATTAACAAGAAGATATTTGAAAGACCCAGGATAAACTTGGATTGTTAAACTCTTACAATACACCTGTTGTATAAGATTTATCTTCTCTGATTACCTTTTTAATTGAATTTTTCTTTTTATTCCTTGGCTCACAATAGAAGAACAAGATCAAGGAGGAAAAGAAGCTGAAGAAAAAACAGCAGCAGTTGGAGGAGCAGGAAGATGCTGACTGTGAGGCCCCAGCACCAAAAAAGAAAAAGAAAAAAGACAAGATGACGGAGGAAGAACAAAATGGCCACTTAGAAGAGGCCAATGGTTTTAGCGAGGATGTACAAACGCCGAGGCAGAAGACCAAGAAGAGCAAAAATGGTGACGCAGATGTAAGGGTTTTTTGTGGAAAATGTAGATTTCAGTTGTAGGTGATGGGCTGGTATTTGTTTAATATATTTCCTAAAAAGTTTGTTAAAGCATTTGACTCTATAAAATAATGCATATTTTTATATAGATTTAAGATTTATATATCACTATAAAACCTTTGTAACTTGCATTAAATTTGTCTCTTGCAGAAAAAACAAAAGCAGAAAGCAATTGCAGAAACTGCAATTAAAGAACATTCCACCCCGAACACACCGTCCCCATCCAGCGATGACTCCTCCTGTGACAGTGAAAAAGAAACGGTAACATTTACAATATCCTTGAAAACATTTTGCTGGTTTCTGTTCCGGCCTCTTTAGTTGTCACATAGCTGAGTTTTTTTGTTTCTTCTTTCATTTCACCCATTCCCTGGACAGTGTCACATTTTGTGGTAAATTCTTGCAAAAAAAAAAACCCCAAAACATTCACATCGTGATTAAAACCTGATCTGTACAGGGTTTTAAAAATACAAAAACCTTTAGCATTTAGTACGTCTGAGACAGAAACGCATCTGAGTTCGTAGTTACAAAGCAACACAAAAACACACGTTTGTAGAGAATAATGTGCTCCAGGTATGGATTAACCCTTCAACACTGGAGCTTATTACATTAACTCTTGGACTGTTTTATGCAATGAACCTAAATTCAATAGTAATAAAAGGTTGTGTATCAGGACAAAATTGTTTTTGTCATCTTAAGAACTTGTTGGAAGTACTTTGTTGTGTAAACGGCAGAAGAGTTATGGTAGAGAATTTAAAGAGCGTGTGTTATTTCCTGTCGTCACTTATAGCTCTGATATTAAACAACATAACATAAGATTTTTGCACTTTTTATCCAAAGCTGCTGACAGATGCCTTTTGTTTTAATAGGGAGCAATGTGAGTGTGTTAGGTTTTGGTTGTTTTTTGCCCACTGTCTAATCTAGGATTTGAACTGTGTCCTGACCAATGAATTGGCATACGAGCTGCTCAACCCAGTAAGTTGCAGCTTCTGTGGCTCTGCAACACACCAGCAGAAGTTAATGCTGTTCAGCTTGTATAGGAAGATCCTGAGACTAAAATTAGAGAAACAGCCTCATAGACCGGTGATTCATTCATTTCACCAATGCTAACATGCTAATATTAGCAAAAATCAATATGGGTTTAATTGAACATCAAATTCGGCAAAGACGATGTGTTTTCCCACAGGTGTGCACTCATGTGGTGTCACCTCTGCTTGCAGCCACTCTCCTCAAGCTTTCCTTCTTCAGTGTCCTGTCCTTTTATTTTATTTTTATGATAGAATATTAATTGTTGGTATTCTGTTGTTTCATCTTGTGTTACCTACTATCTAAATTCTTATGCAATGCTGCAATAGAGACAATCTGAGTGTTTGTGTCCGAATGTCTGGCTAAAAACAACATTTTTAATTTAGGAAGAGACTCCAGAGCAGAGAGAAGGAGCATTTTCCAATTTCAGAATCTCTCAAGTCACGATCAATAAACTAAAAGGTAAAAAAACATTAGTTTTTTTTCAACTTATACTTTATTAGTTTGTTGATGTAGCTGAATGCCAGACATGCTTTGTTTTTTTTTTTTATTTATAATCAAACATGCTCACTCTTCAGATGCTTCATTGGTTTTCGGAACATCTCGATCACTTTCTGTCCTTTCTTCTCTCCTTTAATCAGCTCGGGGAGTTTCTTACCTTTTTGATATTCAGGTGAAGACATTTAATCCTGTTTATGATGGGGAGGATGTAATTGCTCAGGCGCGCACAGGAACAGGAAAAACCTTCTCCTTTGCCATACCTTTGGTGGAGAGGCTGCAGAAGGACGGTGGAGAGATGGCCCGAGGTAGACCCCCCAAGGTAATTAGCAGGCCTCGAAGCAGTGGCGTGAGTGGGTTTTATTTATACAGTATGACTCAATTTATGTTGTACCTGCAGGTCCTGGTTTTGGCTCCTACCAGAGAGTTGGCCATTCAGGTGGCTAAGGACTTTAAAGATGTCTCCAAGAGGCTGACCATTGCTTGTTTCTACGGAGGAAGCTCATACAACCCACAGAGTACATTTCTTCCAAACACTTAGTTGTCTTTTCTATAGTAATTATTAATTATAGTAACTAGTCATTCTCTTAGCAAAACCAGACTGTTTGGACTGTTAGGACATTGGAATCTTTTTAATTGTAGATACGATTTTTTTCTAGTAATTTAGATTTTTTTTTCAATGTTTCTCCTTTCCTAATGAGCTTCTGTTAATTGTTGATGTAAAATATTTATGATGTTATTTATGGCTTTTGATTCTTCTTCTCTTGTCTAGTCGATGCGATTCGCAATGGGATTGACATACTGGTTGGAACTCCTGGGCGCATCAAAGATCACCTTCAGAACCATAAACTCAACCTCTCAGCACTTAAACACGTAGTTCTGGACGAAGTGGACCAAATGCTGGACATGGGCTTTGCCGAACAGGTTGAAGAAATTTTGAGTTCATCATACAAGAAAGGCAAGTATCATTGGCTTGTCAATGTTTCATTTGCACATCAGCTCTGTCCTGAATAAGGAAATCAGTCACTAAAGTTTACTGCTCTTTTTTCCTGCAGATGGTGAAACCAACCCACAGACTCTCCTGTTTTCAGCCACCTGCCCCCCTTGGGTGTATGAAGTGGCCAAGAAATACATGAGACCAGGTTGCAAGCATGTGGACTTGATTGGCAAAAAGACACAAAAAGCTGCAACTACTGTTGAAGTAAGTTCGCGAAAAAAATCATAAATACTGTCAAACTCAAACTTCCTAATGTTTTAAAAAGCCAATTGCTGTTCTGTATCTCATTTATTAAAATGCTGTCTTCTAAACCTGTGCAGCATCTGGCTATAGCATGCCACTGGACACAGCGTGCTGCAGTGATAGGCGATGTCATCCAGGTGTACAGTGGCAGCCATGGAAGAACCATCGTCTTCTGTGAAACAAAGAAGGAGGCAAATGAGCTCTCAATGAATGCATCCATCAAACAGGTAGACATGCTCACAACTCCTGTAAAAAACCCAACAGATTATTAGTTTTTTTTTTTATTGGATCATTATTTATTTCTTATTTTGTGTTTACAGGGGGCCCAGACTCTCCACGGTGATATTCCTCAGAAACAGAGAGAGTTAACATTGAAAGGCTTCAGAAATGGAGCTTTTGAGGTTCTAGTTGCTACAAATGTCGCAGCTCGTGGATTAGACATCCCTGAAGTCGACTTAGTTATCCAGTCTTCTCCACCAAAGGTTTGATCTTCTTAATGTAACTTTTTACCATTAGATGAAGTGCAATGAGATACTTTAAAAACAAAAAAAAACCTTTAAAAATGTAAAACATTTGTATCCGTGTAAAGCCTGAACCATTAAATAATTGACAGCGAATTCCAATTCTTTGAATTTGGAGCCTTTATATGTCCCTCTGAACAAACAAACCAAAACCCTTTTTTTTAATTTATAAATTTCAATTTGCATCATATTTGATAAATCAGGTCACACAGCTTAAAGATATCTTGTTTGCTGAGCTAACAAAAACATTCTAAGACCAGAAAAAATATAATAAATTTGCATTCCCATTCCATTGCTCTTGTGGAGGGCTGACAGACTTATGTGTTAAATATGAAACGCTTGGCTTTAAAGGGTTATTATTATTTTTGATGGATACATTAAATGTATTCATGCTCTCAAACATTTGCATAGATTGTAAAGTTTAAAGGTTTTTTTTAAAAATCAGGATGTGGAGTCATACATCCATCGCTCAGGACGTACGGGCCGAGCAGGCAGGACCGGAGTCTGCATCTGCTTCTATCAGAGAAAAGAAGAGGAACAGCTGCGCTATGTGGAAAACAAAGCTGTAAGATTTTCTAATATTTGATTCACTTATTTGTTGGAACTAAAATATTTACAGAATTAGGATGTGTAAAATTACCACCTGGCGGTTTACATGTGTGCATTAGTAAAACAATTCTGATCTTTCTATGCAGGAAATGTTGTCTTTAACCCTAACATTAAGATAAGAGACAGAAAAAAGCTGAAAGATATTTTAGTTTGTGTGCATCTAGCAGAAAAGAACAGACTACAAACAAAAGGAAAAGACAAATTAAGGCAGTCCAGATATATTATATGTATGCATCTTTAACTGATATGTGAAGCTTTTATTTTTTTCTTCATAATAGCTTTTCTTTATGTCAATGCTAATTTTTGTTTCGTTTTTTTTTGCTAATAAATGTTTTCAGTTCAAATGAATTATTAGTTGTGAATGTATTTATGAATGTATCTGAGTATGTTTTAAAGACTTAAATTGTTTGTTCTCATCTTAAAGAGTTTTTGCATCGGTTGGAAAAACATGCTAAATATGTGCCTTTGCTTTAGGGCATCACATTTAGACGAGTTGGTGTACCGACCTCCAACGACATCATCAAGGCATCCAGCAAAGACGCTGTAAGGTGAGCAACTCTCTGCACCCCTAAGGCCCTTAGCAGCTAAACCCTATCTCATTTTAGAGAATGCTGGGACAGGATTTGGATTTGGAAATGGTTTATTTCAAGCAATCAAAGCAAAAAGAAAAGAAAAACAAGACACAATACCATAGAGAGATTGTTATGACCCCTTGTCTTGTCTGCGTGTAAGTGTGCTGTCTGTGTGCACTTCTTTGAGTTTCAGCTCTTGGAGAGGTCTAGCTCCTCCACTGCTGCTGCTTACATGCTGTGGAATGTAATAGACATATAACAAACACAGCAAGATTAGTCATAAAATTGATTGGAAAACACTAATATGTCCACATAAAACTGGTAAATAATTCAGTTATTACTCTTAGTCATAAAATATATTAGTACATTAGCTCTTTTGCATATAGTTCAAAACACAATGAAACTATTAAATATTAAGATTGTCAAAAGTAGGCTCAGGAGATTGCTTGAAAGGAAGTGGGAGGAAGCAAACATATAATCTCACCCCTGCTTTGCTTTACTTAACTTTAAAATTTTTTTTTTAAATGATCATTATCCGGTTCTTAACTTTTGATCAGTAATTCATATTTTACCAACACAGATTCAGGTCATTAAAAAATCCATAAGCATCAATAAATCCCATGACAAAGATTAAATATATAATGATTATGTTAATAGACATAGTATTTCAAAAATCCTCATAATTTATGCTGATCAAGTATCAAAAATATCTACAATATGTACAGATAATTTGTCATTAAAATATTTAAATAAAATTGGATAATTCAAGAAGGATTTTTTTATGAAACATATTTGATAATCATCAGGAATCATTCGTTTAAATTGCATATCGAGAAACAAAGTGGAGTGATATTAGAAAGCAATTACTTTCATCATCTTCATTAATTGAATTATTTATTTTATTTTTTTTATTTTTTATTTTTATTTTATTTTCATTTGTCGAAGTCATTGTCCTTGACAAATGAAAACCAAATGAGAGACTAAAACGCACAAGTACTTTTGACTTGTTAGTCCATACGCTACATTAATGGCAAAAGAGGACAGAAGGGGGCGATCTTTGACCTCTACTAACCTACCTGCAGTTCTGATTTGTACCTGAAAAGAGCCAGAGGCAAAGAATGCTGCTACAACTTTGTTATTCGTCTGTTTTCACAGTAGCAGAACACAGACTTAATAAACAAAAATATTTCCCTTTAAATCTTTCTAATTCTCTCCCAGTGTCCTCAGTATTAAGTTTTGTGTGCATTAAAAGAATGTCTTTTGTTTAAAATGTTTCTCAGTTGCACAAAATAGTCTTGCTGTGGCACAAAAGTGCAACTTAAAGATCCATAATTCTGGTTTGATAAACCTTTTCTTACAGTGTTTTTTATTTGTCGCTTTGTGATTAGATTTCTGGATTCTGTTCCAGTCACAGCTATTGAATATTTCAAAGAGTCTGCGGAAAAACTGATCCAGGAGAGAGGAGCGGTGGAAGCTTTGGCTGCAGCTCTGGCTCACATTTCAGGAGCCACAAGTCTGGAGCAGAGATCCCTCCTCAACTCTGATGCTGTAAGATTCCTTAATGCACACATATGGAAAGAGCAAACCTTGTCAGATCCAATCAGCCCAAAGGGGGTTAATTTAAGGAGAAAACTTATTGTAATGTTATAAGTTAAAAAGAGTTTTGTTACTCTTAAATTGCATTCAGCTAGACTTGTGGATATATTGCAGTGTTATGTGAGTATCATATATTAAGAAAAGTTCTTTAATTCGTTTTAATTGGTTTGGTTAGCCAGACTTTTGAAGTCTGGAGTTTTTATGAAGCATTTAGGATGATGAAATACAGCATAGGTTTTTCTTTTTCTCTTATGTTCCTCTGCTTTGACTCAATTCAATACAGCAACACTCATTTGAGTTCTGTATGGAAATTTTGAAGAACTATAGTTCTGTTTTATCTGTTTAGTTAAATATTTTAAACAAGTTGACCCTCAAAATAAATTTGATAACGTTTTTTTCTCTGAATAGACATTATAGTTTTTTCTGCTTTTGTTTATTCACTTTTGATTTAGTAGTTCTTCCTTCATTCTTCAGGTCACAATGTTTTAAACTAAAAAATTAATATTGCAGTTTCTAAACGTGAACTTTTTCTGTTGTTGTTCTCTCAGGGTTACACCACTATACAGATGATGTGCTCTCAGCAGATCCATAATCTGGGTTATGCCTGGAGAACCATTAAAGAACAGCTAGGAGATGACTTTGAAAACCATATTCACAGAATGACGTTCCTCAAAGGCAAATCGGTAAGTAAATGCTTGCACAATTGGTGTAAACAAAAAAAAAAACAGAATAAACTTCTGTCAGAACTGTTTAAAATACAAAGATCATTAACCTGTCCCTTTATTTATCACAGGGAGTTTGCTTTGATGTCCCAGCTGATAAAGTCAAAGAGATAATGGTAAGAAACACAGCACAACAGATTTTAATGTATTGAAAATGTTCAGATCAAGTTTTTAGGGGTTATTTCCTGTGAGCTGAGGGAATACTACATTTTACGTTTTACAGAGCAACTGGCAAGATGGTCGTCGCTGGCAGCTCACTGTAGCCACAGAGCTTCCAGAGCTAGAGGAGAAGCAGCTCGGTAACCGTGGTGACAGGAGCTCCAGGGGTGGTAACCGCGGTGACAGAAGGGGGTTCAGAGGTGGAAGAGGAGGAGGGCATTTTAGGGGTAATGGCAACAACCGGTTCCGCAACAGTGGAGGTGACTTTAACAACCGAGGAGGACACAAACGCTCCTTCAGTCAAGCTTTTGATTACTGAACAGCCAGCCTGCAGGCCGGACTAACGGTCACTCAGAGACTTTCAGTGTTTTGATTGGCTGGTGAAGTGTTCATTATTAACCAGGTTCAAGGTATTTTCATTCACGAGTCATGAAAATACTCATAAAAACCAATATAATCTAATAATTTCAGTTACCAGTTAGGAGTTTTTATATAGCATCTCCTGTGACTGGTATACGCAGCCAGCAGGTCTGTGAGAGGTGTTTGTAATCTTTTTAAAGTTGAGGCATCAACTCAAAATCATGAAAGAAAATCCTAAAAGGAGAATAGTTACCTTTCTTTCTCTTTTCTTGGGGAGGGAATGCTGTTAAAAAAAAAGTTAGTTATTTTATTTGGCTGCACTTGCCCGACAATTTGTAAACCTGACTTTTTTTTTTTAACGTTAATTCAAAATTTTAGAGTTTGTGGTGCCATAATACAACACTGAACATCAGACGCCATCATGCAGGAGTCACTCCAGTACCCCCGGCTTAGATTGCCCTCCTCGAGAATGTATTTAATGATTGCGTTGCAATTGTTTTTGTTTAAGAACTGTCAACTTCGTTCATTCATTTGAATGAAATTATTCAATAAAAAAAAGTGAACTTACGTTGCTTTGTTTGTTATTTAATTACAAATAAGCCTGACATTGTACTGTAAAAGAAATCTTGCCAAAAAATATTAACGCACAAGTAAGAAAATGTCTTCTAAATATATAGTTAAGTATTAAAACATTTTTGAAGTAGTTAAAGTACAAATCCAAAATCTAGTTTTACTGCTTTCAGCTAACACAATCAAGAAGATGGGGAAAGTTTCTGTAGAAAGGACAGTGGATAGATCACACAAACCTGATTATTTGTGTTTAAAAAGTACAAAGACTGAGCATCATTTTAATGAGTAACAAAATATAAACTGATGCTCGGACGAGTTCTTTTTTATTAGGGGCGTAATGAATAATGGATTCATATATGAATTGATATGCCTAACCAGATCAATCTGAAGCAAGTTGTTAATCAAATCGAATTGAGCTATCATAAAAAAATCGTGTCAAAATAAAAAAAAAAGCTATAATCAATATTGGAAATTATTTGGGTTCAGCCACGGTTGATTTATTTTACTATACTGTAAAAATGACCAAGTGCCATCAGCGGACAACACATGTGTTGGCAGCGAAAAAATGATCAAGGCATAATTACTGTCCAATGTGTGGAAACAGAGGTTTGCAAAGATGTGACCATCCAGTGGGCAGGGTATAATGTTCAAATAATGTTTGTATTACAGTGAGGCAAAGAAGTATTTGAACACCATGTGATTTTGCAAGTTCTCCCACTTAAAAATCATGGAGGGGTCTGAAATTTTCACCTTAGGTCAATGCCCAGCGTGAGAGACAAAATCTAAAAATGAATATGGAAATCACATTGTATGATTTTTTAAATTTATTTGTGCAGCTACTGCTGACAAATAAGTATTTGAATACCTATCAGCTAGAATTCTGACTCTCAAAGACCTTTTAATTCGCCTTTACAAAGTCCACCTCCACTTATCCTAAATTAGAAGCACCTGCTTGAGGTCGTTAGCTGCATAAAGACACCTGTGCACCTCATGCAATCAGTTACTAACATGACCAAGATCAAAGAGCTGTCCAAAGAAACCAGAAACAACATTGGCCCACAAGGCTGGAAAGGGCTATGGGGGAAATGCTAAACAGCTTGGAGCAATTATTAGAAAATGGAAGAAGCTAAACATGACGGTCAATCTCCCTCGGACTGGGGCTCCATGCAAGATCTCACATCTTGGGTCTCAATGACCCTTGGTTGAGGTGAGGTGGGGACTCATCCCAGAACAACATAACAGGAGCTGGTAAATGACCTGAAAAGAGCTGGGACCACTGTTTCCAAGGTTACTGTTGGTAAGACACTAAGACGTTGTGGTTTGAAATCATGCATGGCACAGAAGGTTCCTCTGCTTAAACCAGCACGTCCAGGCCCGTCTTAAGTTTGGCAATGACCATCTGGATGATCCAGAGGGGTCATGGGAGAAAGTCATGTGGTCAGATGAGACCAAAACGGAACTTTTTGGTCTGAATTCCACTCTCTGTGTTTGGAGGACAAAGAATGATGAGTACATCCTAAAAACACCCAGCCCTACTGTGAAACATGGGAGAGGTAGCATCATACTGTGGGAGTGTTTTCCTGCACATGGGACAGGACGACTGCACTGTATTGAGGAGAGGATGAGCGGGGCTATTGGAGCATTGAAGAGGAAATGTGGCTGGGTCTTGCAACATGACAATGACCTGAAGCACACTGCCAGGAAAACCAAGGAGCGGCTCAGTAAGAAGCATATCAAGATTCTGGAGTGGCATAGCCCAAAGGTGGACCAAATTTTCCACTTGTGGGTCACAAGGGGTTCTAAAATTTGATTAAAGAGCTGGACCAGGAGCAGATGGGTAGAGAGCTTTGGTTATCCACTTTAAAAGAGAGGACAAAAATGAGCTTTGATTTTAATTGAAAATAAATATATCTACATATATAAACAGAAGATTTTTGAGTTTTTTATTTCAAAACTTCTTCTTGTGAGGGCCGCATAGCATTTATCTTTTCTCTGATGTGTCTCATTTTAAACTTTTTTGTGAAGCCCTTTTTGGCACCCTGAAAGAGTTGTAATGTGCTATATAAATAGTTTTATTTCATTCATTCAGAATCTGAAAAAAACCCCCAAAACAAATAACTGTGATTTTTGAAGAAATAAGTTAGGAAAAATAATACTAACAAATTTCAACACTGTAACCAATAAATAGTGTTTGGAAGGCAGAAGCTCCTCATACATCTCACAGTTTTTTGCTAAACTTCACAAATAAAAAAAGACCAGCTGCACTGTGTCCTGCCTTTTATGTTCTTGTTCACTGGTAATGGAAAATAAAGTCAAATTATTTTGTCTTCTGCGGCAGCTGGGCAGATCTATACATTTTCTTTTCACCAGGACATTATTGCCTCATTTACTGCATCAGTCATGCTCTATAAACAACCTGCGATAGGTGAAATCTGTGAAAAAGGATTACAGATGTTTTGAGGCAATAACAATTTTCACTGCACACTTTCACACATGAAAATTTTCACACTTTTTCAAAGTTCAGATCTTTATTGAAAGTCAAGTCCAGGACTATAGAAAGAAAACAAAGATCTGGTCAAAATCAAAAATTAATGTGGATCCAGAGAGCTGCACAAATGGAAACACAGCATGGAGGAGATTGATTGACAAGATCACAGAAGATCCGTGTGGAGGAGTGGGCTAAAATCTCTCCTGCAGTGTGTGCAAACCTGCTGAAAACTACAAAGGAGACCTTTGACCTGTGAAATCTCAAATAAAGTCAACTGTATCAAATACTGATACTGATTTTCTCTGGTGTTTAAAGACCTATTTGCAGCAGTAACATACAAATAAATGATTCAAGAATCTTGCAATGTAATTTAATCCGCAGATTTTATTTATTTTTTTAACGTCTTTCACAGTGGACATGCATCTAAGATGAAAATTTCAAATCCTCCATGATTTCTAAGAAGTAGAACTTGCAAAATCACAGAATGCTCAAATACTTATTTGCCTCATTGTATATTTATGTGGAAAAACAGCAGTGGGCTGAACTTTGAGACTAAAATGTGAATGGATTTGCCGTGAATTCTTGTTTACTTTTTTGTCCACATATTTAATTTACACTTGATTATCTTCCAAGAAATACAAGGAATCTGGAAAACTTCACTTGCACTGTTCAGTAATGTTTATATCCCTCTGTTTCTCAGTTTTGTTTATTTTATAGAGGAAAAAAAAACACAAGCAGGTTTTCATGCAATAAAAAGGATTTTATTTTGTTTGTTTACAGTGTGTTTGATATGAAAATGTCATTTTATCATCACATTTACCAACCAATCATTAAGGTGCTTTTTAAAAAATGATTGCATCCATAATTAATACACCTTTGCAATGTAATATTAATATTTACAGGCTATTTTATTTAGGATGACATGAACTTTAAGATTTTTTTTTTTAAATTTATGATGCATTTTTAAAAGTCTCTCATCCACACAAACTTATAACACTTTTTGGAAGATGATTTCTCTTTCCACTTAGTAAAGGCTGCCAGCAGAAAAGGTACTGATCACAATACACCATGTGCAAAAAATACCATGAACTGGACTGAAATGACTCCTAACATTGTTCAAAGATGTCTAGAAATACAAGTAAACACCTGATGAATGAGCTATATCTCATATTAAAAAAAGGCAAAGGCACTGTTGTCTAAACTTTGTGAGGAACTTTCCTAAAGTCTTTGAAAGTTGTTGCATTTACACATAAAAACAAAATAAATAATCAAAGCTACACAAATTGGGTAATGTTAGAAGACGTTATTTTGGGATTAATAAAACATTTAAAATGTGTTCTTGTGTTAAATGAACACAAAAGTGCAGGTTTGAGAAGTGAAGTCTGATAGTTCTGGTCTATGCTGAACTAGTTTAAAAAAAGTCATTAATGACTTAAAAGCTATCCTCTGTGGTAATTGACAGAGCATATTGGTTTCCTATGATGTCATCCTCCTCTTCCTCTTCATCCTGTAAGAAAAAACAGGGTTTATAAGTAGAGTCATATTTTTTAAGCTATGTTTTCTCAAACATTTTTACATTTTACTGATTTTTATATACTACTATGACATATTACTGAAGTAAAACATTTCTAAAAGCAGTAACTTTAATGTCTCAGTGCACTGCAATAATTCTTTTTAGAAGATAAAATAAATACGCAACGGCATTTTCTTTTTTTTACTGTTGATCTCTTTTTTTCTGTTCAAATCTGGCAAATTGTGAGTCAAATGTGTATTAGAACTTTCTGCAGTTAGTTAGAGACACCAAGGCAACTGTTAAAAGGCAAATGTATATGCTTTAGAGACTTCAGAATGTGCAGTTTTTCACAGTGTAGAGTGTTTGGTTGTGATAAAAATGCAAAAGAAACAGTATTTTGCAGATGATCCTTTTTATGCAGGATGCTGTTACTCACATCATTCCTTTCCTTGTAGTCCTTTTCTGAGCTGCGATATGAAACCACATGGATGAGGGTGTAGACTCTGCAAACAGAGGGAGTCACAGATCAAAAGGCTGCAAAAAATGACAAAAATCTTGATGCAAAATAAAATGTTATGGTATCCAAAGGATGGTTAGGGGGATTTAATCTGGCTTCACACACAGACAGAGATTTTTTCATGAATTATTTGCGAGTAGTGTGGACACATCTTCAGTGGAAACTGGTTTGGTGGATTTAAAAGTAGAACCGAGTGTAAACTATTGTGAGCTTTTAGTGCGTACCTGTGATACAACATGGCCAGAAACTGGATAAGGAGAAGAACAGCAAAGGACAGCAAGAACATCAAACTGAGGGGCTCCACCTGTCAGGACATAGATGGTCATGTTTTTGGAGGTGTTTTACAGAAGCAGGGTCCTGATGATCATTCATCACAGACATCTCAGTGATCCAGTAAAAGTAGAGTGTCTGCTGTCCAAACCTTGAGGACTTCCCCAGTTTCAGTTCCATTTGGAAAATATTTTGGGATCTTGATGCTGATGACGTCGTTGCCAATAGCTTGCAGGAAGAAGGTTGCTACCACCCACAGCAAATTGATGATGAAATACAAGAACACAGCCTAGGATGAGAGCAATTGTGAATAATTTACAACCATGTCAAAAAATATTGTCAGGTTGAAGCAGTTTGCTGATAGGATGGTACTGCAATGTTTATTTGAACCATTTTCAAGTGAATCTGCTTGAATACACAAACGGTTTGGTGTTTATAGTTTTCTCCCAACAGCTACATGAATAAAACTGTTTGCAGACGATCATCTTGTATTGATCGTATGACTTAGACAAGCAAATCCCACCAAAATGACGTTACTAATGCAACTCTTTCAGCAGAACCGCTGCAAAGCAGTGGACTGAACAAAAAAGCCCCAAAGCGGGGGAATTCTCTGTATTTACCTGCAGTCTAGACAAAAACAAAATCCATAGTTTTTTTGATAATTGAAAGAGCAACACAAAGTTCCAACTGATGATTAAGGACACGCCGATAAGAAGAGTAGATGAGATTAAATTACTAGGTATTTTTATTGATAACAAATTAAGTGGGAAAGCCCAAGTTAAGAATATTGCTAAGAAATCAAGGAGTATAGGGATACTAAGTAAGGTTAAATATTTTTTCAATCACAGCACTATGTATATATTGCTCCCTAGTACTGCCCCAACCCAACTGTTATTGAACTATGGGGAAACAGCTACAAAACCACCTCCATCCACTGTGCAAATTAAAAAAAACAAGCCATAAGAATAATTTATAAAGTAGGATAATATGAACTCACCAACATTTGATTCTATAACTCAAAATTATTAAAGATTACAGATATTATAATGCTAAGTATTTACTGAGCTAAAAAAAAATACTTTCGCACTACACACAAAAACTTGTGTACGGACAACGCAGAAAAGTCTGCATTTCTGTCCGTGGGGTGAGGTTGTGGAATGACATGGAGGACAGTATCAAAATGAGTAAAATGTATTAATTAGAAAATGAGAAGTCTAATGGGATGTATAGACTCTCATGACTTGCTTTTGTAATTTTTTGGTTTTTTCCTTAATTCTTTTGTGTTTTGTGAATAATATGCTTCAAATGTAAAAATGTATGCAGAAAATACAATAAGATTGGGGCTGGGAATTATTAAGATA
Organism: Adrianichthys oophorus; assembly: GCA_036245035.1. Lineage (NCBI taxonomy): Eukaryota > Metazoa > Chordata > Actinopteri > Beloniformes > Adrianichthyidae > Adrianichthys > Adrianichthys oophorus. The sequence continues at coordinate 16,868,489 of BSAI01000104.1, read as the reverse complement.
TTCTTCTACCTAGTTCTTTTTTTAAGCACTTTAGCACTTTCTTTTAATTATGCTTTTTTGTGTTTGAAAATAAAAGGCTATTAATCAATCCTGAAGAAAGAGTCATTTGTATACCCGGTTCCGTAGTGACTTCAGCTCCTTGGTGATCATCTTCTTGTGTTCAGGTGTCTCTTTGACTGGCTCCAAGTAGCGCTCAATGAGCTTGACCCAGAAGTCCTGTTCCCCCTTGACACACATAAACATGCTTTTCATTTGTTGATGTATTCATAATTTTTGTGAAGCTATCATAAAGGAAGCAGAGGTTAAATGTGATATGAGGTATATTGTGCAGTCCTCCAGCATTTAAGAGCAAACGTACAATTACAAGTCACTACTTTTTAATAGTGTGTTGATCTGAATACCTACTTCATCCAGTTTTTGCACCTGCGGAGCAGACAGTGTTTTCTCAATGGCTCTTTTCACCTTCTTCTCCAATTTCATCATTCGGTTGGTTTTTAGGACTTGTCGGGCCTGACGCGTAAATAAAAACTCAGTTAATCATCTATACAGTCTAAATCATAAAGCTCAACACCTTTAAGTCTCAATGCATTCACCTGTTTAGTCAATTGAAATTGTACGTTTTCAAGCTCAACTGGAGTTAAAACAGTCTCGGGCCCCACTCCACCCAGCTCCATGTTGAGAGTGTCGGTTAACATGAGAATCAAGTCCTCACACACTTCATCGTAGTTTTTGTTGTTGCGTAGTGCGTACCTGAAGAGGGAAAACACATCAGCTGAAAGAAACATGTTGACACACTGAAAATATAAAAAAAAAAAAAAAGAAGTATTTGAAACAAATTGAAATTTTAATGTTACATTTCAGCTTTTAATAATTGATAAACATTAAAGACCCATTCCAATAAAAAATGTGTTTTTGGTGTTTTTAACATGTTCTTGCAACATTTTCTCATGATGGACGACATATATGTAAAATAATTTAAGATTAATACAAGTAATACAATTTAATACAATTTAAGATTGAGTTTCTGAGTATTTCTTTATTCAAATTGTGGTTAATCAGGAGCAGATAAAAAAAATGCAGCAAAAAAAACCTCTCAGTTGTGAATTACAGCAACTGAAATAGGCGGACCAAAGTCACCCTGCTACATTCCATTTTGATGCATCCACTTGTGAACAAATAGATCCATGAATGTCTTTATTTTTCTTGTCTGAGTATCTGACTCAAAACTGTACGGCTGGATAGGTGCGATATTGTTTGCTGTTTTTGTTGAATCCCCAATGTTAGCTTGGGGTTGTGAGCGGCTGGAAGCTTGTGGGACAGAGTGGAAACAAAGGGATGATGGGATGTCAGCGAAGGCTTACTTCTGTGGCAACAGTCCTGCCCAGAACTTAAAGGTGAATTTCTAATGAACTCCTGCTGCTCTGCAGAAACTATGTTCTAGAAAACACCACGTTTTTTTTCATTTTGGCTAAAAAACGGCATAATAATAATGATCAAAAGACTGTTAGGAAGGCTTTTAAAATAGATCAAAGAGTGGGACTTTAAAATAAATAATAACCACTCTACCGGATTTGTTCTTGTAGATTCCTCTTCATGTTGGCAAACGTCAGTTTCTTCAAAAACTCCTCCCTCACTGGCTTTACCCACTCTGCAGATGCAGAAGAGAAACAACACACAACACTCTACTGTTGATCTGCGCGGCTCTAAACTTCAGGTGTGGGGTTTTTAAAAATTACAAAGGTCTGCTCACCCTTGACAGAATCCTCTGACACTTCTTCCAATTCACCAATTTTGAAGCTCTTGTTGTTTTCGTCACCACTGTCATCACTGCTGCCATCAGATGAGCTCTGATCAGTGTCCCTCTTCTCAAAACTGCCACTATTCAGAGCACATGCACATTTGTCAATTGCAATTTATCTTAACAGACAACAACTAAATAAAATGTAAAATATTACCTGCTGTCACTCCGAGCAACTCCGCTGTCTTTCTTTGGTTTTTGCTTTGCTTTCATCTCCTCGCCTTTTTCCTTCTTTGCGTCATCTTGAGGTTTGGTCTGAGGCTCTGTGCTTGGGGCTGGCAGAGCCTTTTCATTGTTGGTGAGTTTGAGCAAAGGTGTTCCATGTGTGGCCTGACTCACGATCTGCTGAAACATTTGGTTTTCTGACTCCTGGGTAATCTAAAAAAAAACACCGGACAAGCAAAGAAAAAAATGATCCACATGCAACACATAGATTTGACTGATTAAAAGTCCTGCAGACAACTATTTACTTGTATCTTCCAGTCCCAGCAGCAGAGTCTGCAGTCTCTGTTGCACACCATATTGTGGTTTTTCTTTACTTCACCTTCTTCCCTAACAAGAGAAAGTATGACAGATTAATAAAAAAATGAATAAAATCTCAGATACATTAAAGTAAAAAATCTGAATGTTTTTGGATATTTGATGATTTGCTTGATTCCCATTTCCTCAATCACTTAAAGTTGCTCAATCATTTGGTTTTTATTGATTAACATTTAAATCCTTATTTATTATGAGATTAAGCCTGCATTGATTAAAGCATAAACTAATGATTCAAGTTTTAAATAGTTTCAAAGCTTTGTAACAGCTCTGATCTTTTCTTTACTTGGATTCTCGTGTGCCCCAAGACACAATGTTCATGTTAACCAGTGAGTAGATGGTTAGTAGGAGGTATCCACTGGGGATACAGATGAAATACATCAGACCATAGATAATCATCCCTGGGGGGAAACATAATGACAAAACATGATGTAGTGCAAAACAAACATGCATGAAAATAATGACAGATTAAAAATAACGCAAAAAGGCCATACTATCTTTTTTATAGGTTATTATTAAAGAAACACTTTATATAGTCTCAAAATTACTCTTTTGTTGGAATAAAACATTTCTAAGTTGATACATTTCTTGTGTTTAAATCTTGAACCTACCAAACTCTTGTGGGTGAAGCAAAGCCGTCACTAAGTACATGATTGCCATAGAAACCAAAAATAAGCCAGTAGGGGTCAAGAAGGTTTCCTGGATCACCATGTCGCCTAAAGAGAGAGAACATGCTATGAATTCACGCCACCCATTAGAAAAAGCAGAGTGTGCAAAACAAGATGGTGCTTACCAATGATGGAAAAGAAAGAGGCTGTCATCAAAAAGGCATAGAACACACTCATAATGCCAGCGATTGTGATTTGAGTGTTGGGCTTGACGATAAAGCAGATAAGGATGTAGATTACAGGAGGGATGCTGGCCACGATGATGGATAGTGTGCCAGCCATTTTGAGGATGAATTGAAAAGCACCTATGGATTGATAAAAAAAAAAGAAAAGTGGGTGCAAAAAGTTATTCAGTTAACAGTCAAACAAGGTTAAGTTAATTTAAAAAAAGGACTTATAGTTTGATCTTAATCAGTTGTTTACAAGCCTCAAAGTTCAAGTTTCAAATCAATTAGGTCAAGTCCAAGTCAAGGTCTCAAGTCCAAAATCGTATTTCATCAAGCACACATGAATTTCTTATGTTGAAAACTAAAGGCAGAAAAACAATTACGTTTTTGTTCTGTCCAATATTACACATGTGATCCTTTACTGTGTTCAAGACAATATAGTCAAGTGTCTTTGTGAGAGTTCATTCATTAGTGTCAAACTAACCAGCTATCATCAAAGTAACAGAGGCTGGACCCAGGATGGAAGATCCCACAGCGAACATCTGGTAAAAGATGTATAGCCGGGAGATGGAGGAGTTTCTCTTCACTGTCTCTGGACCACTGTACACCAAACACAGGAGAGTTGATGGAAACATTTTTGTATTTAATACAAAAAGGTAATATTTTATAACAACGTTAAAGGTGTTTCAGTGGATTTGAGAACATATTTGTAACCTGTGCAAAAGGTCGAGTGTGTTTGCCAGTGTGGATGGGCCCCATCGTCTCCTCTGGTTGTAAAACTCTTGGAATTCTTGCGGTGAATTGGTGTAAGCGTCCGATGCAGCATTGTATTCGACACGCCAGCCTTGCTGTAGCAGTAAAGTACAGAGCCAACGGTCCTCCCCTAAAGATGTGGCCATCAGAGAGGGTCTCAGAGTTGAAATACTTCAATGACTCTAATTTTAAGACACGGCATGTACCAACCTTGATCATATTGTACGTAGTCGGAAGCTCGTGAAGAGGTTGTTGTGTACCTCTTCAAGACGTGGTCATCCATTAAGGCAGAACCTCTAAACAGACTGAAGCATCCTGGGCTGCAAAGCACAGAACCAAACACGTGTTCTGCTGTTTTCTGAAGCCAGTGGCCCACAGCATATTCAAACTTCTGGTACCACACCATTGGACCTAGGGTGGTGAAAAAAAATGGAAATAGAGACATAAATGTCTTTATTTTTACTTAATATATGATGGTAATACAAATAATTAACATAATAGATGACGACTAACCCATCCCAGTCGGGTGAATTCTTCCACATGCTGCTCCAACATTCTCATACATCCTTAGCCTGTTAACAAATTCAAGCTTTTTAAGTAAAAAAAATACGACTTTTAGAATTTAGTGCAGAAAACAACCTCCATACCTGTCCACAAGCAGAATGACAGCTTTAGGGTGAAAGTCGGTGTCCCCATCCAGAGCCAGGATGTACGTGTTGTCCTCTGAGATGAACTTTCTCTTGTGGTCATTGTCAAACTGAGGTAACAGGAACATCTCCCCATCCATGGAGACCAAACTGTCTCTGGTGTTGTTCTGACGCTGGGAAAAACGCAAGAGAAGGTTTTTTTTTTTTTTTCTTACACTGTCAAGATACTAACATGTGCATGATTGATGTGAGACTGTCAAAATATTTACCGGCAACTTGTGAGGGTTCTTGACAATGTAGCCTTTCCAACCCAGCAGATAATACATGTACATGATCTGAAAGTCAATTCATGTAATAAAATTAAAATCCAAGTCATTTCAGTCACATTTAAAGTTCAAACAAATGATTAATCACATTATCAAATAGTTGCTAGCAGCAAACTATTTTTTAAAATCAAATATAAAAGAAAAACGTTAGTTTGGTGCAAAAAAAAATGGAAATACATATTTTCATTCAAAGAGTATTGGCTTGATTGCTCATCGTAACTTCAGAAAAGCTTTTACTTTTTTTTCTGTCACAATGGTGCATGTGTGAAAAACATTTTCCCTATTTTAGATAAATAAAGTCTTCAAAGATCACATGACTTTCTTTAAATTACAAGGTTATTTTGCATCTCTTGTTTTTTTAAATATTTGTTTGTCTTTTAACTCTTCTCTATTATACAAATACAAACATACCTGAGACCATCTTTTCTTGTTCCTGATGAGACTTTTGTCTTTCAGATGAATGAAAAGCATGTTTCCTTCTGGCATGACAAACATTAATCTTCCACCATAAGGAGTATCCACAATTGAAACATCATCTGGCTCTTTGTTGGTAAAAACTCTGCATGAATATAAAAGTACATAGATATTGATACTAAAGCAGTAACAAATGGAGTTTAATATATTAGATGAAGGACTTAGTTTACCTATAAACCTCTATCACAACATTGACTAAATCGTCCACGTATTCGTTCACCAGCCTGTGCTGTGTTTCCTTGTCAGTCATGAAGGCGTCATCTACAAAAATGTGACACTCAAAGTCAAAAGCATCCTTGTGTTCCTCCTTTGGATCTCCTCGATATCGGTCCAACCTGAAACCAAGAGCAGGAAATTGACTGTAACAGCAACTAAGAATGGAAAAAAAGGCAAGATTACATCAGCCTGATCCACTCATGAAACAAACTTGAGCTGTGTCTGAACTTGCCACTACTCAGTGCACAATATAAAGCGTTCCCCATTTTGTCAGGGTGTCTGAATCTACAATTCTAATCCAGAGGCCTGGAAATTTCCCAGAAGTCTCTGCAAAAAAAACGGTGTGCATTGTTGCTCACTAGTTTGGCGAACTTACACCACAATGCATTGCACTTGAACAATTTAACATGTGAAAAAAGTGTTTTTAAATTATTTTTAATTTTTTAATTACTCAAATTTTGATCATAGGAAAACAGTGGATTCATATATAATCTTTGTAATGTATTCATATTTATTGGTTTTCACTTCTGTAAATAGGTGACGTCATATTTGCAATAAGAAAACGTAGTTAGCATGTGTCTGAACTGCATTAGAAACCAAACACTTTATAGTCTTTTAAGTAGTGAGGGAATTGGAGCTTTATCAGTTATGTTACACAACCAGACTATGAATGGTGGTGACAAACTGACCAAGATGGTAAAAAAAAAAAAAAAAAAACATCTTAAGAAATGGTTTAGTTCCTTTAAAGCATTCAAACGAGCATGTTTATGGAATGATGCTTTAGTGAGTTTGACAGGAGACATCTTCTTACCTGAACATGGAGGTAAGAATCTTCAGCATTTCATCGTAAGTCTCATGCCACATGGTGGCACAGAGGTAGATCATGGTGTTCTGAAGGTCATCTTGGCTGCGGACGAGAGGGACGAGAGGGGCAAAGAGATGAGAGCAGGAACAAAGTGTTGGATGAAGCTTTAAAATTGTGACCTTTGACTTGTTTTGACTTCATCCAAATGAGTCAGCTTCAAGGTTTCTGAGCTTTATGGTTGTATCACAACAAAAGTCTCTCACAATTCTCCCTCCTGTCATTTTTTTGAATACCTGACTTGACCTACTCTCAGTCTTGTTTTTATCAAGCAAGTTAAGTCCAAGCTTGATTACATTACATATTACTTGTTAAAGCATAATAATAAAAGACAACTTTTGTTGTCTTTACTGTTGCAATAATTTTATCCTCTGAACTCAAACTGATAAGAACACAAAGCTATCATCCATAAAGTGAGGGCTATAAACAAAGATTATGTTTTTATAGGAAGTACAATTGGAGTACCAACACTTATGCAAGAATGTGTTTTTGAGTAAAACATCATAAGAAAATTAATACAAACTTTTTAAAATTCCTTAAATTCAACAATCTGATGCTCCTAACACTGTTTTTTGGGGGTAAAACAACAAGGAACTAATTAAAGTTTAAAAGGAGAATAAAAACAACAATAAAAAGCAGATCTTACCTTTCGTTGCTTTCAGCTTTCGGTAGCTTCATCTTCGTGTTGAGCAGCATGGACAAATCGATGAAAGCGGATTCGTAGAGGCGACGAACAAAGAGTTGAGCGGTTCTCTCTATACGCTGGACCTATGATGAACCAGAAAAGTGTTGAAGAGTGTCTATCATTTAAGTTTTTGCGCAAAAGACAATCATGTATTTGTTTTAGCGTGTTTTACGGTGTCACCTTAGTTTTCCATATGTAGTAGGTGCATGAGACCAAGCCCAACCACATACACACTCCCTCCAGGGCCAGCATTGAGAAAGGCCATTGCAAGTAGTGACTGTAATTTGAAGAAATTTTGTTATCATGGGTCAAATTTCATACTAGATCTTTGTACATACAGAAGTGTATGGGTTTGATAGAAGTTTGATTTTGAAAAACAGACAACATTCTAACCATGAGTGCAGAAACAAACCTGTTGAGGGTAGTCTGACAGATGCTCCTGGTTATCTCAAGCATGATAGTAGTTGTGTTTTCAGTTCCTATGCCCCTCAAGCTCAAACAAAATTCTGCCAACATTTAAGAATAATAAAAAGTGCTTTAATAACAATAATTATACATTTGATTTGAAAAAGGTCTAAAAACCTAATGATACTTTCCAAACATCAAAAATAAACTATGAAATGATAAAAAACAGAGAGGATAAAGAAAACAAATCATTAAAGGATTTAGAATATTTTGGAAAAAGCTGTTCAGAATCAGAATCAATCAGAAGAGATTTGAGAGTTGACTTAAAGACAGGAAGTGAGTCACTGTAACAGATGTCTAAAGGAAGTGAGCTCCAGAGTTAAGAAGCTGAACAGGGACCACAATGGAGTTCTTTCAGACTCATTCTTCTTTCAGGAGAAGAATGAGTCTATGTGATGAGTTCTGGACCAAATGGAGTTTATGGGTGAGTTTTTGTAAAAGATTATAGAGAAGAAATTTGCTGTTATCTATTCGGAAAGTGACATAGCAATGGACGAGTGCAGGAGCAGAATAGGCGGTGAAAGTGGTTTATATTTCATAGGTGGAAATATGGTGACCGAGGAATGTCAATATTATTTCTAAAATCATTAACCACATTAAGAATAGCTTTTTACAGAATATTCGAGAGCAAAAGTTTTAGTTTGCATTTATAACTGAAGAAATCATTTTTTTTTTTAACTAAAGCAGAATGAATGTATTGATGTGACAAAAGGAAGTTAAACAAAGTACCAAGTATGGTTCAATATTCATAGTCTTGGAGCCAGTTTGTGACATTGAAGGATGTGATGTTGTCTTTGATCCAGAATGTAAAACCTCACCAGTAATAGAATTTGAAGATTCTGTATTCAGTTTGGATGCCTCTGTCATGAAAAGTATCAAGCCCAGCCCTAACACTGCAGGTCCTGTGCAGCACAGGGGAAGCGCAAAACTCAGCCTGACAGCATGGATCTTGCAGGCCACAACACCAAACCAGTGGCAGGCTGCTGAGCAGAAAGCCTGGAACACAACAGAAGGCAAAGTTTGACTCAAAATGATCAGTCATTGCAAATTAATAGCTGATTTCAAACTATGAAGTGTTAAAAAAACTGCACTCTTTTTGTCGAATTTTTTGATTTAGCGAATCAGCTTTCTCCATTTAACCCTGTCTTCTGCATCCTCTACTCTAATACCAGCTACCTTCATGTCTGTTCACCACATCCATAAACCTCCTCTTTGGTCTTCCTCTAGACCGCTTGCCTGGCAGCTCTAGACTCGGCATCTTTCTGCCAATATATTCACCATCTCTCCTCTGAGCATGACTGAACCATCTCAGTCTGGCCTCTCTGACTTTATCTCCAACACTTCTAACATGCGCTGTCCCTCTGGTGTACTCATTCCTGATGCTATCTATCCTGGTAAGTATTCATTCATTCAGCATAAGCGATGACATTTGACAGCAGTTTTTGCCTTACAATTCCCCATGGGAACAGTGAATCATGGTTCATGCACTAACACTAACAAGTGTGACTTCTGTTTTGTTTCATTTTTGCTACTTACCTGTAAGAAAAATAGCACCAGTCCTGTTCTCAAGATTTGCCATTTTTCTCCACCTAAGTTGTACTCTTTCCATTCAATATTTAGGGGGTTAATGGCTTTGTGGTATAGCAGGTAAACCGCTCCTGTAAGAGTGAAGTGATAAGCTCTTTTAAAATCAAAGATGCACTATTTAATATATTTTGCCTAAAATGAGTCTAAATATGAGTGTTGTTGCTATAATATTTACAAAATATTGCATTGGTAGCAGATACTTATTATGTAGGACTATTACAATGTCTTAAACGTATGCTCACATGAATATTTTTTATGGTATTTTGATTTATTTCACATAGAAATTAAAATCGTAGATATTCACCTATAACAAGTATCCTCAAAACGCTGCTGATCACAAAGACAAAGTCCCTGAAACCGTCCAGCTCTGATCGTGTTTTCTATAAAGGGAGAGGCAGAAAAATAGTGTGACTGATCATGTCAAGTCAAAGTACACAGAAAAATACAGAGGTGGCGGCTGCAACATTCCACGTCCTCCTTTGAAACGGAGAAGCATACCTGCATGCGGTTTGTGGCCTGTAGTGTGTTTTCCCACCAGCAGATGGAGATCAAAAATGATGCAAAAATTCCAATTCCCACATATAAATAAGGAGAAGGTTTTTCACCGTTAACATATAATTCCTGGCGGACGTAGAAGTCAATTCCAAGAAGGCAGTACCCTGTAGAAGGACATAATTATGTATTAATGATATCTTTGAATGCTTAAAACATTAATGGTTAAAACAATGCTTTACATAGAAAAAATAAGTAAATTTAATTCGAATTACAGAAGCATGGCAGAAAGCCCAGACAAGAGGGCATAAATGTGTTGAAAGGATCAGCTCTGTCATGTTCTCACTCTAATTTTTTTTTAATCTTCTGAAAACAATTGTGTGATAGATCCAATGGAATTGTTTTTTTTTTTTTTTTTTTTGCATTTTCAGTTTTAAATACCTTCTTAAGCTTATTCCAACCAAAACATGATCAGAGCATCACTACATTCTTTCTTATTTTTGTCTGTTTGTTCAAAAACTTTTTGCAAAGAAAGAGGGTCAGAAATGGTGAGATGAAAATGTGTAAGGGTCAAATGGTTGACCTTTCCTTGCACATGATAACCCTCCTGCTAACTCCCATTTAAAACTCAGAGGGATGTGACAATCGACCCACTAAAAATCACACTGCTCAGTCTGTGATCTACAACAACAAATCTGTAACATCTTATTATGTGGAGCAGTGAAGTACATTTGTTTAAAATCAGATTTACCAGTAATGGTGAAAAAGAGTGAGCAGATTGGGAACACGATCTTCCATTTTTCTCTTTGTAGTCTGAATATGATTTGCATTATTGCAGAAACGATGCAGACTCCTCCGCTGATAAAGAGGTTGGTAAGTATGTCGAACTTTGGCATAACGATGAGCACTAGGATTGAGGTACCAAGAGACACCACACACTCAATGAGGCAGACCTGCAAAGGCAAAAGAACACTGTGAATACAAGGAAAAGACGTGAAAAAACAAATGTCTAATTATTAGTTATATATCTTCTAAATTCATTTATTTTTGGCTTTTAAGTTTGTTAAAAATTTTCTTCAAGTTTAAATTTGATTAGATATTGACTTACTTTTGACATTTCTAGTCAAAATCAACACATTTTTTGTTATAAAACACACTTTTCACTGTGCTTTAAACTGAACAAAGTGGAAACTTGTTTTTTTTAAATTATTAATTCTTACAATAGAAAATGACTAAAAGCAATCTGTAATTAATTATCAAAAGTACAGACCAAGGATGTAAAAGATTTAAAAGTCGTCGTAGTGACATTTTTTATTCACCTTGTCATTTCACATTTGAATCTCCGTATTTTTAATACATCTGCTGAACAGACATTTTAATGAACCACAGAGAAACTTACAAAGGCCAAGGTCTTCATGTTGGGTCTCACAAAGCTTTTGAAGAGAATCTTCCACAAACATTTGAGAAAAACCAGGAAGTTGGGCCAGACCAGGCAGAACACCAGCATCAGCAGGTAGAATTGTCTGTCCTGGTCGTAATCTTGTTTAAATGTGGGGCGTCCTGAGCTGTCACGTCCAGTTTTGATGTAAATTGGATGAGACAAAGTTGACAACACCAAGAGGGATCCCTAAGGACAATAGTTTAAAAATATTACTGACAAAGAAGTAATAAAAGCAGCTGAGACAGAAGACAATATATATTTTCATCTATATGTTTTTACTAGGAAATAAAATGATAACAATTATAACTATTTTCAACCTCTGCTAGAGTAAATTCTAATATACATTTAACTTTTCTTATAGAAATTAAAAAGTACAGAAAAGTAATAAAATACAATTATGATGAAACGTTAAAACAAGGAGAGGGCAAACAAACAAATAAACTGAAGAGGGTAAAGTAGCTGAAGATAAGTTTGTTATGTGCAAGGACGTGTGAACAACACGGTGTCAGTACAAATATGGCACATCTTGATTTGTGATCAGGCAAAAAATATGATACATGCTCTAATTAAAAGACTCATTTATATTTGTCACAAAGTAAGTAATATTGTTTAGCCTTTATTAAAAATCTTTAAATCCATCCTCATGAAAGTAAAGTTAGATGAAAACTTTCCAAAGCTGCAGGCATCTTGCACAAGAATGAAAATGTTGCACTCCAGCTTTATTGACGCAAATCTACAAGGCTGTTAAAAAATATCTTATCAAACACTTAGGCTACCATCCTGAAGATTTAATCTACTGTTCTTTTTTTCTTTCAGTTACCAAGTTAAATACAAGGTTTCACAAGGATATTCATTTTGAAAAAGACTCTCTTACCTTAGCAACGACAGCACTGACTAACACTGCTAAGCCCACAATAACAGCCACCAGGTACTGCGCGACCACGAAACAGCTGCTCTTCTTCTCTTTTTCTGCTCCAATTGGGTTCAGTTGGAATGGATCCCATGTATCCCTGAGACATACACATTTGTAAGACACATGAAGCAGCTTTTATTTATTATTCACAACATAATTCACAATGTGTTTCGTTTTGTTATGGCTCGGTCAGTTTGTGAGCTTCTTTGTAAAGACAGATTTTGGATGGAGGGTTGTGATGGCGGAGAAACTGTAGGGGGTCAAAGGTTGGAATCCAACTGAAGCGATTCCCTAAATATCAGAGTTTCAGCACTGATGAACAACACTGATCAGAATCATACAATCCCAAGACAGAACTATTGGCAGAATTTGTGTTTTCCTATCTACTGTTGGCAAATATGTAGTGTTTTAGCTTTCAGCTAGTGTGTCATCCTAAATGCTGACAGATCATTATCTTTACCTAACAACTGTCAGGGCGTGGACTGTCGAAACTGAATTGATAATGTGCTGTGATCTTTGACTTTGTCGTGACTGCAAGCGCTCTTGGTATTACCACGGACATTCTGGTAAAAACATTTACGTAAGCGGCATGATGATGAAGGAATCTAGAAAAATGACACTACTAGTTTTAAAAGTGCTTCTTTTTATCGTTGTGTAAAAAAATCTGATTTTATGTCAGATACATTTGTGTGATTTTCTCAGTCTGTAAAGGATTTGTGCAGATCAACTAAAACTTCTGTTTATTATACTCACATTTCTTTGCTTTCAAAAGCGTAAAATTTTTTAGATCCGTTGCCATTGAAGATGTTAAGAAAAAACCCTGATTTAATATTATTAGTATTTTTCAAAAAGTTTGCTTTCTCAGAATATTCATTTTTTTCTTCTTTTGTCTGCATGAGGCCATGTTTCACACTGACTAAAGTTCAACCAGAGGAGTCCTTACAGCCTCCCAACAGCTGTAAATGTTCCAATAAAGCTGTTTTATTTTAAATGATATATATATATATATATATATACATACACACATATATATATAATATGATTATATGTACTTATTATAAAATTAAAAAGACCAATTCTTTTGTGCCTGTCGTCTGTTACTCGTCTTCCTGGAATTCCCTGAATTGTTTTTTTTGTATCTGAATTGTAACACAGTTTTATAAGCTTAAAAAAGACAAAACAAACAAATAAATAAATGCAATAAATCCTTACAACTAATGAGTTGCTCCCTATTCCCCTATTTACTGTTTTGGTCCTTCAGCAAGTGCAGTATAATATATTTGAGTTAAGTTTTTTCATTTTCTAGTGCTAACACTTAATGATGTTCATTACAGTTATTAGTAGCATGCATTAAAGATGAAGGCTTGGTTGTCTTGTGTCAACAAATTTAGTCTCTTATAAGTTATGCCTGTGTGAAGATCTTCAGAGTTTTAGCTTTGTTTGTAAAATTTCATAAAGATTTACCCAGAAGCAGGGTAAATTTAGTCTAGATCGGGGTGTCAAACTCCACGACTCGAGAGCCGGTGTCCTACGTTTTCCAACCAACCTGCCGTTGAAGCTCCTAATTAGCTAAACACACCTGATCCAGGTAATCAACAGCAAATAAGGCAGGATTTCTGGAAAACCAGCAGGAGGCCGGCCCTGGAGGACTCTAGTTTGACACCCCTGGTCTAAATTATTTGATGCAGACATGCCAGCGTGCTCTTATGCTTGACATGATCTTGAACAAGTGTCAATTGATGGACAGACGGACTCGCATTGGCCTCCAGAATGCTTTGGTATTCAGGAGACTTCAGGGTGAACTCATTGACTGAAAACTGTCTGTGTAAAGCAAGTACAAATCTTGCAGCTTTTCATTTATTTATTTTTTTACCCAACCATGATGATGAATACTCAAAAACAGCTCTGGTTTGGCTTGATCTGTCTGCATGAGATTGATCCACAAATCATGTTTGTTTATATTCAGTTTCAGGAAACCCAAAATAACAGGCTCCATTTCTTCTAAGCACTTCTTCTTTTCCACCCTTACACATAGTATTTTAAAAGCTTAACTCCTACTTAAAAAAAATAAATCTTTGAATACATTTGCTGGCACTCCGCTGAAGATTGAGAAATTTTTTTAAAAGATATTCAGCCTTGAATGCACTTTTTTCATGCCTGACAGTGGTCTAATTGTTTTGATAAACTTTACCTGTACTGGTGGTCAATAAAATAATACCTGATTACATAAAAAACATTCCTGAGACCTTTTATTCTATCATTCCGATATCTTGTCATTAGGTTGGCATTCAACAGAATTCTGAAAGCCATCAAATAAACGAAGTTCCTGTTTTTTTTTTTAATGCTCAGCCTCTTTGCCATCCAGTTTTCAATGAAGGAATTGTTAAAAAATAATGTATCCTCCTAAATCTTTCTTAAGCAGTAACCTAATATTTGTCAAGTTTCTTTTCTTCTCTTTAGGCTTAATTTATTTTGTCAAATGAGCGTTGACATAAATAAATAATTTTTCATTTTAATTGCACTAACATCAACATCAGACATGAATAAATGACTAAAAGAGGGGTCACAAACTTTTAACCCCTGCTGTGTTGTCTGGTCATGGTTAAATTTGTCACAGTTTTTTTTTTGCTGTCACACTGACTGTGCACTGTAATTGTTGTTTTTGCTGTTTTCAGATTCTGCACCGTTTAACATTAACATGCATTTTACCGTCTGATCACTGATTACTTAAAATCACCTCAGTACTGCAATCACAAGGAACAAAGTTCATTGAGAGAATAAAACACTTAAACATTATAGGTTGCACACTAAAAGCATTTAACATAAGGTACTTCTAGTCAGACACTGAACTGAACCAGATCTTAGATATCAAATCTGATTATCGTGTGATTGCAAAAGGTTCTTCAGCTGTAGCAGGAAATTTGTGACACAACCCGAGATTTCCTTAAACCAAAGTAATTTGACTTCTTCCTTTAAAGTTCTGATGAACATCAAACTGTTTAAAAATCATCTTTGACAGTAGTGTCCATTATTGAAAAGGTTTCAGAACAGTTTCTTCTAAAAATAAGTTTCTGATTGGTTCTTTCAAGAAATCAATTTTTTTCCCCTTTCAGTTTCCCATAGCATCACACACGTATAATGCAAATAGAGAATGTATTTAACATTTTAAACAGCCCCTCTAACAGCAGGCGGCATCAGCGGGGACGACATTAGTCACAGCAATAAAGAGAGGTGCGGCATTGCACAAGGGAAATTAAGTTTTTCCTCAAACTATAAATCATATTTAATTGAAACTTGGTAATAAAAGCGAACTGTTTTTCATTTTATCCAATGATAATATCTTTTCTGCTAACAATTAACCCTCTAATGATGATGAAGAGGTTAATAAAGCTTGATTTTCTGCCCATGGACAAGAAGCAGAATAGTTGCTGTTTCAAAGTTGCCTGATGAGTTCAAATTACTTCTGTCTTGGTTTCTCTGATTTGAACATTATCACCAAGATAGAGTTACTTCTGACACACCGTTATGTAAAGAGCATATGATAACCAGAAACTAAATCAAACTTCTATTTCTTTCACTTTGGTAAGTTGCTATGTGTGAACAGTAGTGGCAGACACCATTTTTATTAAGAACTAGTATAGCGTGTAGCTAAATCTGGCATCTCTTGAAAGTGTACCTTTTTGATTGCTAAACTAAATTTTATTAGGAAAATTGTTTTGTCCTTGCCTTGAACAAACAGATAATTAGATCATAACACATCTGAATGTTTTTTTACTGGGTAATCAAGATTTTTGTCCCTTATGAGGCAGAAATAACCACTTTAAATGAAACAGATTTGAAAACAAGATGACATTAAAGAGTTGGCAGTTTTTAGTGGTAAAAAAACACTTACCTGTGTCTTCCTTCCCTCTTCTTTCCTCTGTATTTCATGTCCTCCGTCATGTTTGCTTATTTTGAGGCTTCACCAACAACCTGAAATCAGTGAGTATTTCATTTTTACCAACTTTGAAATCAAATAGATTAAAATTTATTTTCGATTAATTCTAAAAAAACACAGATTTTACAGTAACTTTTTACCTTGATATTATGGTAGTTTTGTGTCACAACAGCACCAACAGCCACTTCAGTCCTACAAAGAGTTTTCTTTTCTTCCTTCAGGTCAATTCCAGGATTTCTTCCATAGGCTGTCTGAGGCCTCACCTCTTCAGCGCAGAACGAAATGAGGAACACCGCTCGATCTTGACAGGGGAATATACCAACCATAAAAAGTCCAGTCACCTCTGAGATGTTTGTCCTTTGATCCCTCTGTTTTTCCAGATTTATCACCAGTTTATGGTTTAGACATCATACAGCGAGCCCAGCCCTCCAAGGTATGTCTCCTGACTATCACAGTTTATTAAAGATTACAAAAACAGGAAATGTAAAAGGGGCCATATATACAGGTGACTGTGAACACAAATTACCGTAACCACACATTAAAGATAGACGATAAGGGTATAAGACTTCAAGAAAGCCTGTGTGTGTGTGTGTGTGTGTGTGCGTGTGTGCCTGAAGGTAAATCAAACCCTTTCAGTCACAGGGGAGCTGAAGTTATCTAAACAGAGTTTATAAGGAGCAATAAGATGGTCCAAGGGTCATTTGCACCAATACTTAGGCTGATGATCTGCCTGCTGCACTGCTTCACACCCATTTTGACATCTATGATAATCTCAGTCAAGAATTTTATGAGATTTTTCTAATATGAGTTCTTTGGTTTTGTAAACTTTTCTTTTATGCTCGCCATTGTCTTTGGTCTCTTCATTAATTGAAAAGATGGACAGAATTAAATTTTGAACCAATGTAAACACTTATTTTTGGTTATAACACCCATCTATCATCTCAATAAACATTTTTTTTTTCTGTTGATTTTTGATATCTGTCTTTTTTCTGACACAACAGAAATCATCACAATTATGGGAATTCTTCCTGATCTGTTGATCCGTTACCTTGTCTCCACTAGGTGTCACAGCAGAGCTTCAATTTCAGGCTTCTTTCATGCCTGAATGATTTTCCACCTTTTTTATTTTCTTCATTTGTGTGCCTGTGCATTAGGATGGCTGTGCAGGGCACATTTGGTTCGTGATCAGTGTTTGTTAATTTCGTTTATGCGTTTGAGCATCTTTGTCTGCATGCGCCCGCATTATAATGTGTGTACATTTGCATCTAAGAGTATTTGTGGTGTGAAATCAAAGGAGGATCTCTGTCAGTTTGTTGACTCTCATTAGGATGTTCTGCCAGAGTGTAATAATTTGACCATATGGTTAACATGTCCCCCCCCCCGCCTTTCAGTTACACACACCTTCAGGTGATAAAGTTTGACAACCGTCCCACCGTGTCATACACACACAGCAACCAGGAAAAAAAATAGTGATTCTATAGATTTTATGTGAAAAAACGGTATGTTTTTTAAAAAGTTTGAATTTTCTAAAGAAAGAGGAGTGGAGAAGGG
Organism: Adrianichthys oophorus; assembly: GCA_036245035.1. NCBI lineage: Eukaryota > Metazoa > Chordata > Actinopteri > Beloniformes > Adrianichthyidae > Adrianichthys > Adrianichthys oophorus. Next base: position 16,850,970 of record BSAI01000104.1, on the reverse strand, counting down.
TAGAAAAAAAGACCAAAGTTGTCTTTGGCATGAGTGTGGTTTCTGTCATTTCCCAGTTGATGTGATCTCAGCTCAGCAGTCCGTGCTCCATGATCTGTGAAATGTGGTTCACATCACAGCGGCGATGGTACCGAGGCTTTGTTACTGCGAGGTGCAGCTGATGCCGCTCAGATCCGAAAAAAGGTCAGTTGCATGGAAGTTGTAGTCAACACTGATTTGGACTCTCTTAAATTTTCAGTGCAAAAGTATAATCTGTGGCCATATGGGCTGTGTGTTTTGAGATTTGCTACCTGCTGGAGACTGGGCTGTGTTACACACTCTCTGTTTGTCTGCTGCTCAGAGGATGTAAGACAGCTCAGAAGAAGAGGAGTCTTAACCAGAATTTTAAAACAATCTACCCAATAGATCCTTTAAGAAACGTTTTCAAAGAAATTACTTCAGGCTGGTTTAGAACGGCCTTGGATTCATCGCCTCTGAGCAGATTTATATTAAAAGGCGGTAATGGCAATCATCCTTAAAAGAGAGATGAACCTTTAAAATTGAAAAAGCTATAGTCGTGGAAGGGCAAACAAAATCCTTGATTATGACAAAAAAAAAAGAAGGCAGATGCCACCATAATAAAACAAAGAAAATCTCACAGCTAACATGAAAGATGCCGATAACACACTAAAGAAAAAGTCATTTTCAATACAAGTAAAACATATTAAATACGAGATATATTTCTATTGTTTCCAGTAAAAAAAAAAAAAATCAGCTTACAGAACTAGTAAAATTAGCCTTGGTAAGATTTCTTATAATTACTTGTGATGTTATGTCCTTTTAAGATGAAGCTGAGTCTTAAAATTACATATAAACTCTCTTATTTAGGTGTTTTGCTTTGGTAACTGGAAATATTGTAACTAAAAAAAGTGTCTATTGTTCAAAAACATTTTATTTCTTTAAGTAAGTGTATTTTGATACAACCCCCAATAAAACCTATTTTAAGTAAGAAACAGTCCAGCTATTCTTATTTCATTCATTCATTTTCCAATCCGCTTTATCCCTTTCAGGGTCACGGGCTTGCCAGAGCCTAACCCGGCTACTCATGGGCGAAGGCAGGGTACACCCCTGGACTGGTCGCCAGTCCGTCGCAGTATTCTTATTTCTAAACCACAATTATCTTTAAGATTGGAGTTGCACACTAAGATAAATTAGTCTTAAAAATAAAACATAAATGTACAAACTTTTGTCCTGCTGTTGAGTCAAATTAAGCTTTCAATTTTTTTTCTCTAAATTGATCAAATCTATTTCTTGAAGTAAGTCCACCTACCATTCACAAATAGACTTCTGCCTAAAAAATATTATGTAAAGTAAATTTCACTAAAAGTACTTGTTTCATTCGAACCTTTAATTAAATTAAGATGTTTTCAAGGCCAAATTTGTTTTGACTTAAATCAAGTATTATTAGGATTTTAGACCAGAAACTAGACAAAAATACTTGGGGAGATACTGATTTTTGCATTGCAGGTTTGGGAAGTTGAGATTTGGGAAGCCACTGATTGGAAAAAATCTACAAATGTCCTGAACAAAAAGTGTTTCTTAAAATGTCTTTTTTCTTACTCTCCTCTCATGAGATGGAACAGTCCAGTTCTTAGAGTAAACCTGGTCTGATGATATTGTTTTTCTGTCTTTTCTGTAGGAGACAGGTGTTCATCCTGCATTTTAGCTGACTTGTGACAATTTGCATTTAGTTGGAAATGCAAAATTGACAGGAGAAATGTTACAGATAATTACTTTATTGTTACTTTTATTTATCAAATTAAGTAAAGTAGACCCTAGGCAAGTTTTAGGATTTTTGGTTTTGGGTTTACATTAATCTAATAGTCGCATACATGGCCACAACTTTTTGGATTCAAGTTTTGCTCTCAGTTTAGGTGATTGAAAATGCCCTTACATTTCTTACACTGCACAATAAAAACTTTATTGTTAAAAATAACCAAAGTAGGGTAGCTTTTTAACCAAACTTTTGTTTAGAACAAAAGTTGTTACCAAGTTATTTTTACAAATATTTTTCTGGGTTATTTTAACTCATGAAAAAAAAAACTTCAGGAAAAAAACATGAAAAACCCAAGAGAAATAACCCAAGTTTTGATTCTGCACAACTAAAAACAAACATGTTCGAGATGGGCTTCATCAACCTGTGATAACTTTTTGATTGCGTACAGACAAAATTAACTTTGCAAATGTTTTGGGAAAAGGTTTCAGATATTTTCTGAACTATTCAATCCCATAGTGCTTCGCTGAACTGTAACTATATTATGACTATTCCGTCTTCTTCTTAAAAACTAAAACCAACTAAACTGAACTAAACGAACTGCAATAGACCAAATGCATGGTCACATGCATTTAGTGCATATAGTGTAATGCCAGGTCAATAGTTCAGAGTCATAACTTCATCAAAGCATTGTAGATCTGCACGCTGTACATAAGGCAGTATGCTTTTGACACATAATTAATGCTTTTAGCCATGAAACACCTTTGATCTGACATGACTTCCTCTAAAATTACACTTTTTGAGCTGGGGATGCATAAAAATATTTTATCTCGCAGGAAAAAAAAAGAAAATAAATCAGTCAATAATGGTGAAATGGGATTGGTCCAATTGTATTAAATTCACAGAAATGAAAAGGTGCAGTCAAATTTCCATTACAGAGACATTTTTTTCTTGTGAAATCTATTTAGAATACATGACAAGCTGCGAGAAAGGAGTGTGCATGCAGTGAACCTTTAGGGCAGAATGACACAGAACTGCGTTGCATCTTCTAATCAGAATACAAGGAAACCAGTTTAATTATTCGAGGCAACACTGCTTTGCATTTTTTAATATCTGTTTTTCTCAAAAAGTTAGTGATTCATATAATTTAGGAGATCAGAAACCAGCCCTTTATTATAAAATATGCTTCATATCAGAGGTAACGTTTGATTCACTTGTGGTTTATGATATGCAGGCACCTTTTTGCAAAATTCACTTCTATTAGTCAAACCTTCCCAAAAAAACAAATGTCTTGTTTTATTAGTCAGATTGGTAACAGGGGTGATCTGGTGCTGGTAGCGTTGATGACTGAGTCCCTTAGACCGTCCTTGAGCAGCACACTGTGTGACAGTCTGCTTCTTTGTTAGGGGGAGAAACACACTCAATCAAGCAAGTGACCTGCAATTTCATCTTCTCAGGTTTAATGTGCAGCCCACTATTATTGAGATCATTATTACAAAAAAATGGCATTGGGCATTACTTAGACTTGGCTGCAAATGATCAGCTCATTCTGCAAAGATTTCTACTTAAAGTCACCTTCAGCCACTCAGGAGCGAAGTTTTCTTCTGTCAGAAAAGACCCGAAATGCACCTTCTTTCTCTCTGGACATGGTGTCAGTGTGGGTTAAAAGGCGATTAAACAAAAAGTTTATCATGTCCTTCAAAAGGAATTACTTTTACCACCATAAACTTGAAGAGCTTTCACTATAAAATTTGCTTTGCAACACCTAAACCAGAGGTCACAGAAAATAGCAAATAGGACTATGTCTACAGTTTTATGCAGTATCATATTTTCTGCACTATAAGGTGCACTCAAAAGCCTTAATTTTTTCCAAACAATGACAGTGTGCTATATAACCTGGAGTGCCTTATGAATTAATTCTGGTTGTGCTGATATTGAACTAATTTTAAGAGGTACACAGTGCTCTGTCAAAATGTCTGCCTGTTTTCATTCAGTTCCGCCTTCTACGGGTGTGTGGGAGGCACAGGCCTTACTGTGAACGCAGTTTATAACGTCTGACTGCTGGACTCTATCTCGGACTCTTTTATTTTTATACAGTATGTGACATAACCTCTAATAAATAATACACTGACGGTGCACCGTACAATCCGGTGTGCACTACAGTGCGGAACATACGTTGCTTTATAACTATTAGGATTCTGGGAAACTTGTTTAGGATTTAAGCTGACTCTTCCGTGCAGCCCCTGCTAACTCCCGATCAATTAAGGAGTCCATAAAAGTCCCGTTGCCACTTGTGTGGTATAACAGTGTATAAACAGGGTATATTGTGGGTAAAAACAGGGAAAACATGGCTATATACTCCCAAAAGTGACAGAACCTGTCTAAATATATGTAGGGCTGTGGTTCTAAAGCTCATTTCAACTTTTTTAAGAAGGTAAATATTAACAGAAACAGTTAAAATAGTCATAGTATTGTCTGATCCCTGGGGGTCACATAGAAGACCAAAACAGACTAATCCCATTTCAATGAGAGATCTTTAGAATGTGAATAAAGTTTTTTTTGTGCTACAGAAATGTATGCATGAAATAAGTTCACAATCTTTGCTGGCGAGGCTTTGGTCCGATGACGTCTTGGGTGCTTGGGATGAACTCGGGCTATAGACGTATAGACTCCAGAGTCTAGATGGTAGATGTTGATTGGTTAGAGGCCAAACCATTCCATAGGATCACTCCAAGTGGAGGAGCGCCGACGAACCATCTAGAATGCAAAGAGAGACAATCACTGATGAATTAAAAAGGCAGAAATATGATTGTGGATGGCTGAGATGAAAGACAGGCTATTTAGCAATTGGTTCAACATGAATGCCTAATTGATAATGGTGTGTAGAAAGATGTATCAAACTTGTCATGTCTCTATTTCAAGCAAGAAAATGTAAAGAAATTTTAGTTTAATAGGAAAAAATAAAATAGAATAAAGTACTGACATAGTTTGCAAAGTTTTATGAAAAGCAACATTTCATCTATATACTTGAAAAATGCTACCAAAACAACTGTAAAGAAGCTGTTCTTTTGTTAGGTTGCTTTGAAGTGTTTGCACTAGACTGAAGGCCCTGTACAGCTTGAGAAGCACACTGCTAACCTCCAGTGGACAGAATGGTGTTGGCCTTTAGTTGCCAATACAAACAGTCTGAAGAGAGTGAGTAAAAGTAGTTATCTGGTTCTCAGGAAGCTAACAACAGCTTTTCTCAATGATCCATGTGCCTGTAGGCAAAAACAAACTCATAGGTTAAGCAGAAAAACGTTGAAAACTAACCCTCTAAAAGAGTAAGCAGGTCTTTGTGCTCTAAGATTTGCAAAACAATTGCAAGTTACTTTTTGTGAGCTAACTAAAAACATCTGTTTTTTTAAAGGTTTTATTAATCAACAATCATTGTTTTTTCTACTTGTTCACAAGCTTGAAAACTGTCAAAAAGTATGCGCCATCAAGAGAAACTTTATCCAGTCAACAATAAAAGTCATGATATATTTTATGGCTTACTTTTGACTAACTCCCTTTCAGGTTTCATGCAAAGTTACTGAGATAGATTTAGCAATTCTCACTGAAGAACAGACAAAAGACAATAGCCATTGCTTAATATTCATTATACTTTGACGGGGAAATATACAAAGAAGAATTCAGCAGTCTGAATTTAAGTGCACACTAGTAGACAGCTAAATAAGCTCTGCCTTGTATAAGCAGTTCAGCACATGCTTATGACTTATGCATGCAAAGTTGTCCAAATGCCAAGGTTCAATGTAGAGAAAATAAAGAGAAACAAAGGATGAAAAAGAGACTTCAACTTCAAAGATGAGATCTAAACACTGTGCACTCACCAAGGACAAATGCTAGATACAAAGAAAGCTGAAACATTTAGTTATTTAATAACGCAAACCGGAAACAAAAATGGTAAAAACTGTGAAACAAATGGAGTGAGAAGGTGGTCCAAACATGGACAATGACAAACAATGACAAAAATGAAAAGATTGGTTATGGATGTCATTTCATGTTATCAGAACTTGAATTTGAAGCTGAAAGCTTATTTATATGAAGACTTTGGCACAAGCAGAAAAGGTTTAACTAAATGTATCAACAAACTGTTGAGTGTTTCACACTAAAATGCAACCATATCTTGTCCAGTCAAGAACTTATTTTAAATACATTTTTCCAAAAAATGTCCAACGTAGCATGTTTTGTGAAATTACTTAATCCCAAAATTAGAATAATGATTTGAAACAAACAATTCACAGCTAAATGTAAAACAAAAAACACCCTCTAGGATTTAACATTCTCAGATAAAATATTTATTCAAAAATATAAATGAAAAAAAAAAATCTATAGTATAGATAGACTATAGTTATTTTTCTGTGCTTCTCTTTTTGATACTTTTAATTGCTTTTCCAAACAAGGTTTGATTGTTTTCTTCTAATATTTTTTAATTTGTTTGTCAAGTATTCATCTAGTTTTTGGACACAATGTTAGGTTAAACAATTTTCCTTTCAGTCTGTTAACATGAACATTAAATTATTTTAAAATTGTTCTCTGGAAAGAATCACAAAGCAAATCCACAAGATCCTTAAGAAAAAAAGAAAAGGAGAAACCATTACAGGACAGCCTGCCAGGTTTTCTTAGCATGTTGGAAATCACCCTCCCAAGTATGTGGACTGAAATAAAAAGCATGTGTGAAAAAGCACAGATGGGATTTACTGTGTCCATCATCAGCTGCAGCATTCAGAGCTGCTGGACCTCCTGCTGATTCTGCCAGTCAGAGGTTTTCAGGTTTGAGCTAAAAAAAAGTAAATCATGCAGAATTCTTGCAGGTTCATCTTTTTTTTCTTAAACTTTCAAAGGAAAAATATTTATACATCTAACCTTTTGTTATTTCTCACCTGCATATTCTGAGCTGTGTGGATTTGAATGTGAAAAGGACATGTCACACACTCACAATTCCACTCAATCAAAGAACTCACTAACTATTTAACATTGGAACAAAATAAAAACTTCTGATTTAAAATTCGAATGCATTTTTCTCTGCAGAGAATACAAGATTTAAAGATCACCAAATTAGAAGGTCAGATGACAGTAAAATGATGTAATTCCAGCCTGATGGATGGACAAAGCTGGAAACAAGATTGAAAAGAAAAGAGAAGGAGCTGTGCCAGCAAACAAGCAAAAAAAAAAAAAAAAAGCAAATGGGGAGAATTAAAAAGGGAACTTAGTGTTGAAAGAAAAAAAAGAGGAATTAAAGGTGGAGGATAAGAAACAGACAAGAATGGAAATTAATTGAGAGAATAAAGGATGAGCGGAGAGTGTGAGTAAAAGATGGAATACTGAAACAGGTGAAGACAGGAGGAGGAAAAAAAGAGGAGGAAATAAGAGTTAATTCAAAAGGAAAGAAATATGTTCACAGAAATAAAAGTTCACACCTAACAGGTGTGAATGCATGTGTGTATGGATGTGTGATTGTGGTCCTGTGACAGACTGGTGACCTGGGATACCCTGCATTCACCCATGAATGGCCAGGTTAGGCTCCGGCAGCCCCATGACCCCAAAAGGGACAAAGCGAGTTTGGAAAATGGATGGATGGATGGATGGAAATGAAAGTAGATTTAATATATAATAACCAAATCTGCCAAATTTCCAAAATGCTCTTGTCATCATTCATGATGTACTTTAGCATAGTACATTTACAGCTTTTAACCTGAGCTTTTAAGAAAATAAAAACACATGAAGGTAAAAGCATTTAAGGACACAAAAGCACTGATTACTACTCAAAAATTAAATTTCATTCACAAAACTATTCAAAAGCACAAAATATAAATTTAATAACTTGTAAAAACTAAGTAAAAGTTTCTTCTTTGTAGCGTTTTTTTGGCAGTTGGCAATCTACTGGTTGGTGCGTACACCGCCACCACCTGGTCTGGAGTGTGGATCAGGAGTACCATATGCTATAAATATATCATTTTCTATCCTATAGTTTATATATATATTATTATTAACTTATTCATTCATGCACCTAAATTCAATCTAACAACTTCAAAAATAACATTAAAAAGTCATGTACGGAAATGCTTCATAACCCAGTTTATCTTGACAATGTTGTTCTATGTTGTTTTTCTTTTATGCTTATCACACCACAATATGACATGTTCTATAGATTCATAGACACCACAAAAGTCACATGTCCCACTTGTTACCTCATCATGAAGAGCTGCGTATTGAAAAATAAATGGCCAAATCTGAGTCTGCAGTAAAACAACTCAAGAAAATGTTACAGAAGTAAATCAGCAACAGAAAACAACATGAACACAAAGACTCACATAGGAATATTAATACTAGGTGTTTAGCACATTGAAGACACATAGGGTAGGAAGTCAATTCAATTCCCACTGATGTCACTCCAGTCCACTTCCTGTTGCTTCTCATCCAAACAGTCTCCACCTGCAAGCGTCTCTTGGCTTTCGTCAGGTATGTCCAGCTCCACGTGTCATTTAACCAGAAAGCAATTTAGAGCAACTTGACAAAACAATGCAAACTGAATGTATGCATGTCATCCGATTGTGTGAAATACTTCAACTGCACTTATTTAAAAAAAGGAAAAAAAACATGGAAAAATGTATATTTTTTTTATTTTGCACTTAAAGGTTTTTCAGAGGACTGACTGAACCTACTTGAGAACTGAATCCTTCACACTTTCCTGCACACGATGAAAAAATTGCTTTCCATTTGCAGCATTATGTATTCTGTTCAGTTGGCCTACTTCAATGTGAGACAGAGAAAGAAAGAGAACATGAAGCTCTCCAACTAGAGATGACGATGGTACGATATCTGACCTCAGGCAAAGTTGCATCAAAGTTTTCAGTAACTTTATTCTAGGAAGTGTTGGCATAAGTGCAAAGTGCCTTCAGCTGTGGATACTTCCTGTATGGTGTTTGTGTCTGAGGTAGGAGGTATCTGCTTCACCTGTAAGAGTCTGTCTGTCTCCCCTCACATATGTTTGACTTCTTCCTTAGAGGGGATTTTAAAAAAATGTCCAGAAAACATGAACGAGGGGAAAACATTTTTTAATTACGACTGTAACGTCATAAATTTACGAGAAAAAAGTCGTAGCTGTTAAATTACAAGAATAAAGTGGTATATTGACAACTTTGAAAGTCATAGGGCTAAATTTATTATGTTTTTTTTGTAAATGTATGTGATTTAACCCCACAGGGTCAAAGTTGGCCTTTTTGTTGTTTTATTTTTTTCATGGAATTTTTTTTTTTTTTACTAATTTCTTATTTTTATGTTTTTATTTTGAATTTTTTGGCTGTGGTTAACTGCTGCTTCACAAAATAAACAAATGAAGATCAAATTTCTTTAATTAACTTTAAAAGCCCTGAAGAAAATAGTTGTTGTGCTCTCCAGGGTCAAAGTTGTAAATGTATTACTTTAAAACACGCACATTTATGATTTTAAAAAAGCATATATTTACAAAAAAAAATGCATAAATTAACGAGAAATAAAACACCAAAGTTGTCTGTTTATCTAAGCTGTGCTCGAAGATAAAAGATTTGAAGCATTTTGTGAAGCGTTATGTCTTGATAAGTTTTAAAAACAAAGAAATTCTGATCCTTTTAGTGACTCAAAATCAAATTTTTATTAGCATAAGAACATAGAAATTTTTATTTTCAAAAACTGGGCCTCTTCGGGTGGAAGCATCACACAGTTTGAAGGAAATCTTGTCTTTCATGATTGGAAGTGGACAGCTGCAGGGTTATCGATGGCTTCCTTAACAGGCACTGCAGAGATCCTGCAAGCCACCCATCAATGAAAAAAACAATCATAAACTATAACTCAAACAACGGAGTCTCTAATTCTAATCAAAACACATGACTGCAAAGAAAACCGCTCGCTCCGTGACAGGCTTACAGGAGCTTTGCTGCAAACATTGAAGGATTTAAGTTTGCCTAAAAAGCAAAGCTTGCTAACTATTCATGTTAGCAGTAGAAATGGGATCTCGCACACATGTTTGTACACTTCCTTGTTTTGTAAGGAGAGAATTAATTTACACATCTGTTTGCACAATTAACAACTCTGTGGAGACCAATCACAAAGTATAAGACACTGATACCCCTCCTGTGCATGCGGGAAAGGATGCACTGGAATACTATCAAATCCATGAGGGCACACATTTTTTGATCAGGTTTGCAGTTGACGGGTGTTATCCGTGCTCTAAAATATGTTAAAATAAAAAAGTAAAAACGTACGCATGTAAAGTTTGCATCCCTGTATTCGACATTCTATTTTTCTATCTGCCCAAGGAAAAGAAATTAAACGAGTCGAGTCTTTTTTTTGGAGGGGTGGAGGTGCGGTGTTAAACATTTTAGTTATGCTGTGCTTCATGCAGATGTCGGGCTGTATAAATATCAGCTTTGCATGGATTTGTGCAGATTACCACAAACTTTTCTGGCTGCTGTTAGAATGTGCAAACCTAATTATTTGACAGATCTGAAGCACAGAAACTCTCAGTAGGCAAAGCAGGTTTTACTTGTAAAGCACAGAGCATACACAGGACTGAAAAAAGACTGAACAAAAAGTTTTGAACATAGACGCCCAAAACACACGTTTATGCCTGTCTACATAGACTTTTTCTTAGAGTTGGACGCTGCGTAGGCCAGTGTGAATGTTGCAGAAGTCACACACTGGTTTCTTCCCCTTTTTTTCTTTCCCAAGCATGTTAAATGATTACAGTTAAGTAAACCAAATTGAGGAAAAAATTAAACAATTTTATGAAAGGGTAACATCACAAACAACATTTTTAATTTGTTAGAACATGAGACCCTTGTAGTTGAGTCTTGCCATGCATTTTTGACTTTGACTTTTTTTTTTCTTTAAAAGCACGTTAAAAAAGTTTGCTCCCTAATCCACATGGTATGTTTGACCCAGGTCTGAACCACAAGAAAAAAAAATCCTTTTGAGACATTTATAACTATTATTTTATTACAGTAATGTAGCACTTGGAAACTCGGCTTGTGTAAGAGTGAGTGGTGTTGGGGTGTGCATTCATGTGTGTGTGACATGTAGAGGACAACAGGCGAGTATTAACAAAATGTATCCACAGAGGTGTTCAAGGGACTTTTTGCTGAGAAGCTGATTGATTTCATTGGACTTGACCTCCCAAACAAATGCAATATAACAGTCTGCCGGCTACTAATACCGCAATCCCACTGGTGTTGGTGTTTGTGTCTGTTTGTGTATGGATATATGCAGGTTGTTCCTCCCCTTTGGATGCCTTTGTTTGTGTATTTGTCTTTGTGTTTTTTCTTTGTATGCCTAACACGTGTGTCAATTCTGTTAGTAGCCAATAGCATAAAGCTCAGGTCAAGGTGACTTGGTGTATCAAAACAAGCTAATTAGATTCTAACTTAATTAGCTTGTCAGGTGCAGGTGGGAAAACAAAATCCGGCTCGATCCACCCTCCTCTGTTTCTTTCCATTCATTGCATAATGAAATGTCTTTTCTTTCCCTCTCTTCTTATCCTAACTGGTCTCTTCAGGGAATAGGCCCAGTTTAACCTCCTCAAAGTCAATTTGCCTTCTTTTCTACCCTTTTTTTCTCTTGCTACTGTACCTGGTCTTTGTTTTCTCTCTGACGATTTTCTATCTTCTTAATATATTTCCCAAACTCCTTTATAATCTCTGTGGATTTAAGACGTGGTTGTACCTCTATGTTGGCATTAATTGTCTTTGGTTAGTAACAATAAATTGATTGAATTCTAAGTTTGGGATCAATGCAGCTTAAAGACCCTCTCTGGTCATCTTTTGATCAATTGTAAACGTGGTCTTTTAGTTATTATTATGCAGTTTGTAGCTAAAATGAAAAAAAAAACAAACCAGTGTTTTTTTCTTGAACATAATTTACACAGAGCGGCAGGAGTTCATAAGAAATTCGCCTGTTGGCTCAGAATAAGCCTGCACTCTTCCTATCACCATTCTCTTTAGGTGCAATCCCGCGCTCTTGCAACTCCAGTCTAACATTACCTCTGCAAGAAAATGGGGAGCAATATTGCAGCTATCCAGTCGAACAGTTTTGAGACAGATGCCAGCTCGGACGGGTAAAACGAAGACGTACATGGATCTATTTATCTGCAAGTGGAGTTGAACATTTTAAGAGCTGTCAGCTCTTAAAGGGATTAAGACAGAATGTAGTAACATATCAGATCACAGAGAAAATCAGAACCCTCTTCTGGATCATAGTGTCAGCAATTTTTAACTCAACAAACTACCATTTTAGTTCATTATAAACAGACAAAAGCTAGAATTTGTTTCTAAGTTAAAGGCCTTTTTTTGACAGATGTCATGTTAACTGTATTTAATGAATTACAATCAAACGATTTAGTAATTTAAAGAAAGAACTATCAGATAATACAAAACCAAACAAGAGCATCAATGAGTAGCTAACATGTATAACAAGACATCACACACTTCTGCAGCAAACTTCATAATAATGTTACGTATTCCTGCCACACTGTGTTTTCATAAAGGTACTGCAGCGCAAATGGAGAACACTGAAAGCTTTATCTTCCTGCCGTCCTGTCCTCAGGTAGGATGCAGTTGCCCGGCAACAAATTTTCAACGGCAAACACATTCTCATTTGTAAGTGTAATATTAAGCTTAGAGAAAGTTTTTCAAGATAATGTGTACAAACGGATGATGGTTCATTTACTACTAGCTTTGCATGACAAAGAAATCCTGGTAATTGCTATGTCTGGGTAGCAGAGATTCAGAATGCACTGCAGCACTGTTCACGTTTGTCAAATTCTGTTACTGACTGACTTTATACGCTCCTCATCCTCTTCCAGTGCCCCTGATAAATGTTAAAACATCTTTTCCTAGAAGTCGTCTAAAAAAAATTAGCCAGCCCTGCATCAGTCATACAGTACATCCTCTTAAATTTTCAAAAACAATTGATATTATTTATGCTTGTTTTAACGCATTCCAAGCTGAGAAACTTTTTTTTTTTTTTTTTTTTTTTTTGCCTTTTTGGAGTCAAGGTGAATCAGTCTAACCAACATGTGATCATTCTGCTGCTTTCCCTCACTAAAATATTTCTGCTGTTAATCGGGCATTTGATTTCTCATCTGGGGATCCTGGCCAACAAACAGGTCAAAGTCTCTGGTGATGGAGAAAACAAAGTGGTGTTGCTGCTGCAAGTCTAAATGCACTTTTGGCCAAATAGCTACAAGTGAACCAACATATTTTGACACAAATATGGTCATGCAAAAAAAAAAAAAAAAAAAAAAAAAAACAATTTCACACCAGGTGTTATTGCAAATAAGTCATTTTTCCGATGTTTTACATGGTAATTGAGGATGGGTAGGATTAGGGTAGGATGGAACACAAACATTAACAGTTTTTATAAAAAATAATGTTGCAAAGCTGATAGAAACTTAATGAGGTAAGAAATCTTCTTTTGAGAATGTAAGTGATTGAAAAAGTAAATGAAAAAAGTAAGTCATCAACAATAAAGTTAGGTTGATGTTTTAGTGTGAGTCTCAAATTCTGTGCATGTGTTTGGTTGCACAAAAGATTATAGGATCTCATGCAGTGATGTAAAAGATGGGAAAACACAGTAGTTTTAGTGTAAACAACAGCGGGGTGTGTAACTTATACACCCACTTTCTTTTATAATTAGAGTTGCTGAAATGAGATACGCTTTTTAAAGTGAAATAAAGAATGGGTCAGAGGGAATTGCTTCCATGCTTCAGTAAACTTCACAAATTTACAGGACTGCATTAAAGGACACTGAGAGTTTGTGTGCTGCTTTTTGAGTAAACTGTGAGTAATGACTGGAAACTCCAAAATGTGATTTAATGTTGCAGACATCAATGCTGACAGCTGGGATGCGTTCTTGTTTTTTTGTGAAACTTTAATACCAAAAATAAATTAGCAAAACAAGTGCAAAACGACCTTTAAAAACCCTCCAGGCTGTAAAATATCTCTAAAGTAACTCCACAGATTTCCTTTATTTTGCATGTGGGAATATGTGAAAATGCAAATGAATCGCACCTTTTTTCCTCTTTTTCCTGCAGCCTGCAGTCATTTTTTCTCCCCTTGCACCTCTAGCTCAGCTGCAGCCTGTCAGTCCTGTTCAGTCGCCAGTCAATGTTGTAACAAAAGAAAAAAAGTGAGATTTGTCAAGCACTGAAGGGACATGCACTGAGCTGCTCCACTGTCATTTCTCTCTTTGGCATTTTTAAAAATGCATTTGAAGCAAAGCAAACAGGAAAGAAGTTTATAATAAAAGGTTGCAACAGTCACGTAAGGTTGCAATAAAATACTGATCTAATTATGCAAAATGAATGCTGATTTGATCACACTGCTGTGCTAATGTGATATTTCTTCATCACACATGCTAAATGTCATATTTGTGCTCAATCATCACAACTGCTAAACTACTCCGACCAACCTGAGTTAATTTCTTACAAAAACACAAGTTTTTGTAGCATTCTTCTTTTCTGGTTATTTATTTTTTCAAATCATGGTGAATCAGAAGCAGACATAAAAATGAGGTTTGAAAAAGATGTATCAGTAAAACAGGTGCTACAGTTGGCAGACCACCAGCTCCCTGCTCCGCTCCATTCCAATGCATCCACTTGTAGACGATTAGATCCATGCAAGACTTTGTTCTATTGCTTGCCATTTCTGTTGCACTGGTAATATTAGGTTGGGGGCTTGAGGGAATGTAAGCTAGTGGGAGAGCGCTTAAACAGAAAGATCATGGGAAATGAGAGATGGTTTGCTCTGCGCACACAGTCTCTCCCAAAAATCAGAGGCTCTGCAGAAACTGTGTTCAAAAACAACAGGTTTTATTATTTTGCCTAAAAACGACATAAATACAAGTCCACTGGGATTGCTTTTATAAATAAATACTGCTTTATTTAAATTATTTTAGAAAAAAATAGGTTGTTGCTGATTTTCAAAAATTCTATAAGTAGAGGACTCACCTACTTTTTGTGGTTGTTTGGTGTCCTGTGGAGGCCTCATCATACCTCTTATTGAATTTCAAATGCCAAGCCTGCTCATTTTTAATTCTTTCCTACCTTCTGCATGCTTTCCACAACAGCTTTACCATTTTACATTTTATGACACTGCCTTGCAGCTTTCCACTTAATATCAATTTGTGGGGTTCAAATGACCTTTACAAGCATGGTCTCAAATGGCTCGCAGTTCCAGCTGAAGATGCACCGTGTGACACAAACTGGTTTCAATGGAAAGACTAGAGTTCCAGTGTGTTTAGCGGTTGCACTACAGTATTTTTGAACCAAATATAATGGGACCTCCCTTCAGTGGATATAGGCTGTTCAACATCCTATCACTGGATGCTAGGAAATGAATGCTTTTGATGCAGACAAGCTGTTCACTTTTTCTAGTAGGTTGGTTCCTGCGCACATCCATCCTTGACTCATCAACTTCTGATGAAGTGATCATTAACAGAAGACGATTAGCGGTGGAAATTATGTAAACAACAAATGGATTTACTAACTTGCTGCTCTGCCTGGCAGCTGTTCTTCAGATAAATGAATTTGTATGACCATAAATGTTTAAATATTATGCAGGCAAATTGCTGTCTGAGCAATTCTGGAAGAAGACAAAGCATCAGTGTGGATTTCCTGTAAAATACTGACGTGAAAAAGTGCTGCACCTTAAATACAAAAGCAAAGAGAAACTAAAATCTGAAATTTTTGAAAGAACAAAAAATAAAACCTGTACATCCCTGAGAAAGCACTGAGATGTATTGATAAAAAAAAAAATTCTTCGTGGTTAGACTTTTGAGTTGTCCGTCTATTTGATTATGTGCATAGAGATGCATTTTTCACCCAGTAAAAAACACTAGTTAGATGTATAATTTAATATGTTTTCTTGCTTACATAGGAGAACATCAATCATGTTTCCTCAATATTAGTCATCATATAGTTGCAGCCATTCGTTTTTATTCGTTTTTTTTCCCTGGAAATCGCACATTTTAGATGACTCACAGTCATCTAAAGAGGCAGATTAATTAAGCTTTGAAATCTTCATTTTTTTTGGTTTGTAACTTCATTTAATCACAACAAAAATCATAATCTACACATTTTTTAATGTGCATTCAAATGTAAAAATAAAATAGCAGAATAAAGACCAACATAATTGCAGTGATGCTTCAACACTAAAAAGTTTGGTGCAGAAAAGTATAATCATGGATTTTCTGACTTGGGTAAATAAATTCTACTCTCGTAAAGGACAGACCAGAGATAGACAGACATCCAACCCACTCTGTTCAATGTGAACTAATATCTGCAACCTCTGCTGGGTGAAAATAATTTTTAAAGCTGTAGAAATTAAATACATCTAAAGATAGCTGTGTGTATGGAGTTTGAAGTACACAGGTACTGAAGACGGCATAAACATTTTGAGGCATAAGATGAGACACTGGGGGAGTTGATAATGCAGACAGAGAGGGGAGATAAAACAAGTTTGAAACATACTTCAGCAGAGGACTTGAGGTAGAACTGATGAATATCAAGACAGATAGATGGAAAGACCGGCAAAAAAGGACTGTTGAAAGAGCATAAAATAGGAATAGACAGAGTGGAAGATGAAATCCAGGACAAGAAGGGAGTGCCATGGATCAATAGTTAGAAGTGGGCAGTGTGGAAAAGAGTGAGAGAGGCTGGAGAGATGAAAAGCTGTTTGCTGATTTGTTCTCCAACAGGAGAATTGGAATTGATCTTAGTCAAAGTGTGTGTGCCAACGGCTGTCATGCTAGGGAGTGTAAAAGCATAAAAAGTAGATGCATGGTTGAGCACACCTGTATGAACCGGTGGATTGTGTGCCTGTGTTCGTTCAGGGATACTGGGAAAAAAAGAAAGGGGTGCTTCTGTGTGCGTGTGTGTGTGTGTGTAAGAACAAAGACATCAGGTTGATCGACTAAAACGAGTGCAGACAGAAGAGCACGGTCTGCTAAATTTTGGTCAAGATGCTACTTAATTAGGGTCAAATGTGTTCAAGTGGCTATCACTCTTGGGTCATGTGCTTCTTGATTTGGTTTAATATACTTGAACTGAAAATTCAGATGTTTTAAGTAGATGTAGAAACCTTTAAAGTCCCACTCTAGTCCTCTTTTGATCATCTGTCAAATCTTTGGCAGTGGTCTTTTAATTATGATTAGGCAAAATCAAAACACATGTTGTTTTCTAGGACAGTTTCTGCAGAGCAACAGTAGTTCTTCAGAAATTCACCTATGAGTTGTGAGTGGGACCACTGGTGCGGACTGAGCCCACCCCCCATTCCCATCATCCATCCATCTCCTGCTAGCTTACAGCATCTTGTAACCCCAACCTAACAACCTGTGCAACAAAAATGGCGAGCAATATTGGAGCTATCCAGTCGTCCAATTTTGAGCCAGATGCCAGCTCAGACGAGGAAAACAGAGACGTTCATGGAACTGTTTGTATCCAAGTGGATGCATCAGAATAGAGCACAGCAGGGAGCTTATGACCTGCCCGTTGAAGAACCAACGTCCCTGCTACAAGCTTTTTCAAAATGCATTTTTTTTCATCTGCTCCTGATTCACCCTGGATTTGAATAAAGAAATACTCGTATAAGTATTTTTGAATCTTAATTCTCTTTATATATGTCCTCCATCATGAGAAAAATGCTCAATGTTAGAAACACCAAAAACACAATTTTCCTTGGAGTGGGTTTTAAGAAATATACTTTCCCTGATGCTGTCTGTGGCTGCTTTCCTGCAGTGCCGGGTTTTTAGACCAAAATGAACTTTTTTCAGACTTTTTCTTCTTTTGTTTTTGGGTTTAAATCGAACAGGATCCCAAGTGTGTCAAAGATGACATATGCTATTTGTTGTTTAAAGATTACATATATACTTGACCTTTTCTAAGCTTCTATTGCAGCTAAAATGTGGCATGTTTCCCTATAAAGTGGACATATTTCATATGCAAATAACTGTGATAATGAAACTGTTAAAAATATAAAAAATGATACCATTGTTTTATTTCAAAACGTTTTTTTAGTAACTTGGTTTTTTTTCTTTAAAACCTTTTTACTAATTTTTTTTTTTTTTTCATCTGTGCATGTGAGCCGAGAGCTATTTTAAATCAATTATTATTAGCATTTTCCACATGGCTGAGACAAGAAATATGATTAATTGTAAATCCATATCTACTGACTTTGGTTCTTCATCAAAATTTTTATTGTTGGTATAGAAAAGTGTTTTTTTAAATAACCAAAACCAAAATAAGATTGTTTGGACATTGTTTTAGTATATTTTATGTTTCTCTTTGTATTATCAAATATGGCCTTTTTACTGGGACATGACTCAAACAATTTTTCCTAAAACGAGTAAGGTAATACTTATTTTTAACTGTGTGTGGACATCACATTTTGGGTTTTGTTAACACAGTAAAACATCTTCCCCCTGCTGGGGGCCCTGTGACTATGTGTGTGAACGGTTACCTAAAATATTAGCTTGGGACTTAAGAGGTTAATGTCTGTCAAAAGAAAAGGAGAATTCTGGGGGATTTTGTTTGGCCGTTGCATAATCTCATAATCAAGCCAAATTCACTCCTAATTTTACTTAATGTGATAAAACAAACTATTTGCATCATAATTAAAGCCTGTAATTTTTCTATACAAATTTGTGTTAGTTACCTGGGACTCATGTGAAATGCTGTTGTTGCTACTGTCAGTAAACCTATGTGTCTGTTTTGCTCTGAAGTGGATAGGATTGTGCTTTGAGGTCCTCTGGAGTCTTCTAGAGGTGGATGACTTTGTGATGAATGGGGCTCAGCCTCCTTGGTGGCTTTATGAATGGTGCATTGGACACTGTAACAAGGTACCCTCAACCCTCTGGAGACCCTTGTAATGTGCCTCACTCGGCAACCAGAGGAAACGGCAAGCTCTCAATCCTGGGACCGCATCTGTCTTTGTTCTTGGGCAGTGCTGTAAGGGCCTCCCTTCACAGGCAGAAGTATGATTGTGTTTCCCACCGGACAAAAAAAAACCTTTGCAGTTGCACTAAGGAGCTTCCTGCACTGCAAGACTCTGACCTGGTTTAGGAACTTCTTCTGTACCACACTGATCCATGGAGGTTGTTTAGAAACTCTGCCAAATGAGATTACTCGTCCCAACAGCAGCCACACATCTTAACAAAAGCACAAACTTTTTATTAGACAGTTATAATTTTCAGGCAATGCTTCAGACCAAAGACACCATTATTGATCTTCAAAGGTTTACCGCATAGTTATGGAAACTCCAAATGTGGTATGTAGTGGTTATTTTCTTGCATGTCAAAATCACTGGAGAAGTGAAACATAAAAAATTATTCCATAAAGCTCAGTTGTTTAGTCCAACTCCGATCATCTTTTGATCTATTATGAAAGCGTTCACATTGGTCTTTTAATTATGAAAATGTCATTTTTAGTCTAAATTAGCTGCTGATTCACAACAATTTCACAAAGAAATACTTAGAAATGCAAGTAAAATCCTGGTTTTGTGTCCTCCAGAACATGTTAAAACCACCAAAAACAGGATTTTCATTAGAGTGGGTCTTAAAAACAAATCTTACACATTTTGATAGAAATTTACTTTATCTATATTTACTCTGATTTCTGCAATTGCAGGGCATTGAGGATGATGAATTGAGGTTGTCTGTCTGCTTTCAACCCCCTTCTGGTGGCACCCTTTTACCATCATACCCTTTTCAGACACTTAAAAGAAACTTAGAACAACTGTGAAGCCTGTATGGCTCCTTCACAGTCTCAGTTGTTGCTGCAAAACTAATAAATGCACAGGAAACTCCAGATCTCTAGATCGGCTGTATAATTATTCTTTTTCTTTGGAGCTCAGGAGTTAGAGGAGAGTCAGTTTACTGGATCATAAGAAATCTACTCACAAACCACTGCACCAAACATGTGTGAGGATCTAGAAAAAACACAGGTTAGTTATTAAAATCAAGTATAGAACTAATCCCATTATGTTTGGTGTCCATTCTTTTTCCTACTTCTTTGTGGAACAGTTGTATTTTGGGTCAGGATTAATGATGGATAAATGTGCCACCTTAAGAGCTACCAGACCATTCTATTAGAATCAGAACAATAGTTCTGTTTGTTAATTCAAGTGTCAGACAAAGACATCATATAGGTCATAATTCCAGGAAAACTTTAAATGACTCCTGCAATGCTTCGAATGAAAATGACAAAGTTACGGATGTTTTCTGCACAGCGTACTCACCTTTTCTGCACATCTGACAAGGGATTTAAAGTTATTCTCATTCAGCTAAGCATCTCACAGTGTAATCATGGGGAATATGCAATTAACGGTGAAAGCCTTCAGTCAATAGCACAGTTTGTGTGTTCATACACGTTGTCAATCCCTTCCTCCTTCTCCTTCCCTCCAATCCTCCGACATCCTCCCTTTAGCTGAGTAGTTTCTCCACTTTCTTCCTCCATGTTTACACCTATTTTATTACAAATAAAGCTCCTTGCTCACCTTCCCCTTCTCATTTTGCAAATCATTTCTTATTTAATCCTCTCTCATTGTCCCGTGCCATCATTACTACCGCCTCCCAGTCCCCTGCATCTCCATCGTCCTTACACTGCCTCTCCCCTCCGACAGCCTTCACACTCATCACACAGCTTTCATCATTATTATCACCACCTCATTGCAGTCTATTTACTCTCTCAAACTCCATTGCCTTTCCTCCTTACCATACATTAACTCAGTGGCATCCTAATTTACAAGTTCTTCTCACCTGCTTTGTATGTCTCTTCTCCATTTTCGTCGCAGTGTTGGTGCAAATAGCTCAGGACTAAAAGACTGGAAAATACGCTTTTGTCCAGCTCAAAATCTCTTTGGGTGCTGCATCTTCACAGTCAGGATGTCATTAGATGTCAACAGAGCTGGTTCAGAACTTGTCTTTCAGTAACACAAAAAAGGGGTTCTGTCTGTGCAGTGTGCCGAAGGACTGTCTTCAGTCAGGGGCTTCGTTAGGTCGATGAGTGGGAGTGCAGGAGGTCATTCTAACCCGTAGCTGAGTGCGGTGACTTTAAGAATGACTTGAAGATGAATGACAAAAATTTAAAAACCTTTAAAAAAATCATTACATTTATTTGGTACAATATTTTCTGCACAATAGAGAACACCAGATTATAAATTACACTGTCAATGAATGGTCTATTTTTAAACTAACCAAAATATGAAGTGCATTAAGCGAGACAAAAGAGTCAGAGATAAGTCAGGATGTCGGTCAAACTTTATTGACTGCGTTCACAGTTACCCTGTGACACACTACACGTTAGAAGCTAATGCCAGGTTAGCATGTTTGCAATACCTGTTACTCCCAACCTTGTTAGCAGCTTGTAAAAAAAACAATAAAAAAAACAGACTGATTATGCGCAACAAACGTTACCGTGACAACACTAAGTCACAACTTTGTTAGTAATTCGTAAGGAAACAGTGTGTCACCGCTACACATTAGTGTTTTTACAATATCACCTAACCAGTGGTAAAGCTGGAAAATTTTTTTTTTTTTTGAGGGGGGCTTTGGAAGGTTGGCAAATGACCCGATGCTTCTAGAAGCATTAAGTATTTGAAGCATTTGCAATGCTCAGGGAAGCTTGTATTGATGACCTCTTATTATACGGACATTGACTCAAAAATGGGGGGGGGCAAAGCTTTATGCTGGGGGGCAGCTATCCCCCTCCCCCATGCTCTGAATTAAAACACTCACTGTTGTTTTCTGGGGAAAAAAGAGCTTTTAAGTGTGCCTTAAAACAGTGTTTAAACAATTTGTAGCATCAAGCATCAGGATGGACGTTTATCTTAGTGGCAGAACCATGCAAGTTCATTTAACTTGGAAAAGGAATATCAAAAGATAGGTGGATTTAGGTTTATGCTCTGGTGGATTTTCTTCTACACTTTACCGTGCTGACCTGAAAAACCCAAGGCCCCCACAATTTCCTTTTTTTTTTTCTTTAATTGGGAGAAAAAATTTACTTTTCACAGTCAGAGTGGCATCCATGTGTCTTTTAACAACATCTCAGATGATACCAATGATGCTTCTGTAAGGTCTGGATCTGGAAATTCTGAATGACAGCAATGCAAATGATTAAAAACACAGAATTTTGTTGTTATCTTCCCCCATGGATAAACGTGGAGTCAGGTTTTAAAAAGTCTGATTAATTTAGACAAATATAAGAGAATTTTTTTGACCTTCATGACATTTCCTGTAATCCTGGCTCATTGCTATTTGAAGCTAAAAATGATGGATTTCACTCCCACAGAAACCAGACAGCATGTAGATCATTCGTTAATGTACAATGATTATAGATAAAGGGCTCCAGCCAAAATGAAGAAACTTTGCAAATATGGATGTGGAAATGAAAGTTTAATTGTGTGAGTGTGAATACAATATTCATTTTAATTTGACAACACTTACTGTTGTGGAGGACTGTTAAGAAAGAACAATTTGCAACTTTTTTTCTCAGAGATGTCAGTAGATGTTGTTCTGTGATGAAATTACATGTGCAGTCCAATTCAAACAGAGAGGCCTGTGTTGGTTTGGAAAACCCTTAGAAGCAGCTTGGACATGGTCCAGCATGTTGAAGTAGCCCAACATACACATCTAAAAAGTCTTTCAACTTTTTTTTATCATGTTGAATACAGTTCACCTTCGACACAAAATCATTGAAGTGTGTCCCAAATGTGCTAGTTTCTAAGCCCATAGAGACCAGAGACTGAAAAAGTTATTGACACTATACCTACTGACTAGATGTACACTATTTTGTTTTTTAGTAGTTGTAAACTGGTTTAATTGATACACATGTAAAAAAAAAAACACTTAGGTTTTAGTAGGTGAAAACAAATTTTTTGTCTTTAGTTGGAGTCTAGCTTCTGGTTCTGGAAAATGATCGAAACAAAATGGGAATTGCATGGATGTGAACATTAAGATTAGCAGAAAATAAGCAAACGAAAACCTGTGAAAATTCTTGTCATTTAAAAATGATGCTTTGTTTTCACAGCTCTTCTCCGAAAGATTTGGTGTCATATAATTCCATCTGGGCGCAAACCGCAATCATTCGTTTGTCCTTCATGATCGGTTTAAAATGGTTGGCACTTATAATTCACTGAAGTGCCAAAAGGACGCCATTTATATGTCACTGATAGGTCAAAGTTCAACTGGTTTAACTTCCAACACATGTTCAAACACGCACATTTCTGTACGTAGAGCGAGAAAATGCTCTTAAAAACTTGCTGAGCGACACGTGAACTCGAGTGTTTAGAACCCAAAATGTGCTTATACGCATGTCTACATAGACTTTTTATTTGAAGTGGTGGCTTGAATGTGCTTTCCAGAGGCCGGTGTGAATGTAACGATAGAGTTTTTGAACATTTGTGATGAAAAAACTTTGCATTTGCACCGTGTATGAAAATAATATAAAAACACACATATACTGGGAGCAGACTGTATCATCTGAGATCATCCCATTCGGCAGAGAGAAGATGTTTTTTATTCGCATTTTGTATGTGGTTATTGTCTAATTTGGTTGTGTTGTTTCACTTTAGTTTATTAATAAGTGTAACATTAATGTATTTTCAGGATTAAAGATTAGTAGCCCCTAACTGTCAATACAGCCCCTCTCTGCATACATGTAAAAGCATGTGTACTTGCTAAATTTAAATCCATGAAAGAGATGGGGAATTCAGCTCCACCAGATGAAGGGCTGCTCAAAGTTTTCTTTTCTTTACCTATAATAAATTAATGAATATGAATCTCTTCACAGAACTTACTTGACTAAACTGAAATGACCTAATGCGTGCTAGAGTGTGGTGATGCATATGGTTAAATTTGACCTAGATGACGTGTAGACATTTGATTTTTGTTTCCTTGAACATCACTAACCTCAGCTCTCAACACTGTCTATCCAGAGGAAGCTTTGTGACAAGCATTATGACTCATCTGAACTTTTCCTCTGATTCCGCTTTGGATCTTTCAGCCAATCTGAACATATTTAGAAAGGAGTGATGACTTTGGCAGCTGATGTTGTTAAAGGGCCATTAAAGTTATATTTCAGAATGAGAAGCTGTTATGTTGTTCCAACACAAAACCTATTAAATCTTTTTATCATGAAGATAATTGAATAAAACATGTGAAATGCTCAACAAAAGATTATTATTGAACATTTTCTTTGGATTTAATCAAAGAAAAAATACATTTTAATGATTATATGTTTAATTTTTGTCTGATGAATTTAGAAAGTGAGCACCCAAATCTTTCAGTTCTCTTTTTTTACTTCATGTCAGTCCAAACTCTGAAATGTGCACTATTTCACACTAGTGTAGTTCCACATAAAGCAGAGCCAGTTAAATCACTACATATTCTGCCCGTAATATTTGCAAAAAGTATAAAACTCCAGACCTTGTGCTTTTCCATAGAATCTCAGAACAATTGCTAATGTGAAAATACTCTACATTCGCTTGTTTTCTCAAACTGGTGCTTCCTACTCAATGCAAGCAAGAAAACGAATTTGTAATAAACTTTATAACTACATTCACCTCAGAAAAAACATCTTCTATTCCAAGATCTCCACATGTTACTTTGACTAATCCGACAGCAATTCAGAATCAACAGGATGATCTCATTCTGTGGATGGTCTTGTGATCTGTCTGACCAGAAGATGGCAGCCTCACTGCGCCTACCAATAGAGATTTTTAGCAATCTGGAAGAGTTGCATTCATTCTTTAGTTTGCCTGTATCCACACATCTATCTTTTTCTTTGTCTGTCTGTTTATTAAAGTGCAGCAGCATTTGTGTAGTTGGTCATTTGACCTTTTTACCAGAGCTGAAAACAGCAGTCTTTTAAGGAAGCCATTCCGTTATGAAGCCTCCTACCAGATGATGAAATAAATTATTTTTATAAACATATAGAAAATGACTAAATCAGCCCAGTGCAGAAAGAGCTACCAGCTTGATGGATGACTCACAGTAATGTTGTGAAATGGCTCAACCCACAAGAACACACACAGCCACTCGGCAAACATGCACATACACACTGAGGCACAACAGTTGCTCAGGACACGTAAGCCTGTGTGGTAACCACACACTCTCGAATGCACATGAACAGAAAATGACGGCAAAGATTGTGTTTAAATAAATATATTTTTTAAACAAAGGAAAACCTGTCGCTGTTAAACCCTGAAGCGTATTCGAAGTATTTGTCGTATTGTCGAAGGTTTGTTTGGGGGTCTGAAACTGGATGTTGATTTGTTCAGGTCCAAAGCCTTTCACGCTGCTGCCATTCCGGTGTGAGTGCTGGTGAGCATGAGCAACAATTATGGATGGAATCAGTAGACTAGAGTGCAGTGTATATGCATGTAACTTTTTATTGGCAAGTTATTGAAAACAATGTTTAACCACCAATTAAAATTTGAAATGGATTATACCAAAAACCAAGTTTTTTATTCACAAAACTCAATACATGTCTAACGCTTGCAGGAAGTTAATCCTCTTTAAAGTTCCAAATAATTGTAGTCTCAACATAAAGAGTTATTTTTAGATAAGAATCTGTTAGATGTCACATTTTAAATTTGTATTTGCGTCAAAATGTCGGTCTTGTCTGGGCCTCAGCCGCTGAGGTTTTTGTGAGCTTGTTAGCATGATCATCTACACAAACCACACGGAATCTGAGATCAATAGGTGGCTTGTGAGTGTATTTGGGGTGCGTGGTTAGTCAAATCATGAGGCGTTTACTTGAAGCTGAGGGTGTGTTAAATTGAAAAAATCTTAAATTTTATTCACACATTTGATTCACACATTTTTTAACATGGTTTAAAGAATTAATTATCAACTAATTTCGCATTAAAAAAAACATCAAGTAGTCATTTTAAAAAATGCAAAACAATTCATTGTGGTTATTCTCACCAAGTTTTGAAAGTTGGCAAAACTTTTTTTGACAAAAGTGTCATGGAAGCAGCAATTTTGAAATGACCAACAAAAGCCCATCAAACATTGGCCAAGTTATACACATTGGATTTCAGAAATTGGGTCTCAGAAATGTCTTATATAGGGATGATAACAGAGATAAAAATGGCTATCCAGGGGTAAAATCACACTCTGATAATATTTTGATCCATTTTAAAAGGGCTCCCAGTGGTCTTCTGATTTTGATTATGCTTTTTTTCCCTCTAAAATCAAAAATCGTGTGTCGTTTTCTAGGACATAGTTTCTGCAGAGCGGCAGGAACAGAAATTTGCTCAGACATGTAAATAATATATTATAACATACATATAACTTCAGAAATTTGACTCTGAATGGTTGGTGGAACTTTTGTTATGGAGTAATCCTCCCCATGATCCACAATAATTTGACTAAATCAAGTCAGAAAGGCAAATATAAAAGTAATTTTCTTTACGTCTTCAAATGTCTTGGTTGGATGGCTCAGTTGGCTGCGTGTGGGACTGGTGTACGGGAAACCGTATGAGCTTTATACAGTGTGTGTTCTTAGGCAAAGCAAGTCCCGCTACCAACAATGGAGCCACAAGTTGGCCCAAGTCTGGGTCTCCCTGTGCCTGTCCCCAGCCCAGTGAAAATACCAGCTTGTGCCAGGAAGCACATGTGGCTTAAAAAAAAAGCCAAATCCACCTGGTCAAAGCAGTGAAAGCTGAGTTGCTTTGGTGACTCCTGACATGATATGCCGACAAGTGAATGTCTTCCATCATAAGGAAATATCACAAAAAACATGTTAAAACATAAATAATGAATAAAACCACTGAATAAAATAATAATAATTTCATTTGCAAAACAATTTTACTAGGACTAGATGGTAACTCTTTTGCTTCCTTGCCTTTTCTGCAACTTTCTTTCTTGTAAAAAACCAAAACATTTTAGCTGTCTTTCATTTTAAAATCCAGTCCACTTCTATTGTCTAAAGTGTATTCTATTCATGTTTGCCCTTTGTTGTTGTTCTTTTTTCCATTATGTCACTCCCCTCATAGAGTCCATACTTTTTCAGCTCCTTTTCAAGTTCTTTCCTCCTGTTTTACCCTTTCCTGTCACAGCTCCACACTTTTCTTTCCCCAAATGTTCCCTTCCATCTCAGACCTGTTTGCACCCTTTCCCGCTCTATCCTCCATCACTTTAAATTCACATGCTCCTCTCATTTCTCCTTCTTTTCTTTATCCTCTTCCGCTCTGTCTCGCTTTTTCCTCTCCCTCCACCTTCCAGACTAACCTCTGCCCGTCTCTCTGCGCCTGCCTCCTCCACCCTCCCCACCTCCTCCTGCTTCCAGTCTCATTCGTTGCTTGCGCACCGTGCCGTGCGGACCTACCGACCATCTCTCCACTCCTTCACCGACTCTCCTCCTCTCTCTTCCTCCCTCCTTTTTCTCTCTGCTCCGGTCCTCCACTCTCTGATATGACAGCTCACACCAGCGGCGTGTTGCCCGATCTCAGACCTTCAACCCGTCACCGGTTGTCCTGTCCAAACATCACCATGGACAAGTGTGTGGCCAATTCT
Source organism: Adrianichthys oophorus (assembly GCA_036245035.1). NCBI lineage: Eukaryota > Metazoa > Chordata > Actinopteri > Beloniformes > Adrianichthyidae > Adrianichthys > Adrianichthys oophorus. The sequence continues at coordinate 16,823,627 of BSAI01000104.1, read as the reverse complement.
CGTGATTGATCTCCTTTTTCGTTATTGGGGGCATAAAAAACGACAGAAAAGGGAGGAGGGGGGGCTGCCGTCTTCCTTGAACCCCCCTCCGCTTCCTTCAACCAAGCAGAGCGGCAAGGTGGGGAGAAGGCTTCAGAAGAAGCCAGCTTGGATTAATCTGAGGGCATGATGCCGGATTTGGGAGCACCGGAGATGCTGCTGCTGATGATCAGGAGGATGAGGGCGAAGAAAACGGGAGGACTGAGATGCGACCTCCCCCTTCTCCTCCTGCTGGGGCTCCTCATCGGGGATTTCTCCCCGTCCAAGGGTGAGTTTGGGAGCTTTCCATTGTGCGTGGTGCTGAAACCTGCGCGCATGCCCGCATACAAGCCGAGACATCTGTGTGAGCGTGATGAAAAGATGAGAGTAAGAATGTGTGTGTGTGCGCGCGCGCGTGTATGTGTGTGTGGGGGTCGCGCGTGTCATCAGGTGTGTGCGTTCTTGACTCAATATGCAGACTCAGTCGTGTGTGTAGGCGCGTGAGAGGAATCCAGAAGTTGGACATCATATGCTTGCACATGTGCAGTGCAGGCATGCAGTTTTGGGGTCGGAGCTGATGCAGAATCACAGAGAACTTCATCCCTGGAACATGGCAACACCTCCTCTTCCACATCTCAACTTGTTAAATGATCAGGAAGGGATGATCATGAGGAGGATGTGCTATGAATGTGGTTTTTGTGGAGCCACACTGGCAGAAGAGCAGCTAGATCTGATGCTGTTGCTCGGGTGAAGGATGGATACCATGTGTCAGCAGTCTAGATCTGTGTTGAAGTTTTTCATGCTGCTGCAGAAAGATGAAGCAAAAAGTGTCTTCTTCAGGGTTCAGTAGTTCTTTTATCAGTTGCTTCTCTGTGCGCACTTCATCTCTTTTTCTGTCCTGGTATCCTTTTCAGTCAAAGTCACGCTGTTGCACACATTCACCCATCCCATTATATATCAAGGTGTGTGTGGTTTCCTCTGGTGCCTTTATTTGCATTCCACTATCACACATTGCTGCTGTGGGCCTGGAGAGAAGGGATTTAAGTGGAACTGAGATCAGGAATTGTGTGTGCAGATGAATTTGATTCTTTAAAAAAAAACAAAAAACTTATGATTGAGGCAACCAGTGGTTACAAGGTACAATGAATCCCTTCAACTTGCTTGCTTTTCTGTTAAACATAAAGGGAGCACTTCATATGATTTTTTTTTCACATATTTCATAAAGTCTAAATTGGCCAATTTTATGCCAAAAATCTATCATTATGTTCACCTTGATTCATGCCAGTCAAAATTAAAGCCTCTACAGTTTAGAGGTAATTTCACAAAGAGAAAGCGTGAAAAAGAAATGAAAGGTTGTATAGACATCTGGAGAGACAGAAGGAGGGGTGGCAATAAATCATTTCATCAAACCTCAAACGGTCGTGAGGCTTTTAAATGTCTTTAAAATGTCCTGCTAAAATGTGCTGCAGGGTTTATCACTCTATTTTTGTAAACACAAAATTTTATTTTAAAAGTCTAATTTTTTGTGAGATTTTTAATAACCTTTTTAAAAAAAAACAAGCAAAAAAAAAAAAAACTTTTGCACTAAATATAAGACAACTTGGCAAAATGCTGATATTACATTAGTCGGGCATCAACGAATTCTCCCTTCTTTAACTGTGTCAAAAGCTCAGACGGTAAAAGAGAAATCCTTATCCCATTAATCAACAGGTTATTATTGTCAAGAAACGTCCACACGTCCAACTGTGATGACAATTCACATAGTGCTTATTTAATTAAATTGTTAACTGCACTCTGCAGGGGACTGTACATGAGACATTTTGGCACACGCATTCCCAAACACACACACACATTAAGGAAAACATGTCTGAGAACTTCAGTCTGGATTCCCACTGGGACAATAAAGCACTTGTTTGATCACTTGAGCACACATGCAATTGACACATTTGCATTCTTTTTGAACATTAAACCTGATTAAATGTCATTTTTGAAACTTCACATTTGAGTGTTACGGAGGTTATTTATATTGCAGATATTGGCATTCTGAAATTCACACCCAAGTAATCTAAAAAAAGCATGAACAAGGTGACAATTAACTGACACTGAGGTGATGCCAAAAACAAGATATTGGAACTAGTTTGTCTGTCCCTCCTGCCTGGCATATTGATATCACACATGGGGAAACAAACACACACTTTCACACACACACGCACGCACGCACACACACACACACACACACACACATTCAGCGTGAGGGAAAATTAATTAAAACGGAGATACCCGTCCAATTCAAATGCAGTGTAATTACACCAAGCTTATGGAATCAATATACATTAATAATGGAAGAGGTGTGTTGTCAGAGCTAAAGTGTGCAAAGATCCAGAAAGTGGAATAGGATAAAAACACACACAAAAAGAGTATTTTCCCAGTTTAGAAATAGTTGGTATGGATATGAAAACTTAAAAACATTGATAAATCACTAAAACCCCAAATGTAATTAAAAAATATTCAAAAATGTGCCTATCTCTGAACTTAAAGTAAACGTTATATAATAAAAACACAAAGTTAAAAAAAAAAAAAAATTTTAAACCCAAAACAAAACTGGGTTGTGTTTATTCAGATGTCACATCTTCTCAAGGATTCTGCTTTAGATGCAGTTTCCCAAATGTGCATTTCAGTGATAGATGTGTCTGCAGTGCAGCCTGCAGACTTTAGCACTAATGCCATTTGGCTGCAGAGCCATGATGTGGTAATTAATACAGAAAGTGGAACTGGATCCTGTGGTCCTTTTTATTGTGATGGAGCTAAAAACTGAGCCAGTTTAAACCATTGCTGGAATTCAGCTTTGTGTGCCTCTGGACTTGTTGCAAAAGGTGATTTTGCATTGACCTAGAGGAAAAAAAAGCAGTACTTGTTAGTTGTTACTTGTTACAAATTGGGCACATTTTCTTAAAATAAATGTATTTATATATTCTAATGCATGCTAATTGTTGTCATTCAAATATTCCTTTATAAACTTTGATTAATTCAACTATTAAATTAATCAGTTAAGTCTGTCATGATTCGATCTCTCCTCTTAAACAATAATCTGCATATTTATGGATGAACATACAAAATGTTTTTCAAAACTTGAGCAATTACACAGTTTGAACATTTGGACTTTCTTTTAAGCAAAGAACCAATGTGGTGCAAAGCTTGAAATTCATGCAAACAACACAAGCCACTGCTTTATTAGAAAACTTAATCACTCTTTTTCTAAATTGCACGTTCTTAATATTTCATTTACAAAAGAAAAGATTATTTTTTTATCTGTTCTTTTTTTTTTTTTTTGTTTAGCATGAACAAAAGTAGTTTTGTCAAAACTAAGTAGTTTTGAAAGTAGTTTTCATATAACAAAAAATAAATACCAGACACTAGATGTCAGAGTCTGAAAGATATAGCTTCTGATAGTGTTTTTGGCGCCAGATCTGCAGTCCTATTTTTGGATCAGAAACTAAAATGAAAAGCATGACTGGACTACTAGTTTATCAATTAATGAAAGACATTCAAATTTTATACAATCACTTTTTTAAGAAAATGTTTAAGTTAGTCAATTATGCTAAAAAAAAAAAAGTTTAATCTGTGGTGTGTGAATGCATTATTGTTTTGATGTGTATACAGTGACGAATAATAAAGGGATGAATGAAGCTTTCTCTGTAAAAAGGATGTACTGACTGTATGCATCTGGACACTGTATACATGTGCAGAAAATCAGCAAATACATTGGGATTTTTAAATTTTTTTTTCAAGAATCGTGCTCCTTTCTAGATTAGTTGATCAATGTCAGACTTTTGGTAATAATTTTACCTTGAAAAGCTTTGAAAATACTGTAATGTTCCTTGTGTAATTCATATTAGCTTTATATATTTTTGAAAATGCCCGCACTTTTTTGTTTATTTGTTTTTTCATGAATAATTTGAGTTGCATCAATGTAGTAGTAGTAGTAAATGGGGTCTTTAGGGGGCAGTGGAGAACTAATGAGTTTGACAAAAGAATATAGGCTACCACTTACAGTTTATGAAGATGCTAACAAAATTTAACAAAACAAAATTTTTCAGAGGTTTTTATATCTCATGTGACTACTTTAATAATTTCAAGTACGTAGCATGCATGTTTGATTGTTTCATTAGTTTGATGACTGAGTGGAGGGAAGGAGGTTTTCTGATGAAAAGCTAGCTACTGTCATGAAGTGGTGTACGGGAGGTGCAGAAGGAGCTGTAAAACAAGCATTTTTACTGGTGAATTTTGTTTTTCATTAACTTCTAAAAAAGGGAATTTTTTACAAGTGAAATTTATTTTATTTTGATAGAAAATATCTAATCACATTCGTTATTGCGTTTTCATAAAGTTTGACTTGATTGTGTGTTGGAGCTCAGTTGCTGGTTACGTGCTTGGATTAACAAGGCTGTCTATAAAGGGTCAATGTATGAATTGTGGGTGTTGCTCGAGCAGTAAATAAACAGAAGAAAGAATGTCCAAGTTCATACATGATACAGATTGTTTAGACTGAGCCATAAAAAAATCAGTTAAAGGAATCAATAAAAACAACCAACCACAAATGCACAAATACATGAAGTCCTATGTTTGAACATTTTCTGAGTTTTTTCTGTTTTTCATCAAAAACAATATAAAAAGAATGATGCAAACAAAAAACAATATTACAGAATTAAAAAATAGGAGTCAGTCTGCACTTTGTAAGCACTGAAAAATTACCGCATACTGTTTAAATTCTAAATATCACTGGTTATTTCATTAATTTCACATCTTTGTATAATTAAGTTTCAATACTTTTAGAAAAACAAAACAGAACATTGTGTTGGAATGCACCAGTTCTGTTTCTTATAAGAGCCATCATACGTACCTCAACAATCCCAGAATACTTGTAGATGTAAGGATGTTGAACTAATTTGTTTAATACAGATGATCAACTCAGATCAGTGAGCAATGTGCACCTAAGTAAGCAATAGAAATTATAAAGCAGGAAGAAAAACTTTCTTACAGTAGAAAAACAAATTTAAAGACCACTGGACCTTTTTTGAGTTCTCATTGTTGCTTTTGCATGCTCATTAAGAAAAATGTGAAAATCCTAGATTGGAATTTAAACCAACTGTTAATATTAATCAAGGGTAATATTTTTCTGATAATGTTAAAGAAGAAATCACAAAAAAGAGGGTGTTTAACAATGCACACACACCAAAGGTAGATGGCCACCAATATATTTCTGAAATAAAACTGAGGAAGCAGATGTGCAGCAAACCCAATTTGTCTGGGATACCTGTGGATACGGGCAGCACACAGGTTCGTGTCCAGGGTTGATGTACTGCGCGTTGGGAGTGACTGTTCAGGCAATTTGAGGCAGCATTAACACAGTCGGAGTCAGGTGCCTCATGGTCATCAGCCATCTCTGTTTATATCCAGCTTCAGGCTCAACAAATCTCAGTTGTTTAATTAAAACTTGCACCGGCACAGCGGGAGAACCAGAACCCTTCTGTTGGTACAGGTCTACATCATAACCTGTCAGGAAGGAGGCTTTTGTGCCAGGAACAGTGGAGGCTCGATGCATAGAGCCAATGACAAAGACGACCCACAGGCAGCAATGGGTACTGTCAACAAAACAGAAAGCCACAGATTTTACAGATAAATAGCCATGTGCTCCAATTGAGTAGTATAGAATGAACTATATATTTCCTCTTTTCTTTTTCCCCCTGACATATTTCAGAGAAGTTCAGAGAAGAGCGCAACTGTGACTTTTATCAGTCAGAACTGATAATCCTTCTAAACTTGATTCTTCTAGATGTCCACTGAGACCCGTGGAAACACAGAGGCACACAGGAACTCAAGTACAGTTTACTACCACAAAGTACACAGTTCAACAGAGAGCAAAGGGCCAGTGTTTAAGTGTGTGGACAGGAATAGAGGGCTACAGAGAGATATAAGGGACACTGGGAGCCACAAAGCACTTCTTTCACATCCAAGTTCAGAACATCAAATATACATCTACGGCATGCAGTTCAGGGTAAAGTGATAAGCTATGAACTATAAGAAAACAGAGCATCAAGTCCACACAGGTCATCATTGTGCATCTGTCTTAGAAAGAGGAAACCTTCCTTGGCCATTTTGTGCTGGCTTGAGCAAGAGCGGACAAGCAATCCATCTTTATGCGTTCAAATGCCATATGTTTAAAGGAAACATGGCCTACATTCAGTACAGCTACGCTGGGACAGACCGAGGGGGAAAAGAGAATACGTGAAAAAGAGAGCACGTCTAAAAGACACAAGAACAGACACAAGAACGTGTGAGTTAAAAAGACACTAGAACAAAGAAAATTAATGTATGTAATTTATGTAAAAATATTGAACAAAGATGAAAAAAAAACGTGTTCTTGGGAATATTATTTCTGATAATCAAGGATAACTTTTGCATCTTCTTTGTAGTGTTTGGCATTAATTATGTTATAACTGACTGAAATGATGTCGGGCATTATTTTCTAAGTTAAAAATGAAAGTCAAATTTCTTCAAAAAGACTGAAGGTACAGATTAGTCTAAAAACTGCATTGTCTTTTGTTCTAAAAGACCTATTCTGTTTGTTCTGCTAGATATTTATTGCATATACTGACTTTTTTGCAAACATTCCTAATACATTCCAATTTAATTTGCATATAAAAAACTCTACATGTAAACATAAAAACAGTATTTGGGACACTTTTTATATGTTAGAACTTGCTGTTAGAAGGTTTTGAATCACATGGTTAGAAGGAGGCTTCATTGGGAAATTTTCTCCAATTTGTAACCTTTCTTATAGAGCTCTGGTCTTTAATGGGAGTTCTGTGTTCCAGATTCTGACCTAATGAGGACACCTGATCCCAGTAATCAGAGCAATTATTAGGGTGCTGGGAACATTTCTAAATGGCTGGGGTTGGGCAGTCCCAGTTTGGAATTTATTGGCGGTGATTGTATTGTGTTTTTCAAAATGCTTCATGGAAATTAATTCACAGGAATTTGGTTTTTGGATAGTTTAACATGTTCAATATTTTCCCACCTAATAATAATAAATTACATAGGACAGAAAAATGTGTCTCTCAAAATAAACTAAAATAAAATAAACTAATTGCTAAAATACACAATCCCTTGCCAATAATTTACAGATTATATCTGTGTTGTAAACTTTAGAGTTTTAATGATAAAAAAATAATATTTAAGAATGTTCTTTATAAGGTAGTAAAGCACCCACTTGTTATTTTTGTTGTTTCAAAATCAACCAGAAAGCGCAAAAAACATTTTTTTTTTAGTTAAATGTTAAATCAGTTGTTAATAGAATCTAGTGAGTCTATAGAATAGAAACATAGCCTAGTCTATGGTTTATATTAGTCTATGGAAGTGTAGCCCTCTATTTAAATCGTTTGTTTAATTTTTCAAATATATCATTTATCTTACATTTTAGAGGTTGTTTTTGGTCATGTGCAGGTTTATGTTAATCATCCACAGCTATTTTCATTTCTGTTAATAGTCTTTAGCCTATATCAGTCTGGTGTTTTCCGTTTGTCATTGTCAGGTCATCAGCTCTTTCACTCTTATGTTGCTTTTGTCGCTAAAGTTTTATTAAATGTTTGTTTCTGTCCTGCACCACCAGTTCCTGACAGTTTTGTTGCTAAGAGAAATACACCTGCCATTGGTTAAACAAGGCTTTAGATGTAGCAGATTGGAATGGATTTTTATGTTAATGCAACCTACATATGTACAATTTCAATGATGCCCAAAAGTGTTTAACCAAAATCCAAAAGCATAGCAATTAAACAAAGAATCACATTAATTTTCATTAAGTTTGTTTTGAATAAAATAAGGCTTTTAACATAAACCAGACCTTATCGTAGAGAACAAAAGTAACAGTATCCCAATTTTCAGAACAAAAATCTCATTCTAAATCAATCAGACAGACTAATTAATGGTTCGTTAGTTCATCATTTTCATCTCTAGTGCAGGGTGTATCCTGCCTTTGCTCAAAGACTCTTGGGATGTAATCTGTCAGACCTTTATACTCCTGCATACATCAAACAGTGGTGTGCTGGTGGGATGTTGCAATGATGGTGATGTGGATTTAATGACTGAAGTCAATTATCTCGTTCTTGTAATGAATGCTACATAACTCATAATAGAAACTTACCTGCCTGTCATTTCACTTACAGCAAGCACGTGTGTGTCACATCAAATGGAACACACAAATTATAAAATTAGGCTTGTGTTTTGTGGTTTTATGTTGCGTTGCTTGAGCTCTTCAATGCCAAATCTAGTTTTGTTTTAGGTTTTCCTCCTCTTAAAAGAGAAATGTCATGGTGATTACTTTTCATTTCAAATCCGGAAACACAAATTTGTTCAGTCGTTAATAGTTTTTTGCCAACCAGGTCCAACATCTAAAGAAAATCTCACCATATGGTGTTAAAACTTTTCAAGCACTGCTTCTTTAGCAACAACAGTTTGTTACTGTTTTTCTCTACATTGCCATGCCAATTCCTCACTGGTGGGAGCCGAGGTTTTTTTTTTTTTTCTCATTGGATTACTCAGCCAAGCAGCTCTAAAAATAAGCATGAAATGAACATCTCAGCTGGAATTCATAATGAAAAATTTCTTAGTGTGACTACAAGATTGCCATAAAAACCATCCAAATTTGATTTGGCAGATTATTTGGAAGATCAACAACTGTGGTACATTTTTAACAGTAAAATATATAACTTCCTCTGCTGTCATTTTTTCCCCTTTAACTGTTATGTATTATGCTATCAGGGCATCTTCAAGGAATAGACACCAACTGATTATTGATAGAAACACCAAGATGAGACTTTTCATCTAGACTTGAACTGCCAAATGTCACTCCTCAAAGTGTTTAAATCAACAGCAAAAATCCTTAGACAGATATTCCACGAACATTTTGTACAGACTGGTGTCAAAACAGTCTTTGGTTTAAAAAGCTTCTTGTTTACTTTTATTTACAGGTTACCAATCAAATGTTGTCTCTAATTTTTCTTTGAACGATTCATAGGGTGTATTCAGACTGGACACATTGGATTAATTTCAAGTGAACCAGAGTTTGTTTCCGGAACAAATTTTCAGTCTAATTACACCCAAGGAGTCCCTGGTCTGAGACCCTGAGCTCCAATTTGCTCCGAGTTTCCTCAGTCTGACTATGCTCCGTGCTGGGAGCGGAACAGGTGGACCAAAAGGGCCACCGTAGCCGGGCATTATGTGATGTAAACAGAGTAGCGGAGCGATGAGATACACCATCTTATTGAAATGTGGTCAGATGAATGCAGGCTCAATTAGACAACTTTCAACGTGATCTACATTGCTTCTCACATGGTTTTCCCAACAATCTATACGTAATAAACAATCAGCAAAGCTTCTTAGCCATCGTCTCCTCAGGAATCATCTTGCAGCATGCCTCTGCTGTACCACAGTAGCAAAAAAAAAAAAAATGTTGTACCTGACCAGTTCAAAACTGGACAGCAAAATAAAGTTTGGATAAATGAACTATCCTGACATGGATTGAATTCTTAGAACTTCCATTAATCTTTCTGTCATTGCTTTGCCCTGCACTTGCTAATCCTGGCCAGTGAACGAAGAGATCTTGGGTCAAGCGTTTTTTTTTACAGGTTTTAGCTCGAAACAGGAAAGTCTACTTGATGGCAGTCTGAATACAGACTAAACACAAGGTTCAGGACTCGATCTGGACCAACAAACTTTTCAGTCTGAATACACCCATAACTTGTGTTTTCTTCTTCTATCCAGGTGGTTCGGACCACTTTATTTTAAAATCAGCTGTTGGGGATTTTCCTCAGTGATATCTAAGCAGGTTAGAAACAGTTGGCTTGAGAAAGGATCATGTAGTAGAATAAACAATCCTGAAGCTAAAATGCATAGTTTTGAATCGGAGTCTGCTCGTCTGGAGCTTCTGCCCACTGAGCATAAAGGCTAATGTGTCTGTTATTTCATCACTTTTGCTTTTATATTATTTCTGCTTTGCTTCTGTGTTAGCATGACATTTTGTATAAGCTGTAGGCTAATAGCTGGCTACGAGGGTAACATTAAGCAGGGTAATGTGGCTGTTAATGCTACATTAGTGTTATTTCAGCTTTTTCTTTCACTTAGTTCTTTGGTTTAAGGGCAAAGTGACTCTGTCAGAGCACACCTACACTCTCTGTGTGAAAGTGTTTGTTGGGGTTTGAATTCTGTGTTTCATGTACCCAGTCAAAGTGTTTGTGTGGGTGCGCATGCTACATATGGAGCCAATGAGATACATTTCCATTTCAAAGCGACGAGTCAGCAGCAGCAGTAGCTACTTTCATCCATTAATGTGTTTTTAGGCACAGAGCGAGACAGGGACACACACATACACCCAGGTACTGTACATGGAGCAACATCAAATATTACTTCCAGGTTGGCAAAGTCCATAAATTGTTTTTTTTTTTTTTGTCTCTTTGACTCTGTTCCTTTTTGACTGACAAGCACTCAACATCTGCCTACCTTTTACTTGTGTTATGTGTACTCCACTTATCTGCTGAATAGTCCCGTGTTGTAATGCTGCTGTCGCTTACATTAACAGGCTAACTGCACTGAAAACAAAGCAAGCACAGTACAAGTGTAGACGAGGATTATTTTTGCAAGAATAACACAGCTGTGTGTGCATCCTGTTGCCAAATATTTGTCTAACTTCTAAGAAAAAAAAAAAGCTTAGATTTGCGGTCATAACAGAACATCTTAGAAAGTTATGACGGCCTTATTTTGTGCTTGGCTACCCCTTTGTGTGTAAATGTCCATGACTAAGCAAAAAGTTTGTGCTGCTGTATCTGAGCTTTGTGTGCAGACACAGCTTTTCCATGTTCAACCATGTGAAAGCTCTACAAGCTATGTGTCATAATAACGAAGCTCTTCATGTTGAAAGTGAATTCATTTGCCCGGCAGGCGAATTTCCTCCATTGGCCCTACAGTATGGGTGCGGGGAGGTCCTGGCCGCTGCTGCTGCTATGGCGGGGGTCTTGGTGTGGGGATGGGCCAGGAACTCTCCCTCCTTTTTTCTTTTTTTACATTCCATCATCCACCTCAGCAAAATATGAACCATCACCTGAACACAGGTGTCAGCTCACTTTTTCAAATGTTTTACATGTGTTAGTTTGTATGTATAATGTGAACTGTAGTTGTATTGTGTACATGTTGACAAGTTTGTATGTGAAAACTCTTGGAGCCAACAGGTATGTTTGTGACATCTGAGTGTGTGGACAGGCCTCACCCATTTCAGACAAACATTCAAACATTCACACATGACTGTAATGATTATAAATTTCCATTATCTTGTTACCTGTTTTTTTATGATTCAATCCCCCCAGTAATCATCCTCCAATTCCTTTTGCCCCCCCCCTTTTCCCCTTTTTTTTAGTCCCAATACCCCCCCCCCCAACATCCCTCTCTCTTCTTCTTTTCTGTCTAAAAAAAGGATACAAACATCATCACTATAAATAAATTTTAGTTTAAATCACAAAAGGGGTTTATACAAATATACACCTCGTGTATCCAATGAATAATAACCCCTGATGTAACAGTAAAATCTTTTGAACACAAGAGGCTCTCAGCTCATATCTGTTTGCTCAGCTGTTGGACAGGATAAGCTTGAAAAAAAAAAGAAAGTGAATTCATTTCTTTTGAATTTGTTTGTGTGTGCATTAGCGTTTTCCTGTGCACACAAGACTGCATGAGTGGGCGGATTTGTTTCTGTAAGTGCATCCATGCAAATCTAAATGGCGTATACTCCTGAAGTTGAGATAATTGTTTGTAAAAGGTGTGGAGGCATTTTGTTGCTGTTTTCCATGCTGCTCTAAGCATGTGTTTATGAGCTTGCTAGCACTTGGTTTAAGAGGTATTTTGAAAATGTTTTACCTTCTTGACTTGCAATAATGCATGCAGAGAAGTGTTTGAGGATTGTCAACTGAGCATGTGTGTTTGTGTGAGTATAAATGCACTAGCCACAGGCTATCATTCCTCCAGTAGCATCGTTCTTCTTTTATTCATTTTTAATGATTGGTAATGGTTGCTAGCAGTGTTACAGCACATTATAACAACACAGTAGAAAACGCTGCCTCGATGCCCAATTGAGCAAAACATTCAAAAGACACTTTTAATAAATCAAACAAGTTTGAGGATTTGTTCGTTTGCATTTAATCTTTTGCTTTCTTTGTAATGTTTTGGTTTGATAAATTTTTTGTTTTGCTTAATAAATAAATATATATATATATATATATATGTGTATGTATGTATGTATGTTGAAGGCCTCCTGTTTTGGACAGACTTTACTGTTACAATAGGGAGTTATGGACCTTAGGGATACACATGGTGCATTTAACTTTATCAGAGATTCCCGTCCAAGTGTCGAAGGGTCTTTGGGCAAGACACTGAACCCCGCGTTGCTCCTGGTGGCTGTACGTTGGCCCCAGTGTTCAGCAGGAGAGTTCTGATGTTCAGCATCAGTGTATGAATGTGTGCGTGAATGAGTGGGATTGTGACAAAGAGGCTGAGGCGTTTGGATTCATCTGCAACATGTTTGAATGGCGAGAATACACAGACAAGACAAGGCAGAATGAAGTAAAAAAAAAACAGGCAAGAGTCAAAAACATGGAGCGAGAGAAACAATGAAATAACGCTCAGAAATGTATGCAATGCAAAAACAAGACTTTGCATGGAGCAGAGTCTTGAGCGAGAATAAATACAGAGTAGGTGATGATGATGATGCAAAGCAGCTGGTGAGGATATGAGTGAAAGAGCAGTGATTGATGGGAGTTGGAGTGAAGAAGGGGGCAGAGGTGATCAGTACTCTGGTGAGCGCTCCCTCTGGTGGTTGGAGGTGGAGCTGGACAATTGAATCCTGACAGGGATTGTGACAGTACAGTGCTTTTGGGCCTTCTATAGAAGGTAGTACCATTTTATTTATTTAAAACATGTTTATGACCTTTTTTTCCATTTCAAACTAAACAATCAAAATTAGAAACAATCAGCGCTGTAATTATATATATATTTTTTTAAAAATTGCTTGCTATCGGCAAAACAAAATTAACCAAACCAATTTTGAAACATTTTGTAAAGTAAAATTTGTTATGAGAAACTTTTTTTTTCTTTAAGTGTTGAGGTTTGCTTAGCTTTCTATTCCTACTCACTATGGGATCAAATCGCACCAGATTTGAATTTACAACAATCTCAGCTATTTTTGCTGGAGCTAATTACTCAAATATATTTGAGTTCATAGTTTCAGCATTTTGATTTTTCCTATGTTTTGCTTTTCTCATTTAAGTTTATCATGATTATATTCTTTTTTAAATGCCTGCTCTAATTTATTTGTTTAAATATATATTATTTCTGCACCACAAGCCTGTTCTCCTGCATTTAGGTTAACTCTATCATCTCCGTTTCATGACACTTCAGCTAAAAACGAAGCTAACTGATGCTAGCTTGAGTTACCTTAGTAGAGAAGAGGGCAATAAAATGTTTGGCTGCAATACAACCCTGCAGGGAGAAGTGATGTGAAGAAATAAGGTGAAAAACTGGCTTGCAGGTTTGCTGACTGACTGATTTATTGACTAAATTATAGGATGGTTGTTAAATTGATTGACTGGCTTACTGGCTGATAGGCTGTGTAACAGGTTGGCTATGCAACCGACTAAGGTTATAGTTGATTTGTTGAGGGATTTTTACAGGTTTCTTTTTGCCATGTAGATGAACAACACAAAGTTTCTTGTGGATTTAGGGATGCAGGGTTCTTCCACTGAGTAGGTGAACTAATGTGTTAGATTTACAATGACTGGAAGACTTTTTTCAGCACAAAACAGTTTCTTGTTAAATGCATATTTTACTTGTTTTCATTTAAGAAAACAGCACACTTTATAACCAACATATTTGCATCCCATCCTTAAGGGAAATCTCAGGATTCTTTTCCCTTAAATCCTGAAGAATCAAATTAAGTGGTAAATTGAATCTAACCACATTAGACGAGCAACAGAAACATTCAAAATAGTTCATCAATAAAAGTGAAAAGAGATATTTAAATCATTAGCAACCAAGGTTTTAGAGCACTGCTGACACTTCAAAAGCAAAAATTAGCAATAACTGGAAAGAATCAGAGAGATGGCGGGTGATGGAACAGAGGAAAAAAAATTGTAAAAGAGTTGGGGAAAAAAAGAGAAGAGCGCAAAAAAGGTTTTTGTAAAAGGATGGAGTGCAAGAAAAAAGTTGTCCAATGCATCTTAATAAGGATAATTTAGGGTTAAGCTGTAAAAGGCTTTAAGGCTTTGTAGCACAATCTGCTATACACAAACATACGCACAAGCTTATCTCTCCTTAGACCATGCATTGTCTTAAGTTTAATTTTAACAGCTTATCTAAAGCCTGAGCTCAAGCCAGGGCTTCAGAGTTTATGTTCTTTCTCTTTAACACTTTACCAGAAAAAAGGTGCCAAAGATGTTAAAAATAAAAACGAACATGGGAGCAAAAAGGATGGTCAGCCATTTCAGCACAGGTTTTCTGACCCCTCAAATATTCTAAAGCGTTACTAGACTCACATAAAAATAAAAAATAAAAATTGCTTTGCAACATCTACAGAACAGTACCACATGTTTATAGGAAAATAAATACAATGTGAAAAGAAAAACATTTATAAAGGCTTGGGTTTGAAATTGTGGCGACTGTTTGGGTGTAGAGCTGTCCTGTCAGTGATGCTTATTGTACATATTGCCCCACCAACCCCACGCATACACACAGCTGTTTGAAAATTGATTTAGCAGTGTCCTTTGCACGCCATTAAGTCTGAACAACAGCAATTGCTTTCTTGGCTGTGACAAATGATGGCTAAATAACACACTTTTTCTGCCTGTCTTCTTGTCTGACTGTTTGCTGATCTGAAATCAAGCAAACAAACACTCAAACGGTCAGAAAAAAGCTGGGCAGAAAAACACCCAACGTAGACAGGAAGAAAGATAGAGGAGCTAAAAAAGAACGTTTTCTATTCCCAGTAGATCAAAAGTCATGGCACATTTACAAAGAAAGATCACAAAAAAGTCAACTGCCATAAAAATTAGTTCAAATTTATCTATCAATTGCCTTTTAATTAATTTTCATTCCACTTAATTTTTTTTTAGCCATTTACAAGCTTTTTGTACTTTTATTCTTTAGACACATTTGTTTTAATTTGACAGCCAATCCGACTGTAAGTCCATTCAATGCATTACATCATAAGCTGCTTCTTTAGGGAGTTTTATGAAATGCCTGTTTAATTTCAGGAAGCAAACTCTTGTATTTTATCCTCATGCCTTATCCCAACTCTCCTTTCATCTCTTTGCCCTTTTTTTTTCCATCCTCGTGTCTTTTTATCCCTCACTGTGATAAGTTTTTTTCACTTGATCTGTTTCACAGTGCATAAATCTGCTAGTTTTTCCTCCTTCTCCTTTCCATTCTTTCTACTAAACAATTTTGTCCTCATTTTTTTATTGCTTCCCATTTGTTATTCCTAATTTTTCATTGTGAGTGACCTCACTCTCCTCACATGTTGTTCTTTCTGTCCTTTACTTTCTTTTTCCATCCCAGAAAGTTCCTCGTCTCACTCATTCTCATTCCCATCCTGTGTATTCCTTTCCACTCTCTCTCTGGCCTTCAAGGTCCTTTGATTAGGCCTTTGGCATTTACATTGAGATGTCTACATGACCATTGAAATAACTCTCTTGTAACAGTCTCATCTGCCCTCCTCGTGTTTTATTTCGTCTATTTCTGGCTCTTCATTTACCATTTTTACTCTGTGGCATCTCTTCCTCCTCCCTTTACCAGGCTTTTGGTGTTTCAACGGCGTTTCATCCTCTTTCGGAGCTGCTCGTCTTTCTGCAATCTCATTTTTCCGTCTAAATCACTTTGGGTTTTTCCCAATCTTTTTATTTTCTTATGTTTCCTCTTATTTTCTGTAAATTTCAAGGCCACTACTAAATCTTTTGTCTAAATGTCAGATGGCCACATCATCCGCTGTTGGTATTATAAACACAGAAAGATAGAGAGATGCAGATTGTTGGGCTGTGGGGGCTGAAGCTGCAGTTTTCCTGTCTTTTTCAGCTTGAAAATGTCTGAAAATAGAAACCTTAAAGGGAAAATTTGAAAGATATAAGTGGGGTGGGATGGATGCAAGAAAAATAAAATAATTGATTGAATTGCAGAGAAGAGATATGAAAACGAAGGGGTTGAAGGAATAAGATGGGAAGACGTAAGAAGAAAATTGGAGCAGAACGATAGAAATAAAGTAAATGGGAGACTCTGCTTGTCTACATGTCTCTAATCTGTTGATGGGTAAGGAGAAGCAGACAATAATCCATTATCTCTCCAAGACTTGGATCTTGCTGCAGCAGTGTGCCACTGCATACTGCTACTGCCAAAGAAGCTAGAAGTGCTGTAATGGTCCCAGGATGCACTGATGCTCATCACAAGAACAGGCTGGCGTATCCAGACGCAATGTAAATGAGGCAGACCATAAGATATCAATGCACACAGTTTTACTGGATCAACACACTGTCTAATGCAATCATCTAACATCTGAGAGAGCTAAGCCAACTGTCATCAGAAGTGATGGTTAACCATTTGCACTTTTGTCTCAATTTATGGTACAACTCATTTTCAGTGGTTTTAAACCACCACTTTGCTTCTTATCAAACAAATCCCTAAACACAAATTGAGTATTTTTTGCCTATGCATGGCTACAAACCACAATGAGGTGTTGAGGTTTTGCAGCTAAGTGCATTAGTGTTTAATGTTCAACCACCTGGATTCACTTAACATGATGGGTGGGAGTCAGCGCTATCAGATGAAGCGGAGATCAATAGAGAAAGTTGGAAAACAGTTTTAAAATATCTATGTGAAAATATCATTCTTTTTGAGTTGTCAGCACTCTTGCAGCACCTCATACTGGGTTCTTGACATTCAAATTTTAACCAAGTTTTGGAGACTTTTCTAAAATTGCATACTAGCTAGAAACTGTGTACTTGGAATGTGAAAGGGGAGGGGTCACTATCCAGTGCTATTTTCAGTCAATGACCCTAACCCAAAAGTGTTGAATTGTAGAAAAAAAAAAAAAAACCTGTTATTAAAGCTTAAAATGGAGAAAAACAAGAAAAAAGTTAGTTGCCATTTTAAATAAATTACGTTTTTTTTTTTTCCAACCAACATGGAGGAGGACTTTTGGTTCTGGACATTGATGTCTGCAGCCAGGTCCTCTTGCCTAAAAGACGACTGGTTCTTTGTAGCAAAGTGGGCAAAACAAACACCAAAAATGTGTTTGAGTAGTACTCTGTCTGTTAGAGATGTCTTAAATCAAATACTCAGAAAACTGCGCCTTTAGATACATGTCATGCCTGGGCTTTTTGAAATAGCATACAATAATTTCCTTAAAAGGTAGATTTTTCCTTTTTTCTGTGCTGTTCACACACGTCTATGGATCTGTCTTTCTATCCACATTGTGCTCTATATAAATGAGCGACGAGCATAGAGGAAATTCCACTGTGTAAATGTCACAGCTAAACTCGACGCTCTCCTTCCCTCCCAGTCTGCTGGTCTCATATCCATTGCACTGAGAGTAGGAGTGCAGGAAGTGGAGTGCTTAGAGAACAAGGCGGAACATTTAAGTTTTACGAAGGTGCCTTTAAGCTGCACAAGTGCTCTGATATTGTGTCCATCCTTAAATGTGCATATTTCACTGCAGTCAAAAAAGGATAAGGGCCCCATAAATATGCATCGAAAACCCACACTTGCTCGTTAATGGTGTCTTTCAGATTGACTTAGTGCTGGAAACAGGAGGGAGGCCAGATTTGACACCAGTGCTGTTAAAAATCTGACGTCACTGTACTGACTAAGACAGAGAACAGAGTGAGGTGTCACATAGTCAGCCTGCTCCTCTCCTCTCCTCCTCTCAGTGGCATCCAGTAGCCCACTGCTGTGGAACTGTTTGGGAGACAAGAAAGATCTTTCTAATTGATGGCTAAATTTAACTGAACGACTTCCTCTGCTAACATCTGATAGAATTTTTTCCCATTTTCTCTCCCTCCTCTCCATTTTGGCTGCTCTTTCCTTTCTCTTTCTTCCTTTTCACACTCTGCCCTTTGGTGTGATTTCTTTTTCTAAATCTAATTCCCTTCCATCTCCTTTCCTATATGCTGTTTCCATTATACATTTTTCCCCCCCATCAATCCTTTTTGTTCAGACTTTTCCTGCTAATCACTTTGTTGTTCTACTTTCTCTTCACAGAAGAAAGTCTAAGATTGTTCTATGACCAAGCGAAGCCTTAACAAGCTGGTTTTAGAGATTTTTCTCTTTATTATACTAGATAAGTGAGCCGGCAGTTGTCAGTCTCTGTGCTTGTCTGTGTGATCGATCCACTTTGTTGCAGCTTCTGTCTCCTGTCTGCAATAATACCCCTTTGACTGGAAGTCCTAATTAGATGATGGATCTTTTACCTGGGAGTTATGGTCAGAATATTGGAAAAGGATAATTATTTGTACATCATTTGTCAATAATAACTTAGGCGGCCTTTGTGGAAGTCTGTTGGAACGATAACAATCTCACTGCAATATCACTAATGACTTAATTCATATGTATAAAGTGTAGCAATTCTCAGAGTAGCAGGTGTATGCGGTGCCTATGTAATTATGTGAAAGTAATATGAAATGTGAATGTTATGAAAATATTAAGTAAAATCTAAGGTTGAGGCTATAATTTTGATTCATAATACATCTAATCCTTTTGCAGCAAGGTTGTGATTTATAAAATAAACCATTTTCATAAATGCAATAGTTTGAGGTAATGCAAAGTGGGAAAAAAAATCTGAACTTAGAACAAGCAGGGATAGCATAAAAATGGACAGATGGAAAGATTCATGGATAATTTAGGGCTTTAATGCGTTTTTCAGAAACGTATGTCATATCAAGCATTTCCATCTCTCTGCATGCATTGTGCTTGGGGAAAAAATGATCTCTAGGTCTGATGAGGAAAGATTACAGATCTTACTGTCACCCCACCCCCCACCCCTCTTTATATATTTGAAAAAAGAGAGGCCCTGTAATAATTCTATGAAGTAAATGGAAATAGTGATAATTCCATATATCTTGGAGGTTGATTGTTACATACAGAAGCCACGTTGCTTCACAAGGGAATCAATCTGTAAACTCCGGTTCAGCAAGCTATTTTCCACCCCCAGCATCTGCTCTGTCAACATGACTGATCTGTTAATCACAGCATTATTTATGGTTGAATGTGGAAATCGTTTATTGATACATCAATCCCAGAACGTCATTCAAAATGTGTCTACTGTTCTAATGAAACATAACATAAAAAGTTATGCAGGGTTGCAGTAGAATGCAATGAATATGCGTTTATGAGTGTGACTCATCCTTATGCTTACAAATTAGAAATTGTACATTTTTAATTGGCTGTGGATTACAGGGCACAACAAACCACGTGCTTCATTGTACAACCCTGTAATTTGTTTCAAGAGAAAAGAAAGTGGATTAGATCTGTAAGGACAGAATTTTCTTATGCAAAAGGTGAGAAAAAATGTTTTTAATTTCCTGTTTTGAAATACATAGTATACTTCCTGTCGTTTCCTAAACTAGTGACTGGAAAGAAGACGGTAATGCAACAAAATACTTAGCTGTGAAATAGATAAAATATGGTTCTGTTAAAGAAGAAAAAGAACAGCGGACCCTGCGTCATTTAATCTCTTATAGGCTTTGCCATATTTAAAGAAAAAGTCCAAACTAGGACATAAATCCAGTTTCAGCACAACTCCCCTTTTTAAATTTCACGGCTCAATCTTTATAATTTTAATTTGGAATCCTTCAAGTCAAATCAAACCAAATCAAATCTAACTTTATTCATAAAAACACTTCTACTTTGTGAAGTGCTATACAATTGAAAAACAAAAAATACACAGAAATTCAAACAAAAATCCAACCAACCATTTCCCCTCCTCTCCATGTACACATACATCCCTTGACCACACACACAATGAATACTAATACAGAACATAAATAAAAAAACACAAGATATTTACAGTCGTATGAATTTTCTTTTCATAAAACTGGTTTCAGTCATCGAGAAACCTGACTTAGTAAGATTAGGTTCATCACCTGATATCAACAAAGGGCTCTTTCTTCACTATTTTTTTCTTTTTTGCTGGCCTTGAATGCAAAAATATTTCCAAAAGGAAATTTAAGCTTGACTGTGTTAAGCAATCAAACTTTGTTTTGTGAATCTCCAACTGTCAAGAGAAACTATGAGCTCAATATAAGGCCATTAAGATTCAAGACCGCAACTGAATGGATTCTCAACCGCACATAAATCAAGTTTCATCATACCGCAAAGAAAATCTGTCCAAAAAATGTGGGTTTGCAAATGTGTTAAAAGGGACCTGCATGCCTGTAAAACGAATTTGAATTTGTTAAATAATTTCTAAGTATTTTTTAGCATTGTTTTTTCATTTGTGAATGTGAGTGTGAGCTCCTGAAGTTGCAGTTGCGAATTATGTTCATGTCTTTACACGTCTTTATGATTGGATGGCCACAAATCAAACTGTCCAATCAAAAGCAGGTGGCTTCCTGCCGCCAGACTTTAAGGGGTATTTCAGTGTTAACATGATCGAGAGGACTGTACAGTGTTCGGTTTTTTGGAACGTTTTATTTGTGTTATTTATGTGACTGGGCGATATATCGATATAATCGATCAATTCAAATTTTTGTTTTAGACGATTTATTTTTGGAAAATTGAGATTTTATTTTCCCAGCTCTCTGCTTTTTATGGCTTCCGTTGTTCTGAGCCCGTCCGTCTGTCTCTCGCATGAGCAGACATGAAAACAGCAGCAAGCAGAGGAGATTCCTCCGCAACGCTGAGAAAAAAAAAGCTTGTTACATATTTACAAGCGCATGTGACACGTAAGGTGCCCCCCCACTCCCGTAGCTTCTGTACACTTCTGTGTAGCGTTTAGCTTCGGCTGATGGAGCAGCAGGACGTGGCGATTTTTAACAGGATCCGAACAGAAATGGAGGATAAACCGTCTGGAATCACAGCAGCAATATAAATTCAGCAAACTTAATTCTTGGGACATTCATAAAAATTGTATTTTCTAAATACAATAACAGACGTGAATCTGCTTTGAATGAGACTTTATCAGCAATGTCTAACAATACAGACGCAGTGTTGAGCTGAAAAAGCCCCCCTTCATGAGAGCACTGCATCTTTACTGTCCATGACATAAGGACAAGAATCCAAAACATTATAATACTTTAAGACTAAAGGTGACTGACAGCTCTCCTCATAGAGGTCACAGGGGCACTTTTTAGCTGTGCTAAAGAGAAGAAACGGCACATTTGTGATAGAAAATTAAACACTTCATTAACCATGTGAAAATGCCAAAAGCAGAGACCAAATACTGATTAGAGATCTGAGTCACTTAAAACAGTTATCTTGTGTTTTTGTTATGATTTGACGTCCTTGCTCTCAGCATTCAACATAATATCATTTTTTAAAATAACATCTATAGTTTTTCTTTGTTGAATAATGTCATAATTTGTCTGGTAAAAAAATATGCCTGGCTGGTATATTTGTTTTCATCTATCGGCTTACCTGGCTGGTGAGTAAAAATGAAATGTTGACCAGTGGGGTTGCGACTTCAAAGTGCATTGCAATGCTGCACTGCTGCATTAATCTACAAACATTTTTACAGTTTGTATTTAGATGAACTTCGTGTTTGAGCATATTCCAAAAGAGATGTTAGAAAATCGTCTTTATTAATAATATTTTGTCATTTGTGATTTTATTTTTGAAAAAAGGAGAAAAACATTGATTAAAATCTAATTTGGTGTTTAAAAATCTGAGTTTTTTTTTTTTTTTTTTGGCCTTATCGCCCAGCTCTACTTTCAAATCAGATCTAATCAAGAACTTGTAAATCAAAATCAAAGTCAAAATTATTTGATTTGCACTGTATATTAAGCTGCACGGTGGCAACATGCTTGTTATTTGGCACATTTGAAACGAGGTGATGGGAAGAAATAGTGTTAATATATGAAGATATTTGAATGCTTAACACATGTAGTGACTCAAGTGTTTTTTATTGCAAAGCTTGGCAAATGATTCTGTTTTTCTTGGACTTGTCATCCACATCCTAGTCCTTCTTCTGTGATTAGATGTTGCAACTTGCTGGGAGTGAAACACCTCTGGTCAGCTGCACTATTACACAGCAGGCGATGCTCCTATCCAATATTTTCTTGCTGTTTTCTCCCATTTCCTTTACTTTCATTTCTCTTGAGCAGCAGGATTATAATTAAAAGTGACCACTGTCTGTTGTTTCTGCCAAAACAGCACAAGTCTACTGCATGATGATTAGCGTTTGCCTTATCAGTAGTGGAACACATAAACAGCTGTGACAGGGCTCCATTCTAACTTTTCCTCGAAAAAGAAGTGTTCTTAGCCAGGAAAATCTCTCCATCTGAATATCATACCATCATCCTTCTTCCTGTGCTGTAATGCATTGTGTTTTTTTAAATTATTCTTCAGATTGGTTAGCAAGCACTTTGGCTTCACAACGA
Organism: Adrianichthys oophorus; assembly: GCA_036245035.1. Taxonomy (NCBI): domain Eukaryota; kingdom Metazoa; phylum Chordata; class Actinopteri; order Beloniformes; family Adrianichthyidae; genus Adrianichthys; species Adrianichthys oophorus. The sequence continues at coordinate 16,800,933 of BSAI01000104.1, read as the reverse complement.
GAGAACCTTGGTTCAAATCCCAACTGGGTCCTTTCTGTGTGGAGTTTGTGTGTTCTCCCTGTGCATGTGTGGGTTTTCTCCAGGCACTCCGGCTTCCTCCCATAGTCCAAAAACATGAAACGTAGATCAAGTGATGGCTCTAAATTTCTCAAAGTGTGAATGTACATGCTTTTACTGTATGTCGCTGTGTTAACTCGCGTTTGTCCAACCGTAGCTGGAAAATGAATGCATCGGTTAGCAGAATATTTTTCAAATTTTCATCCCATTTAATTTTTGATGTATTTTTTATTCTGCTGATGTTGCCATTTGTTTTTTCACATTTTTTATATTTTGTTGATGAAAAGGCAAACCTTTCATGCAAAAAAACTGTTATCAGTTTCAACAAGGATCACATTATCCTGCTTTAATCAGAACTGTTGGGCTGTGATTTTACAGCAAGTTCTCAAGGATGTCTTGTTTTTAAAATGTACATTCAATTTTGTAGTACAAAAAGCAACAACAGGATCTCAATTTACAATTTAAGTAGTTTTGTTCTCTCTATGCAGTCCCAAAGTGGCAAAATGAAAGCCTCAGGAGCTTTGCTTGAAGGCAACCTTGCTCTTGTTTGTCTCTGCTCTGGCCAGACAGAGAGAGGAATAAATACCGGTATGCATCTACAAAAATAAGCTGGCTCTGAAGATGTGCAGACCTTTTTTTATTTGTCAGCAAAACACCAGTGTTAGTACAGCACCTGAGCATATGGGGGTTTTCACCTGTGAGTAAGTGAAAGAGAGGAAGAGGATTTAAATCATCAATCAACCCCCCAAAAAAAAAACAAAAAACAAAACTAGAAATGAAAAGTAAAAAAAGAGTTAGTAGACAGAAGAGAGGAGGTTTAAAAAAAAGTGTAACGTTTTGTGTCAAGAAGAACAACAACCATCAAAGTACAAAAATGATGAATGTGACTATCAAACTGTCACATTTTTACAGTTCAAGACAATTTCATTTAAATATACTTTGAATTAGAAGCAATGAACACAATCTGAGATATTTTTAGCAGTCTATGATATATGTAGCCTATGCAGTAAATAAACTAAAAAGTCTTGGCTTTGTAGCATGTGAGCTACAAATACCCCTGCTGATCAAACAGCTGAAAAGCAGCAATGACTGCAGCACAAGTCATAGTTTTTGAGTGGAGCATGGGTGGTGCAGAACCTGATCTTCACGTAGAAGCTGTGCCACTGTATTTATTTCTTTTGACACAATAGGGAGCGTACTTAATTATGGCTACATGCAGGTTTTGTTACTACTCAAGTCACCGGTGATGGAATCTTTTCCATACTGCAGTTTGAGAAGAACAGAATGAGAGGCTGACTGACTCAGACCCCTGAAAGGACCTCCTTGTGTGTTCCAACAACAGTCACAGGCATGACTGAGGAACTCAATGACAGTTTACACAAAGAGCCAGTTGCGTATGTGTATTTTACAATGGGCAATTACTAAAGATTAAAAAATATAATTATAACTGCGAGTAACGTTTTCTTTACTAGTCAGCTGTGCTGTTAACCAGCTGCTTCATTAAAAGGTTGATGCCCTTTACTTATTCTGATGTTGATTTTGGCATAAAAACTAGTTCTGCAGTGTGGTCTGGTGATTTCCAATGTCCTTTAAAGGAGCTCCTGGTTTAAATCACTCGGCCTTTTAATGTTATTGTTCTGTTATAGCTAATGTGAAAAAGTACAATTACTGAACAGACATTGGTAACCTATAAATAAATAGATAAATAGATGGGCCTTAATTGTCATTGTCCACAAGTACAACGAGATTAGAAGCCGTCACCAGGCAAAAAAACCCATATATATATATATATATATATATATATATGGGTTAGGGGTTTTTGGATACACACAAACACACACACACACACATATATACACACACACATATATATATATATATATATATAAAATTGCCAAATTTATCAGGTGACTTCTAGTTGAAGCACATCATACAGAAATAGGGGCGTAACAACTAAATTTAATGACATAATCATCATTTGTGGTTGACAACATTATTTATAGTCAATAATGGTCCTTTTTGAACAATCCAATTTGATCCGATTCATTGACCTAAAATGGATCCAGGACATCTTTGTCCAAAAATTCAACTAGTGTGACTCAGAGATAAATAGCTGGGCGCTGAACCGTGCAGGTGAAGTTTTCCAGATTCCTTGCAAGTGTAAATTAAATATGTAAACAAACAAGTAAACAAGAATTAATAAAGAACCCATCCTATCTTTTCAGTTCCATTTCGTGCAGTGACAGTGGTTAATATTGTCACATCCTAAAATAAAACATTTTCAGTGGTGACAGAAGGTGTTCAGTTTGTTCTAAGTTTATACAATTAGTTCACTACTTTGAAACGTGTGAGTTGAACGATCGTTTGCACACCCACTGACATCTGCCTTGACTCTGAATGATTGTTACATGGACTCTGGCTGTAATTCTGCGGACACTAACAAGACAGAAGAAACCTTTGAGAATTACCGCAATATATAAACAAGTTTATTTCTCTAAAGAATGACCTGAGGAACTCAGTGAGTCTTTTTTGACTCACAGTCCAGCTGTCAGCTCTGAAAATACAGTGTCCAGTCAAAACCGTAACAAAGGCATTGCAGGGATGACTCTTGAAATTTTGTGTCTAGTATCTTTTTTCAGAGATATTAGATTTTTTTTTTCTTTTAGCTTCATCCTGATTTTTCCGAACATGTGACTCACAATAAGATAAATGGCTGCACAGAAGGCAATGAGCATTCAGGACGTTGCTGGATCCTTTTCTACTGCCTCCTCAGATATGCTTCCTTTGGACATTTATTATTAAAAAAGCATGCGGTTCACATTTAGCAGAGCATGAAGAACTTTATCTTAACTTGTATTACACTTTTTAATCTAACCAAAACAATAGTTTTCTGTGTTTGGATTAAAATCCATCCACCCAAAAAAGAACAACTCAGAAATGCAATTTTAAGCTTAAATTCTTTGTCCTCCATTATGAGAAAAATGCCACACGAAGATGTTAAAAATACCAAAAACGCTATTTTCATTGGCATGGGTCTTCAAATGTATGATCAAAAATGTATTTAAACTCCTGTTCAAACTGCTCTGTCTGCAGTACCATAATCAGTGAAAGCAGCTCCAAAGCTCTCCAGGTTATTGGTGGACATGATTTAGTAGTTTTCATGTGACATGTTCTGCAGTCATACACTTGGTGAGCCGACTGATAACTGACAGTGTTACTTGAAGAAATGAGTCTGCATATTCAACAACAGTCACCCGTCTTGTGCTCTTCTCTTCTCTTCTTTCCTCTCTCATTTTTTTCTCACATCTAGCTTGTCATCCTTGTCAGTGATTTACTCGTTCTTGAACATTCTCTCTCTGTGACATTAATTCTGAAAAGTGACAAGCAACAAATCAAGCTACTTTTTTTGTGTATCACAGAAAATGTCACTGGATGTAAGCTGTCATGATTAATGTGCTTTGTAACATACGATGGCCTCAGAGCAGCTGGTTGGAAACAAGAGCATCTTTGAAAAGGGAGGCTTTTCTGGGGGCAGATGTACACAGGGATTTTTCAGAACCCTGATGGGTGCTGTGCACTTTGAGCTGTTATGATATCGTAATTTCAATTTCACATGTATTTAGAATCTAGAGAGAGGATTTCCTCACTTAAGTCACATTCTACATGGAAAACAGGGTTATATTTTAGAATTCCTCCAGCAGCCATTTATCTTGTTGTGAAGGTTACATTTGACAGCAACGGGGTGTTTTCTTTCAATGTTGCCTGAGCATCACCATGATAAAAAGCCCAGTATGATTCATCATAATGCTCTTGCAGCTGGTAATGATATCATGGCGCTTGTCTGTTTTTAGTGAATCCTCACCAGACAAGGTTGTGTATCCAAATCCAAATGGTGTTACAGCTGAGACCTTTGTCTTGTGACAAAACAAAATATGGAATTCATTCAAAGCAAACTTAACATTTGACATCTTCAAGTGGATGGCCTAGAAAAAAAAAATAATATCAAAGCTTTATGTAGGAAATTGCTTATTTCTGTTAAGAGAGACATTTAAAGAAGTTGTTATTTTTGTTTTCTTAAATATTTGTGTGTTTGATGATCATTTCTGCTTTTTCAAATGTTTTACTCTTTGCAGCAACAGACGCATATCCAACTTTAGATGTTGCATTCATGTTGCAGTTGTGAAAACCACTAATGCTACGGTTATTTACCTGCTGCACACTGAATTTCATCAGTAAATTTTAAAGCCAAATAAAATGTAAAACCTTTTTTAGTAACCGACACAGAAAAAAAATGTTCTTGTGGAAATCAGGATTCAATTACACCCATGGTTAAGCTCTGTAAAGAAATGCACATGCAGTCATCTTTGCTTTATGATCCCCAGTGATCACAGCATTTTGCAATTGCAGAGCCAGTAATTTGTGAACTTGCAGCTTCAATCACCTTCCATTAGCATTTTTCAAACCGCTAAGGCTTCATGGGTGCCAAGATAGACCAAGAGAGGAGGTTTAGGCAGACCCACAAAGAGATTTGGAGACTTCACATTCGGTTTTATCTCAGACTAACACTTTTTCTCTTCGTTGAAGGAAGGTGGTACATGAAAAATTAGAAAATTTGTGTCATTAGAAAAGATAAAACTAAACTAATTTTAAAAAGAATAATTAAAATAGAAAATGTGACTTTTTTCTAATGAGCTCTTGGCTATTCTTTTAGTGTGGCACATAGCTTTTGCATGGAGCCAAAATCTGGCACCTGTTCAGCCAGAGTGTTTAATGACAGTTTGCATTACAATCTATCTGAAATGGAATTATTGGTCCACAAAAAAACACAAAATCCATAGACACCGTATAAGTTTATAATTTATTCCAGCTTCTACTGGATCAACTTCAACTTTGACTTTTTAGTGATACTTTTTGAATTTTGGTATAACAAATCACACAGTTAGCAGTTATTTCAACATTTTAGAGCCACTAAAACATCTTCACATGTGAAGAAGTTTGTAGCAGGATTCATAAAAATGCTCACAGATTAGACAAATACAATTCTGATGAAAAGAAACTAGTGATATTTTCAGAAAAAGGATGTCATAATAAAGGAATGTATATGTCTTTGCCATTTTTGCTCAATATCAAAACCAAATAGTGACATTGCCTATTGATTGGTTGCAGTATCAGATTCATCTGGACATAGCAGAGCAAGTAAATGCCAGCATTTACATTTTGCCGATCAATGATTTGATTGGCTCTGGAAAAAAAGGAGAAAAAGGACAGAAGAGTGGGAATAAAAGAGGGTATAGACAAGACGAGTGATACGGAGAGGAAGAATTGAGTGTGAAGAGCAAAGGGAGAAGGTTGAATTAAGCTTCCGGGCCCCAGAGGGCTGAGCTTTCAGACATTTTAATCAATAACCGCAGCTCTATCAGAGGACAGCTGATGGGCTAGAGACAGAGGGATTGTTCTGCACACTGTGCCTCACCCCAACGGAGTGACTCAACACTCTGGGGCAGGGTGAGGACCAAGAGGGAGGCAGAAACAGACGGATAGAAAGAATGACAATGTATGAGGGATGGTCGGGTAGTGAAGCATACTGATGGAAAGAGTGGACAGCTGAAAGACAATTACAGAATGGGACCAGAAGAGGGAAGAAATGTTTTCTCTTATAGATTTTCTTCCCCTGTTATTTCCTGCCATCAGCAGAAAATTGCATGTGCAAAATGAAAATCTTTTATCTGACTGTTTCAGCTGAAAGTCTCCCCAAATCTGGAGAGCTGTAGGGACAAAAAAAAAGTTAAAAATGAGGGTATGTGACATAGGGAGAGTGTTTTGTCAACAAAAGTTGGTCTTAACAGGATACACCCATGAAAACATCATTACAACTCGCCATGTGCTCAGCTGACGTTTGCACGGATGAGCTTTTTACTTAAGGATTATCCAAAAATTATGGGCTGCCTTTTTAACATGAGAAGCGGAATTTGAAGAATGAGCTCCAAACTCCAAAAGTGAAACAACAGATGCTGGAGGAGCGACATTTGTGGTCGAGGTTTGAGGGACAGTCAGGAAAAACTTGCATTGATCTTTTTGGTGATAGATGGCTTAGGATTACCACTAACACTTGTACACTTTTTTCACTTTCTTTCTTGGACACCTAAGATTAACAGATGTTTTCTTGCTACAATTTGTCAGAGCCAGGCTGACTTTCTTTTTTTTCCCCCCAATTACTTCTTTTGAGGACAAAACATCTCACCAGGCAGAAGAAGTCTGAAAAACAATAAAAAAAAGGGAATTGCAATATTTTAAATTAATTACTGCCTCTTATATTATATATATAT
>BSAI01000104.1:16752829-16787480 GCA_036245035.1 Adrianichthys oophorus | reverse complement strand
ACACACACACACACACACACACACACACACACACACACACACACACAGAAAGAGTTGAACATGCGGAACATTTGTCATCCACATAAAACTGCAATAAATGTGTGTGTGAGCCAGGGATATAATGTTTGTATGTTTGGGAAGGAAACTTGAGGGGAAAAGGGGGAAGAGAAATCATCGAGAGGGTATCAAGTGCATGCTGACAAATAGTGGAAAGGATGGAGAAAGAGTAGAAGGAGATAACCGATGTTCTTGTCCTTGTATCAGCTCTAATTCCCTTTAATGTACCTGGTATTTAAGGGGGAGTTCACCCATTTTCTTTGACCTTGACTATAGCACTCAGGGAAGCTCAAGAGCTACAAAGCTGGCAGAAATGGTCTGGCTTTGAGCCAGCAGTTCATCTCTACATTTCAAAGAAAAGAACGGGACTTGCTGCTTGTTTTATTGCTACATATTTCACCTTGTTGCCCTCACATCCATTCCTCTCTCCTTTTCTCTTCAAATGGTGTTTAGAAATAACAGCAATATTCAACATCCATTTTAAAAGGTGTTTAATTCACATATAAAAGGTTTGCAGTAAATGGTGCAAAAACTGATTGACAAAATTGGACTAAACCCAACCAGTTCTTACATTTAAATATTTTGTTTAGGTGAGAGTTGCAGTGTGTCCCATTGGTTAGAGTCCAGGGTGGCTGGATGCTCCCTTTGAGATAGGATGAGGAACTTGAAGCAGAGCTCCTGCTCCTTCACATTGAGAGAGACCAGTGGAGATCTGGGCATCTCTTTTAGATGCCTCCTGGAGGCCTCCCTGCGAAAGAAGATGGATGGATGGATGAAATGATGGATGGATGGAGTTCAAGCACATCTGGTGAGGAATCTGTGGCTGCACTGAAAAACAAATGCTTCATGCCGAGGGTACTGTAAACACTGACTGATAATGCCATACTGTCAATGCGTGGGAGCAATTTTTTAATACTTAAAATAACTTGGCCCTAATCTGTTTCAGACACATCTATTGCATCTTGTCTAATCAAATTTAAGCTTTTATTGGCTGAAATAAATCATTTTTTGGAAGCAAATTTTGCTAAATAAAAATGTATTTTTTATTTTGGAAGAACTGGTCAGAAATTGTTAAAATATTCTCACTCGGCACAGAAATCATGTGACTGATGGATTTTTTGGAAATATTATTCTTCAGTTGGTAAAATAACTAAGTAGCAAACTTTTAAGACACAAAAACCCAAAGGTGGAGTCCCATTGCTTGTCATTTGTTCACATTTTACATCCTGTAATTATTAGACTACTATCCCAACAGAAAGCACTTATAGTAATTCATTTTTAATACAAATTATACTCAAAAATACCTGATGTGCAGTTTTATGTTGCTTACTGTAAATCTAAATAGATCTGGCACTATTGCTGGTCAAGTTATGTGCTTATTTTCTAGAAGTTGTCAAAAGGCAGCAACATGGTTTATTTCAACAGTCAGGCCAAGTTTTACACTGTATTTTTATAAAAAAAACTTTTTTTAGATTGTAAATACAGTTGAGCTACTAATGGTGCATCTGAGGAAAATGGGACCTTTGTTGTGGAAGTTTGAGGTCAATAAAAAAAATACCAATGTGTTGCATGCTCATTTGTAACACCAAGTTTTCCTGTTTTAAAATATTATATCATATCTTCCTCCTCTTCTGGTGTAGTGAAAATGCAGCAAGACATGATATTCCTGGAGAAAACTTTGAGGAAGCATCGTGATTGTGTCTTGATCCACCTCTTCATAAAGATGCACTTTTACTTGCGTTTTACGTACAAACATTAAATTATTACCTGTTTACAACAAAACATGTTATGTGACACAGGATGTATTTTATTTTGAAAATAAGTTGTATGTGCTACTGTCTAAATTAAAACAAATTAAAAAAATATACATAAAGAAAAATATAACAGTTATTTATTGTGAACATTTTGGTGTCACAGGCAGGCAGACAGGAGTAAAGCTCATCTAATCTAAAAGTCCTAAACATTAGTGCATTTGATTTAGTACAAAGCTAAATCACAGTCAGAGTCCAAGCAAAGGTTGGTGCAGGCGGCAAAGAGGCAGAGTCAACCACAATGCAGGGTCAGGTGAACAGGTGATCAGATCAGGCTAAACCACTCTGTATGCAGGCTGTATAGCACAAGCAATACTTCACACTAGCCAGGCTCTGTGTGCTGCTTATGTGTCCTGTGGATGATTGTAGACAAGTGTCAGGTGTGCGGTATCTGGGATCTGTGGGATCTGTGCGCTGGGGAAGCTGGGAGATGTAGTGTCAGTGTTCAGGAGATGGCTCTCGCCAGTGACCAGAGAGGGAGACAGAGCTCAGACGCCAGACAAACAAGATAAACATGCAACACGAGAAAAAAGGTGTGCCAAGAGACTGCTAAAGCTAGATGAAGGCAATCTTAGTGGATTCAAGGAACAGAAAGTCACGAGGGAATAGAAAGTAAATACATGAAAAAAAACTGCCTGAAGATATATCAGGCGCCTACTCTAGACTCTCATTTCTTCTTGAATTTATTTTTCAGAGTACTGACATAAACAACTTGAGTCATCACAAAAAAAAAAAAAAAGTCTCCTTTCTTACTGTTCCTGTTCCATCCTCTTCCTCAACTGTTTCACCCTTTTTTAATTGTCTGCTTTTTCTCAGAGCTTCAGAGTTTTTTTTGTTTCAACATCAGCTGAAACTATTTGATGCAAAATATCAAGTTAAGTTTTCTTTTCCTTTTTTTAAGCAAAGCTGATGCAGCACAGTGAAGGATTTGCTTTTTTGCTACAAGTGTGTCTGCACAGAAAAATAATCTCTTTGCATTGATGTGCAGCTATACGTGATGACCAAAAAAAACGAAAGTTTTACCAAATTAAACTTCCTTTTTCCCGCTTTTAGCTGCGTTTTGTCATTATGTGCCACACTTAATGAAGCAAAAATACTGTTATTATTTTTGTCTGACAAATAATTTTGTGCTTAGTTACAACTTAATAAGTTGTCAAAAGATTAAAATTCTAAAATAATGTTTTGCCGCTCCATGATTTATGGATAGGACTGCTTTTTACTGTTTTCATCAGCAAACCACTTGCATGAATTTTTCAGCATATACTCTACACCCTGAGCTATTAAAGACTGCTAGAAGTTTTTGGCAAACCACGTTTATATTAAGTGGTTACTTTTTAAAAGTATTTCATGTGGATGGTAGATGTGTACGTAAAGACCCACTCCGTTCATCTTTTGAGCTATTTTAAAAGCGTTCCCAGTGGTCAATTAATTATGATTATGCCGCTTTTAACCAGATTAAAAAAACTTTTAGTTTTTCAGGATATAGTTTCTGCATTGCAACAGTACTGTAGTTTATTCGTAATTGGCTTCTGGGAGTTGTGCTTTCCCCGTTGTTGAGAGCTTAGAACTGGGAATTTTTGGCCCACCCTGCAGATAAATCTTTTTTTTTTTTTCTTTTTTTTTTAAACAGCATTTTTTTTTTTTTTTTAATCTTTTCCTGATTCACAATGATTTAAATACATGGATTTAGTCATCTACCAGGGGATGCATCAAAATGGAGCAGAGCAGGGAGCTTGTGGCTATCCGTAGTAACTACATCACAAATACAATCTTTTTCAAACTGCATTTTTTGTCTTCTTCTGATTCACAACCTTTTAAATGAAGAAATTTAAGTTTGAGCTTATTGTTCTTACTGAATGTCCTCCATTCTCAGAAAAAAAAAATCTGTTTAAATTCTCCAAAACACAATTTTCATTTAGAGTGGGTCTTTAAATATTTGCAAAAATTGTTTCAGTGTTTTGAATCAAGTATTTCTTATTTCTCTTTTAATTCTTTCAAATAGCAAACACCAAAGAGATTCACTTATAAAACACCTTAAAAAAAGTTCAAAGTCATTGCAACAAATTTTTAAACTGAAATTAAAATTTGATGGGAAAAAAAAAGAAGTAATCTTTTGTTCTGTTTCACATTACCAATAAATTAACTGGCGGCATTTGTTTGAGAGTATTCATGTTTGCCAACCACTAGATTTACACAAGTTCAATTTAGATCATAAAGAAATTGAAAATAAAAAGACTCCTTGAAATGTATTGAGAAAATAATTTAAAAGAAATACCGCAAAGATGATTAAAGAAGCCTTGTTCTGTTGCTTAAACTTGTTTTACAGTTCTGATTAACTGTATTTGTCTTCCAGTTGCTGCAAAGGAACAATTCTGCTGCTCTCAGAGGTTTAGGATATTTTTTTTATAACTCTGATAACCGCAATAATCTTTTTTCTCTATGAAATATTTTCTGCAGAGAAGGGAAATGAATTTGCATACCAGTCAAAAAAGAATCAGTTAAAAAGGCTGCTTTTGTCAAAAAGTAATTAAAAAAGTTCTTTTTCACTTATACTTCTCAGATTAGTGTTCCCTGATACCCTTTTAATGAAATATATTGATAATCTGTGAGAGGTTATTGCCTTTACCCTTAGAATTAGTGTCGAATCTGACATGGTTCTCTGCTCCATGCCGAACTCACATTTTACTTAAACATAATTGTTCCTGGGCTGCACGGTGGCGCAGTGGTCAGCGCTCCTGCCTCACAGCAAGAAGGTTCCCGGTTCAAGTCCTGGCTGGGGGACCTTTCTGTGTGGAGTTTGCATGTTCTCCCCGTGCATGCGTGGGTTTTCTCCGGGTACTCCGGCTTCCTCCCACCGTCCAAAAACATGCTTCATAGGTTAATTGGTTACTCTAAATTGTCCCTAGGTGCGGATGTGAGTGTCCATGGGTGTGTGATTGTGGCCCCTGCGACAGACTGGCGACCAATCCAGGGGTGTACCCTGCCTTCGCCCATGAGTAGCCGGGTTAGGCTCCGGCAACCCCGTGACCCCGAAAGGGATCAAGCGGATTGGAAAATGAATTAATAATTGTTCCTTTTTGTGGAGATTTCTAAAGAACTATTCCTATAGCAATGGCAACTAAGTCCAACAGCAGCTGCTTTTTATTGCATGTTTTCCATAACATCAGCACCAGATGGATTTAGTACTAATTGCGTTAAAAGGTATTTGCTAGCTTTAAACCCAATTTTCTCAGCTTAATGTAGCATTGTGTGTTTTCATGTGCTTCTGCTAGTATGCACAGCTATGTTTCATCACAGGCAGTCCTTCCAATTGCTGTCATTCGAAATCAGTTTGACCAAACTCCCCTAAAACGTGCACACACATACATGCACGCACACACTAAAAGAAAAAAAAAACATCTTAGTCAAATCCACTGTTCTCAAATTTGGTGCTGTACAAATGTGCCGAACATCTAATGTTGGGCTTTTTATCCTGAAGAGCTAAGGTGCACATAATAGGGTTGAGGAGTTTGGAGGCAAATGAGGGCTCCTTAAGAAGAACATTAAAAAAAAGAAAGAGGTAATGAAACACTGAGTTTGGAAGAAAGAAAGGTAGGATAAAGAAGATGCGTTCTGCTTTTTAGTGGGGTCAAACCCTTCTGCATTCAGGAGATAAGAATAAATGAAAGCCGCTTGAGAACAAAATGAAATCTTAGATTGACAAGACTCCTCATGGTGTGTAAAGGACATAACTGTCTTGCTCTGTTGTTTTTTCATTGTGTGATGTTCACTTCTTATCACCCTGTGGCAGATTTAAAAGGATTAAAACGATCAACTTTGGAACTTTTTCCCCCCAAATTTTGATAGAAACAAAATAAAAAATAATCAACAATGACCTTTTTTGTGTTACATTGGTATATAACACTGAAGGTTTGCCAAATCTTTTCAAGTCCAGTCAGCTATAGGGTTGATTTTAAGATTCTTTTATTCGTCTATAAGAGTGTTAATGGTCTTGGACCTTCTTTTATCTCATGAGCCTCCAAAAGCCCTCAGGTCCTCAGGTGCAGGACTGCTGAAAGTACCTAGAGTTCAGACAAAAACCCATGGCGAGGCCTCGTTCCAACATTAAGGCCCTCGCCTGTTGAACAGCCTGCCTGAGAGAGTGAGGACCTCATCATCTGTTTTGTTTGGCTTTTAAGTAGTTTCTAAAGTTGGTTTGCTTTAATGTGCTATTTATGATTTTACTAAGTATTTATTTATATTATGTATGCTATTTTGGTTATAATTGCTCTTATGATTTATTACTAATTTCTATTATTATTATTATTAACGTATTCTTTTAATTTGTTTATTTACTCATTTATTTTATTACATCTTTGCTTTTAAACCAGTGTCTTCTCACTTCTGGCTGGGATGTCTGTTTTTGGACCGGGGGGGTCATGGTCCTGCATGCCCCATGATTCCCTTGCCCTGGTCTCTCCTGACTGTGGGGTGGGGCTCAGGCTCCTTCGGTCAGAATGTGGACGCCCAAACTATAGGAGAATAAGGCTGACAGCATCTTCAGGCCTCTCTCTCTCTCTCTCTCTTTATATATATATATATATATATACACACACACAGCACTTTGAAGTGTATTTTTTATATGAAAAGTGCTTTATAAATAAATTAAATTTGAATTTGAAGTTTAAGTTTCTTAAGTGACTTTAACCCTCTGAATCTGAGGCTCTGGAGCATATGTGGCTCTTACATAAATCCCTCCATTGTGGCTCTTTTTCATTCATGTTTAGATTTTTAACATGTCAGATAAGCAAGCAAAAAGGTTTTATCTTTTGTCAGAGTGGTTTATTATTCTAATAAGTTTAATTCACATATTTGTATCTTTTATTGCACAACAGTGTCTAGTTACTGTTCAGAGGCAAAGACATTAAAGCATAAAATTGCATTTAACATGTATAAATAAAAAAAAGGATTCCATACCAGTGAAAGGAGAAAAGTATGATAACCATATAAAATGCCCTGTTTGATTTTTTTTGCATTTTTGATTCAAGTAAATCTGCTGCAGCAGGAGGATTTTATTTAACACAGGGTGTATTTTATTTTGAAAGGAGCTTTACGTGCCGACCTAAACTGATAAAACTGACCTAAATGGCTCTTTTTAGTGCTCAACTGCTGCTTTAACCCGAACTAACTATATTCAGATTATTATGATGAAATAGCGTACACACATATAGCTCTTTACTACCTTCTGAGACAGCCCAAACTGCTTTACAGTCACATTCCATTCACTCATTCACACACTGATGCCGGCAACACTGTCAAATACAAGCGCCAACCAGAGACAATGTGGGGTTCAGTGACTTTTTCAAGGATACTTTGACACGTGGGCGGGCAAGGTGGAAACCAAACCTGCGATCTTCCTATCAGAGGTTGACCGCTCTGGCTCTGTACCTGGGCTGCCCCAGCTTAGGATAATTCCTTCTATTAAAACTTGAGCTTTAGATGATGTAATTAAATCCAGAGATTATGTACAGCACACAAAAAGTTGGGTAGGCAGTGAGAAAAATAATTCATTACTATACAGCAGTAAATAAATGTCATTATTGGGTATTTAAATCTCTTTTAAAGACCCACTCCAATGAAAATCAGGTTTTGTGGTGTTTTTAACATGTTCTTTTAGCATCTTTCTCATGATGGATGACATGTATTCAATAATTTAAGATTAAAACTGTGTTTCTGAGTATTTATTTATTGAAATCATGATGGGTCAGGAACAGATGAACCCATGGTTTGAAAAACCTTGAGTTTGTGACGCAGCAACTGCTGGGGGGGTAGATGGATGGAGTTGTGTCTCTCTTCTCCGCTGCAATTCTGAAGCATCCACTTGCAGACAAATAAATCCATTCATGTCTTCATATTCCTCCACTGAGCTGCCATCTGGCTCAAAACTGTAGCTTGGGTTTGTGAGGGGCTATGAGCTCGCAGGAGAGAGTGTAAACAAAGGGCTGATGGGAAATCAGCTGCAGACTAACTCCTGCGCCAACAGTTCTGCCCACAACTCGGGTGAATTTCTAATGAACTCCTGCTGCTCTGCAGAAAATATGTCTTAATAACGACACAGGGTTCTTGGTTTTGGCTAAAAATGACATAATCATAATTATAGGACCACTGGGAACAGAAAAATATAGTTGGAGTGGGACTTAACTGATTTGTTAAGGAACTACTGAATTACATTTGTTTTAAAATAACTGTAATTGCTGCATATCAAAAAAAAAAAAAAAAAAAAAACGAAGAGAACTTGAACAGCTCAAAATAAGGCATAACAAGGAACCAAATATGCAACCATCATTTTAATTACATATGCATTACCTAGAATTACTCCCTGCTTGCTTTCTTAGATTTGTGGTTTTGTGTGGTTCAAGTCAAGCTGTGTCTTCTGGCGAACATTTCCTTAAACAGCACTTATTAAATCCATGTCTAACCCAATAGGTGAAACACAAGTTACAGGAAAAGACCAGAGTTAATATCTTGCTAATGTTTCGTTTTCTTAGTAAATATGAGCAATATCTTTTTTTTTTAATACGTTTGTGAAAACTAGCAAAAGGCAGGAAGCTTCTTGATTAATTTATTTTCTCCCTCACAATTTGCAGTGATGCACAAATGCAGTGATGTTTCTTTTAGGAGAAAATCATAAAATAGGTCTTTGATCTGATGCTTCAATGTACAATTTTCATTCTTTTCATACCAATCCATTTATTTATCGACCTGTAATGCCTTATGATATTTTAACAGCTGGACACAGAAAACCTCTCAAAATGACTTTGTATTGATTTACAATTAACCAGACCGTGCTCACCAGAAGTGTTCATCAATGTAAGGATCAGTGGTTACATTGACCATGTCTTAACTTTGTGAACACTGATAATATTTCTCTCTTTGAAGCATCTTTGCGATCACTAGTCTGTTTTCAAGAGCAGTGAAACTTAGTGTTTGTGTCTGGGATTTTGCCATTCAGCCATGATCTGTGATGTCAGTTTGATAGCTGGGGCAGTTTTTGTTTTTCTTTTTGCTGTTGTTCTAATTACATCTGTTATATTTACTAGTAAGGAGGTGTCTGAGCTGCTGCAAAGGGGCTCGTTTTGCCATGATAAATCCTGAAGTCTACTTCATATCTAGTGGAATAGGAGTAGTATATAAGTGTGCTGTTGTTGGTACTTCCTCATAAACAAGCGTCTAGACTTGATCTGACGTGCGGTGTACTGCTTTTAACAGCACACTTGCCATCACACAACGAAACCAAGACAGCCAATCTCAAGAAACTCAGTAGCAGTGGCTCAACTGCAAGGATGTTAGTACTTGTGTTGCAATTTTTAACTTATGAAACATGGTGTGTGAATGTGCAAAACATGCATAATTTACACAAACATTTAAGTTTATGTTACAAATTATCATTATTTTTTGTTTACTAGTTAAATACAGAGTCTCTCATCAGATAAGGACAACAATAAAACATACTGATTTCTGCTAACAACACATACGTGGACAGAACTGTCACATTTACTGGTTATTTACTAGATTAGCATCATACTCAAAAGTATAATACTCCCTGATTAAGCCATCAGCTCCGTGGTAAATATGGTATCAGATAGAAGTTTAATTAAAAAGTTATCCTTCATGAACAGGTAAAAACAATTACATTTTTAAAAGTGATTTAAAAAATTAACTTATAAAAAATTCTAGGTCATAAGTTAATTGGTCACTCTAAATTGTTCCTAGGTGAATGCAAGTTGTATGGTAGGGTGGACCTGCGACAGACTGGCGACCTGTCCAGAGTGTACCCTGCCTTCACCCACGAATGGCCAGGTTAGGAGCAGTCCTGTGACCCCAAAAGGGACGAATCAGGTTTAGAAAATAGATGGATTAAAAAATAATAATAAAAAAATAAACTTAAATAGGAACTTTTGGGTTTTTTCTTCAGGTGAAAATAAAAGAAACATCTGTTTAGTACAATGTGATTCTGCTAGTTTAATGAGCACCTGTAGAAGTTATAAACTTAACAACAAATGAATGTTGTCCTTCACCTTTCAGCACATGCCATCAGGGGTCGCCACAGCGAATCACCTTTCACTGATTCACACAAGTAGTTTGGTAGAGAGTTTTACGCCTTTCTGAAACAACCCTGTGTTTTTTCAGAGCTGGGGACTGGCACAGGGAGACCCAGATTTGGGCCCATCTGTAGCTACATAGTTTCTGTTTATTTGTTTCTTTCATGAAAAGTGCATGACATTAACATATTCCATACATAAAATAATTTAACAGATTCAACAGATCTTCATGACAGAAATGGAGCAGTAAGAAGAATACAATTCTTGTTTCATTTATGCCCCTTGTTGCATCATATAAAGAACAAAAGATAAATTCAGATGGCCTTTGGCACCTGCCAACACACACTAACTACACATAACATATTCCTCAAGTTTTTTTCTTTATAAATATTAAATATTAGTAGCAGGAGAACATCTGAAAAACAGCAGTTATTACACCTATCACACTTAAAATAAAAACATAAATCTATTCTAAATCAGGGAGTTGGACTGCTCCTTCTGTATTGGATATTGCTGTCCTCAACGTGGTAGTGTCTTTTACAGCACAGTCTGGTGTAAAAGTTCATTTATTAATGTCAGCACATTTTGCCTGGTGTGATGTCTCTTTTTGCTGTCAGCAGTAAGAGATGGAGGGAACACCCAGAACTTAAGGTTTGTCCTATCCACATAAAAACACTTCAATTTTTCAAATCACTCTGAACTAAAAACTGTTCACTGTAAAGAAAATTCCATGTGTGTAAGAATGTTTTTTTTTTAATGTATTTAAATATATATATATAAGGGTGCCTTAGAGAAACGCTAGAGGACAAAAGTAAAGTGATAAACCTAACCACCTTAAAATAGATAAATGAATGAATGGGATCAGCTCACTGGGGGACATTAAACAAGTCCTGATCAGGAAACAAAAATAATAAAACAGGCTAGTCTTACTAGTACTATTAAGCTCTTCCGCCTTCGCACTGCACCCTGTTTGTATACCAGATATTTTTTTTAGCTTCTTTGTGTTTCCCAATTATCCTAAGTTCTGTGCTAGGCTGTATATTTGCTCTGTGCATGTGATACACTGGCTTATTTTCTTCCTTATGGTTTGTTTCTGCACGTTGGTTCATGAAAAGTCATACCAGAGTCTGTTTGCAAGTGAACCGCGGTCCTCACTGGAGTTCAGGGGAACCTCTTCTTCCAAACAAAGTGGTATTTTTGAGTAAATGCACTGCGGTGCAAGCCTGCCAGTGTGATGCGCTCTCTGACAGAACGTGCTTGGAGACACAGATTTGAATGATTGAGGGAAGAGGTACTAAATGTTGCACAAAGAGAAAATAGGTAAAAAATTTGAGCCAAGAAAAATAAGGCAGGAGACAAATTTATTGTTCATTTAAGGGAAAAAAAAGGCAGAAAATAAAGTTAAAGAAAGGAAGGCAAATATCTGAGAGAACACTATGGGATAGGGGTACAAGAAAGGGTAGAGGAAACAAGGATGTCCGTGACAGTTTATTACAACAGCAGGGTAATTTACATTCTACCAATAAAAGTAATGCGCTAAAATCATAAAGTAGATGTGAATAAAGTGATCCAAAAAACAAAAAAACAACTTGTCCATTAAAGTAAAGCACTTTATTTTTTGATAGAGAGCCTATAAATATATGTTTTATCAGAAGCAATACATTGAATCAATCTGTTTGCAACTTGATTGTCTCATTTTTGGAAACATTTTTACAGCATGGCAGTGTGTTTGCAAGCCCGGACAGTTTTAACACTCTCCTTCAGGGCGAATTAATAATGACTCAATAAACTCAACCCCGTAAGGCATGGCTCTCCAGAAGACAGCAGTAAACACACATTTGTGATAGAAAGAGAATGAGGTGATGCCATTTCTCGCTTGAAATAGTCCTCTCTCTGAAGCCAGTTTAAATTGTGCAGTAAATTGTTTTGTACACCCCAGAAAACACCTGGCTGCACATGTTTTTAGTGCCAGACTAACAATTCATTGTCAGTGATGTAGCATAGTGCTGCAAATCTTATGTTTGGGCAAAAACAAACTGACTTCTTCTTTTTATAGCAAGCTTACAGTTATGGTGTGCTCGTAGCTTTTAGAGATTGCAAAGGTTTTCCACAAAGCAATGAAGAATAGTGAGTTTGTCTGAGGTTGCAAACATGAATTACTGATGAATAGATGGACAATTAGATTTTAAAGAAACAATGCAAAAAAAAATGGGAAGGCTCTTTATCCATAATTCAACTTCATATTTAATCTCAATTGACAATTCCATTTGCAATAATGAAAAAAAAAAAACAATTCCACACCAGTTAGAACATGTAAACATTTTAATACTCTGTGGTCAATTTGCATCAGAAAAAAAGGATTATTGAAAATATGCTTACAATTTATCAAAGTAACTGCTCTGAAGTCAGATAAAAATGTTTGCTTATCTGCTTGTCCTCTTTCAGCATAAACTTCAAAAACAAGTAAAATTACTAATTACTTCCAGCTTTTCCACAATCTGGACTTCTTTGAAATGTCATAAGTCTGTACTAGAGTCAAGGGAAAAGGTGTAAACAGGATATTTTTGTTTGTAGCTGTAGCTCCTGATTACAGTTCCCAGCTACAGTAGTAAGTATGCTGTTTTTCTTTTTCTACATTGCTTAACAATTTCTGTGCTGTTTTCAGTCTGACTTTGACCAGACCTCATCATTCATGTTCAAAAAACTAGTGCTGTTCATGATTTGCTTGAAGGACAAGATGTTATCAATGTATCAAACATTTTTTCATAACAATCATGGAAAGCATCTACAAATATCGACATTTCTGGGTTTGTTGTGTCTACTATGACATTCAAGTGAGACTGTGTAAGACAAAAACAAATAGAAGCAAGAGCAAATTAAAGTGTATTTCACAATATCATTACATACATTTTCTAGTTGCTGATGCATAAGCTTCAGTTTTCCTTGAGCACTGCAAAACTGGTGGTGGTTCTTGACTCAGCATGCCAAATTTGAAATGAATCAGTTCTGAATCACCACAAGATTAGATTTTTCCACTCTGAACAATGTCAAAATGAATGGGAATGATATATTAAACAGAATACAAAGAGATAGACAATAGCTTCTTTGGTAGGCTGGATAATATAGTCCTTTTATTTCATCATGAATGATTTTTTTCCTGGAGAATCCATTCAACTTTTTTTTTAATTAATAATTCTTACACTTACAATACTAATTCAAAAAATATTTACTGCACATACTTTTACTGCACATACTTTTAGGTTTCAATGTCACAATTATATGTGGACAATAGTAATAAATACAAAAAAATATATGTTATGAGATGAGAGTTGGGGCAGCAGAGCCTCCATCCACAGGTCTCCACATATTGCATCTAAAAAGACCCCAATCAGAGAATCCAACTACCATCATTGGCATGCAAACTCCTACCAGGTGGTGTCAGCTTCCAGCTCCTCCACTTCCCCTCTGCCTCATTCTCAGCAAACAATCCAGCTCACTCCTCTCACCTGTTCCTTTACCTATATAGTCAGCTTCTCCACTACCTGACAATGCCAATGAGTTTTTGGATTGCATTGCCTGTAGTTTCTTTGTTTCTCTCATTCATATGGTTTCTTGAACTTTGTTTCTACTTTGATCATGTTTTGCATTTCCATTTGCATCTACAGTATTGTGAGCCTTTCTGGATTTAGACCTTGCACCAGTTTATGGATTATCCCGCTTGGATGTTCCTCCACTGTCATCCCTTTACAGCAAAAGCTGAATTTTAAAGTAAAGAGACCTTTGTTTAAAAAAAAAAAAAAAAAAAAAAGTTGTATTTTATGTCTTGCAAGACCAACAATCTTGCCTAGAAAATGTTTCAATAGCAAATAGAGAAAATATGTCTTAGTGACTAGAAGGTTTATTCTTGAATTGCAAATTCTCGGTAAGACCATTTTTATCCCATTGGTAGATTTTTTTTTGCTTATCTATAGAAAATCTTTCAATGGGGTAATCATTTTTGACTTATTTCTAAGGGGCTTGTTTTGACAGTGTGGAATTAGTTCCCCATACTGGGTAATTCTTTTTTTTCTTCGGTCCAAGTTCAATGCCAGATCTTACCCTGGACCTCTCCAACCTTTGCCGAAGCTGCTGTTTACTCCTCCAAACCACCTCATCGTTTCTCAACTCGTCATTCATCGGACTGTCTGAGAACTCCCCTGCACCAATCATTTTCTCACTCGCATCACGTTCCTGCTCAGCTCCAGCTCAATCACCTTCTCAACCTCTCACAATAAATTATTCCTTACTCTGAGTCTTCACTCGCTGTGGTCCAGTTTTGTTGGATCCGAGTTCTTGACAGGTGGAGGGTGTTGGCAGGAGGTCGCAATGATAACAACCACAACATTATGCAGTCTGGCAAAAAGAAAAAAAAAAATAGTTCATACAAACCAGCAGATTTCTTTTTTGTGCAAGAAAAGTCAGACTTTTATTACTTTGGAGATAATAACTTTTTTTTCATGTTCAAGTTAAAACCCAAGAATGTAAAAAAATCTGGGTCAAGTAAAATTTCTTTAAAAACTGTCATCATTAAAAATGTGTTTGATGGTTATGATAAAGTCAAGAGTTAGGTGTGCGGGGAAAAAAAAAAAAAGTTTAGACAGTACTGTGTATTTGTTATCAGCACTACCTTTAACTTAACACATCAAGAATAGTATGATGCAAGAATACATTCTGATGGTGATTGTTTAGTAATGAGAAACAAAGACTACACAAGTCCCATGAGTTCAGGTCATGCTCGTGTGACTAGCACAGGACTTTAATCAAGTTTTGATTCACTACATGTGAAACTCAAATTCCAGATTCAACTCCTGAAGTGGAGTAGAATTTAGGTAAATGTAGCAAACATTTACTTTAATTATTTAAAAAAAAGATTGTTGATTAATCACAGATTTCACCTGTGAAATGTCTGATTACCAAGTAAATTTAGTCTAAGATGAATTTCATAAGTATTTAAAAATCATGCAAATAATACATTTGACTGCAAAAGTATAGACAAAACTAAAGCAAACAGAGTAATAAAACTGCTCAGGCACCTGGACAGGACAATGATTACACACAACTGGATTCACCCATGGATTGCTTTATTTAAAAACGTAACTCCTTGCAGATTCACTGCTTTGCAGCTTCTGTCTTCACCATTAATAATGAAAACATTTTAAATCATCAGACAGTCACAGAATTGTCTGTAGGTACACAATTTTTCCTTTTATTTTAAACCATTTCATACTTGATATGAGATTTTTCTGCATGTTAAATTTTCGATTTGCCATCATGACATTTATTTTTATGTTGGCTTCAAGTGAAACTGGAACTTTTTTAGTCAACAGGCAAGTATCTACAATGCTTTACTGATATTCTTTGAGACATTACATTGTCTAGCCTTTTTAAAAGATTCTACAGCTTTAATATATTACTGACTGCTGGGATAGTTTGTCTAGACAAAGGATTGGTCAAGACGGTGAATGTCCATCTGAACTGCAGAGTGTGTGTGAGAAGGTGTCACAGGAAGGATGGATGGAGGGGCTGGTAGAGATAATAGGTGGCTCTATCTAGAGGTGAGAGACGAGGAGGTGCTAAAGGAAGGGAAAGAGGGTAGATGGATGGACTAGTGCGGCAGGATGAGTGTAGATAATGGCTAGACATAATATCCGGCAGACAGAGGATGGAAGAGTGACAGAGAGGGGAAGCTAAAGGAGAGACGACGGGTAAAATGTGGCAAATCATGGAAAGTGGCAAAGAGGGATGCAAAGACACTTGCAGAGGGGAAAAACTGTAGATAATGAGTCAAAGGTAGAAGAGGCAATGCATACTGGAAGGTTCAAATTAGTACTTGTGCGTGTCTAGTGTGATGATTATATTTAATAAGCTGCTTCTGGTGTGAAGACAGGACACAAAGCTATAGAAAGAGCAAAAGAGATGACAAGAAAGTTTTGGTGAAAGTATATTGCTATGTTCACACTGGGAATGTGCGTTCAAGAATGGGCTATGCATGCATTCTTGAACACACGTTTAGCCCATGGTGTTCACACTGTACTGCCGCTACCCAATACTCGTGGATGTCCGCCTCCTAC
This sequence comes from Adrianichthys oophorus, assembly GCA_036245035.1. NCBI lineage: Eukaryota > Metazoa > Chordata > Actinopteri > Beloniformes > Adrianichthyidae > Adrianichthys > Adrianichthys oophorus. The sequence continues at coordinate 16,771,421 of BSAI01000104.1, read as the reverse complement.
GGCTGGAAGAGGCTTGGTGCGAAATGTTCAAGTGATTCAAATCTAGTGAATCTTGCTCCACGCTTTTTCTTTCACAGGTCTGTTATGATATATGAAAGACTTGGCATAATTTAATTTTGGACGGGCACAAACCACAACCATTAATTTATCGTCCATGATCAATTTTCAAATGGTTGGTTCTTCTGTGAATTAAATGGGATGTCATCCATTCGTCGCTGCCAAATCCGAGTCCCTGATGAGTTAAGTTTGACCTGGTTTAACTTTCAACATGCGTTCAATGGATGCACATAGAGCCCAAAAATATTTGTAGAAACTTGCGTAGCGATGCATGAACACGACAGATTTACGAAACGCGCATTTACACTCATTAACCAAGACTTTTCATTGAAAGTGGTCACTTGAACGTGCATTGTCGAGAGTGGTGCGGACGTAGCTTAATATACAGCATGACTTGACATGTAATCTGAATTTTATGCCCTAATGTTGTATATCATAGGCTTCCACAATGAGATGAGAACAGAAGAGCACAGTATGAAGGTTAAAGTGACAGCAAGAGACGGATGTATTGATGGAGGCGGTTTGAGGGGCCAGTTTAAAATATTGTTAGATGTGATGTCTGGCAGCAAAAGAGAGGATTGCTGTAGAGAGACAATAGTAGAAGGGAGATAAAAAAAAGAGAGGGGCATAAATGATGAGATGGGTCTAATTTGTGGAGGAATACAGAGGACATGGAGAAGGAGAAGGGGCAGAATGGATGAATGGTAGGACAGAGTGCAAGGATGAATGTGCTGAAAAGGGGAGACTGAGAGGGAGAGATGGATAAATGGACAGTGGAGGAATGGGTGTAGATAATGGCTAAACCTAATGTCTAGAGGGCAGACATCCATCTGACTGACCGAATTATAGTCCAGCTCACTTTCTACCGACTAATTACTGGAACACAGGATTCTCTCTGTCTTTCTCCACTTGTGGCTGCCTTTCTGTCTGTTACAGCGCTCCGGGTGATTCTCTGCTCAGGAGAGGGGAGGAAGCTTATGCCGATAAGACGCCTCTTTGTGCAGCTTGTAGATCAGCTTACCTGCCCACTTTTTCCCTTGTTAGCACACAACCCTACAGGTTGGCCTCATCAAGCGGAGGCATCTGCTGTAAATCAGTTTGTTACCTGCTCACTTCTTTTCTGATTCACCTCATTTTTCATTTCCTGACTACTTGTATTCAATCTCTCTAAGAATGAATCTAAATTAGATGTTACAAACTGTGCACATGTACTTCAGGGGTTAATAAACAACTTTGGAAGGATTTACTCAGCAAATGTTTTTATCAAAAAGGACTTCTGACTTCTGACTTCTTTTGAATGATAAGAGGAATGTCACTTTCTTGTCCTTTATGACTTTGCTAAAGGGCATTTTAGTAAAACTTATTGAAATTAAAATTTATTGAAAGACCCACTCCAATTAAAATTGTATTTTTGGTATATTTTAACATGTTCTTGTGATATTTTTTCTGATGGTGGAGGACACATAAAGAGCAAATTAAGCATATAATTGCATTTCCGAGTATTTCTTTATTTAAATTGTTGCGAATCAGAACTAGATGAAAACGCAGTTTGAAAAATATTGTATTTGTGACATAGAAGTTACTAGGGCAAGCCACAAGCGCCATGCTCCGCTCAATTTGATGCATCCTATTGTAGATGACTAGATCCACATCTTTATTTTCCTTGTCTGAACTGGTATCTGGTTCAAAGCTGTGAGGCTGGATAGCTCTGATATTGCTCGCCATTTTAGTTGCACCAGTAATGTTAGGGTGAGAGGGGCTATAAGCTAGCGGGAGAGCGTGTAAACAGATGGATGCTAGGAAGTAGGAGTGGGTTTACTCCATGCAAACAATCCCACCCACAACTCGGGGGGGTGAATTTCTGATTACAAAACTACTGCCTCTCTACAGTCACAGTCATGGAGAACAACACAGTTTTTTTTTTTTGGCTAAAAACAACATAATTCTAATAAAAACCACTGGGAACGCTTTTAAAATGGATCAAAAGATGATATGAGTGGGACTTTAACATAAGTGAAAATGGTAGCAGTCATTTAAATATAATTTATGGGACGCCACCTTCACAATTTCTTTGTGTGTCTGAAGTTTATGAGCGACAATAGATGCAGCAAATCTCTTTTACAAGAACTTCCATTATTTTGTGTTTTGGCAGTGGACTTCTTTGGCACTGATGGATCTCACAGAGTGTTCAGTTGTAAAAAGAAATTTAGTGTCACAGACTGTTTTGAGATTCACTTTACATTGTTATAAGGCTCGTTGAACCAATTGCTTTTTTGTGCCTTGTAGATACAGCGCTATAATCTTCCAGGATAACTGAATATATCCTCTCACTCAACACCATTAATGTGCCATCAAAAATGTCCACTGTAGCCTAAATATCTCAGGAAAAACACATGGGAGAGCCAATACGCAGCAGAGCCGGCTTCGCTCACTGAGCATCAAGTGAATAATGACACCTGTGACTGTGTGAGCTTCTTTTCACAGTCGATCATGATCTTTACCGTTGCTCTGCATCGCCGTGCTTAAATACACTTTGCGCATAATAAACAGAAGATAAATTTTGTAGGTAGGGTTAAAAGGATTTTCACACTCTGCAGACACCACAGCATCCGATTTTCAGTCTTTTCCATCAAAAAGAGAACATAAAACATTAAGCGATGGAAGTATGCACTTTTTGTGTATTCTCTCATGTTCTCCTTGCATTTATGAAGTCACAAAGGGGAGTTTTGAACTTGTAATAGAGTCATAACTGTTTGTCAACACAAAGTCACATGATACAAGATTTGTCACCAGACCCCTGACTGATCCGGTCCTGATCAAGCAGTCATGAGTGTGGATTGAGCTTTTCTCGTTTGACTTTGACAACAAGTGTGAGTAAATCTTGCTAAAAATAAATGTTTACTTCATCAAGGTATTGAACAGAAGGAGGCCATTTTTCTCCACATCTTTGTTCAAAGTTAGTCATAGTATTACATCAGTTAAACCAATAAAGGCATTTCTGCTGTTTTCTAAGGTGATTTGACAATTTTTTGTAGCTAATGTCTTTTTGTTTAATTTTCTCCCCGCCATTGTTGTTTCTCATCTTGAGAAATTACATGATGTTTCCTTTCTTTTCTAAATATTTAAAGGATGTGAGATATATAAAATGGATGGTTTGGCCAACCTGCAACTTAACTGTCTGAAAATTGTTTGCAAAGTCATTACCAATCAATGTTGCACCATAACATTTCTACTGATTTTGATTTGATTTCCTTGCTTACTCTATTTAAGGAATGAAAGCTTTACTGTGCTGGAGCGGTTGATGTCAACCCAATTTTTTTTGTGGATTAAGATAGTAATCTAATTTAATCTATTTTGAAGAGTGACTTGGAGTCATGTAATCCGTTCAAAAGAAAGAGTTTGTAATAGAGGTGCTCTGAACACCCTGGCATAAAGTCTGCTCTAAGAACAAACCAATCAACAAAACCCTAAAGTAATATTTTGATGTGCTAGACCAGCAACTTCCATACACAAAGAAAATTCAAAGTGCATTGCAATATACATTTTTTTTTGTTGCTTTGTTGTTATAGGAAAAGCATTTAAATCCAAATAAAATTAATAAGATCCTCCCCAAATGTTGTGGGAAAACATTCTTTGGGTAGATGAAACGTGAAATTGTAGAAGTCAATGTCATCGTTTATGTTATGAGCCTTACAAATTGCTTTACGTTAGCCAGCCAAGTGTGTAGTGGGTGGGAGCAGTTTACTCCACAATCTGCTGCAAAATATGAGGATAAGAGAAGTCAGGAACTAAACCAGCCTCAATGTGGCTATGTTTTTATGATTAGATGGACACAGTTAGAAGGATGCCAAGATGTACCACTGACCAGCTAAAGAAGTGCTGAACTTGTTGAATCTATCTACATTTCACTGTCAGAATTTCTTTAAACACCAGTTACGGGCTGTCTAAAGGCAGTGGCTAATCCGTGAAACTGTCTCCTTCCTTCTACAGGGACACCTCTCTATACCAGTCCTCTGCCCTGAGAATGGCTTCAATTCGGCTGGCACATGGACTGTGTGAAAACCCATTCAGGACATTGAATCCCTTCCAACATTCTTTCTGGAAGACCGAAGTGTATGATAATATACTAGAAATAACTGCACAGATGTCACTTAAAAGGAATATCCTGAAATTCGTGCTCACAAGTGCTGCAAACATTTGAATGTTTTGTTTTTTTTTTTGATATGTACAACTATATTGCACCTGTCTGCATAAATTCGTACTTGAATTTTATTTTAAAATAACTCCTTAGGAAAAGTCTGTTTAAATTTTGTGATAGAAAAACATCACAAAAAAGGGGACTATTTATTACCCAGAAGCAGCTACAGATAACAAATCTACACATTTCTTAATCTATTTCTTAACTTATAAAACCATATTTATTATAAAGTATGAGCCCTCACAGAACCCGAGGTCCTCTGGTGCAGGCCTTTTAGTTATTCCAAGAGTTAGAAGTAAAACTTACGACGAGGACTCATTCAGTTATTATGGACCTCGTCTGTGGTACAGCCTCCCAGAGAGCCTCAGGCCTCAGAGAAGAAGGTTCAAGACCTACCGTTCTAATCTGGCTTTTAGTTTAAATTTAGGAATAATCTTATTTGATATTGAAATTATTTTGTACAAAATATTGAGAGGACCTTTCTGTGTAGAGTCTACATGTTCTCCCCCTGCATGTTTGGGTTTTCTTTTGGGACTCCGGCATCTTCCCACTGTCCAAAAACAGGTTTCAAAGGTTAATTGGTCACTAAATTGTTCCTAGGTGTGACTGCGAGTGTGCATGGGTGGCCCTGCGACAGACTGGCGACCTGTCCAATGTGTACCCTACCCTCACCCTGGCCGGGTTAGGTTCCGGCAGCCCCATGACCCCGAAAGGGTCGAAAACAGGTCTAGAAAATGGACAAAGTGGAATATTCTACAAAATAAAATACATGCTTTCCAAAATCCTAACAAGCCTTCGTTAAATATGGGATGAACTATCGGAAGGTAGAATTTAGCCTAAACATGTAAAAGAAACAAATGTATTAAGTAACAAATTAAAATTAATTCAGTTTATCTATAAGCCTCCAATCCTAGTTCTGGAGAGTGGAGATTAACCACATCATGTGGTTTTCAGCTATTCACTGGTTCTTACTGCTCATCGGCTTGATCTGATGATCAATCGGTTTTGATTGAACACTTTTGATCCAGGATAATTGGCAGCAGGTTAGATTTGTCTGGGAAAAGCAGGAAGAAACGAGCACAACATTATGATAAAATCTCAAAATGAACAAATGTAAGTATGAATTTATAAAACAAGTAGAAACTTCCCAACATTACAACAATGATAAAATGCGTAAGAATCGGATGGGATCTGCTGAAATCTAACAACGCCTACACCAAAGAATCTAAAACAAAAACCCAGCACCGAAGGTTGGATTAGGGGGTTAAATCACCAAATGATGCTGATGCGCAACTGTGACGCTGGGGTGTGACTTTGCCACACAGCAGTTTGAAGATCAATCTAAAGAATGAGCTTTTTGTTTGGACAACAAGGTTATTTCAACATTTAATTAACAGCAGGCAAGCACCACAGATGGCTGATTACTTTCAACTGCTGAGTTCAGTCTTCACGTGAGGTCTTTGTCTGAGGTGGATCTAATTGGCCAAACTAGGTTGATCTCATCCAAATAAGACTTAATTATGTCCATACTTATATGTAATTGAAACTTTCTTCTTCAAAACAAGCATGTCATTGTTGTTATGTGTGGTACCAAAAGCTTCATGTGAAACCAATAAACGATCCTTCCTTAACTAGATTTGTATCAGATAACTTCCAAAGATGATGGTCAGACCACAGATGGCAGAAACCTGAACCAGACAGTAATTAATCCTTGAAAACTGAAACAAAAAAAAAAGTTGACTTCACCAAATTTCCTGCAGGCTCTCATAGTGGACAGGGAAAATGATAAACCTTTAAAAAAGAAGACGAAACTTTTTAGGTGTGCAAGGTCTTTGAAGCTTCACGACTGGTGGTTACCGCACTTCCTGGAAGGCAATGCGATGAACGGTCTGACCAAGGGGATTCAGAAGCCTGCTGGGAGTTCAAAGCTGCAGTAGCTCCACAGCCAATACTTGATATCATCCCAGGAGAATCTTGAGGAAGTCTCTGAAGAGGAGTCAGAGGCTCTCTTGGTGTCTATGCTGTAGCTGCTGAAGCTTCACAGCTAATGGCTTATGAACTCTCTGGAGACAATATCAAAGAAATCTTTGAAGATGTTGACCTCCAGGTTTTCTCTGAGTTCATAGTGGTTGAAGCTGAAAAGTCAAAGATCAATCCCCTTCTTAGTATCTCAGAGAATAGAAAAGCTGATGTAGAGCTGTCCCTAGGCATTGATAACATCATTCATGACTCTCTGAAGCCTTGGTCAACTAAACAATTTAGGTCCACTACAAAGGTGACCAACACCACAGAAAATATATGCAAAGAAAACTGGCCAATGTATTGTAATGCATCTGTAATCAAGCATGAAAAAAAAAAACTGATGGGGACAACACTCAACTAGTCGCAGGAGAAACTGTTGTAAAGCAGTTTTAATCCTATTTTTTAAAATTCCCATTTTTTTCTTTCTTGCTCATTTTTTTACTGCATAGAAATAGTGAGTCATTTAGACTATTTTTTTCACCTTTGTTTGACACAAAAAGCAAGTTATTTTGTGTTTTTGTAAATAGTGGCCTATTTTATGTCACCTTTTCAGTGTTGACTATTCTGCATGTCTATTATTTATATGAGGACACATCGAAGCATTGCAAGATGTAAGCAAGGGTTACATCAAAGCCTTGACAATGATTTAAATACTGATAGTTTTAACTTTTCCCAGGCTTTAAACTCAAAAGTGGAAATTGCCAATTGGTACATCCATAACAATGAACAATGGAGAACACGGACCCAAAAACTTCCTGATATCAAGTGTTCAAGAATGTCCTCTGAAAGAAATGTTCAAAATCAAAAAGAGGTTAAGCAGAAACCATTGATGCTGTAAAGTCCCACTCAGCAACACGGTGAACTTAGATTTAATCGCAATAGACTCCCTTTAGGAATCTAATGAAGAAATGGGGTTTAGCAAGATAGTAATACTTTTAAAACCAGTGGCGGTTTTTGATATGGCTGACGTGGGCGGTCTCCCAGGGCGGCATTTTTCAGGGGGCGGCAGGATGAGGGGATAATTATTCTGTTTCTTTAAAATGAATACCACAGCGCGCCTTTTATTATCTAAAAGTGAATTAAAATGTCAAACAGCCCCCTCTGTTGAACAACACTCAAACTGGCGCCCTCATCTCATAGTGGTACACTGTGGAATATACCAAGTGAAAAAATGCAAGAAATGAAATATAACAAGTATTGGTTTAGTCCAAGGCTGAGCTGATGCGATGCTAAGTGGTAGTTGGTGTCAGAGGATGCTAACTCGCAATAAAAGGAAAAGGGCAAAACTATCGGGCGCCCAGTTTAGAAAAAAGAGGAAAGCATACCATGAGAAACGTAGAAAAGGACAAAAGGTATGATATTGAACATTGTTATTGTTATTATTTAAGCCTAAGACAATTTTATTAAACATGCACAATAATAGGGGTGGTGGTGTGGTGCAGTGGAAAGGGCAGTTGGCCTGTGATTGAAGGATTGCAGGTTTGATTCCCGCCTTCCCCGCCCATGTGTCGAAGTGTCCTTGGGCAAGACACTGAACCCCACATTGCCTCTTCAATTTTTCTATTCATATTATATGCACTTCTAAAATATTTGTAGCACATTTTTAGTTTCTACTAAGAGAAGCAAACCAAGTTTGTAGTGTTTTTTTTCTAGGTTGATTTGTGAATTTTGTATTTTTAAACCTCCATGAAACATATGTGTGATGTTATCCTTAGAAGAGTTGCTATATTTTCCATTTTAAGTCTTTTAGTGACAGCCTATTTTCAAGAGTTGCACTAGTTGTATATAGTTATCTTGAATCTTATAATGGAAGAGATTTTAAACTTCAAGCAAACACACGTGTGATGTTATCATCATAGGTGTTACTCTTACTTTTAGTAATTTTTATAACATTCCTTTAAGCTGTAAGAATTGACTAACTTCTAGTTGTACTTTATGTAATAAGTATTTGTTAAATATTTGAACTGTACGTTTGGGTCGTAATCGGGGGAGTACTGAGGCGTAACTGGTGTGGTTCGCCCAGGGGGTCATTTGTGCCAGAATCGCCACGAAGAAAACGAACAAAAATAAACAAGCCAATCTACTGATCTCTCTATACGGTTCAAACAAATAAAAAGAAGAAAAAGAAACAGCAAAAGTCAACAGTACAAACACGTTCATGGTAATATGGTATTATGTTCTCTCCAAAGGTCTGCTTTTTAAAGTTTTGGTCAGTTTTATGTTGCGTATGAATTAAAGTTTTCAGTCCCATTGTCGTTTATGCGTGTGTGTGTGTGTGTGAGAGAGAGAGAATGAGGGACCTAGAGAAAAAGAGAGATAATTAAATCTAGCTTTCTATTTCCACCTGTGGCTGTGTGTATGTGTGGTAATTAAATCTCTTTTTGGGTATATCTGAAGGAAGGGAGATATGAGGCCAAGTAGCAGAGCGATTTACTGTGACAGCTTGACACTCTGTAATGCAAACCGCTGTGTGAGTTCACGTCTGCATGTTCAGTAGATTTTGGAGAAGCCTGTTTGTTAGTGTTGCACTCAACTAAATTGTATGCTTGATGGTAATGTATTGCCCCTGTGGCAATTTTTGTTTTTGTAGTTTTTATAAACTCATCAGTTGTTATTAAAAATAGTTCTCTCCCATAACTAGGCAACAATTGCAGCATTAAGTGTTAGAACACTAATCAAAATGCTTATTTGTAACAAATTTACTAAATTCAATTCTATCTTCAGCTTATTTTTGGAACCCAATGGTAGTTTTTCAGAATAAAAGCTCACATGAGCATTTCTTTTTACTTAAAAATTATTTTCCCCATATTGTAATAACATCCAGGGCCATGTGACTATATAATCTCTTGCACTCCTCAGTTTTGTGTAGTCATGCTGATCAGAATCCATTTCTGTAATGTTTTTTTTAACTGTCCTTCTCATTTCCAATACTTACAAATGTGTGTAAATGTCCTACTCTGAAGTCAGCTGTGAAGCAATATAAAAGCCAAGAAGAGCCAAAGTCACAGCGATCAAACCAGAGTCAGGAGAGTTTTTCTAAAATAAGCTCAGCTGGAGTGTCATAGGAATCCCTTGTGTAACCTAAAGGCCTTAGAAGTCTAGCATTTGTTCATGTAATGTCAGACACCAGCTCTTTAGACTTTTGCTCTTACTTCAAAGTCTTGTTTGGAAATGTTCTTCACTATGGTCTAGAACTCTGCAAGACTAGTCAGAGGGCATATGATCCATCCAGTGCTTCAGAAGGGCTTTTGTAACACTCATAGTTTAACAGATTGGATTTCTGCATTCCTAAACTGTCATTCTACATTTGTCATCATCACACTTGACACAGATTAGACATAGATTTTTTTCAAATCTAGTAAAATTCTACATCACAAACATAATTTTTGATTCTAAAAAGAAAAGTGGTTTGACTCTTATCATCAGCCTTTAGTATAACTGTAATGCTACGTTCACTCTTGCCTTGGCAAAGTGCGTTCAAGCGAACACTTTCAATGAAAAGTCTATGCAAATTCGTGTAAATGCGCATTTTGGGCTTCTGGGTTCAAAACCTTCACTTTCATGTGTTGCTAATCAAGTTTTTAAGTCCATTTCCGGGCTCTGTGTACAAAACATGTGGCCACTGAATGCAAGTCGAGAGTTAAACCAGGTTGAACTTTGACCAATAAGGGACTCTGATTTGGTAGCGTCGTCGTATAAATGGCATCCCTTTTAATTCACAGAAATACCAACCTTTTGAAAAATGATCATAGTGGAGATGAATCAAATAACTATATCTGTCAAATTCGAACGATCTGTGGCCTATTTGACCAACTTTATAGTCATCAGCAGGTTGTTTAGATTTAAATATTTTTTTTCTTTTATACTTTAGCATAATAGATGCACTGAAGGAACATGATGCCACAGTTTTTCCCCCCAGAAAGCAAAAAAAAAAAAGGTATACATATTGCAAGCTAAACAGAAAATTAAAGCAAAAGCTTTCAAGTTTTATTTCAACACAAATCAAGTAGTTTAGTGTTCTGTTTTATCAGTTCCATTTAATGACAAAGCATTAATTCAACAAATACATTCTATGTTTTCAAGTTTTACAGAACAAACATAAAACTGACAAACATTTTTGTCAATATCCTGTGAATAAGCTAGGAACTAAAAGCAAATGATCTGAATCTTTTCTCGTAGTTTAGACTGTTACTACTGTGAAGGTTTTCTTGTTTTTTTCTGGAAAAAACCCCTTGATGAAATTGCATAAAAGTAATTTATGAACGGTATGAATATAAACACGTCTTTACTCTCATCTAACTGTAAACTCAAATTCAAACATGCTGAGAAAACAAGGACAGATTTATTATATATATATTATAGATTGGAGAATTATACCTCCAGGTGATCACATTCTATATTAAATCAACAAAAAACGCCTGAATTTAAATGCGCCTGTATAATGTTTTGGGTTATTGTCATTATATATTTTTACTGAAATTAAAGCTGAGGCTTTAAGGAGGCAGGAGGATTGAGCACAACATCATACAGGTCAGAGTTTTCAGTGTAACACAGACTCTTAGGTGTGCTAAAACAGTGGATTCATTTCTGTTATTATTTAGAAAATACAGTTTTTATGAATGTCCTATGGATTAATCTTGTTGTATTTATCCGCCGCGTCTTACAGGCCGGTCCGTGAAAATACTGTCCGACTTTAAACCGGTCCATGATCACACATGATGGCATGAAAGCATCAGTGTCTAACAACAGATCTTTCTACAGTTCAACATATTTTATTAATCTGTCTGTTGCTGCTTTAAGTGAAGTAGCTTTATCTTTCAGTTCTGACTGGATCCTGTTATAAACTGCTACATATTCTGCTTTTTCATCAGCCAAACTAAACGCTGTATGGATGAAGTGACCGGGGGTGGGTGGGGGGTGATGTGTCTGCCGTCACGTGTGTTTTGTTTACCTACCGTACCGATGTAAGAGGAGGAGAGGACAACAAGAAATTCACCAAAAGAAGCGCTAATATACACAACTAAGTTTACACAAACATTTACTTGCCATGTGGCGACTAAGCCTCTAACTTTTACTCACCAAAGAGGAGGAAATGCTTGCAACTGGCGAATGTTAATTTCGGTCCCTTCAAAATAAAAGTCTATTACGAAAGGCTAATTTTATTATCGAGAAAAAGTACTATCGCAATATCAATAGCTATCATTTTATTGACTAGCCTTAATATATATATATATATATATATATATATATATATATATATTGGAATAGAGCTGTGAAAAAACACCTGGAGAAAGATTTGTGATATTTGCACAGCCTCAACAAATCACACCAAGCCTCTTCCAACTGTAGTTGGAATATACGCTACTAAATAGTAGAAAAAGAAATTGGAGACAGCATTCCTTGTTCTTTCAGTGTGAACACCAGAGTGCTGAGCATGTTCAAGAACGCTTCACAATCCCAGTGTGATTACTCCATAAGATAGTATTTTTTTTTTTTTATGCATAAAATAGCAGAAAATAAAGTTAATACAAACGGCATGCTGTTCAATGGCTTTTACATTTCCTGATGGTATTGAGAGGGATCACATTCAAATCTCAAGAGAGTGTTGCATGTCAGGGATTTTCAGTTAAAACTTTCTAAGGGCCATCTTATCCTTGAATATAATTTGTTCTAGTTGTATATTTATGGACTGTAGAGTTGGCAGCATTAGACAAAGTATTTCATCTGCTAATTTCTATAAAAAATACACAAATGTGACGATTTTTAACTCAGTATTTTAGTTCAGAGACACTTGCTTACCAGAGTCAAACTGTATTTTTTTCTTTAAAGATTGATATCCAACAGCCATGGGGTTCAGTTAGAGGAGAGTTCCATGTTTTATCTCCAAATCCCACTTCATTCACAGTTGCAGCTTTGCCACATCACTCAGTTCTAAACAAAAAAAAACAAAAAAACTGTATTCAAACTGTCTCCTCCTTGACAACTGTTACTGTCCATTGTTTTGTTTGTTTTTTTGCTTTTATTAAACCAGCTGTAGCATCAGCCAGGAGCATGCTGTCTCCACGCTGAGTGAGAAGTACCTTAATTTAAAATTTATATCTTCTGACATGTGGCTGTGATCTTGTGCAGTGTTATCAGATTAAACAACTTTGCTGTTGAGAATAGAAAACAAAAAAACAAAAACATGACTCCTTCTGAGAAATCACTGGAAATAAAATTATCATATTCAGATGTAATCTGTTACTTTTTTCGGATAAAATCCAACAGATTTTTTTTCTCGATATACTACAATTTTTATATTTGGGCCTTTCTCAGGCCGATAGTTGACAAATTCAATTACGAACTGTCGTATATAGGCCTTTACTTAGCTAAAAGTCATCTTTTTTATTTATTACTTGAGACTCTTATATCCTACCATAAAGTTTAAAGTCCTCTGTTGGACCATGCAAAATCTAGCAGGATAAGCACTTTGTAGTGAATACCAGGGCACACTGGTATGCTCTCACTCCTTATTTGTTTACTGAGGTAGTTTGTTTTTTTTTGCATTTCCATTTAAAAAATCAATTTTTTTACATTTTAACTTTTTTTGCTAGTAAAATGAACAAAGTGAAACTTTCATACATAAAGTTATGAATTTTCGCATTAAGAACCAACTGAAAATCCCTAAAGTTGAAGAGTTGGACTGATCACCTGGAAGCAGCTGTTTTATCCAAGTTGTCCGGCTTCCTCGATCATGGACTGCTGATTTGAGAAGGGAATAGCCTTCCTCTTGGTCCTCAAGAGCTGATTGTGTCCAGCAGAACCCCCACAGCACTGAAAAGAGTGAAGCCAGTCTGGAAAATGAATGAGTGAATTTTGTGTTTGTAGAGGTTGGAAGCCTGAGCACTCAAGCAGTCTCTAACAGCTAGCCTTCCCTTTTATTATTGTAGCCCTGAGCTATAGCACAGTCAAACACACACCCACGCACACACATATATAGGTGCACAAGTAAATCCTGCAGCCTTGTAGGTACCTAACTAAAGGTACACTCCTTCACTCACACGCGCGTAAACAGCTGAGTTATCATTGCTTTGCCCTCAAGAGCACTATCAGTCAAAATGTAATTCAGTCAGAACTTGATATACTAGCATGTGAGGCTGTGTGTTTGCACATATCATGTTGTGTGAGTATGTGTGTGTGTGTGCATTTTTGGATGCATTTGTGATATAATGGCAGGCCAGAGGGGGCTGGAAGAAATGGGGAGAATCCAAACTCAAAGGTATTCTTTAGCTTTTATTACCATGATAGTGCCAAGGGCAGAGAGGGGGTGAGTGAAGGAGACACTGAAATAGATGGAAGGAAGAGACAGATGACTAGAGAACAAAATAGACAGAGGAGGGGAGAGAGAAAGACGGCGAGGAAATAATCTCTTTTTTTGGCTTTAAGCTTCAGAGGTTGCACGGCCTTGGCTAAGACTTTTTCATCTACAGAGTACTGGATTGCTTAAAAAACGGTTGTCACTTTAATTTTTCTAAAACATTTTTGCAGATAACACAACTACCTGTCTTGTTGTAAAGTTGCAAAGAAATCCCAGAATCTGATACAAAATTTGAGTCTGCTACACTACTTGTTTTGTCCTGTGCAGGGTCAAAGGGGTTCCTGGAGCCTATCCCAACTTATTTAGAGTAAAGGCAGGGTAGGGTTGCAGGCGAGCAACCACACACACTCACATTCATTTGATGGAGTGTTGGAGGAAGCTGAAGTGCCCAAAGAGAAAACCCTTGCATGCATTGGGAGCACCTGTATTGTGGAAGAATGGGGACTTTATTGGGTTCATTTCACTGGAGCCGGAGGTAAGGCACTTTCTATGGGTGATGTGATGCCTTACTTCTGGCTATAACAAAATTAAGTCAATTTAGTTGCCATTTGTTTGCAATACAGACATCAACATGTTGGAGCCAGACATTGTCAATAAGCAGTGATTAGTTCATGTTAGTTTGAGTAAATGTTTCTATGGCAACCACTCTTGCCAATCAGGGTTATGATTGTTGGAAGTCCACACCCCTTGAGCTGTAAACAGGTTTTGGAGAATCTGTCAATCTGATTGGTCAATTTATGACTTGAATAACTTGGAATAAATAAAAATAATATATGTCATATAAAAAGTAATACTAGCAATAACATGTTAAAAAAGGTAGCAGAGCAAGAATAGTTATTCTGACAAAAATGACTGAGTAGCTGTTTATTTCTCAATAGAAATCTACGAAATTTGGGCTTCTTGGAGCCAGCGGGGACTTCCAATATTTGGAATGCAATGGGGTAGGGGTTATTCAGTCCAGTTCTTATATAAAGTCAATGGAAAGAACCCAACAAGGATCCAAACCAGTATGTTTCTTTCTGTGAAGTGAGTGCCAATCTCCATTGAGCCCTGTTCAAAATATGTTTTGTCTTTAGTAAAATGACTACTATCCACAATCTCAGGAAGTGCATTTTTTCCTTTTTACAATCCTTTTCTTTTTGTCAAAATAAGACATTTTTTCTTTATTTTCACTCATTATTCACATATTGAATGCGGTCTCTTTTGCAACTAGATGCCCTTTCATTCTTAACTTAAATCAGCTGTCTTACTATCCAAGTCATGTCTTGGTTAATAATGGTCAGAGTGGTTACCCATCCTGCAGGATTGCATGCCTCTCACTCAAAAACTGATTAAGAAGTACTACAAAGAATTGCTGTTGTAGTTCCCTTGATGTTTAATAACAATAATGATCTAAATATTGAAAATTCGACTTCTGCTTGCATAGCATTGTTCAAATTGTCTAAGAGAACAGCTTTCTATTCCTTCAGTTGGCAAGCTTAGTGTTTGTTTAGATACCTTCACCCAATAAAAACAGGAGAGCTGAGGTAAAGCTAACACCTACAGTTTCAGTCTTTGTAATTAGCAAGAGACCAAGTCTGGCTCTGCTTAATGAAAAGCCTCCAGCAAACTGATACTTGTGTCTTTGTCAAATTAACATGCTATGACATTTGCAGCACAGAGACCTGTTTCTTTATTGAAAGGAAAAATACTTTCAACTTTGATTTTGGATCAGCTAGTATGTGACAACAAAACTTTTGCAATAACTCGTTCCTTTCTTTTCACTTTTGAAACTTTCAAGAAGTTACATTTTTAGAGAACTTATTCTGAAACCTGGTCTCATTATGACAGAGCTGTGCATAATCTGTCTCCATGCACTTCTAGGGATGCATATTTGTATTGTTGTCTGACTCTGAAAACAAAAACAGCATGCTGCATATTAATAACCAACCTCTTTTAGAGTTGAGGATTGAGTTAAAAGAAAGGCAGTTGCCAGTTTGACACCTGCCTGAGGCCTTTTTGTGCAGTTTATCTCCAATGCAGACTTGGATTGTTTTTGGGAAGTCAGAGAAAAAAAAAAGAAAAAAAATAACACTCTCCATGTTGGAGTAATCATTTTTCTAAATTACCTGTAGGGAAAAACGTTCCTTCCTGTGTGGTGCTGTCAAAGATTTGTGACCTGTCCAAGGTGCATCATTTAAACCAGAGCCTAGTCAAACAGGCTCCAGCAAGCTCAAGGAAACTAATAGCTGCTTGAAGAAGGCTTCGCTTTTTCAAAGTAATCATCTCGTTTTAGAATAATCAATAATTTAATTTTGGAACACAGACAAAAAAAAAAAAACAAAAAACATAAAAATACTATGGGTTGGTACATTACATGGAACATGAGCACTTTACAAGAAGAACCGGGAAAGATCTTTTTTTTTCCACCAGACGAATAAGCTTAAGATTTTAGACTTTCTTGCAGTGACAGATGGTGGAGCAATAGAAATGCTGATGGTTCCTTGTATCAAAGCTCTGTGATAAGCACAAAGACTGACTGAGTGATGGACTACAACACTGAGTACTGCATTCTGCACAATGATGATGACCACGTCATCCTCCAAAATGTCAAAGCCTGCCTTAAATTTTGCCATCCAAAATGAGCCTTGCTGAATTTCTGTATTGGCTGCTCTTTCTTTACTTATTTTTACCACCAAACTGGCTATGTTTAACATTATCATAACATTTTTGTAATCACTTTCCCTGAAATATCAACAGTGTGTTGATGTTTAGGGCATATGCACTGAAAGGTTTGTTCTACTTTCTATGTTTTAGGGGTGGCAGTAGCTCAGGTAGTTGAATAGGTCGGCAATGATCGAAGGATTGGCAGTTCCATCCCCGCTTCCTCCAATCAACTGTTGTTGTGTCCTTGGGCAAGGCACTTAACCCTCCTTGCCTCCAGTGTGGCTCCACTGCCATATGAATGCACTGGTGATGGTCAGAGGGGCTGTAGGCGCGTACTGTCGGTCTGCCCCAGGGCGGCTGTGGCTGCATCGTAGCTTTCCATCACCAAGTATGAATGAGGTTTAAATGAATAATGGACATACATTGTAAGCGCTTTGAGCATCTGGAAAAGCACAGGTAAATCCAATCTATTATTTTTATTACTGTTTATTTCACTCTTTGGTCAGAATGTTTGCTTCTTTAGTTTAAATTAGTGGTTTTAGGTACAAGAAAATAAATAAACAGAAGCCAAACAAGAACACATCTATTAAGTGATTTAAAGTCCAATTCCAATCATATTTTGCTCTTTAACAGCATTCTCATTGGTCCTTTAATTGTGATCATCTCGTTTTAAGCAATATAAAAAAAAAAAAACGTGGCTCGTTTTCTAGGGCAGTTTCTGCAGAGCGGCAGGGGTTCATCTGAAATTTGGATCTGAGTTGTGGGTGGGACTGTTGGCGAATAAGCCTGAGCTCATTTCCCATCATCCCTTCATTTACACTCTCTCCCGTTAGCTTACAGCCCCATCAACCCCCAGTTAATATTAGTGGTATAACAAAAACGGCGAACAATATCAGAGCTATCCAGCTGTACAAAATGAAAGAAGTTCTTGGATGTATTTGTCTGCCAGTGGATGCATCAGAATGGAGTGAAGCAGGAAGACTTTGGCTGAATCTGATTTCTTCCCCTACCACTACAGCTTCTCCCTACTCATACATGTAGCCCTTCAAATGGAGAGATGTGGAAATATTTGCCTTCAAATGTATTTATTTATTTATTTATTTAACTTGTCCTGTCCAACAGCTGAGCAGACAGATATGAGCTGAAAGCCTCTTGCATTAGACAGATTTTACTCTTACAATCGCGGGTTATAAATCATTGGGAACAAAAATTGTATGTTGGTATAAGCCCCTTTTGTAATTTAAACGAAACTTTATTAATATTAATTTTGTTTGTGTTCTTTTTGTTGGACCGGACGGAAAAAGAAAGGGGGAAAAAAAAGGGGGGGGGGGATTATAGATTTTAGAGGATGGCTAATGGAAAGGGAAAGTAGAGTTGCGAATCTACAGGCAACCTAATGCTGGAGCTTATACCCATTAAAATAGTGAATGTTGGTCTAAAATGGGCAGAGTGTTCACAAACTTGTCCACATCCAGTTCACACACACACTTGTGCATACCAACCAACACATTTAAAGCATTACATTCTGACACGCACACTATTTGAAGGTGCAAAGGTGAGCTGACGCCTGTGCTCAGGTGAATGTTATGTTAAGCTGAAATGGAGGAAGGAATGAAAAGAAAAAAAAAAGGAGGGAGAACTCCCAGATATCCCCACACCAAGACCCCCGCTGAGGCAGCAGCGCCGACCAGGGCCCGCCCCCACACCCATACTGTGGGGTCAACGGAGGAGATCCGTCTTCAAATTTAGACGGCACTAACCCTTGATGACGTGATCATTTCTCGCCGGTCATGTACATTTGTGCGTAGTTGCCAGCACTTGAAAAACGCATAATATTGGTTTTATAAATGTAAAAAAGTTTGCTATGTCACAACTGAGAGCTATTTCAAATTTCATTTTTTGTCTGCTCTTAATTCATTTTGATTTGAATAAAAAATACTCAGAGATGCAGTTTTAATCTTTTTCTTTTTTTATATCCTACATCATGAGAAAAAAAAACTATAAGAACGTTAAAACACCAAAAACACAATTTTCAGTGGATTGGCTTTTTTAAGGACACAAAGGCTTTTTTGACTGCTTGTTTTAGTTTATAAAATTAAACACAGTATAATACTAAATCACTAACAATATCTGAGGATAGGTGTCTGATTGTCTTCGGTTGAGGGAGTAAAGGCCTGTCAAACCACTGTAAATTTGTCTACACAGTAAATGTTTGTTTTTTTTCCTATATTCTGTTTATATAAGCTGCTCTACTTATCTGGACACCATATATATATATATATATATATATATATATATATATATATATATAT
>BSAI01000104.1:16706834-16752819 GCA_036245035.1 Adrianichthys oophorus | reverse complement strand
ATATATATATATATATATATATATATATATATATATATATATATATGTAAATATATATATGGCTGTCAGCAGTGGGGAATACAATTGGCTTCAGTATTGATTGCAAAAAAAGTAATACAGACTTCATGCAAACTACAACATATCTGAGAGATCTGTGCATGTGCAGCACAGAGCAATAGCAGATCAACATCAAGTCATGTAGTCCTTTTGAGGTAGGCCGTTCTTACTTGCTGAAAATAAAGAGTGACGTGAAAAAAATGCAAGAATATTTTTTTTTTGTTTACACTCCTGCTAAGAAGTTCAGGCAGCTTGGAAATTCACAATATTTAAAAAAATCTGCTGTCTCTTAATAAAAGTAACCTGTCATCAGGTGTGAACAAGCCAATGAAAATAAAAGTAAGTAAGAAAGAGAAGAGCAATTAGTGACAGTGTTTTCATCCAAATGATTTTAGATTGTCATTGGCCCTTTGAAACCTGAGAGATTTTTGTTTTTTGGATTTTGGTTTTGAAGAAACATTAAGAAAACTTTTTCTTGTCAACTTGAACCAACAAAAACTGTTCTTTTAGAGTTTATGGAAACACGATTCTTTAAATTCAGTTTTAAGACAGCTAAAAAGATTTGGTCAATGTGTTTTGCTTTGTTGATTAAATTTGGTTTAAATTCTTAAATGCCATTTAAAGTAAAATTTACTTCTTCATTGTCTGTTTTCTTTTCTTTATTCTTTCGTCTAATCTGCTGATTAGGATTTTCAAAAAGCAGTTTATATTTTGTTAAATTTTACTTTTACTTTTTGGATACAAGAAAGCGGCACATGTCTAGTTTTTACAAGACAGAAGAAAAAAAATCATCAGGGAGAAAAATGTCAGAAATGTGAAATGAGTCTAATGGACATGATTACATATTTGTTTTCATCTGTATTCTATGAATACTTTTTGAGTGTCTTATTTCCTGTTATATTGATAGGTAATTGGTTTATTGGCCAAGTTTTAATGTGAACACTTAAAGCGAAGAGAAAGAGGATTGCTGGCTCAGAGGTGATTTATGGATGGGTGTTATTTTGAAGCAGCTCTTTTGTTTTCAGCAGGCCAGCGTTGCTTCTAAAAATGTAACCCAGAGAGGGGAAAATACAAAGAAAAAAAAACGGGAAGGGCAAATGTGGACAAAGGGGAGGAGCAGGGCAGAAACGAGTGACAGCAGGATGATGAGGGGAGTAGGCCTGTTGAAAAGAAAAGAGAGTAAAAGGGAGAAAAAGAAGAAGAAATTGAATGGGACATCAGATGAGTGGGCCATTAGTCACTGCCTTCTTGCTTCCTGCTGTGACTGTGTTTCTATGGCAATAATTAGCATTTCAGGACAGCCTCCACAGCCTTTACTGTCTAGTTAACCAATTAACTTCGGAGTCAGTGAGGACTAAACCAAAGAAAGTAGAAACTTGAGATAATGATCATCATGATTGATAAAGATTAGGTAAAGGAGTATATGTGTTAGTTTTGTACTTTTAAAAGTTTCAAAAAGAAAAAAAAAATGATTATAGAAGTTTACAATGGATATTTATATCAATGTCTAAAAAGATCGAAATCATGATGCATTAAGTTTGAACAATATAGTATGAAAAAGATTTAGGCTAATCCTCTACACTGTCTCTGCCATTAAAGGCTGCTGATTGTGGTCCAGGCCTGAGCCAAATTTCCACTTTGTTCGTGAATGCCTTGTTTTCTTAACCTGCATCGTTTGTGGAATATCAGACAAAATCTTAGCACATGATCCTTTTAAGAAGTTACGTCTGTGAACACAATTTGAAATCACCATTTGACATCTTATTGGTGAAGATATTCATTCATCAAGGTGGTGTTGTCTTGAAGTTGAGCCCTGGCAACTGGACTCAAAGTCTTCTTCCTTGAAATGTTTTGTCACTCATCCAAGTGGCTTCATCAGTCTGAGTGGTGCAGGGTTCAGTCTACATTGGTATCATCCAGGTGGGACACCCACATTTCTGCAATTGGATGATTCTTTAAAGAATAGAAGCCTCTCCCATTGTAATCCCACCTAGCCCCATCACAGGGTCATTGTGGTCGCGCTGGCATTTTGGTCTTAAGAACTAATGAAAGGGCAGCATGGTAAATAGGAGACAAATTGTGTCAGAGGCCTCCCACTCTATTAAGAGAAGGGTTATCAACATGTACATGTATGCCTACTCTGAGTTCTTCTTCAAACCACTTGTCTAATCTGTCTAAAATCTGTGCATTTTGGTTTTCAAATGAGTGTGGCTAAACTGCCAAATCAGGTTCTGAGGTCTTCTTTCTCCTGTATGACATCTTTAAATAAGTTATTTGTTTAAAACATAATTCACATCAACTTAGAAAAGAGAAATGCTAAGTGGTTATTGTAGTTTCATTTTGTGTTTCAGCATTAAAATTGATTCATCACAAGATGTAATTTAGCTCTTTTAGCTCCAACTTTACACTGGTATAATAATCTGAAGGAAAAACGATTTCTTTTTCATCTTTCTTGGCTTTTCTTTTTTTTTTTTTACATTAAATTTGTCTCTTTTTTTCCCTATTGAAAATATTGTAACATTTTAGTTGTTGTATATCAATATAAAGTTACAGTAACCGGTCAAGTATTAGTCACATGGTAGAAGGGCCGGCAACCCTGATTCCAACGGTAAGTTGCCATAGCAACATCAAAGAAGAAGCCGGTCACCATAGGAACAAACATCCAAAGGCAAGAAAGAGTGATGGACAAGCAAAGAACGACAGATGCAAATTGAAAAAAAAACAAAGAAAGAGAGACATTGTACAAGAATGAGGAAAAAGTGAGCAGGAGAGAAAACTGACAAAATCAAGTCATGACAACAAACATGGAGGAGGAAGATGATGAGTCAGCTTAGTGGAACAGTCGAAGTCCAGGGTGGGACATGGGTATCATTATGATTTTGGAGGTTTTTTCTACTATGGTTCTGTTTATGAGTGCACCTGTTACAATCCGAACACTATATTAAAACTCTATTGGTATTCCACTTTATCAAAAGCAGCACAGTGCTCGCAAAGGATTTCTCTTCTGTCAGCGTTTGCAGGATGCTGACATCAGAATCATGGCTGGCTACTGTCATTAAATATAATTTATTTACAACACCTATTGCTTGGGGATGGAAGTGGGATCAGCCTTGACTTTACATTTTAGAATTTCTGATCCCTGCTGAGAGCTGCGTGGGGTTTTACTGTTCACATACAGTGCATTATTTATGATAAGTACTCTATTGATGAAATGACTTCTAGAGCATCTGTCAGGCTTGACTGAAAGTAACTTTTTAATGGCTGAAAGGAGATATTCTTTGTACAGCTGTCAATATGGTGTTTACTGGCAGCTGTTCATAGTAATTAGCCTTTTCAAAAATTCCTATGGAGTATATTAGCCTGGAATTCATAATGTGTAGATGGATACTTAGGCCCGTTTAGTATTAAGCTGTGCCTCCTGATTCTGCCAGCTGCATCCACTTGGAAGAGCAGCAGTTCTATTTGAGCTGAAATTCCTGTCTTAGAAAATTACTGTAACTTTCCAGGATTAATTGTTAATTTACATGTTCTCCTTTACTGCAAATGCATAAGCCTCTGGATAAAAAGGCTTAAAATGCATGTTTTTGTGGTTGAAAACAGAACAAAATGGGATAAAAAAAAACCAAAAAACGGAATGGTCAACAGGAAGACTGAGAAAGGGCCAGCTTAGGCAAAGAGATGGTGTAAAGATTGGTGAGCATTTCTCTTGAGTGTCATAGGCTAGTGATAAGTGCGAACTTAGTTCTTATTCCATTCACAGAGTTTTCCTAATGAGCTAATGGGGCTGACAGTCAAAGAGACACACACGGTGCAGGGGACGGGGAAAAGGCTGGCTGAGACATGGCAATCCTCTATGCTAGTCAGCCAATCAGTCAGTTGTCCGTTCATGTGGTCATTCAATGTCTTCGCCTATTAGCTGCTGATTCCAGCTCTGTAACTGTCCTGCAAAAACTGCAAAGATGCACAAAAAACCTCTAATTTCCTTCCCTTGATGTTTTTGTTTCTCATTGCCTAGTTGCTGTTGGACCTTAAGAAGGAGGATGCACACAAGCAGGTGTTCACATGAATTGAGCATTGATAATGTTTCTGTACTTGATATGAATTACAGCAAATCAGAAACTCTGATATCATTTCTGGTACTAGATTTGTCAAATACGTATCAATGCTGTGGTGATTTGTGAGTAAGACCTACAAATATAAAAGCACATTGTGGGACTTCTTTTTGTGCAAAATTCAGATGATTAAAATCACCAAAAAAAGAGAGAAAAAAATGAAAGGAAAAAAACGGTACAGTTTTTTTTAGACTTCAAACTACTGACAGCTTTGAGTCACAACAAAGTGGTGCTGTCATCATTATC
Source organism: Adrianichthys oophorus (assembly GCA_036245035.1). Lineage (NCBI taxonomy): Eukaryota > Metazoa > Chordata > Actinopteri > Beloniformes > Adrianichthyidae > Adrianichthys > Adrianichthys oophorus. The sequence goes on along the minus strand of BSAI01000104.1, from coordinate 16,748,404 downwards.
ATATTTGCCTAATTTTACATCCAATTATAATCAAAGCTTTTCCCACATGGCCTTTCTGATTTCTTTAACTCGTTCCAAAGTGACTTCTCCTCCTTTTCTGTTTTTCTCTCTTTTTCCCTTTTCTGCTATAATAATGAAAATAATCAGTTTTTTTAAGACAGTGTGCAGTTGTAGTTAAACATGTGGAACGCGTTTACATCTTTGCTTGGAACTATATGTTGTTGCTCGACTTGATAAAAACTTTTTCTATAGTGAAGCCTCTATAGAAGGATGTAGAAGTAAACGAAGAGTTGTTGTGGCACAGGTGTGTCCTGCTTATCATCAAGACAAAGCAACAAAAACAAATTGAAATTTATTTTTGTAACTGTAATTGAAACACTCTTAAATTACCTGCAAATTCTTTCATATCTCCTAAAATTGAATTTTTAAATTATGCAAGGTCACAGTTGATTTCTGACTTTCGTTTGTAAAATAGGATTGCATGACTTTGCCCATTGAGTGTAGACCTAGCACTTACTGTTGAAAAAGTAACACAAACTTGTTACTTGGATGTCACTTATAGAATTCTGAAAAACTAATTCAAAGTCTAACATTTTAGCTCACTGGTCACAGCCAACTTGGCTGGGCAGTTTGAGAGCAGGACAAACACACCTAACTGCTCCTGGAGCACACCTAGATTTGCAGCTGTTACCTCTGATAGCAAGCGCTAACCATCAAATAGGAAGTAGAAATGTTGCCCCTTGGGATTGAGATGTTCCCGGACGTTGTGGGAATTCTGATGACAGTGCCTGAATGCACAACAGGGTGAGTGCATCAGTTGATTAAGAGAAGAAAAAAAATGTATTTGTGATGAGCAAAGTTATTTGTTTTAGGTCAGTTCGAATAAATAAATGTATGAGTAGCGATGCATTATTCTTGTTTTGTTTAAATCTAACAAGCTGCCTGTCTCTAATCTGCTTTCTCACATCGAGTGACTCTCTAACATTTGCAACAAATAAAAACTGTATTTCAAATCTCAAACTTTGCAAAACAGTAGATATACAACTCTGGTCTTGAAAAATAAACTGCAAACTTGATATATAACAAGTTGGGTAGGTACGTGCATTCAGGGGAGGCAGTTGATACAGTGCCTTACCTGTCATCATAAATTGATACTAATATTAAAATAAATGTACTGTCTAATCTGTCCAATAACAGAATTTATATGTGAGATTTTGATCATTGTATTTCATTTTGTGTGTTTTCTATTCCATTACAGCATAGGCTATGAGGTGAGGCAGCGCAGAGCTGTGCCTCACAGCAGATTGCACAATCCCATTCAAACTGAGTTAAATGCGTGTGTTTAGCTTACTCAGCGTATGCTGATAATATAATGCTTTATTAAATACAAAAAAATCGTTACACGTTTTTATTGCATGTCCTTACTTTCATGTGACACTTAATTTATTTCATGTTTGTATATTGTTAATTTAGTGTCTGGATCTGACATAAAGCTGCACTGAAAAGACACAAATTGAGGCACGCAATAGCAATGCCTCAACAAGAGGGGCGCTTGTAAGGTCACATTTGTTTTCCAGTTGTTGCTAATAATGTTTTGCTCTTACTGACTGCAAAATGGTGGATGTCATCTCATTAAAATGTCTCAAAGTTGGACTTTCAAACAAAACAAGAAGTAATTAATTAATTAAAAGTAACTGTCCTCCTGTTTCTGCCGGGTCGTCAGCCTCCAGCGGGCTAGCTTAGCGAGGAGTCAGGCAGAGACCGGAGGGCTGCAGCGGGTGCAGTCACACAGGGGGGCAGCTCTGCCTCCTGTGTGACGGTGATCCCTTGCTCTAGCATAGCAGGCTCTTTCGCTTCAGCTCCATGGGGTATGTCATGGCGACCTGTTCAAGATGTACTCCACCTTCGCCCAACAGTAACTGTAGTGTCCTGCAAACCTAAAAGAATGGATAGAAGTTAAGGACGAAAATCTTCACATCGTGCGGCCATATTGAATTAATTTTTCTACTTTTTGAACTAGTCACTGAAAGCGTCAAGTGCCCAAAGTCCCTGATTGGTTTACGTCGCACCCCCTCAAATCGTGTCTTCACATTGACTTAACATTAAAACTTGACGCCACCGCCGCGTCCGGTGTGAATGCACCTTGAGACCCTTCTAAAACTAAAAGAAGATAAAGAGGACTTTTAATGCTAAAGTCAGAGAAAAGGAAAGACGTATGGACTTAAAGGTTAAACCATTGTGTATGCGTGTGTGAGAGATCATTCTCCATGGCACTGTGTCTGTTATAGTCTGTCTGTAGGACTCACTGGTGTTATTTTGGAGTAATACTGAACTGCTATTCAGTTTACCTTCTTCCTTGCTCCAGTATGAAAAGAAATGATAATTGAAATGAAAGGAAAATATATGCAATATAAAACACAATCAGTAGTTGCATATATATATGGACTTTATATGCCTCTCATTTGTTTGTAAACTTGACTCAGAGTCAGTGCTTCACCAGCCACAACCCTCAATGCACAACACTGAAGTTAGGATAAGTTGCAAAAGAATGGGAGGTTTTTTTTTTTTTTTGTAATGCTACCTACTGTAGTTGGTTGCCTGGTTTGGTTTTGTGAATTATTTTTTATTCTTATTTTGTTGTTCAGGATATGTTCCTCTGATTGTCAATTTTTTGGGGGGGAAATTGCTAGCTGTATAAGACCAAGTACCACAAGGGAGAGCCATGTGTGTAGGTGACCCTGTGATGGCAGTCTCTCTCTGAGTTGCCGCTGTCTTGAGTTTAATACATGTTTGAGCTAAGACAGCTGAAATGCTCACTATTGTCTCTCTCTGCTCTCGGAGCCACCTGGGGTCACGGGGTGTGTGATGCATGAGGAAGCTTTCGTCTTCTGGCTGACATGTTTCCTGCCAGCTGTGTGAACTCTGATACCTGTGGCATTGGAATAGACCCATGTCTGCTTCAGTCTACTCTAGATGGGCGTCCTACCTATGACGGTCGCACAATTGTGTTTAAATGCAAACCCAGGGGCCTGGATTTAATAAGGACTGCAGTAATCCAAATGAACATTTTGTGGAAAAAAAAATTAGCCTGATCACATTTTTAAAAAGCAGTTTTTATTTATTTATTTTTAAAATTTCTTTATTTTTTTTTTGAATCACATGTTACCTCAGGGTTTTTTTGTCCTTGTAGAATACCCACAAAATGCTGAATCATGTGTGATGAAGAATATGTATATTTAGCTCAGTTTATTGTAGCAGTAGAACAAAATCAGTCATGTCTGATCTTACATTTTAAAGTTCTGAATTTCATCATTCATTCATTTTCCAATCCTCTTTATCCCTTTCGGGGTCACGGGGTTGCCGGAGCCTAACCCGTCTACTCATGGGCGAAGGCAGGTTACACCCCTGGACTGGTCGCCAGTCTGGTCGCCAGGACTGGCCACAATCACACACCCATGCACACTCACATTCACATTCACACCTAGGGACAATTGAGAGTGACCAATTAACCTATGAAGCAGGTTTTTGGACGGTGGGAGGAAGCCGGAGTACCCGGAGAAAACCCACGCATGCACGGGGAGAACATGCAAACTCCGCACAGAAAGGTCCCCCAGCCAGGACTTGAACCAGGAACCTTCTTGCTGTGAGGCAGGAGCGCTAACCACTGCGCCACCGTGCAGCCCAAGTTCTGAATTTATAATTGCTATACTCAGTCCTCTCATGATAAAATAGTATTGTCCAAAGAAAGCAAATTATTAGTTTTAGTAAATTCTTATTTAATGTTTTTCAGAATTACTTTGCAAACTACAATTTTTCAAAGTAACAAAGAACTTTAAAAAAGAAAGATGATTGCCAGTCCTCTTATGCATAATAGAGGAATGACTGCATTTGGTGTTCACTTTGTTGTTTACTGCAGCTGTCACAAACAGGCAGACGACTGGTTCCATGTGCAGCAGGTTTATTGACTCATACAGACAGACAGGACCAAAGCTCAGCTAAAATTCTGCAAAGCTAAATCAGGGTCAGAGTCCTGGCAAGGTTAGGGCAGGCGGCAAAGAGGCAGAGTCAAATACGAAGCAGGGTAAGGTAAAATGGTGATCAAGTCAGGATAAACCGCTCGGTATGCAGGCTGGAAGCCACCAACAATACTTCGCATTGAGCGTGGCTCTAAGCAGTGCTCAAGTGTCCTGTGGCTGATTAGCAGATGAGAGTCAGGTGGGAGGCATCCAGACACTGTGTACTGGGGTTGATGGGAGATGAAGTGTCAGCATTCAGGAGATGGCTCCCCGCCGGTGACCAGAGAGGGAGACAGAACTCAGACTCCTGACAGAAGCTCACAAGTTAAGATCTTTTTGACACGTTTATTTGACTAATGGAAATCTTTTAAAAAGGAAAAGGTTTTCAGCAAAAAAAAAAAAAAAAAAAAAAAAAAAAAAATGTCAAGACATTACAAAAAACAAAACAAAACAAGGTAAAAATCTTAAAACAAACACACAAATAAATAGAAAAAATAAAAGTTCAGGCAATGGTTAAGACCAGAGTGATCACACACATTTTTACTCTAGTGCTTTTAATTGGAGTACACTAATATTTAGCTTGTCTCTAAAGAAAATATGTTATCATTAATGTCGACAAAAATTATGTAAAAGCCTTTTTGAATAGTTTGTCTTCTTTTTTTTGTATTTGTGGGATAAAGACCTAAGAAAAATAGGCTGGCTATTTCTTTTTAACATCTGCAATCTGAACCCCAGTGGCTGAGTATGAGTCATTCTTTAAAGATTTTGTGTCCTCCTTATGTTTTTCTATTATTATTTCAATCTTCTGCACACCATGTGTGTACTTGCATATTTGTGTGCAGTTGCTGTTTTGACAGGCCAACTGTTTTGAAATTTGCTGGGCATCTGGACATATGTTCAATACAGCTCATGGTTGTGTCTTAAAAGCTGTAACAAAGAGGGAAAAAAAAAGAAGCTCAGAGTCAAAGGATGACAGCAGCAGCAGAATCAATCTCAACGTCAACCAGCATCTTTCCCCACTTTAGTGCTTGGGGACAGATGTCTGGTTGGGTGTGCATGCATGTGTTCATGCTCATGTGTTAGACATCTGTTGGATCAGGTAACGCTCTTTCTCACACAACACAACTACTAAAAAGTTTTGTCTCTCCACTAAAACTTTAAGAGATTTTTTGCAGTATTAATCAAATCCCAGCTGAGTTTCGTTTTTTAGCTTGAACAGTGGAATGATGCAAATGCAACATTTGCATATAAAGAAAAGGAGCATAGATTTGCTGAAAACAAATGTTTCAGATGATGAACTTTTAAGAATAGAACACTTTCAAATGACAGTGGTGATTAGTTTTTATGATAATCTTAACTATGAGGAGCTGGTGTGCTCCATTTAAAGTCCACTTTTCTTGTCTTGGAATCTGTTTTTCAGGGTTCTTAATAGGCCAGTTAGAAAATAACTATCTAAAACTTATTTTTTGAAGAATTAAGCAAAAGCAGAAGCTACTTTAGGCCTGCATTTTTATATATGGCTTTACAGTATATAGCCAAAAGTAGGAGACTGTTGTTAAACAGAGAACCCATTTTCCAATTTGATGGGGTCTAAGGTGTTTTTGGTTGGCTGGAACTCCAAATGATGGCCTCTTAGATGCCTCTGAAGTGGCTAGAGTGGGGATCACACTTTTTCACCGAGTTAAGCCCCACCCACAAAGTTTTACTCACACATTTTAATACATAAAGACCAATAGATGAAGCACACATGACCTTAGCAGGGTGGTTCTATTAATTCCCTACCATCATGTTGTCTAATAAGGCTTAGTGGTGGACACTTACGGAGAGCTCCTCACCTTGGACCTAATTTCTGGGATTCTGGCTGGAGATCTCTTGTTCTCCATCAGTTGGGGTTCTTGCTGCAGTCCCTCTGGTCCCACCTCTGTGTGGTCAGTATCTGGTAGTCCTGGGGATAGATATTCCTGGGTTTCTTGGAGGGCCTGGGCTGCTGCAAATGTCTGTCTGGCCCAAATGGACTTCTCACCTCAGTAACATAAGCCAGTAATCATGCGTTCATCCAGACACCCATACTTGCTCACCTCAACAAGAACTGATGTCTTTATGTGTTCAGGTATGGTTGATGTTTGAGAAATAGCTGTTATACTGGTTAGTGTCTGTATACATGTAAGTATACAACAGTGTAATAAAAAGATCACCTTCTGTTGAAGCTTTTGTAATATGAATTATGATTTGTTTTTAGAGACAAAAAAACAAAAACCACTGCTGAGCTAAAAGAACTCAAATGTCGCCAACATAAGTTTTGGCAAGAAACACCTTGATGATCCCCATTTCTTTTAGAAAATTATTCTGTGGGCTGATTAAAAAGGAGCATTTTAGAAGGTGTGTCCCCGAATAATTAGCAGAAAAGTAGCAATATTTCACAAAAGGACATCATTCTAATATTCATAGTTGGTGGTGATATTTGGCAAGAAATAGAAGAATTAAGTAATTAAAGTTAATTTATATGATAGAAAGACCGAAATAGTAAAGCACATGCGTCAAGTCTGGGTGCAAGGTAGGGACAGGTGGATGGTGCCTCACCTGCCACTTTCTCGTGTATTTGAATAGAAAATTCCTAAATTGGCTACTTTTAAATACAAATATGTTCATTTTGGGATATAATTAAGGGTGCTGCAATTAAAAAAAAAAAAAAAAAGGTTTCTTAAGTTTTTTGTTGACTACATTTCTTTGCTGTCACTTTATCTCTTTTTTTGTGCAGATGTAAACAGAACATAGATCACATACATAGAAACACGTATGGAACTAAAGTCTTAGCTGTATATTAGTATATCTTAGTATATTTACTTGGTAATTATTTTTAAATGTTCAAATAGTATGTTGCAAACTCTTTGTCTCTTTTTTACTGCTATTCAATTTCCTCCTTTTAGGTTTTCAGTGATTTATTGAAGTTTTAGTCAACGCTGTAAGGGCTTGTGGAACAGCTTCACATCAAATTCACAAACATTGGGAAAGTTATTATTATTTTATATATTATATATATTATATCATATATATATTATATATAAAGCAATTTTATTCAATTCAACCTGGTATTTTCTCGAGAAGAAGACAAACTCAATTTCAGTAAGAAACACGACCACTGTAAGTATGAGCCCAGGCTATGTTCACTTTTCCTCTGTGATTTCTTCCATCTTCCTCCCCCACAAAGCATCTATCCTCCTCTTCCTCTCCTACAGTACACTACGCTACAAAAATGAAAACCATCTTCTCAAAAGCGCATTTGTTATTTTACAGTGAATGCCGTTTCTGTAATGTAGTTTAGGGCTACCAGCGTATGGAAAATACTGATAAATAACGCATCATTTTCCAAACCTTCCTGCACCCAAACACTTTGCTGCGCTCTCTGAAACAGCATCTGGAAGGTCTGGGCACAAGGGTGCAGTCTTGTGGTTATGTTCTCCCGAACTAAATTTCTTGAGACCTTTTCTCTGCGTCCTTTTGTGCGTGTCCTTATCTGCGCTGGCTGCATGAAATTATAAAATCAAATCACAAACCGGGACAAAGACAAACGCAGAATCACAAATGGAAGCACTCACAGTTGTTACACTCAATCTTGTTCTATCTAAATGAAAACTGTCCTCCGTCTGACTACTCCCACCTCCTTCCCCCTAATCTGTCACACACACATGCACAGACTATCCCTTTCCTTCTTCATGTTTCTCACTCAAGCACTCTGTCTTCTGCTCTTACTCAGGCCCTCTACAGTTTATTGACAAAGCCTACTAGCTAATCCAGTGAGTGGGAAGTGTAGTTGGGGACAGAATAAGGTGGATAACACCACATAACACACAGAAACGCACACAAATGCATTGGTACCTTTTTGTGTGTTGTTTTAAATGTGTTTACTTGTGTGGGTGGGCTGCTGTAACAGAGAGAGTTTAGAGACCCCAGTAAACACCTACAGCAGATTAATTGCCACTAATGAGGCTTCTCATTCTAGAAGAAAGAGCAGAACTTACAGAGTTCCTTTTTGTAGAAAAAAAACCTACATTTCACCCAAAAAATAATCAAATCAAATATAAATATTTCAGTTTGACATTTGCCCTTACTTATGCATCAAAACATACAAAAATAATTTTGAATCCTATTAAAGCCCCACTCCAACAGAAATGTTTGTTTTTTTTTTTGGTGTTTTTAACATGTTTTTAAGGCATTTTTTTTAATGATGGAGGACCTATATAAAGACAATGAAGATTAAGACGTGTGTTTGTGAGCATGTCTTTATTCAAATTGTTGTGAATTAGCAGCAGATGAAAAAATGCAATTGGAAAGAGCCTGTAGCTGAAGGGCCACAAACTCCCTGCTCCATTCCACTCTGATGGCTCCACTTGCATAGAAATGGATTCATGTATGGCTTTCTTTTCCTCATCCAAGATGGTATCTGGCTCAAAACTGTATGACTGGATAGGTTGTGAGGCTTTAAGCTAGCGGGAGAGAGTGTAAATAAAGTTATGATGGGAATGAGGGCAGGCTTACTCCTTCATTGTTTATATCAGCTGTGTTGCGTTGCACTCATGCTCATTACCGGCTCAGACATGAGTTTTTCTTTCTTTGCACTACCATTTTTGCTTTTAACACGTGTCTGAAGACTAGGAGTCATATTGACTGTCATTGTTTTATTCTATCAGCAGATACTCCTTAGGACATCCAAACACCTATTTCCTAAATTGTTTGCAGACCTCCAGCCCCAAATTAATATCTACTGCATGTTAGTGTTCTGACAATGCCTTTGCTATTGACATTGCAGTGTTCCCAACAAAGTAAACTCCAAACAATACTTTCCCAGAATTATACAAACAAATGATATTATGTAGTAAGATTGATTCTCAAAACTCCACTCTGAACTTGGTCTGGGTTACTTGCTCAGTTTTTTTAGTTAATATCTGCAACTAGGCCATTGTCTATGGCATCATTCAAGGAGGACTGCAGCTATAATTAACAGTGCTGTGGCTCATTGCATTTCTTGAAATTGCTGCCACAATTGTGTTCCCACTGATAGTTGGGTGGTCAAAGGTCTTTCCGTATCATTTTTCATCACTGCAAATCATTTCGTTCTTTTTTCCCTCGTCAATCTGGTATTTTTCACCATCATACCCCAATGCAAAATACATATGGACTCTTAGTGCTGCACTCTGAAAGTTCAGCTGTTCTCATTGTGACCCTGATCATCCATTTTCAATTTACTGTTTATCCTTGGTTTGCTCGCCTTTCTTAAATGATCGCATGCCTTTCAAACAACAACATTAGTGTTCGCTTTTTCACATTGGCTTTCCACCTGAGGAGCCTGCCTTTTTCAGTGTTGTTTTTTCTTAAGGAAATGGTCCACTTGTGAGCTTACACATAATCCAGTTATTGAAAGGTGAGCTTAGAATCATTTGATATGTAAGTGATATTGCACAGGGGCATAGTTGCTTCTCATGGGAACGATAAAAGCTCAAAGATAATCAACTTCCAATATTACAAAGGCTGCTCCAGAGATTAGCAATCTTCTCTCTACTGCTCGATATCAATTACAGCAAGCAAAAAACAGCAACACAAAAAGGAAACAATAATCTGGCCCTGTCAGCTCATTGTCCTTTTTGTGTTAGTCATTTCAGGGCTATTACTTAACAATACTGCAAAATGAAAATGTTAAGGCTTCACGACATGTCCCTGGAGCGGATTCTTGGATCAGACCACCTCTAAACTGTAACAATGTGCAGTGGCATATGAAAAACCTCTTTTAAGCGATACATCATCAGTTTTGCAATACACCACTTAAATTGAAAAACAGAAACTCACTTTGCAGTGCCTCATTGCGCTGAGATTGCTTGCCTTCATTGTACTGTAAGTGAGTGCGTGCGCAACAGAAAATGGTGTCATTGTCTGGCTATAAATAAATGCTATAATTTCTGTAGAAATTACTACTCAAAGTACATTTTTCTCAAGTGTTTAAAGGGTTTTGCTGTAGCCAGAGGGCAGCTTACATCTGCAGCTCACATAAGATGGAGGTAGAAGTGAATTTAGTCTGTCAGTAACTTGAAAGCAAAAAGAAGAAACATTTTTTTTTCACCAGAAAAGGATGAAAAAATGTACATTAGGTATTTTTTTTGTAGATGGGTTTAATTTATTGCTTCACTTTTTCTGTTGAAGCAAATCAGAAAAGCAACAAAAGCAAAAACATCACTATGTGTGTTGAGGTGTGCATAATTTGTTGTGTAAAATATCTTCAAAGGCAAAGATCAGTGACATCAACAAAAGCATGCATATTTGTGGGTCACAGGACGTATGGTCATGGTGCTCATTACAGAAACATACACTCTCCATAATAAGGCCAGACCATCTGGACAACACAGTATTTGGCTGCTGTGCTGAATTGCCCTTTGGACACGTGCCCTGCTCTTTCTTTCTCCCTTTCACATTTTCTCCGTCCGTACTTCTCATAAGTCTTGCCAAGTTTGTTATCGGCGCATGTTTTGCCCTAAAATCAGTCACTTCTATTGGGATTAGAAAATTGGATTGGAATAAATGTATTCAGTTCACTCTAATCCGTTCTCATGCACAGCCATCAAATGCTGTCGTTTTGTCAAAGCCAAAAGCATCTCGGAGATGCACGCTGGCTGCAGCAATATTTGATGCCTGGAGCAAATGCTGCCTTGTCAACGGGCAAATAGAATTTAACAAGTGATACCAGACACTTTGGTTTCAGAGATCTGGTTTCAATTTTCAATTAATACATTTTGTTCACATTTTCTCCCAGAGTTTGTGTTTTCTTTAAGTGATTTGTAATACATTTGTAATGTTCCTGTTTACGCTTATATTTACCCATTTTTTGGGGGGAACATATTTGAAAAACATTTTTTAACAGTATTTCCAAATAGTTGCTTTTTCTAATTTGTCTGTTACCTGGATACATTTTGTCCTGTAGAGTTCAACAAATCTGCCCGCCTAAAAAAAAACAAAAAACCTACGGGAAACTCTAAATTATTGTTGTTCCCAGGTTATTGACTAAATTAAAACAGAAGGGAAGATAATTTTTCCTTTACACCATGGAGTACATATTGGCAGTTTTTAGCAAAAACAAAAAATCAGCATCACAAGAACAAAAAGAACAGCAGGTTTCAAACAGACAAGAAAATACAAAACAAAATAAAAATGTAGGGATTTTTTTGTAGAATAAAAAACTTCTCAAATCAAATTATTGTAAAATAAAAATGACAGTACTAATGCAGGTTTTCAAAAGAACACTGTGACATGCTGTTCAGGTTTGTCCTAAAAGGAGTATAGAATATAGAGTAAGGTTTTTTTTTTTTTCTTTTTTAAAGTCTCGTCTTCTCACCAGGGATGTCACGCACGTTCTTGAGCACGCCAAACACCATTCATGAACACAAGTTTCGACAATGGTGTTCACACTGGACTGTCGCTACCTGATACAGTTGGAAGAGGCTTGGTGTGAAGTGTCAAAATAAAAGGTTTCTTTCACAGCTCTTTTCTGATATATGAAAGATTCTGTGTCATATACCTCCGGCCAGGCACAAACCGCAAGAATCATTCCTCCTCATTGATCAATTTTCACACGATTGGCCATTGTGTGAATTAAAGGGGACATCATTCATTTGTCACGACCAAATCTGAGTCCCCGACTGATCAAAGTTTACTCTGGTTAAACTTTTAATGCACATTCAATGGCTGCACGTTTTGTATGGAAAGCCCGTAACGGTCCTAGAAACTTGCATGAACGTGAGGATTTTGAACAAAAAAAGCCCAAAACATGCATATATGCATGTTTACACAAACCTTTCATTAGAAATGGTCACTTGAACGCAGGTTGTCGAGGGCGGTGTGAACATAGCTTTGAGTCTTTAAAAAGAACAAAAAAAAAAGAATGATGTTCATTTATGTGGAAACAAGCATCTTTCCTCTTTTAGTGCTTGAATGGAGACACTGCCCATGGAGGGAAGGTTCCAATGATTTTTGTGGTCCTTCTTTTTCAGTCTGCTCCATTTGTGATGCAGGAAAAGCAGTTTTGCGTGTGTGTTTCTGCTGTTAAGGTGTGCCACTATTAATTGCAGTGCCAGCACTGTGGGATCCCCTGAATGGCAACAATCAAGCCTGGTTGAAACAGCCATGTTGACTGCAGTTTATTCAGTCCACCTCAACAATATTCCAAAAATGAATGATGGGTGGTGGGATAAAGTAAAATATAACCCTTATACAGTAGAGGCACAGTAGATGAACTTGAGCCCCCAAAAAGAAATGAAAACAGTTTACAAAATAAAAGAAAAGCAACAAAAACATCAACCTTGGAAAAGAAAGCAACGGACATCTAACAAGTTTGGGAAATCAGAGTTTAGATGGTTTGTTTTTTAGTTTCTTTCACCTTTTTAACATGAGAGTCAACTGGAAATTGTTCCCTTTTGAAACCAGCCCCCACTGGTCATTTGAAGAACTGTAAAATTTAGTTCTTTGACTCAGAGGTTAGCGCTCCTGCCTCACAGCAAGAAGGTTCCCGGTTCAAGTCCTGGCTGGGGGACCTTTCTGTGTGGAGTTTGCATGTTCTCCCCGTGCATGCGTGGGTTTTCTCTGGATACTCCGGCTTCCTCCCACCATCCAAAAACATGCTTCATAGGTTAATTGGTAACTCTAAATTGTCCGTAGGTGTGGATGTGAGTGTACATGGGTGTGTGACAGACTGGCGACCAGTCCAGGGGTGTGCCCTGCCTTCGCCCATGAGTGGCCGGGTTGGGTTCCGGCAGCCCCGTGACCCCGAGGGGGATTATGCGGATTGGAAAATGAATGAATGAATGAATGTGTGACCTTGATTGAATCGAAGTGCCACAGGTCTCAAGCAATTTAACGGCTTTGTCTTTTTAGAAGTGCTGCTTTGACTAAGGATTTAAAGATGGCTGGAAGTGCTTCTTGTGCGAGACAGATGTTGAAGATTTCCATCTATGCCTTTGCCAGCTGCTCAGTACAGACTAGAGGCAATCCTGGTTATACGCCATCAAGACTTATCTCCTCTATCACCTTTTATTAGTTCATAAAACAACAAGAATTGGAAGGAACAAAAATTGATTGCTTTTTAGATTTTTTTTATGCCTTTGTAGCACAAAAAAATCCATAATGCTCATTCTGCTTCCCTTCTGTCACATCAAACTAAAAGAAAGAAATCCCAGAGTTAATTTAGGATTTTAAATGGATCACACTTGTGACAGCTTGCATAATAAATTTGGTCTGGAAGAACAAGCCATCTATGATTTAACCTTTCACTAGCACCTTCCGTCACATACACGGTAAATGCACCCACCACAGATGTGAGCTCAACTACAAACCCAATCCAATGTCATCTAACAGTTTCAAGAGTCCACATTGTGGACATTTCTTTAATGTCTATAATTTAAAAGGGCTTGAGGTCCAAACTGCATTGAGTGAACAATGACAGCGTCAAAGGGAAACACAGCTGGCAACATTTGAAACTGAACAAAACAAACACTGATGCATACATTCTGTTTGTTGTTTTTTTTTTTTTAATTGCCATCTTTCTCTTATGTTTTTTATATTATTTTTTTATACTGCTTCTGTGGATGCAGGCTCTTTATCAAACAAAAACAGAGATATGCAAATGCTTATGATTAACATGCACATTTCTGTGTTTTTTTCTTGTATTATTTTTTTTTTTTTTATAATAATAATAATCCAAAAAGAGATGGTCATCTGATGACACATTTTAACACAGTATATCCATTTGCTTTCTCAGGATTGGTCAAACTTTTGAAACATCTCCCCTGACCAGCAACCAGCTGGAGCGTTTTACTAATTGGCTGTTCTTCTATCAAACTGACTGACTGCTTCACCAACCAATTGGCTCTCTGGTCGGTTGACTAACTGGCTGTATAACTGGCTGACAGACTTAGTGCTGGTTGACCGACTGGCTGGCTGCTTGATGAAATAGCTTAATGGACGGCTGGCTGGCTGAGTGGCTAAGCATAATGCAGCCTCACACCTCAAAGCCAATAGAGCAGCAACAGCAGAATCTTTGACTGAGACAATCGATACAGACAGAAGTTCAAATGTTTTTAAGGTTAATCTAGTGAAGTTGAGAAGGAGAGATGAGTGTACACAATAACTTTTTCATGCTGTTTTTGCAGATGTGTAGGTATTTAGTAGACTAGTACAACCTGCAGCACAATAATGAAAAAAAAGACAACTTTATTTATCTAAATTTGATGAGTTTAAAAAAAATCTCCATCAAAATATTTTGTCACCAAGAAATAAATTGAAGATTTGCATAAATGAAAACTATCATACAAAACAACTTCTTTTTCCTTTTACCAAATGTATTTACTTTCAGCAAAACAAAGTAAAAAGTAATGAAAAACACCAATACTACTTATTTATAGTTTGGAAAGGTATTATACTGAAAGTGTCTGTCTTGCTAAACTGCTCAAAGCTTGGACTTCTGCTAGTGCTCAGCATAATTTCTTAATATTAAAAATAAATAAATAAACCCATTTACTTTAAAAAATGCCAACACCAAACTATCTTTTTTACATTTACAGTTTTTACTTGGGATCAAAAGTGAAGAAATTAAATTAATGTAACACCTTTTCACAGGAATCCAGATTAAAACCTTAGAAGAAAACACAATTTTTAAAACAAAAATGTAAACATTGTTTGGTGAGCTAAAACTCAAGACACCTTTAAATTGTGTTTAAATGAGCATGTGGATTGTTCTGTGGTTTGTTTTTAGTATGGTTTATTTATTTTTTTGTTACCTTATATTCTGTTTCCAGGTTTTGCGTTTTTCCTGTCATAGTCACACTAGGTCAAAGTTTCAATTATCCACAGCGTCTTCATTTAATTTAACTATCTTTGGTTTTCACTCCAGCTTCGGCAGGTCATCTGCTTTGTCACATCTTTTGATTTGTCCTTAGTTCACATTTTGTTCATTCAGCTTCTAAACCTTCTTAATCCCTTCTGAGGTCATGGGGTTGCTGGAGCCTTTTGTTGGGTGAAGGGTATACCTGTTCAGGTACGACCTGGAACGGATTGATAGCCTGTTCAACCCTGAACAGGTTATCACTCTGTTCCAGGGCCACACCATGACGCTCTCAAACCTATGGACTATTTAGAGTCACAAATTAACCTATGAATCAGGTTTTTGGACAGTGGGAGGAAGTTGGAGCGCCCAAAGAAAACCCACGCATGGATGAGGAGACATGCAAACTCCACATAGAAGGGACTCGGCCAGGATTCAAACCAGAGCCATTGTTCAATTCCAACACAAGCCCAGTACCCTGCATTTTGGGGTTTTAAACCACTGATTTCTGACAATAAAACCTCTTTTTGATGTGCATAGCCTTGATTGAACACACATCTTCATTTGTTAATGTCTATTTGAACTTCAAATACAGCCACGGAAGTTGCAAAACTTTGAATAGTTGTACATTAAGTCATTCTTCCCAAAGCTCAGTCCATTTTAGGGGGCATTTTCCCCACTGCTTTCATTAAACAATGAGAATGCAGCCCCTTTATTCCTCATTTGTGTTCAGTTTTATTTTATTTTTTTTAAGTAATGAAGTTCTTTAAGTAAAAAAGTCCCTTTACGTAATTCCCACTTGCTGCTACTTTGATTCTTCCTCATTTTTATCAATAACCTTTTTTTTTTTTTTTTTTTTTACATATTTAGGTAAATCCATCCCACTATGCTTCCTCTGCAATGAGAAGTACTCCTGACATGAAAATGCAAATTTTGAATTAGAATATATATATAATATCAATTTAAATACATATAGTATCAATTTAAATACATATAGTATCAATTTAAATACATATATGTTGTAATGATGATAATAAAAATTAAGAAAAATATCATATCAGTTTAATTTTTGTAGACCTTTGCCTCCCATCATCCAGAACTGCTGCAGAGTAACAGCCTTGAGTGAAACAGTAATCTTCCTTGTAGGAACAAATCAATATAGTTCAGAAAAATGTCCATTTGTGAGCAAACTTGGCTTAAAAAAAAGTCCACATCAATGTACCAATGGTACAAACAGTCAAATATTAGAAACATGTTTAGTCTTGCACAGCTCAAATGCTTGAGTTAGAATGTTAGAAATGTGTCTCAGCAAACCCAAAAACGTTCATATTCGGTCTTGATAACCAACCTCTGTTTTTTGTTAAATTGGCTGATTTTCTTCCTGGTCGAGTTATTTTATGTTCATTTTTCCTTTGTTTTAGAATTCCATTTAAATATTTAGACCACAGGAAAAAAAATGGGCGAATTAAAAAGCACACACAACTCCCAAAAGCCAAAAAAAAACTGTAATCAGTTACTGCTAAGAAATTGTGATTAGAGCTTTATGTTAAACAAAAAGAGCTCAAGGACTGCATGTTGCTGCTTTTTTGTCAAGCTGCCATCCTTCTTCTACTTAGTATTTGGGGAGGGGGGATTTTAAACATTATATCTTACAGAGTGCAGTGAGTTAGAAGTTTTCATTCATTCATTCATTTTCCAATCCGTTTTATCCCTTTCGGGGTCACGGGGTTGCCGGAGCCTAACCCGGCTACTCATGGGCGAAGGCAGGGTACACCCCTGGACTGGTCGCCAGTCTGTCGCAGGGGAGTTAGAAGTTTTCATGAATTGAAAATGTGGGGAAAAAAAAAAAAAAAAACAAACAACAACACAACCATAGCAATGCCAGCAAAAAGTTTCAATGTCAAGGGATTTAAATGAAAGAGGTGCTCATGCATAATACTGAGGGTACTGATGGTGACAGAATGTCATGCTTCTCAGGAGTCAAAACCCACTGAGACTGCGATCACAGGAAGGCTAAAGCAAAATTCATTAATTCTTTCTTTCTTTTTTGTGAACCATTGTTTGAGTTTAGATTTGGTTATTGGATTGATTTTTTTTAACTATAGTATCTTCAAAATTACCTATCAGTCCAGTTTTATTTACCTTTAATAAATGAGAATTATTGCATCATACGTTCCACAAAAAAACTTTTCCTAATTCAAGGATAGACACAAAGGTACAAAGATCTCACACACAGTTGTCTGGCATCGATGTATAAACGAGTTGTTAAAAGCCAAAGACATGTTGTGACCCATTGAAGAAATTCTTGATTGTTGCAAAGATAAATAAAGCAACACTAGGTATGTTGCTTAAAAAAATGAGTGGAAAGAAAAAGAACAAAAATTAATAAAAGTTGACAGAATGTGCCATAAAATACTAAAAGCCGTACAGTTTCAGACCACAGATGCCACAGCTGGCATCTGTGGTCTAGCTACCACAGTTGCCAGCTTAGACAAGGAAAATTAAAACATTAATGTATTTATTTGTCTGCATTTGGATGCATCAGAATTATAATGGAGCAAGGAGACATTGTCATTTGACCATCGCAGGTGCTGCGTCACAAACCTGAGCTTTTTCAATATTTTCCTGATCCACCACGGTTTGAATAAAAAATGCTCAGAAATGCAGTTTTAATCATAAAATAGTTTACACATATCGCCCATCATGAGAAAATGTTACAAGAACATGTTAAAAACTCCAGAAATTTGATTTTCATTGGAGTGGGTCTTTAAGCTGGAGCTTCACAGCAGCCTAAAATGCTATGTTTTATCTCAAAGCATTTACGCTTTTTGCAACACAGTTACTGTTGGGATGACAGGTTACTACATATGTCTGTCAAGAATGGTTTTCGCTGAATAGGCACACTGGGTTTGTACTGTTATTGATTGTGTATAAACATGCCCCCTTTACTTTGCCCTCGCTGGCTGCATACTGAAATCATTTGTATTTATTTATTTTCATCTCTCCCCTTTGCCTCAGCCTCACCCCATCTCTCTCTGTCAGTGTCCCTGCACAGCTTTGTCTTGGTTTTGTAATGGGCTGTCAATCTGTGATTACTGTAGCAACAAAAGGTTAGGTGAGAGCCTTGTTGTCATGGGAAGTGCTAAAGGCAAAAGGCAGCATCTACCGAGTTTAATGATCCTGCACACTTGGGTTTGTGTGTATTTAAATTCTCCTGCTAAATCGTGCATGGCAGTGACGTGGTTTGTTAAAGAGCTATGGGCTTTTGTGCAGATGGACACATAAGCACGTGCCTTAGCAGAGGGTTGATGATGGATGTGTTAGGTTCCCAGTTATGCTCTCTGTCTCAGCAGTGCTGCATGATCGAAGAAGATATTTTGGGACATATAGGCACATAAACCAAAATGTTTAAAGGTGGAGTTCAGGACACACAAATCCAAAAACAGAAATGAGTTTAAAGATTTAAAGTGAAAGAAAATTAGATGTAAATGGTGAACTCTTATACTAGTAAAAAATGAAAAGCAGTTTTTGTGACTGGGTGGCATGTTTAATTATTTCACCTCTTTGTTTCTTTTTGAGAAAGCCCATGGATTATGTCCTGTGCATCATTCTGTGTGTGTGTGTGTGCATGCATGTGTGTGTGTGTGTATAAGCCCTGTGTATGTTTATGTCTACAAACCAATGTCTCTTCGTGTATGATTATCAGCAGTCACATTGTTTTTTTGTCTGTTTTGGTTTTTCTTAGATATTGCATAATAATAACTCTTCAGGTCGGTAAAAATGAGCACATAGGAGCTGTTGCTATAGAAACACCGGAATAAAAGCACCCACCCTTGTAACGACACAAGTTTCCACTTCTCTGTGTGAAAAAGGAAAGGGGGTTTCTTGCTTTGTGTTCCTTTTTTTTTCTTTTTGCCTTCCCCTTTGAAAGGAGACAACTGTTTCTCCCCATTCTCTCTCCATGTTCCACTTTCATTCCAGTTCTTGCTTCCTCCTCCCCTCCTATCAACGTCCCTTGCTACTTCATCAGAAGGTCCTATTTCTGTGAGTCAAATTCATGGCATGAGTGCACTTGATCTTAACTAGCAGATTTTTGATAATTTCATGATCAGATGATGCATGGTCGTAGCAGTACAGTGGATGATAGATGGGCTAAATGACTTGTATCAGATAATCAGAACATCCCTTCCTCCCATCCCAAGCATCTTTAATGGCTGTTCAGTTGAATAAGTGCAGGTATTTTGATTCAAACATAGTCCAGAATTTTACCAGTGTCACAGTGACTTGCAGATTACAGTAAAAATGATGCCTCATGTTTAAATGCTTTAGTGTTGTAGTGCTTAATAAGCACTGCCTGATATGTTTAAGATGTATGCACGCAATTTTTTTTTAAAACTGTTTTGTAGCCTAAACAGGTACCAGAATATTTAAATTTCTCATAAATTCAGTCAACATTGCCCCAGCTAATTAGTCTTGACAGAGTTCTCTTGTGTGCCTTTGCCCTTGTGCTGGTTGGGCAATGTCACTGAAAGCTACGGTGGGCCTGAATTCATGCGTGCTAGAAATTATCAACTCGCCGAAAGCAAATGTACCACTGTTCCAGCCCAATACTGCTGTGAGTAAACAGCTCCTGCATGAAATCTGTCCTGCATTCAGCTCATCCACATATATTAATTTGACCAAGAATTTCAAACGTAACCCTTAAGATTCTAGTGTTAATGTGGGGGGTTGTAGAATCCATCAAAAGGGTCCTCTACCTGCCAAAAAAAAAAAAAAACCCTCATTATGCAAACATTAGTTCTAAAAGTTATATTTCCCCTCAGATGATGACAATATCCATGAATAGAAAATTAAGCATAAACTTTAGAAACCAGAAAGTATAGTCCTTAAGATGCTCTTTTATGGCGTCACATCTCTGCCATTAATTGAAGGACGCGTATTTGATAACTGAGTGAGCGAATCTTACAACTGCACCGCGCAGTCCTAACTGAGCGGGCGCAGAGCTCTCACCGCGCCCGCTCAGTTTTTTTCTTCGCTCGTTCAGTTTCAGGGGGTGTTTTTGTCACTCAGGGGGCGGGAACCTTTCTGGTTGATATGATTGGCCGAAATTTCTGGTCAAGTCTGCTAGGCAATGGGGCGGTGCTTTCATTTTTTTTATCTGCTTTAATAGAAAAATAACGGCGGATGAAACGCCGGACTGGCTGCTGGAACGGCGGTGTGGCCTGGACTGCGCGGTGCAGTTGTAAGATACGCTCACTCAGTTATCAAATACGCGCCCTTCAAATCATGGCAGAGATGTGACGCCATACTCTTTTCTGAATCTAGCTTCTAAGGGTCATTTGTATTGTGGCCCTGAAGTGCTAATCACTCAATGCAAAAACATGTGTAAATATATATATTTACACATTTTTTAAAATTACTATTGTAATTTTTATTATGTTTTTGCATGTGTGTATATATGTGCTGTAAATTGATTAAAACAGTTAATAACAATTAATAATTAATCACACTTTTTAGTGGTGATTAATAACAATGTTTTATGAGTTACATTTTTGATTTAAAATATTTCTCTTCATTTTTATTGTCTAAAATGTTTAAATTTATAGACTCAGAAGTTTAATTGTTTGCACAAAACACATAACTGTAAGATAAGCAGAACTCTAAAGACAAATCTGCAGTAATACTCCAAGAAAACAAAGATGCTGATATCGAACCATAAGAAACAAACATTGTGTTTCTGCACTTTAAATGGTCCGAGTTAATACTCAAATCTGATTGGCTGCTGGATGTTTCGAAAGTCCTGTTCACAAAGTTCTATATTTGCAGGCTTCTTCAAAACAAACTTTTCCTTCATGATGTGGACAAAAACAAGCGGTAAGAGGTGAACTTTCTATCTGAACAGATGCTTTATTGAACCTATCGTGACGATCAGCATATATATTGCCTTCTTTTGCCGCTGCAGTTGAGGTCTCCCGGCTCAGTGACGCCTTGTGCCACAGTGACAATGGGCTGCATTACGTATCAAATAGTCCACCTTTTGTGATAAAGCGATCTAAACCTAAAAAATATAAAGAATAAAGTGCTAAAAATCGATTGAATACGTTTTTCTTTCGTAAGTAACCATGTTATAAGTGGGATTGTGCCCGACGAAGTGTGCATTATCAGAAATTGATGCACGCTGCAGAAGCCTGAATTGGCGGAAGACGGTTATTTTGCGGAGTGTAATTAATCAGCGTTAATATATAATAACATGTTTTTTTTTTTTTTGTTAATCTTGTGCGCTAAAATTGACTGCCCTAATATATATACATATAAATATAAATGAAAAAGAAGAAACCAGAAAATGTAGGTACTTTGGGACATTGTTGATTGGATCATGACATTTGTTCATCATTTCAGCCAGACATTCTTGTCTTTTACATATTTTTCTTCACCAGATTTGTACTTCTGATTTAGGCTATCTTGGATTTTAACTATTTTTTTTTACCATTTTCCTTGTTTTGCTTTTTCAACTAATTGTACATGACCCTGAATTTTACTAAAGGTTTTATAAATTCATCCACCCTCTTCTACCCTTATACATCATGGATTGAATCACTGGGCAGGACTCTCAGGAAGGAATCCCACCTCTCTCTCTGTCGTCCCGTCTTTTAACATGTCCAGGAGCACACCTGCCTCTACAACTATGGATTTAAAAATGCCCCATAGCCCATAAGCCCCTTCTCTGGGGGGTAACCTAAAAGGAGTGCAAACCCATGTTGCTCATCTGAGTTAAGGCTCCAGAATGGGGCCCCAGTGATCCTATAGTCCAAACGAGGGAGTTTCTAGCCCTTTAAACATCCTTTGAAGCTTAAGCATGCTGCTGTCTCTTCAGTATACATTTCCGGAATCCAGCATTGTGAGCATTTTCTAGCTTTCATTCTGCTTGCTAACTTCAGCTTTGATAAGAAATTTGCCACAGCTTTGAGATATTAAATGAAAATGTACCAATTGCTGTTATGAAACAAAAAACTAATTACCACTAGAACATTCGGGTGAAAATGCAAAATATTTAACTACAAGACTAATTATAATTCATAGGTCAATGTGAAAATTAGTTTAATAAGGTTTAGCAACCAAAAGGCTTCTTTTTTAGTAAATGTGTCCTACTTAGTGTGTGGACTAAAGTACAGGTTTTGGTTTAACTGTTTCTGAAATTGTACTCAGTTCTGTTAGAGAAAAAAAAAAGCAGAAAAAACAATAAAATTAAATTCATGGTTTATGACTTAGGATTTCTGCATCACGATAAGATGCTCTACTTGCAGCTTAACACAAAGTGGAATCTCAATTTTAATGTTAGAACATCTTCAAATCTGATTTTTTTTTTTTAAGTGGAAAATTTCTCGCACTTTGAAGCTCTGCTCTGCCTGTGTTATGCTTTATGTATGGCATTTTCTTCTCTATGACTGATAAAAGAATAAAGTTTTAAGGGCACTGGGCCAATGTGTTATGGTAAAGACAACATTTAGCCAGAAGAGAAAACACCGTTCATCTACTTTCCTGCTAGTTCTGGGCAATAAACATAGCAATCAGATCACGGATACAATAAAGCTCCCCCCCTAAGGGTGCCTGGACTCACCCTTAGCCACAGGGAGTGCAGCTTTTCATTTAGGAAGGGCTCAAAGTAGGGCTGGTGCTCCTCTGCATTAAAAGTAGGCAGTTGAGATGGAACAGGCATCTCTCTGGAATACATCAAATGTCTTCTTCCTGAGTAGTTTTGGACATGTCCTAGCAGAAGGAGACCTCGGGGGAGATTATGGACATGCAAGAAAGATTTTTCCCCTTGATGGCATAAAACGTTTATAGTTTACTACAGAGAAGAAGCTGATTACAACGTGGGACTTTGCACATCATAACATCTAAAAAGAAAAAACGTTGTTTTGCTTTGTTATTACTTTAAAAAATATATCCTAAGCCTACATTAGTTTAACTAAGTTGTATTATTTTGCCTGGTTTTTTTATGCTACAGAGAATGTTTGCTGCCTAAATCCTTTTACTACTTTTTTCCTTTACTGTTAACTCTGCTTCCTCTTTAATCTATATGTGCATTTTAACTTACACACTCAGTTTTATAATGTGTGGGTGTGAGATTTCCCCCTTCTTCTTCTCTTCCTCCCTCCATACAAACACACAAAACCTGCTAGCTCATGTGAAACATCAACATCCCCACAGATGAATAACAAAGTGTACTGCAGCATATAGGGTATTAGAGGCCCAAGGGCAAACATGACATCGATGCAAAGAGCTCTCTCTTTTACTTTTGAACCATTTACTTTTTCTTATGTCACACATAAGTGTTAGGTCTGTTTTTATTTTGTTTGTTTATTTATGGAAAAAAGAAAAAACAAAGTTTTCCTTTACATCACTTTCATTTTACATTTTCTGCACATGTCGTCCTGCATTATTTCCTGAAAGGCTTGTGGCTATATGTCCATTGCTGTGGTAGACAGTTGGCCAGCTGAAACACTTCCTGAGCAGCAGCTGTTGCAGGACCCTGTGTTTGTGAGGTGCCTGTGTTCGTTTTAGCTGCAGATACTGCTCACATTGCACTGCAAATCCTATGTGTCCTTTACCTCTGCATGCCCCTCCCAAAGTCTCAGAAATGTAAAGGTCTCTCTAAACTCGAGAGAAAATCACGACTGTTAATTCCTCCAGCAAAGCCTGTTAAAATATAGAGCCTTTGCAGCTGTAACACATTAGCTAAATAGTAGAACCGACAGAGCCAAATTAAATTCAATGGAGAATGGAAGGTAAATTATTTACAAATCAGTTATTTAAACATGGCTGTTCTTTTAAACAGCGTGGTATCCCATGCTTAAATGAACAATTTTGTGTAAACTACTTCTGTAATTTCACATTTAGTGATGGAATTTTATTAAAAGAAACATATTTTGCTCAAGTGTTGTTAATACTTCAAAGAAATATATTCATTTCTTTTAGATATTTCATTGTTGGCTTCATGTTTTGTTCAGAAATCAGGACAAACTAAAGCAAATCCATTCACTTTTGTGTGAGATTAATAGTTTTGCTTTTTAATAACAAACTTCTGAAAAATAATTTAAAACAACAACAATAAAGTTTTAGAGTGACTCTGTGACCATTGCATAAGGCTCTTTCATAATGATGTTGTGAAATAAGTGCTAATTTATTTATTTTTAATAATAATGTTTCCTTATCTGACTCAAGACATTACTTTTTAGGTGTTCCATCCATCCATCCATCCATCCATCCATTTTCTTCCGTTTATCCGGGACCGGGTCGCGGGGGCAGCAGTCTAAGTAAAGATGCCCAGACTTCCCGCTCCCCGGCCACTTCCTCCAGCTCCTCTGGGGGGACCCCGAGTCGTTCCCAGGCCAGCCGAGAGACATAGTCTCTCCAGCGTGTCCTGGGTCTTCCCCGGGGCCCTCATCCCAGGGGGACATGCCCAGAACACCTCCCTAGGTAGGAGTCCAGGGGGCATCCGAACTAAATGCCCGAGCCACCTCAACTGGCTCCCCTCGATGTGGAGGAGAAGCGGCTCTACTCCGAGCTCCTCCCGGGTAACCGAGCTTCTCACCCTATCTTTAAGGGAGCGCCCAGCCACCCTACGGAGGAAGCTCATTTCAGCCGCCTGGATCCGGGAACTCGTACTTTCGGTCATGACCCAGAGCTCATGACCATAGGTGAGTATTGGGGCGTAGATTGACCGGTAAATTGAGAGCCTTGCTTTCTGGCTTAGCTCTCTCTTCACCACGACGGACCGGTACAGCGACCGCATGACGGTGGACGCAGCACCAATCCGCCTGTCGATCTCACGCTCCGATCTTCCCTCACTGGTAAACAAGACCCCATTTTAGGTGTTACTTTTTTTAAAACAGAATACAAGTACCATTCAAATAAAGTTGTTTTAAAATAAAATAAAGATCCCTGCAAGACTGTAGAGCTCACAGCTGCTTGTTGCAAACCCATTTTAGCTATTGTAACTGATTGTAGCTTTAAGTGACTGATGAGGAAAAATAAAGCCAAACATCTAATAATAATAATTGTTTGGATTTATCTTCGCTTTTCCAGATGCTAAACACAATTACATATCCATTACTCATTCACACCTCATTGTAGTAAGCAACGGATGTAGTTACAGCTACCCTGATCATCAATGGTACATTCATATGCATTCACACACCAGTGGAGCCACACACTGGAGGCAAGGAGCGTTAAGATACAACAACAGTTGGCCGAAGGGAGTAGGTATTGAACCGCCAATCCTTTGATCATTGGCCGATCTGTTCAACCACCTGAGCTACAGCCGCCCAGTGTTTGCAAAGTGCAACACAGGCGAAAAACTGATATTTTTTGTTTTGTCAAAGAAAGAAAAGAAAAGAAAAACCAAAGTGAAACATTGTCACAAAGACCATATAGGATGACCCTCTAATACAAGTCCTACTTCATGTTTTTACATGCATTGTTTTTGCTACATCAATATTCACGATTGATCATCTGGTAGAATTCTTCACTTCTGTATAGTCTCCTTTTTGTGCTAAATAGTCATTGATTCTCATTCAATACATCTATTGACACAAACTAAAGTTGGAGTTCTATGTGTAAAACGTTTTTCTAAACTTTTTATTCTAGAATTTTTTAAAATTATTGTTAATATTATTGTTTCCCAACCATTAATTGTGTGCTTATATTTGCACTTGTTGCAGCAATACTTATATTATCCCTTTATAATAAGGGAGTATGTATGTACTATATGTGTGTGTATGCTTTTCAAAAGACTGACATAACAGATCTGCTCAAAACAGTATTAATTGCAAAAGTCTGTCAGGGTGTGAATGCGCTGTTATGTGTTTTACAACATAACAGCTGTGAATCAATAGGAAAGTAAAGTCTGATGCTTTGTTTTGCAGCTTGTGCTGCAAAAATCGCTTCAACTGGAAGACAAAAAAAAAAAAAAAATCACTGCTAGGTCCAATCGATTGAGTTTGAAAGCAGTCTTTAAAAAACCTCAGGATTCAAACACACACGTACTATGATGACAAAGCATTTGTGTTGGGGCTAAGCCACTGTAAATAACGACCAATTATAGCCTGTACCTTTGGGATGCACAGGTGACTTAAACTTTAAAATCAAACGTTAGCCTCTACTTAACCAATGTTTGTGAAGAGCACAATTATGTTTTAGTCTAACAGCCAGATGTATAATAAGTCGTCTAACAGTGGTATACGGAACTGTGGTTCATTTAAGGCTAATGTATTGTGGAGTATATGCTATTTAGCTTTGTGAAGATAGAGAAATAGCAGTCTGGTAAAAATGTTAATGTTAAAAGGAACATTAAGGTGAACTATTAAGTAGATAGTAATGCAGCATCCCAGTATCTGAAAAACAGTGGTCAGGAGATTGGGGCAGTACACCAAAATATTAGGAACAACTTGTTTTTTTTGTCTCAAGAGTTGACAGTAATTGATCCATGCTTTAGAAGCAATAACAGATATTCCATGAAACCATTTAGAGTTACTTTTTATGCTGGATATTCCACAAGCCCAAACATAAAAACCAATAAATTCAGCCGTTCCTTTCCACTGCTTGCATGTTTAACACAAGCACGGCATACTCGTCAAGAGAATGTGAGCTGTCATGGCAACATGACATGATGTAGAAAGAAAATCATCGTTATGCCTCGCTTGATGCCCTGTCCAATCTTGCGGTAATGGCTAATACTGTGGCAATATCATTTCTCTTTCTTTTACTGTAGTGGGCAAATGTGATTAAAACCAATGGCGAACATTAATAAAGAAATATTTATATCAGAGTAAAACTGTTTGTTAAGTGATACATGTCCTGGGACTGAAAATTGCCTTTTCAATACCTTGGTTCTGCAACTTTAGTTTGCAGTACTTAGTGCTGAAGCATGCCCCTCATTTCCCACATTATTAAATTAAATTACAGTAACATCAATGAATCTAAATCAAATCATTGCAAACATTAACATTTTATTTCAGAAAGGTAGAGCTTGATATTGTTTGTTTGAGCCAATGTGGATTTGCTCTTGATAAAGAACATATTAAATTTATGTTAAATATGGCAATTATAGGCAATGAGAAAAATGATTTGTCATCATTTTCGGACCATGAGTCCATGTTTAAAGCAACTAGGACACGTTTGTCAGCAAAACGCAATTAAATCATGGCGTGACAAATGCGTTCTCATCCATAAAGGTTGTTTTATTGACAAGAGTTCGAAAGGAAAGGTCAAAGATAAGTGGATCATTTTCACAGCAGGAAGAGTGTCTAATGGAAATTATCAAAAAAAATGATATAGGACACACCTGGACTGCCAAGGCCCCAATTCCTTTGTGACTGTATGATTTGGTTTTTCCATGTTTTTTCCTCTCTCTAACGCATCTTCTCAGTGCACACACTTGCACCAAGATGACACAGCGGCACCAAAATAACCACCTGCAGCTTAATGTGTTAAAGGATAATGTGTTTCGAAATTTAGTCATACATTTACTCATGTACATGTTGGTTATGCATTGTTTAGTCATAACTAAATTATGTATTTTAGCATCTTTTTTTCTCCCTGCTATGATTTGTACTTTTAAGTATAATATAATATAATATAATATAATATAATATAATACAATTGTGGCGCATTCACTAATTGTGACAAAGAGGCAGAAGCGGTTAGATCCATGTGCAACTGGTTTTATTGGTGAGAGCATACATACAGGGGCAAGGCAGGGTGAAGTAAAAAAAGGCAGGAGTCACAATCCACGGAGAGAGGGACAAAGACATCAAAACAGGCAAGGGTCAAAAAACACGAAGAAACAGTCTAGTTGTGACAGGGGAAACACCCGTTCCCTGACTGGTGTGGCACCAAGCAGTAAGTCTGTTGCACATGGTACCGATGAGCTGTGTGGCATCTTGTTTGATGAAGGCTTCCTGTAGATCTCAATATTGAGAGAGCAGAGGCTCGTGCTTAATAACAGAGTCAGATATGGTGATCTCGGTCGAAGCTCTTCGGTGGCGCCAGAGAACAGTAGAAGCGATGCATTGAAAGCATTGGAACGTTCCTCATGATGATCGCTGGCACAGCAGGCTTGTGTCTCCTCGCCCTTCCCTTCACCTTAACTCCAGCCCTGCATCCTCAGCATCTCCTCCTTAACTCCACTGGGATGTCATGCCTGGCCCATAGCAGCAGTCCAGGCTCATTCAGCGATAGCAGCACGTCTCGTGAGTAAACAATGGGCCTGGGACTGTGGATGTTGCTCTCAGTTACAAAAAGTAATAAAAGAACTAGTAAAAGAACACACTCAGTGCTCACAAATACCATTGCTGCTCTGTTGATGTTATTGTTAAATCCAATATTAGAGAAGAAATAAAAATAAATTAAATTATCCAAAAATCATTTGTACGTCTGAAGCTGCTGCAACAGGCGTTTGCTTTAGAGGACACCAACAAGAGTGAATGGTCAATGCAATTAGATCATCAAAATCCAGATTCTTGTCATGGCAGGCTATTTCAGGAGCTCCAAGTTTCCTCGGAAAACCGTTTTCGAACTACATGGAGATCGATTTGTTTATAATTTAGTTCGAAATTTCAAGGAAAATGCTTCTGCTATCTCTTTTCCTTGTTTAATATCCATTAACAATGGGCAGAGACGGATGGGAAATGGAGTGCAGATGAGGCTCAAGGGAAAGTCAAAACTCAGGAGATGGCTCCCTCTAGTGGTCGGAGGGGGAGATGGAAGCTCGAGCCCTGAATAACATTATTCTATTCTATTCTATTCTATTCTATTCTATTTGAGAGCAGCTGTAACTGATGCACACTAGAGTTTTAGAATTAACTAATTTCATTCATGCACATAAAGCAGGCGGCTTTTGGTGGAGGCAGTGTCATGGTGACAGCATCTTACTAGATTTGTTATTATTATTGGAGTTAATCTTGAAAGAAATTTTGATTCTGCATCTCATATCTCCAAGATCTGGTACTGAACTTTATCCTTCAAATGACAACACGCACCATCACTACTTTTTATTTGATGTGTCTCTTACAGACTATTTACAAGAGCAGTAAAAAGGCTTTGCTTTCTATGAAATGTATCACCAATACATCTCATCATAACCAATTTAGCAGCAAACATTCTTTTGCCAACTTTTGTGCCACACCAGTGTATAGTGGATAGTGTAAAAGAAGATCAAAGTGATAGGTCTTGTACAAAATCATTCATAGTTAATTAAAAGGTAAGCTATTGGTAGACATAAAATCCTGGTTTGTGGTTGAGGAAATATTTGTGTCCAGTGTAATATGTGAATATTAAGCCATTGTGCATAATGACATCACAACAGAAACACAACAAAATGATTTTTTGAAAGAAAGTGGTTGCTTGTAAGAGATTAATGAGGACAAAAGAACAGCAAACAATTTTTATTTAGAAAAAAGGGAATGTAACAGCTGCTCACTGTCAATTAGGCTACAAGACGTTTTAATTTGTTTGTCTGTGGTGAAAAGAGCATTATTGTCTGATGAAGCAAACAATTGATTTTGACTGTCAGTGAAGAATCTCTTTATTGAAGACAGGGGAAAATGGAAGATGGAGAGATAACGAACTAAATGGACCAAAATGTTAAAAAAGAGAAAATATTTGGTGTTTTTGTGCTTTTGTTAGAATAAGCAGCAGAATGATCCACTTCTGACCACGGCCTTCTGCCTGTCTCGGAACAATGTGTTGGCCGTTTAGCGGAGATACCTCACACACCAAAGGCCATGCTTTCTGTCCCAAACACACTCACAAACACTTCAGAGATATCTAAAGGATTACTTTTCTTTGCTAGTTCTCTGCTAGTATTTTTGCATGCAGTCTTTCACCAACAGCACCCCTAGTTCATTGGTTTCATATTTGAATGTTACACTGACCTTAGGATAGTATTTCCTGAAACCTAAGTGACACAAATGTGATAAATGTGAGGACCGTGTATTTTTTTAATGAAAATACCATTCCTTTTGGATAAACTGTGACATATCTTTTTTCTCCCAAATCACTTGATCATGATTGCTCTGTTTGCATCTGAATGTCCTATTCACTGATTAAAAAGTGAAAAATGTTATTGGCTACATTCTTCAGCACAAAAAGGCTATGGCCTTCTTGAATAATGGATTGTAATAAAATGTGTATCATAAAAGATAAAAAATAAAAATAAAAAAATTGAAGGCTTTTCTTCCTGCATTTACCAGAAAGGGATTTAATGGAAATGAGGATCAGTAGCATGCAGGTAAATAAAAAAATACTGGATTTGGACATGATCTGATAATAATATAAAACAAAAAAGTTAATGTGGTCTTGAAAAATGTCTAAGTCAGTTGATGAAATCTGGGCTGGCATCCATAAACAAAAAGACTGAAAAGGAAAAGGACATATTTTTATTGAAAGATAATGTGACAGGAATTTGGTAAAAACATTACTTCATTATATTAATATTATCAATGAGCAAATATTCTAGTTAAAGTCCCACCCCAGCCAATTTGTTTTCTTTTGTAAAATCATTCCAAGTAGTCTTTTAACTTGGAATGTGCAGTTTTTAGCCAGAATCAAACAGATTCGTATATTTTGCTCGGTGGCAGTAGCTGGTTAGAAATACAATTTTAGTTTATAGATGGGACTGTTGGCTCAAAGCAACCCCGCCCCGTCACTGAGAGCTCTGTTTGAGCGCTCACGCACAAGCTTTAGCCCCATGCTAGCGTTTGTGGCAAAAAAATAATGGCAAGTAGGCTAATATTGGATCAATCCAGCCATACAGTTTTGAGCCAGAGGCCAGCTCAGACGAAAAAAAAATAAAGTGCTCGCAGAGAGGTAGGAGAGACTTTGGCACGCCCATTTCGGTAACTGCATTAGCCTGAGCTTGTTCAAGCATCTGGTTTTCTGATCCAGCACAATTTGAATAAAGACACAATTTTAATCATACATTCTTTTCATATGGGTTTTCTTTTTATGAGAAAAAAGCTACAAGGATATGTTGAAAACACAAAACAGATCATTTTCATTGCAGTGGATTTTTAATTGCTTTTAATGCTGTTTGAGTACATCTGCAAGTGAAAAGTAAGACATTTGATTTTAATAGCCAAGGTTTTTTTGGGCATTCATTTGCATTTCAGAGTGGATATATTTCATGAAAAGTTTATAAGAAATGCTTTTGCAGAATTTGCATTTGAGTCCACTGTACTTGCACACTATCAAAGAAACCCACCAATCAAAAAAAAAAAAATTCAAGTGCTTGCAAAATTTAGATCATAACTATATGAGTTCAAATTGGATTTGAACTTATATTTCACCGATTTCTCTGTGTCTAATATGTAAGATTCTGTCTAACAGCTTAATCTTGTAAGAGTTTTTATGAAGCAGTGGGTAGGATTGAAGACTCTCAAGAATGTCTTTGTCTGCGTCACCTCTGGTTTGTCCACCTATCAGCTTTTTTTTATTATTGGCTCGACCTTCATCTTCAAAAAATATGATGACTGCCCATACAAAAGCATTTGTATCATCACAATGCAAACCACATAGCTTTGCTTGTCTAGAGTATTAGGTAAGTGTGTGCCTAAAACACAAGCATACACACAGCCTTGCTGTTTACCTATTGTTTACTGGCAAAAACATGCTTGATAGGTTAATTGGTGACCCTAAATTGGCCCCTAGGTGTGTCTGTGTTGCCCTGTGATTGACCAATCATTTGCCAAGGGTGTACTCCACCCTTCTCCCCTGGATGGACATCTTCATTGTCACATGTTTTGACCAATGAGGGTCTGACATTTTTTTCTCCCTGTGGTTCTGCAACAGCCCAATGTGAACCAGCACACAAGGATGTTAATGATTGGTCATTAGGGGCGGTAGGAGATGACATCAGTTAATAGGACATTTAATGAGCAGCAGCTGTGTGAATGGGGCTATAGTTTAGAAAGTTAAGAAATCGAACTTAAAAACAACTTTTGTTGAATTCGTTTGTTGCAATATGTTTTAAACTAGGACAAAATTACTCCTTAAAAAATATCTACAAGTACCAGTTTGAAATTCCCAAAAATCTCCCTAACAATCAGTCAAACCAAGGACAAGAACATTCTCAGTTGTTCATCTTGATGCCTGCTGTATCTCAGGAGGCTGTCAAACTCCCTTTTGACTGCATAGGTCGCCAAGAAGCATGGAAAAAAAAGCAACACCTTCCCATTTTTGACATTTCATTTTAACTCTTCTACTGATGAAAACCAATCATGGCATTTTTTGAATGTGACGACATATCTGGTAATGAGCTGTCATTGGAGCTGTCGTCACCCCTCCCATATTGCCCCATGAGCTTTGGCATTACTGGACTGACAGTAGTCCCCCACCCCACCAAAAAAAATACAGGCACGAACAGCTCCTCTTAGACAAAAAAAAGGGTATAATTAAATGATAATAGTATGACAAAACACGTCCTGTTGCTTTATTTGGAGACTAAACAATGACTGATGACATAAAGTGAAAGGAGACCTCTCTCACATAGTTTTTTTTTTTTTTTTTCAGAATTCAACAAGACAAAGCAATGAAAATGGGATTGCTTTCAGAAAAAGCACACTTACAGTCACACAAATGTCACTTTCCTGCTGTCTTCTGTCTCACTTTATCCCCATTTTAGTCTAAATTTGTCTTTGGTCTTGTCATACATCTTTCATCTTCAGACACCAACCTCTAGTCCATGTTGACAGTGTTTGGGATTTACTCTGGAAGTAACCTTGATTCTTCCTGTGTGTGCTTGTGTTTGTACTTTGACTAACTGTTTGTGTGTGTGAGTCTGTCTTAGATGGATGATGATAAATTTCTCTCAATATTCCAAGGTTGTCATGGTGACTGGTGATAGAGAATGTACTGTCCTTCACCTTGTGTATAGGAACCACCTTCACAATAAATTAGGTTTACAGTTTTGACTAATTTAGTAGATACATGATTTTTGTCTAACAAGTACATTATGAACATGTGACAGGAGGCATGTTAGTGTAGTTTGAACCCCTTATGATAAGGTACCTGCTTGCACTGGTTGCAAAGTTCATAAAAGTCATCTTCTGTAATTTTACTTTTTCGTTCTGGGTCTTTTTACTGTAAGTTGTGTATTGTGTGAAAGGTCTGTCTGCGTTATCTTTTGTGAAAAAAGTGTTACTTTAATAGTGTTCTGATGAGAAAAACCTTTTTTCAAAACAGTTTTTGTGTAGTTTGCTCTAATGCATCTTGTCAGAGTCCTGCATTCAGGCTCAGTGAGGATGTAACGGTCCACAATCTTTCTGCAGTCGCACTTATTGCAACATTTGGCTGTGGGCAGACAGCAAGCGCAAGACAAAGCAACAGCAATGAGAAAGACAGACCGAGAGATGTTATGGTATTTGTTCTTTATGTGATAAATATAGCAGGTGAGTGGGTGGAATAAAAACAACCCAACAATCTAGCTGGATAAGAGAGGAAACACAAGAGATAGATATAATGACACCAGGAGAGAATCAATATGACATAGAGATAATAATAGAGAGGAAGCGCAAAAGAAGCATAATGACACTTAGGGAGAGATGCAGTGAGGCTAATACAGAGATAATTGTGGTAAAAGAGGGATGCAGGGGGAGCCGGATGGGTGGAGGGATGAGAGAGCAGGATGGAGGTAGGAAGAGAAAAAGGGGAGGGGAGGGATGATGAGAGAGCTGGGGAGAGGGATGGAGGAATTGAGCTGCAGGGAGGATGAGAGGCTTGGAGAGAAGTACAAAGATGGTGATAATGCTGGTGTAAAAACGGGCACATGGATAGACAGAAGGTTGGATAGGGGAAGAGATAGATTTAGGACATGCAAGGGGATAGAGGGCTGTACTGAGACAAACAGTATGTGAGAGAAGGCAATGACTCTGACAAAGAGATAATGAAGGCGAGAGTTGGGGTGCATGGGGGAGAATGGTAGCAGCCAGAAGAAGGGTGATGGAGCTGAGTAGCAATGAGAGGAAAGAAAACAAGGATTCCAGAAAAACAGACAGCAGGTTCCTCTCTTCTGTTCTCCTGTCTTCTCCACAGTTTTTTTCATTGCCAGTACTGAATCAATGCAGTCAATAGTTCTACATGGCATAACTTCGAAAGGTGCATTTGATTTGTGGCCCAGAACACCGTGTAAAGAAGAGCCATGCTTTTGATTTATGAGCCAATGACCTCATGGCCAGGTTATACCAGAGCTCGCAACCTCTCTGCTGCATCTCTGTGCCTAAAATTTAACATTCTGTCTGATTGTTATGTGGATTTATGCATTAATCCAATCCTGCCAACCCATGCTGACTTCTTTTATTCAGCATTACAAAGAGGCTGAGATGCAAGGGGGTTTTCACTTGTTTGCTGACAACCGACATCAAATGCTTGGACGTTTTTGTGAAATTTTTATGACTGGAAAGCAGAAGTTTGAGCTAGTCTAAAAGTGTATTTGCACAGAATTAAAACAATTTAATTCAAAATATTATGGAGAGGGTCTCATGCCCTTAGGAGAGAGCAAACAACATACTTAGCCCTGTATTTTAATGAAGATCGGCACAGAACGAGCAATTATGTTCATGTCTGCATTTGAGTACTCAGTAGGCATGTGCTAATGACAGGAAGCTTTTATCTGTTTTGTATGGATTGGTTTTTTGGCACTCTACTTAAAGGCACCCAAAGATGCATGAATGTCATAGGCACACTCACACAGATTTTTTTTTACTTCTCTTGTTTGTAAATAACTAAAATGTTAGAAATTACATTAAATCCTCGTAATAACACAATCCCTTCCCTTCCAAAAAAAAACACCCTTAACGTAACTGACATCACTTTCAATTAAGAAAATAATATTTTTGAACATTAAATTTCTTTCTAAAACTTCCAATAAATAATGCTTGATCCTCAGTCATGTGCAGTGGTGCTGAACATTTTCTGAACTTTCTTCTGAATAGTTTACAGCAGCAGATTCTTCTGCACAATGTGCAATACATAAAAGCGTAGACGAGTGTCATAGATCAATGAAACCAAATAGGGTCTTAACACAGCCGTGGCAGATTTTTTTTCTTTTTTATTGTGTCATGCAAAATCAAGTTCTATTTATTTGAAACGTTTTTAGATCATGAAAAAATTGTTAGGACACTGTCGAGTAAAAAAACATATTATTTAAAACTCTGGGATTTACACTAAGTTGAGATATATAACATTTAAAAAGGTTACAAAGATAATTCCTTACTTATAAAGAGATTTGAGAAGATTGTCAGAAGGGGAGAAATCATTCTCATATTGGCGTAATGATACTGTCGTGTGAAGCAGTCTTTTTCTGACACCTTCCTCCTCTGCTCCTTTTCAACTCTGCACAGCCATCCATCATCTCCATCACTCTCGTCATCTCCTCTCCTCTCTCCTCAAAGTCTTTTTGATATGCAGCCTAATCTATTTAAGAAGGACAACATTACGTCAACCTTTTGTAAAATTATCTTATGCTTTTAAAATGAGACAGTTTTTTTTCTTTTTTTTCTTAGACATGCAGACTGGGTGCTTTTTGATTAAGTACTACCCACAAAAGTGTTTTTTGAGAAGCCATATTTATTATGATTCCTCATGAATTCATGCACTCTATATATACACCATTTAATTTTGATGGTTTTATTTTTCTATTTTTATGTTTTTTTCTTTATTCCATGTGTTTTTTTTGTATTGTATTCTGTAATTCTAAACTTTTGTTCTATATTAACTAAATTTAGATTTTTCTTTTTTAAAATCTCTTTTAATCTCTCTTCTAAAGCACTTTGGTACCCTGATGGCACTGTAAAATGGTATATGAAGTGAGATTCATTCATTCATACTATTGGTCTAAGAAATTAATAGTGTGTCTTGGGAAAAAAAGTTTTATAAAATGTTACTGCCTCTAGCTAGCTCGTAGCCGTGCTAAGCAAGCAAATCATTTGTTTCAGTGTTTGTCATGTTTCTCAAATTGCCAAACACAAATGCAAGTCAGGCATGTGTGTTTATGGTTCAAACAAAGAGAGGCGTACCATTATATATAGCCATACTACAGTGTAGCTTGTGGCAATCATATTGCAAACTGATTTTTAAGGAAACTACAATGTGCATAGGTTTTATTTTTGGTTCAACGTTTTGTTTTTCAACATAGTAGTCCATGAGAAATTGCTCCCCTCTGAATCCTGCCCCCCAGGGATTATTTAAGGCACTGCAACATTTATTACTGTCTGGCTTCAAATCCAGTAGTTGAAGGTGAGAGCTTGAACAGAACCACCCTTCCACTTGTGCAGCTACTGGCTTGTGCCACTGGAAGAGGGGAAAGTTAGAGGGGAAAATCAGGGTTTGTCCTCTTCAATACCAGTTTTGCCAACTTGATAACTTTGATTCTATAAATAGTGACTTTTCACTGCTGACCAAAAAAAAATTGCAATGACTCGAACAACATTTTTTTGCATCATTAAGCCTTTTGTGTCACAGACCTTGTAGCACACCCCAGTGATGCTGGCCAGACCAGATGCTGCAAGCATCATGGCATTTGCACATCTACTTCTAAACATGCAAACATGGTTTCTTGTTTGCACTAATGCAATGTTTTGCCTCAATGTTGCTAAATGAACCAACCTTAGCAAGGAGGTTAGTTGCATGAAGATTCTTAGTCTCCTTGTACTTTGTTGAATGTTGCATAACCAGAATGGTAATTAGTAGGTGTTCTTTAACATACTGATTCTGAAGGTTTTACTGCACAGATGTGGGCTAGCTTATAGATGCCAACTTTATTATGGTTATTTTTCTTTTGTTTTAACCTGTCAAAATTTATCCTAATGTAATATTAAATGTGTGATTTTGGGGTTCAAAGGCAACAATGTGTACTCCAGGAATGTGTCAAAAAAGAAAAGAGCTGAGGGAAGCAGCTCAGGGCTGTGAGTCCCCAAAGAGCTGTATTGAGACTACCAGGTCAGTAAGTGAAGCACTGTAATAAAAATGTCAAACAACTATTTTCTGTAATTAATTTGTTATTATATAGGTATGTTTTCTCAGGAGTCTTTTTAAGTTTGAAGGCACTGCTGTTGTCAACTGAGAGCAACAACTTATTGAAATGTTTGTGCAATCTCTGCAGGAGGCATGCTGTCCTACAGCATGTATACTTTTGGTGCAGTCTTCCTGCATTTTACACCACTGCTTATGTTTAATTAGGATTTTGCTGTGTATGGGAATTCGCTGCATGGTATCACTTATATTTTAGCTGATCTTTATTACAATTTATTACTATTTTACAAGTCATGTGCAAACTAAATATAATTATTAAATAATTGTCATTCAGATAAATTAAATGTTCTTGTTTCCCCTCATAGTTAATAAACCAACTGCACATGGATCCAAATGATTCTGTCTCTTTGTCACTTTTAGCTTATTTTTTTGGCTTCTAGCTTATTTTTTTTAAATCAACAAATGTGAACATTTTTCACTTTTACCCTGGCAACAGAAGAAGCTTGTAGCCTAATATAACTAGCCACATTCATTGTTTTTGGTCCTTCAATGCCTAAATAATTTACACCAATAAAATATCAGAAAATGTATAAACAAAAAAAAAAAAAAAGAAAAAACCTTGACAGTGCATCATTTACAAGGCTAAGTAGAAGACCAGAAGAAATCCTTCACTATGGTTTACAATATGGGGTTGGTGCATATGTCCCATCTGTTCAAGAAGAGACAGAGGGGGATCAGACAGGGAAATAGATGACAGACCAGAAGAGAAACAAC
This sequence comes from Adrianichthys oophorus, assembly GCA_036245035.1. NCBI lineage: Eukaryota > Metazoa > Chordata > Actinopteri > Beloniformes > Adrianichthyidae > Adrianichthys > Adrianichthys oophorus. The sequence continues at coordinate 16,710,727 of BSAI01000104.1, read as the reverse complement.
AGAAGACAGAATGAGAGACAGTCATAAATATGGCTGAGGGGGAGAGGTGAATTAGGTTGGAAAGAGAAAGGAGAGGAATCTGAAATTAATCGGACACTCCAGATGGTTTGAAGTTTCGTATGAGCATGTGAAAGCATGCATGAATGTGTGTTTCTGTGTCACTGCCAGTTTGTCTGCTGGAGCTTGTTTGTAGATATTTACCTGATTTTATGGGCTTTGTGTTACTTCAGACAAAGTAGAGCATCTGTTTTTTGTTTTTTTTATTTTTGTCTTAGAGCAAGTTTTCCAATTTTCATTGGGAAAAAAAGCCTAAAAAGAACAAAAACAAATAAATGCTGAGCAATAAAGCACTTGTGATCTCTTCATATGAAATCAACACCCTTTGATAAGCTCATATTTGTTTAGGATTGTTTTTTTGTTTTCACAAGTGTACCTATGATAAAGTGTATTTTGTTGCATCTTTTTGCGTGGGTTGTGATGATCATCTCTGGAGTATATCATAGACCTTTGTTAGTTTGTTTGTGTGTTAGCTGAGATCCGAGGCCAATTGATTGATTGTATCTCTACATAAGATGCAATTACCACTGAACAAACTGATAATACAAGTAAGTTTCTGTCCATTAAGTTGTTGTGGAGCAAAATGTTCAGTGTTCTTTGTGAAACAGAAAAGCACAAGAAGGTAAGAGGAGAATGGAATTGGATTTAGTATGAGACAAGAAAGATGGAATTTGGATTGAAGAATATTAAGAAAAATGCTTGGAAATTTCTATTTCAGATGCTTTTATGTAGAAAAGATTAACTGAACATTTCCTGTGTTGGAGAGAGATACACATGTAATCAAACTTTGTTTATCGAACAACAAATTGTTGCTTGACCAGCATCTTTTGTGTCCAAGGGATAGAATCGTATCAATTGAATCAGTTTTATTCTTTGATAGGCAAAATGTGCACTGCCGAAACTTTGCCTTTAGGATATTTCCACAGTCTACCCTTTTCCTGGAACAGGTCCACAGGCTTTTGTTCTTGGCAAATGGGTGTGATCCCTTAGGAATACTGAACAATTGCCATTCATCTTTTTTGGCAGTTTGGAAAGGTAAATGCTTTCTCATCTCTGCTAAAAAGCCATGCTATTACAAACGGTGGAGAATTGCATTCTGCCTCCTGTTTGCGCTCACACCCTTTTATTTTGCTGGATATAAACCAAACTATAGGTCAGGATAATTTTTTTGTATTTCGCTAACATTACTTGAGAAAACAATAGTTTATTTCCAAGTTGTTTATTTAAGGACATCTGAGTTAATTGGATAGTAAAATGTCCTATACATGAAAATATAAATAATATATCAATAAGGTGCTAACTAACCATCTGTTATGATATATTACTAGATATTTGTTGCTTGAGCTTGTATAGTAACTCTGGCACTGCCTAGTTTGTAACCCACCTTCTTCCATTTAGTGTCAAGTCTTAGGGTGCTGGATCAGAGAGTCAATGGCTTGTTCTTCCGGCAGCTTTATGTCATACATGCACTGTACAGTGAACAGCTGACAATTGCTCCATGTTGTAGTTGATATCCATAACCAGTCCTGCTGATTATCTGACTCGGGTGGTTCAGGCCTTTGTTGAACAGCAGTAGTAAAAAGGATGTCCTTGGTAGAGGCTGCTCTTGATGTTGACCTGTTGGTTTGGTCTGTTTTACATGCCCATTCAGATCCTGGTTAAGGCACCTAGTGTCTTGTTGATTTTGTACAGTTTGAAACTTTTAGAATCCACGTGTGAGTACTCAAGTTGCAAGGTTCCTTGTTTTCAATCCATGCAGTGCACAGATTGTTGCATTTAGTCTTATAGTCTTAGGCAACTACTTTAGCCACCTGTGACTGTTGCTTTGCTCCCCTGGTGTTTTCTTCCAATCATTTTCTTGATCACACTGAGGGGATTCATGTTGGGTCCCACCAACAAGCAGCTGTTCATTTGCATTGCCAGGCGTTCATGTAGTTCCATAAGCTTCTGTGGCCAGTCAGTCAGGATTCTGCCAGAGCCTAGTGCTCTCTTGTTCTTCATATCTGAGATTATTTATTGGATTCCTGCCACTGCGATGGAATGGATTTTGTTCTGGGGGGTCTTTATGTTCTGCTCACAGGTCCACAAGCCAATGGGCATTGTCGTTTTCTGATGTGTATCCAGATGGTTTTCCAGTATTGTTCAATCTCTAGCCTTGGTGTGCCCGTACCCATGTTACACTGCCACTGATTACTTTGTTGGTTCAATAGCAAGCATCTAGTTAATTCTTCTGGACTTACATACCTTTTTCAGGTAGCTAAGGCTGTAGGTTTTGCTTGAGAATTTCCAGAGCTTTAGGAATGGACAATTGGTTATGTTTCTTGGAGATTCCTTTCCTCTTGACACTTTTCTGCTGTTTCAATAGCAGGCAGCTGCTGCATGCAACTTTGTTTTTTGTATCCATACTCTGCTTCCAAGTAGGGCACTGCTTTTTATGTGGGATTATTTTTATATGAGTTGGGTGTGGCTATGTTTTAATGGTAGAGTGGTTGCTCTCTTCCCACCTTGTCCATCTATGTGGCAATGTGTCTTTAAGCAAGACTCTGAACCCTGCATCACACCTGGTGCTTATGGGTTTGCAACTTTGCATGGCAGCAGAGCTACCATTGGTGACTGAATGTGTGTGTGTGTTTGTGTGCATTGATGAATGAGACTTGTGACTGCAAAGCACTTTGGGCCTTAATCAAGGTAGAAAGATGCTATAAAGGGTATGCCATTTTTCTCAGAGCCAAGAATCTCACAGATCATGGTATCTGTTGTGTACATTAGCTCTTTGGTCTCAGTGGTTGTGGTATTGTACAAAGTGCTGTATTCATGTCAAGTAGGGGGCTGTTGGAGGGTACTTTGTTTAATCTTTGTTGTCGGCAACAGGGATTCCTGGTGCCCACATTGGCTGAGATCTATTATCTGCGGTCAATTTGAGTTTACATACAAATTCGTCTATTAACATGTGTTTATGCACAAGCACTCAATAGAAGTGGGCACTATGCCACATCTTTATATATATGTAGAGTGTTTGTTAATATATAATTGTTAATTGATGTCAAAAAAGCACAGCATTAAGTGGAAAAAATGATTCAGTTGCAATTTGTTGATTTTTTTTTTAATCTGGATGTCATTCATACAACTATTGATGTGCAATAAACAATGGCAATAATGGCCAAATGTAAGGGGAAACAATGTTTTAGGAATGTGACTATTTAACAGAATTATTTTGAACACAAAAGGTGAGTAATATCTCTAAAATACCATAATTTCTATTTTATCAGAGCAATCATGGGTATCGTTTTGGGCATACCCATGCAATCCACCCAGTAGATTGTGAATTCAAAAATAGTTTTAGCACTTTCCAATGACAGTTTGACTGAATACAGTTAAATCCATTACCACACAGCTGTCAGTTGCTCAGCATGGGCAAAGTGCTTTAAAGATAATGGGGTCTGAGAGCAGAGATACATGTTTTGTGAGTAGAAAGGCAAGAAGATTCCAGAGCTGTCAGATCTAGGCTCGATGGCAGGCATTTGCTGTTGATGTGACTTCATTATAGAAAGAACTACTAACCTACCAAACTGGCACATTAGCACAAAAGTCAAGTTCAGGCTTAATTTTAGTTAAAAAAATACATAAGTCAAACCTGGAGAAAACACACATTAGCTGATCATCTCCACAGAAAGACTTCTGAAAAGTTAGAGAATCAAGGATATTTAAATATTTGGAAGTAAGATTACAATTGTCTCATCTCAACCCCAGCATATTGGACTTTGTGGTGCTGGATTATGTTCTTTTTACACACACACACACACACACACACACACACACACACACACACACACACA
>BSAI01000104.1:16690533-16706824 GCA_036245035.1 Adrianichthys oophorus | reverse complement strand
ACACACACACACACACACACACACACACACACACACACACACACACATATATATATATGTCAAACATAAGGTAACTAGGCATCAAATGATAGGAGGATAATGATAGGAAGCAAATTTATATAATCCCACCCAATCTAGACCACACCATTTACTTTAGTTTGTTATTAACATCTGGTTTGCAATTTATGATCATTTATTAATACTGTACCAACATAGATTTAGATCAATAAGCATCCTTAAGTAACAATGAATTACATTGCTATGTATGTAGATGTAACACTATTTTAAAGTTGTTAGTATCTTATGCAGAAAAAAGAATCAGTGATGTAAGTTTCAAACATCCACTAATGTACATTATTTCTCATGGGAAAAACTCCAGATTCCAACATTTGAGCAAGATTCCAACATCTGAAAAGAAATGTACGTAAGTCAGTATAAAAATCAAAAATAAATGCAGATTATTTTCATCAGAAAAGTCATTTACTTAAATTAGGTATAAAAAAATCCATATATGTGGATTATTTTCATAAAAGTAATTTAATTAAATCAGGTATAAAAATAAAAAATATATATTGAAATTATCTTCAACATAAAGTCATTTAATTAAATCAGGTATAAAACTCATAAATATGTGCAGATTATTTTCATTAGAATATCCTTAGTGATGAATCACAGTTTAGGGAACCAAGTCAAGTGATTTGATTAGAACCTTTGTCCAAACGGTATTCTTTCTTCTGCTGCCTGATTAACAGCCGTCCTGGTTTGAACAGAGTTTATAAAGTTCTCCTCGTTGTTATGACTGCAGACTTTGTTTGTCAGGTCCATTGTCCTTCAGCTTATGTTGCAGCAAGTAAGTTGAGCTCAAGTTGTCTGCAGGGCAGAAATTGCTGCTGAAAATCAGGGTCAAAGTTGACCCAAGAGACAGTGGTCGATCCTATGGGCGTCATATTTTCTTGAAATCCTATTTGACTCTTATTTTGCATCAATTAGGGGCTCTGACGTCCATGACTTATCAAGGTCATTCATGCTGGTTATTACAATCTTAGGCAGGTCCGGTGAACCCAGTGGTTTAACATATATCCTGGAATTCAGCACCAAGGTGCTCTGGATCTGCTTTTTCCACTTTAGGAGACTGGCGTGCTTTGCCAGTTTAGCATTATATTTGGAGATAATGGCCATTAAGATAAACAGAAGATTATTTCAGGTGTTTTCTTTGCTTCACTAGAGCTGTCTTGTGCTTTTGATTCACAAACCTGATAAGGATAGCTGGTTTGTCTGACTCTTTTCTCCAGGGAAGCAAGTGGCAGATCTCAATCATATTCAAATCCAAGGAAATCCCTTTAGAAGTGAGAAATGATCCAAGTTGACTCTCAACGCTCTTGGCTGTGGCCACTGGAGCCCCGCTAGCTTCTGTGCTAACGTCAGCTGCACCAAGCATTGCCTGGGGTTTGCGATGAAATCCCGTGAGAATGATGTTATTCATTCTTACTTGTTGATCCAAGTTGTGTATTCTTCTATCCGGGAGGTCAAGCCAATTATTCTGTTGTTCATTTATCGCTCTTTCTTGTTGAAACATTTTCGAAAGTTGCATCAGAGGTGTTAGCTTAGCATCTCACTCCAACAGTGGAATCAGCTTAGCTTGGATGTCGGCAAGCGCAATTCTGAGCTCTGCAAGGTTGGTTTTTCTTCAGTCTGTGTTCAGCTCTCTATTTTGAAAAATTACTGCTTTTTTGTGCAATAATTATATGTTAATTCAAGAATGACGTCACTTCTATCAGGAGAGGTGTCTCGTGACCAGAACTGGAATTGTGTGTCCTTGCAAACTAAAAAACTTGGTGGAGTCATGCTCTGAATGATGCAATGAAGGAAAAATACACTTAGAGTTGTTCTTGTAATTGGTACCACCTGTTAGATGCAATCTCTGCTACCAAAGTTAGATGCAACCCAAAACAGATTTACCAAATAAAACCCAACTAACGGTAAACAAAATAAAAAAGGAATGGTGGGGACAGGAACGAATACAATTGCAATAACATCCTTTCCTAAGTTAGTTCAGTGATTGACTTTGAATGGGGAAAAACAGTTTTTCTCCATGTTTATTAATTATTTGTATAATATTCATTGTTTTAACATGTTCAATATTAGTTTTAAGTTATACTGTTGCTCTTTATCAAAGTCACAATGTTTAATTTTCACTGTTAGGTGATGCAGTTGACATGTAGCTTAATTATTTTTAGCACATTTATCTGGAACTTCCCAACAGTTCCATTTTCTCACGTGGCTCCTTAGAACATTTCAACACCTACCACTGTTGTGAGCCAGTCAGGTGTGTGCTGACACAATGCCAAAGACAAAACACTATGTGGTGATCTCAGAGAAGCAATCCTTTCTTCCCTGCAATCTGGGAAGGGTAATAACAGCGTTTCTAACCAATCTGGATTCCATCCCTATGCAATTGAAAAACAATGCAGAAGAGGAAAACATTTCAGACAACTATTATTATGTAATCTTTCCAGGAGGGAAAATTCCTATTAAGCTTAGCCTAGGGTTCCTAGAAACAAATAAAAAAAACTGTGGAGATGCCACGACTGGCTTCCTGAACTATGCAAGACTCAGGTAGCATCCAGCCATTTCTTCATCCATATTATTTACCTGCTTTATTCTGTTTTGACTCAGCTTTCACCAGCTAAAATGACATGGTTCTTAGGAAAAAGCAAGTTAAAAATTGTAGAAAAACAGAAGAAAAAGAAGAAATATAAAGTTAAGATATGAACAAAAAAGACAATTAATCGATGAACAAAGGGTGATTTGAGTTTGTAATTTGGCCACAGAACTTTGAAACCCCAGTCCTCTGACTGTCCATTATGGCATCTATATTAACCAAGAAACGCATTTATTCTCTATTGGATACTTAAAAATGTAAAAATGACTGAAGTCTGACAGTCCAACATGAAATCTTCAAATGTTGGACATCAGGGGTTTTCATTGGCCCAATATCCTCTTCACAGAATCTGTTTTGTTAAAACGTATGTGTGCATGCTTGAGTGTGCATGGGTTCACAAATGTCATGATAGGTTATTTCTGGTTGAAGATATGTAGACTGTACCACTGATGATGTAAGAATGATCTAACAGAAGCTGGAGTCTCAGTAGATGCCATATGTTGTAATGTTCAAGCTGTTTTGCATAGAAGTGAATGATGTGTGCTTGGGCATCAAGGGAGGCTTTTATTTTAATGTAAGAAAAAAAAAAAAAAAAAACACAAGCTTGGTCTTTCATTCTGCTTCTTTTGCCGTAACGTCTGTTCAGCCCTCATCCCTCATATACTGAGACAATTTTTAAAAGGTCTGAGTTGCAAAAATAAAGTATTACTAACATTTATCAAAATTATTTAGTTCCCGCTGTCATCTTTAAAGAACTGGACAAATACTCAAAAGCATTTTTGCATTTTGAAAATTCTCATGTTTTTATCTCATCTCTCTCTTTCAGCTGAATCCTGTGGGGGCGTAGTCCAAGGCCTCAACGGCACCATAGAATCTCCTGGTTTTCCCCATGGCTATCCCAACTATGCCAACTGTACATGGTTGATAATAACAGGGGAGAGGAATCGAATCCAGCTAACCTTCATTACTTTGGCATTGGAGGAAGATTTCGATATAGTATCAGTTTATGATGGACAGCCGTCGCCTGGCAACTTAAAAATGAGGTTTGAAATGATTTATTCATCTGCAGTCTGGTCTTGCTTCCTTCTCTATGTCTGCGTCTTTATCCTCACCCTTCCCCCTTCAAGTCTTCTGACTCAAAGCTGAGGTCCCTCCACACTTTTCTTCACTTCTTCCATTTAAGGGAACTTCCATTAAAGTTTATTTTGTCTTTTTTTTTTTTTTTTGGGAGGGGGGGTAATTTGCTTTCAGCAGGTGTAAAAAATGTTATATTCGTTACATCATTTTCAGATAATTAATGTACACCAACATATTGGGATGAAAAAGCACAAACATCTGTTTAATTCCGAACTTGAAAAAAATATAATTTCCACTTGACTAAATCTTCACCCGGTGCTGTTTATCACGGGATACTTTCTATTTTCTGTTCTCATTTTTGTCAGATTTAGTTTTGCTTTTGATGTTCTGACACTTGATTTAAACATAATTATTATTTAGCTTCACATTTATGTCACTTTTTTCCAGTGTCTTCAGTGGATTGTTAGATTTGAAAAACTTACCGGTAGGTAAGAAACATCTATAATAGAACAGTTTTTTAGGATATATTAAAGCAAATATTTTTGTGACAGAAACAAGACAAAATAAGATAGACTTTATTCATACAATTTATCACAGAAAATGACTGTCATTTCTTCTAGATTCTCCAGCAAATCCACTCCAACAATTGCATAACTGCTATGTTAAGATGTTTGAAATGTTCTCCTATGACAGTAACAGTTTCTCCATAACTGCTTACTTGAAACATGTAAGGGCAACTGGTGTGTTGTATTTGGGCCCAGTGAGTGAAACAACTTCCACAGTCCTGGGACCTCTCTCCATAAAGGCTGAAAAGGTTTTTTTTTTAATTTCCACTGGTCTCTGCGATTTATTCTAATCTTTGTGGCACAATGGAGATATTCTCTTTTTAAATGAGTCAACTATATAAGATATTTTGTTCTTGACCTGGCCATAGTTTGAATACTTATGGAGTTACATGATGTGTTTTTTCAATTTGCAAGTGTGAAACATTTATTCCTACATCTAACAAAAAGGTGCTTCTGTGACTTATCTTAATTGCTTTGATCTTCCACAGAAAAGTACAACAGTGGATTACATAAAAATCATAACTGCTGCAGGTTGATTTACATTCCAGAAAATAAGCAAGTTGGAGAAAATGACAAAGTAAATGGCAAAAAAATGAAAAAAAAAAAATACTGAAAAGTTAAAAAATGACCACACTTTTTTTGTAAAACTGCATTAAATGTTATATCAATTGTATTAAATATGCTAAATGTATTTTATAAGGTAAAACTACAGAAATAGTTTTTGATTAATTGCATCATCTCTGCTTGGTTAGAGGTGGAAATGTAACATTGTTGCAAAGAGAAAAGCAAGTACAAAGCTGGCAAAATGTGGGATGCTTAGTCATACTGCTCTGTTCCTGTGTGGGAGGGATGAGCCGGGAGTAAATCAAGTTATCTTAGAGGTTGATGGTACAGTAAGGGCTTTCTTTGAAAATATTTCAGATGTGTTGCTTTTTGAGTGGATAGGATGACAATGCAATTCGCAGAGCAGTGGGTTTGTGTAGAGGCTCGCTGAAAATGTTAGTTTGATTTCTTAAAACAGGTCACATTCAGATCCTCTTTACCAAACGAGTGATAAATTAGAAAAGAAAATGACCACAGCACACACTGAATCTGTCTGATTATGTATTTCTTAAATCATAAACTGTGTTTCAGTGCTTCTCTTGATTTCACAGAGAACATACACTGACTGACACATTTTGTTTAGGATTTGCACTTGCGTTTTTAAGCGCCATCCTAGGACTGGAAATACTTCTCATGTACCTACCAATCTACTGCTGATTTAAGATACCACGCCATGAAAAACTGTTTTGGCAAGTGAACTGATGAGAGGTGTCTTCTGCAACCTTTTGCCAGCCCGGTGGCTCCATCATTTATCGTAATTGGTCCAAGAGTTATTTGGCCCTTACGTTATTGGAAAGTAACTGAACTGTGCCAAGAGTGTTTCAAATGTTGCATCCCCTGAAAGTCCTTAATGTAAAAGATCAGTGGAGGGGGTAGCATATTACGTAGTTTCAGAATGCTCTGGTCTTAAGTGCAGTAAGCTACTGCTGAACCCATTCCCACAGCTATTTAGATCGAGTGAGAGGTGTGTGGGATCACTCCCTTCACAGCACAGCCCTTCTGTTGATGTTTAGCACATTTTTGAAGACACTGCTGGGGATGGGCAACATAGTGCTGAGTAGAACTGAGTGATCAGTCTTCTTTTGTGCCCTTTAGGTCTCTTTGGTGTGAGTCACAGTGGGTGAAGCATTAGCTTGCCTTTGAAAGTTTCTTTAGGTTCAAACTGTGAATAACTTTTTTCTTTAAGGTTTCATAGCTTTAACTTTGTTTATTTGCAACATTTTACAGTGTCCACAGAAAAGGTGATTTCAAATGATCTCCCATGATCCTCAATCTAAAACAGCAGCTTTGTAAATTCAAAATGTAATTCAACTTTAATGTCACTAGGGCAGTTCTAACATTCACACTCAATACAATTCAGTTTGGCATCTACAGTTAGCACCCTTTAAATGTTCATTTTGTCAAAACATATTGTTGTATTTGAGGTTATTAACAGTCACAAAAACTGAGACCGTTTAAAAAATGGATCAAAGACAAAAGAGAACATACATTTACTTTAAAATTAGCTTTAGGCTCATTTGGTTTACGTACAGTCAATTCTTATAGTTTTAGATTCACTGTGCCACCGGAGGAAAAGCGAAAACACTCTTACTAAGACTGGAAGGCAGCGCCGGGCAAGTTACGCCTCCATATGTGAATGGATTGTGGACTCCTGGGCTAAGGTCTCTGTTTTAACTGTCCGAGCTTTCACTAAAGCCGAAAGGCATCATTGTTGAACAACCGAGGCCGACTCCAACAACGAGATTTAATTAAGACTGCGCCTTATAATATGGTGTGCCTTATGTTGTGGAAAATACTAAAAATACTGGTCTGTTCTTGCATATTCAAGAAAAACATACTTGTGATGTGATGCTTTTTGAAACATTGTCTTAACAGAATATTTATTTATTTGAGTGGCAACTTTCTCTGCTTAAGCTGCAGTGGGGGCATTGAATTTGATCTGTAACAGTCTTTTGCAATTGAGTGTCATGTTTTCAATGGGATATTTAAGAAGGGTTTATTTGAAGATCTTGTATGCCATATCCCAGCTTATCACTAAAACAAGATAAAAGAATTGTTTTGCATAGCAACATGGAAGTGAAGCACAAGAAAATTCAACAAAATGCAGTTCTGTTGTTTTCCTTGTCATATATGTATCTGACATTCGTTCTTTTGCCTAAATATGCTCCCCTTTTCTTAGACATACATGTAATTGTCCATCTGTAGAAGCATGGAGACAATCATTTCAGGACTGAAAAATTAGAAAATAAACACACAAAAAATTAAGAACTAAGAAAGTTCTGACATTTTTATAGTTCCTTCTGTTCTAACAACATTTATCAGGATCTTTGGGCAGTGCAAAGTTGCTGAAATGAGCACGTTGGGTTTCCTGTGTTGTCTGTGACTAAATTATAAATAGGGTTAAGCTTGCTTCCTTACACAAAATGCACAAGATATTTAGTGTTTTTGCCTTACAGCCATCTCACTGGCTTACTTTAGTCTTAGGTTTTAGACTTAGGCATTATTGTAAAGGCTAAACCAGTAATTGTGGCCTCTTCTAATTCTTCCAAACCGTGCATTTATGGTGGGCACTTAACTCCATCCCACTTTTTTTTTTTTTTACCCTGAATCAAAACGACATGAGAATAATAAACATGAAAACAAAAACAACACTAATTCCAAGGGTGTATTCAGACTAGAAAAGTCAGTTGGTTCGGACTGAGTCAGCTTAATTTGGTCAGCACCGAGTCCTGGACCTTTCGCTAAATCTGTATTCAGATCGCCAGCTGGACTATTCTGTTTCGAACTGAAGCTCGTAAGCCAAACTAGATGACTAAAGATCTTTTCAGTCATTGGTCAGGCATTACAAGGGCGGGGCAAAGCAATGAGAGAAAAATAATGGAAATCCTAAGCTTTGGAATCCTTTAAAAACGTGAAGTTCACTTATTCGAACTTCATATTTCACCTACCAATTTTGAACGTCTGTATCAACGTCAGGTACAACACTATTAACTGTTTCTTTGGTACGGCAGAAACAAATGAAGACCATGTTGAAAGATGGGTCTGAGAGCAGTTCCTGGTCCCGGACCAGGGTCCTCTTGGTATCAGACTAAAAATGTGTTCTGAATTATTGGGGGAAACAAACTGGTTCACATTAAATGAACCAAATGTGTCCAGTCTGAGCACACCCGGGAGACATTGCTCATACATACTTTGGTAATAGCACCTTACTAAAGTAATTTTTTTATAGTCAAAGATTGTTTTTTTTTTCTTTGTTACAGTGCTGTGAAGCAGTAGCAATCAATTATCAGAAATAACTTACTCAATATGTTCAGTAACGCTCAACATACCACAAAGAAGTTCTAATTCCACTTTGCGTGCACAAAACAGTCAAAGTTGGCAGAAGGCGATACAAAGATCTTGTGCGCAAAGCTGTTTTGTTTTGCTGATTTTGTGACAGATATAGAAAGGGAAATATAACTGTCCAAAAATTAAAAGAACTTTTAAGTTGTTCAACAGTTTTAGCAATTATAGAAAACATCTCCAGGATTGCCATGCAGGCCACTTCAATTACTGACTTGAGAAAAAGCACAAAAAAGCAAGCACTAGAAGGAGTATAAAACCAGACATTTTTTGGTGTGCTTTTGTGTTACTTGAACCTTGAAAAATCAAAGACTTTTTGTTTCGTTTGTTGTCAGATACATGTTTGTTGCCCAGTTGGACATCTTTTCTTAACAAGTGTAAACTGCATCCATCATGCATCCACTTTTTGCACAATACTTTTATCTTGTGAACTATACGATTTTGAGAAGAGCTCCAACACTTAAGGGACTGGACACATTTGGTTCACTTAAAGTGAACCAGATCTTTCATTGTAGTCTGTTTGTTTGCAATTGGACTGAGGTCCAGTTTGGTCTGTTTCCTCAGTCTGAATAAGCTCCATGCTTGGAGTGGAAAAACAACCAAAATGGCCACCGTAGCCGGGAATTATTGGATATAAACGATTAGCTGAGCAACAAAGACGCCCAGCAACTCATTGAAATTTGGTTGGACGAATGAAGGCTCGTTAAAACAATTTTTAATTGATACATTGTTTCCCGGACAAACTATATGTCATAAACACGTATCAACATACCTTCTTCACCGGCATCTCCTCGGTAACCGCCTTGAAACCTGCCTCAGCCGTACCAAAGTTGCAAAATTAAGTGTTGAACCTGATGTTGATACAGATAGAGCGGCCGTGGTGCAGTGGAAAGGGTGATTGGCCTCTGATCGGAAGATTGCAGGTTCGATGCCCGCCTTGTCTGTCCATTTGTCGAAGTGTCCTTGGGCAAGACACTGAACCCCACATTGCCTATGATGGACAGTTCAGAGTTCAGCACCATCAGTGTGTGAGTGTGTGTGTGAATGGGTGAATGGGACCGTGATTGTAAAGCGCTTTGGGCCTTCAATGGAGGTAGAAAAGTGCTATATAAGTATACGCCATTTACAGATGGTCAAAATTGGTCAGCGAAATATAAAGTTAAAATAAGCGATCCCAACAAGGACCTCCATGATTGTTGCTTTGCCCTGCCCTCTTAATTCCTGCTCAACGGCTGAAGAGATCTTTAGTCACGTGGTTTTGTTTACAACCTTTGGTTTGAAACAGAAAAGTCCGGTTGAAGGCAGTCTAAATACAGACCAAACGGAAGGTTCAGGATCAGAACCAAATGAAGCGGACTCGGTCTGGACCAACAGATTTTTCCAGCTTGAAAACACCCTAAGACAGTAAGACCATTCCACACAGCTTCTAGTTTTTTACAGAACTTATCAAAACATGATTGTGCTTTTCATTCTGCTACAAAGTGTTTTTTGCAGTTCATTGATGAAGTGAGGGGTTGCCAGAAAGCAGCTTGATGTCTCAAAGTATTCTGCTAAATCTGAAATAAAAAAAGCTCTGTTGTGTCAAGAGCCCCCTGTGTTCACTGATCTCCCCCAACTGTCTTCCACATGCACCTCGGGTTGTACTCCCCTTACAGCTGCAATTCACTTTGTAAAGTTTGTCATGCATGTATAAAATCATCATGTGCGCATACAATAATTGCAGCAGAATAAAGACAAAACAACCTCAAGGGACTGATTTAGCATCAACAAGAATGAGACATTTTGCTCAGAAAAGCTTTTGCTTTGATTCTAGCTGAAACTCTACTGCAATTGCCTAACATTCACAGGGCCTCATCATTTCCTTGGCCTAGGAGATTAGGATTATAATCAAGCCCATACTCTTTCAGCCTCTTCATGATTTTTAGTGAGCCCTCTCTGCATATAGATGATGCGTTTTGTAACAGTTACTTATGAATACATCTGATGTAGTACTATTTAAGTGCTGAAGAAAATCTTATTTTCTTTCATCTGCAGTGACAGGGAGCATCAATGACCTAACTTCTTTTTAAATATCCTCATGTATTGTCTCCAAAATGCTTTTTAATTATATCTTGATGAATGATATATTGTTGGTGTTTTATGTTTCTTTTTTCATTGTTGATAAAGTGGAATTTTTAAATGTATTTTCTCCCTTTTGAGAATTTACTGGTTTTGCACAGTTTGGAAAAGCAACACTTCAGCGACAGTTTTGATATAGATTCTGTTTTTTTTTTCTTTCTTTTTTGTATACACCTTGCCCAAGGCATTTCACACAGATTAATTTTTTAGTATTGCCTTCATATTTTTTCTCTTCAGCCTCCCATTTCATTCACATGAGATTCTGATTTTTCATGCCCCTTACATCCCTCGTCTGTATACTTCTTCCAGTTAGACTATCCTCCTTGTGGACTCAGCCTGTGCAAAACAATACACTTAGATTTGACTCAGTGAATACACAAACCATTTCTGCTCAGTTCTATGTGTTGTAAAAACTCCTCTTTTTGTTTGTCTGCAATGCTCAGTTCTTTAACTCATGTATTTCTTTTGCCCAGGATGTTGTATGCATCTGTAAAAACAAGATTATACCTATAAGAAATAGCTGTTGTTTATGTCTCAGTTCAAAGAAAAACCATGTGCAAATGTAGAACAGCTTCTAAAATATGTCAACTGCTGCAGTTGTCATCAGTGGGGTTTTGGACATTTTACTTTAAGTAGAAAAGATAAAACAATACTAAACGAATGGCTTAATGTAAATCTGAATCATTTTTTGCACTACAATCATTACAAATATTAATGCTTTTCATTTGTGAATGCTAAAGTGTTGACGCTTCAGTGCCCTCAAAATGCTAAAATTAAAAAAATACTAAAATTAAGAATAACTTTTATAAGCATATCATCATACATATGTTTGCTTGAAGTTTAAAATGACATTCATGATAAGATTTAAGACAACTTGATCCAACTAATGAAACTTAATGCTAAAATTAATGAATATATAAATTAACAGTATTTTCCACATCTGACTTTGAGCAGTGGCACACACATATGTTGTAACTTATTTTTTGTGTCATTTTTCTCACTGTTGTCTGAATTTAAATGAATCCAGGTTATGTCTTCAACCATGTTCATACCTTGCACAAGGTTATTCATTCATTCATTCATTTTCCAATCCGCTTTATCCCTTTCGGGGTCACGGGGTCGCCGGAGCCTAACCCGGCTACTCATGGGCGAAGGCAGGGTACACCCCTGGACTGGTCGCCAGTCTGTCGCAGGGGCCACAATCACACACCCATGCACACTCACATTCACACCCAGGGACAATTTAGGGTAACCAATTAAGCATGTTTTTGGACGGTGGGAGGAAGCCGGAGTACCCGGAGAAAACCCACGCATGCACGGGGAGAACATGCAAACTCCACACAGAAAGGTCCCCCAGCCAGGACTTGAACCGGGAACCTCCTTGCTGTGAGGCAGGAGCACTAACCACTGCGCCACCGTGCAGCCCTTGCACAAGGTTATTCCTTTAAAAATATAGTTTATGTTATATTATTTATTTCCCTCCACGGGCGATTTCTCACCCAAGCTCGGGTCCTCTTAGGCTTCCTCTCAGAAGTCCTGTGGGACTTCTGAGAGGAAGCCTAAGAGAAGTCCCACAGGATCTTTGCTCTCTCATTCTCTTCCACTTTGAGGTGTTTCTCATTTTGACTTTGGGGTTTCCAGTCCATATTCTTTACACATGTTCCTGTAAACAATTGCAGCCACTTGGTTGTGGCGCTCCATGTATGCTTTCCTTACCAGCATCTTACACACTGCAGTTTCGTGCTGGATTGTTTCGGGTGTTTCTCAGGAGTCTAAACCTTTGGTCTTGTTTGGTGTGGTAGATCTGATCCTCTATCGCTCTGGTGCGCAGGGCTTGTTCCTGTGCTGCCAGGATGAGTACTTCTGTGCTGTCCATTGGTAGGACTTCTTGATATTAAGCACCCTAGTTGGGGCTTGTTCTACCATGGTGATCTCTCTTCACCGCTTCTCCTGCTCTCTGTTGACATAGGCATTTGTTGAGCACGTGATTGGTTTGGGTGTTGCGTCATGTATTCATGGATTTGGATGGTTTATCCCAGATAACTGCCCCACCCGCACTAGTCCTCGGCCTCTATGCTTGTGGCTAGCAGCATATGGTCTCTGGGGGCCAGATTTGGAATTACTTTTGAATGGGCTTCTTATCACTTAAATATGACTTTTAATACACATAACTCATATAATGTATACAACCAGAAATTGGCGATTCAATGTAGTTTACGGGGCTGCACGGTGGCGCAGTGGTTAGCGCTCCTGCCTCACAGCAAGAAGGTTCCCGGTTCAAGTCCTGGCTGGGGGACCTTTCTGTGTGGAGTTTGCATGTTCTCCCCGTGCATGCATGGGTTTTCTCCGGGGACTCCGGCTTCCTCCCACCGTCCAAAAACATGCTTCACAGGTTAATTGGTTAATCTAAATTGTCCGTAGGTGTGAATGTGAGTGTGTATGGGTGTGTGATTGTGGCCCCTGCGACAGACTGGCGACCAGTCCAGGGGTGTACCCTACCTTCGCCCATGAGTAGCCGGGTTAGGCTCCGGCAGCCCCGTGACCCCGAAAGGGATAAAGCGGCTTGGAAAATGAATGAATGTAGTTTACACGTATGTAAAAAAAAAAGTAATGAGAATAATAATTTAAAAAAAAAAAAAAACTCAAACAATGCATTTGAGGGTTTAGGTAAAAATAGATTAGTTGAATTAGTTTACACTCCGATTGAAATTACAAAATTTTTGTTTTATCTTTGAAATAGTACCATCTAAATTATCTTCCTATTAGTTCAAACTGTTCATAGCAAAAAAAAAAAAAAAAAGTATTACAGGAAATAACACATTTGATGGTATCTGATAGTTCCATAAAATGCAGTGATTTGGTCCATATTCACCATAGTTTGTGTGACCTTTAAATACCATTACCATGCTAGTATTTTTTTTTCATATATATATATATAATACAAGAAAAAATAGCCTGAAATGAAACTAAGGTGAAGCCACATTTGTGATGGCTTAGCTGAAACTAAGCTAAAAAACAGACACGTTTAGGTTTACAGGACACCTCTGTGCTTGTTTTTGGTGCTTTGAGTATTTCAAACTTTACATGTTCCTAAAAACTGTGTTAAAAGATTTTGGGACAGGGAAGCAAAACTAGAGCCACAAAGACAGAACTTCAAAAGTGTCTTAGGAAAATCCTTAATGTCTGTTGAATGCAAGCAGTGTCAAGACCAAAGATCGCAGGGGTATTTATGGCTAATAATCATAGACACTTTTTTCACATTTTATTTAGTATTCTATCGCTTTATAACAGAAGAGTGTAAGGAGCTGTCAAGAATAAATATACATATACATATATATATATATTGACAATAAGTCAATAAGAAAATCTGCTGTGTTTTTGTGGACAAGTTGCTCAAAAAAAAAAAAAAAAACAAGTGTTACCAATTGTGTTTCTTTGGTTGCACAGGTTTTAAAATGACTTGCTCATTTTTCCATCAAGATCAGCTTCCATCTCTCCTTATCCTCCACCTCTTCTAATTTATTTTTCTTCTCTCAGTCCTTGTCTGTCTTTCTCTTCTGCTTTGATCTCTGTATACCCCTTCGTACCCCCCACCACGCTTTTCTTAGTACAATTTCATGTGTCTGACCAGCTGTCCACATATTAGCTCGCCCCTTCACGCACTTACTCAACCATAGCTCCGAACAAGGTTTTTCTGGGTGTCGATGGCTCTTCACTCATGATTTTAAACCTCTTCATGGTTGCAACCTCAGACATAAACTTCATAAACTAAATAGAAATAAAGTGTTTATTTATTTATTCTGCAAAGCTTTACAGCCTGTTGCTGCACCAACAAGTCTTACACCTGGAAGATCACGTGTGGATTGTGGTGATCTTCAACAGGTAACTTCATGGAACCAGACGTTAAACCCCTGTATGGTCAAAAGCAAAAATGTATTTTGGGGCAAACCAGGCTCAATTTATTTTTATTATTTTTTTATTTAAACGGGATCCAAATATCAAACTGCTGCTGTTCATTAAACAAAAAAAAGGTTGTCACAATCAGATTCTCGTTCATTTTAGTTCACTTATTCCGACACATTTTGCTGCACAGCTCAAAATCCGTTAAACCCTTTTCCTCCAATTGGAGATCTGTGAAGAGACACTCCAGTTCAAAATGTACTTCTTTCAGAAAAGATTGTAAATGGTTGTGATTTCAACCTGTGGCTCTTCAAAAGTTAACTGTCTGTGTTTCAGTGCTCATTAAATATACCATATACAGGGCTTTACTGAAGTGTCTCCTGATGAATAATGCAGTGATATGCTGGCAGCTCACCTGTGCAGTCCACCTCTTCTCTCATACTTTCATTCACTCGTTTTCTGCTGTGAAAGTTGGGATGATATGGCAGTCTCATGTCAGTATGAAAGTGTTTTTTTTCCACAGTCAAACTACTTTTATGATTTAGTTTCTTTGAACAAACTTTGAAGTAAGGCTGAAGTATTTCTCTTTATTTTAGAGATCTACATATTTTCCTATGTGCTCTGCTGTGTTTTATGTTATAACCCCAATATACATTTTCAGAAGCTAAGCAGTTACGGCAAACAGAGCCTCTGCCTTCTCCATTCTTCTCCATACATTTTTGGGACTACCTTAAATGTCACTTTGAAAATGTTACTCTATTTATAAGCTTATTGTTCTATGGTCACTGGAATCGATTGGTGAAAACCATGTTTTATAAAAAAAGATATAAAAGGCAGGTCAGGTGATCTACCTTGAGAACAATTTTTGAGATCTAAATTTGTTGCCATTTTGGCAGAATGCGATATTACAAAACTCAGGCTTTTCTAAAACTGCAAAAATGAAAGAAACAAAATAGTCGCTCATTCGAACACGCCTAGAAAAGTAAACAGAGGACTGTCAGTCACCTGTACATTAAGAAAAAAAAATGCACAAGCTTTTAAATGTATTTAAAATTTTATTAAATGAGATTAAATCATGCATGTTCACCTAAAATAATTTAAGAAATACCTCAACTACAGAAATGCTAAATATATATTTATTTTGTATTCTAGCTTGTTTGTTTATGCTTACTTTTGTTGTAAAGTTGCAAATTAAACACTGAAATGAATTATTTATTATAATAATTTGTTCTCTCTTGTTTTTTGGTGTTCATAGGGCATCATTTAGAAAGACAGGCTGGCATTAGGTGTTGTAGTGCATTGTGGGATTTGTGGTGTTATTTCGTATAGGACACTCAAATGAAATTAGAAATTGGCATTTAGAATTAACTTGAGTTTAAGTTGTGATTCAAGATCAGAGCGGAGATCTAACACCTACCTGTTTTCCAGTTCTCTCTACACTGCTTCCTGCTGATTAGCTCAATCTGATGTCTCCTTATTCTGATTGACTGGGCACACCTGATCCAGGTAATCAGCAACAAGGAGTGAAGGGGAAAGCTGGAAAACTGTTCTAGATAATATGTTCAAAGCATTCTATTCATGGGAAGCAAATTTAACAATTTTGCAACTGGTGGTTCAAAATGAGAAATTACGACTGGAAAACATGAAATATAAACATTTTTGTTTAGGATATTTTGCAATCCTAGTAATAATAGAAAAAAAAGTTCTCAAATGTGTCAACATGGGTCATTTTGTAGAAAAAAAGACCTCACAAACACCTGTTCAATCTCTGAGTACCCCAAGCAACCAAAAGACCTGATTTTTCTCAGAAAATAGGACAATTCCAGATGACCAAGCAATGGAACCAATCTAAAGTACCACAAGGTTGGGGGTGGGTGGGTTGTTGTATAGGACGTAAAGAGAAAGTGGTGAAGGGAGAAGTTAGGACTGCAGGAGAGGACTAAAGAAGGTCCCAACATTCCCTCCCACACACACACACACACACACACACACACACACACACACACACACACACACACACACA
>BSAI01000104.1:16662938-16682681 GCA_036245035.1 Adrianichthys oophorus | reverse complement strand
TATATAATATATGTTTATGAGGGGGGGGGGCAGCCCTTCCAAAACTAAACTCATATCAGTCAATGAGTCAACATGCTTTGCATAATTTTAGCCCTGTAGCCAACTGAAGCACAGCACAGAACCTGACTGGACTTTAATTTATTTATTTTTTTCCCTCTTCCCTCAAAGGGTTGCAAGGTTTCCATAGCAACTGAGGGTGAGTTGTGATTAAGGACTGACAGCTGACAGATCAGTGTCAGGATGATTCGTCACAAAGAGAGCCACCTAGAAGCACACTTTCCTCTCAAGCCCTTCATCTTTTTCTTATCTTAAAACTTCCCCTGTCTTCTGGCTGTCTGTCACTACCTATTTCTCTACTTTGTTAGCACGCATTTCCTGTCATGGGACCAACTTTAGAGTTTATAGGAAAAATAAATAAATAAACGTTATGTTTAAATCGGATTTGAATTTTAACCAATTTCAACCAGCCTTCTCTGAGGTGAGAGGAGGAAAAGAGCTGAAAGAAAGAGGTGGGGAGACGGTTTGGACAAGACTAGGTGGCGATTTAAAAAAAGAAGGTAAGCACAGCACAGTCTTGCGTAATAATTAAAAGTAGAAATTTTAAAGTAGGAAAATAAACAAAGTTATGAAAATAAATGTATCAGGAGGCGTTTAGAAATGGCTAGAAGTTGTTTCCATTTACTCTGTATTTCATTCAGTATGTCAGTAAAGATGGATATAAGAGATAAACATAATATAGAAAGAGAGACATACCAGAAAGAAGTATTGAAAGAAGAGAAAAAAAACTGTGAATTCACATGTATACAAAAATATTTGTGCTACTTTGTTGAAGTTTTTTTTTTTTATTAACACTTTATTTCTACTTAATACATGTGAATCTCTTTTAAAGTCTAGCAAATACACTTTTATTTGTTGCTGAAATCTTGAAAACAACATGGAACCCAAATATTTTTAAAATATAAGGAGCCCATAAAGTACTGTGACCCTGAAGTGCAAATCACATCAACAGATCACTAAATGCTTTAAAAATCACAATGAGAATTAAAAAAGCAAACTAATATTTTTAAAAAAGCATTGCATTTTAGAAAACTAAGCAACATTCCAGAAACATAAACAAAACAACTTGAATTGAATTGAATTAGAAAAACAAAGTAAAATTTCAGAAAAAAAAAAAAAAATGGTAGAACAATGAAACACAATGAGAAACCGGAAAAGGTAGGTACTGCAGGACCTCCCAGATTAGATGATGATATTCAGTATTGCTTCAACACTTATTGCAGTTTCTTTACAGTGTTTCATTTTTTAACATTTCATTTGATTTCTGTAAATTACTTATGCTTTCCAAGATGCTTTATTCTTTTTTACGAAAACCGGATGAGGTAGGTACTATGGGACACCGCTGACTGGATGATGACATTTGTCCATCATTTCAACCAATAGTTATTTGGCATAAAGCAATACTATATCCAATCAGCGATGTCCCATAGTACCTACTCTTTCCGGCTTCTCGTTGTGTTTTGTTTTTCTAATATTTCATTTTTCTAGTGTTTCAACTTTATAAATAATTTGTCTTAAACCCAACAGGGAAAATATATGATTGTGAGACAATAATAATAATAATAAAATATTTTAAAAAAGCCTGAACACATAACATAACTTAAAACTAAATAAATATAATCTGTATTGTTTGGATACTTCTTTGTAATACATCTTACCAAACTTTTTATGAACATGTATTTGTGAGATGAGCAGCAAAGTAGAGTGAATTATGTTCAGTTCAATTTTTAGTTTCAGCAATTTTACAAAAAATCTAAGTATCAAAATAAAAAATCTTCAACTGTTAAAAGAAGTCCATAAACATTGTCAGTATATTCTTTGATTATACTCTACAGTAACCAAAAATTATAGATTTACCATTTTTTCCTATAATATTTCCCTTAAAGTTCAATAGTAGCATTTAAAGGTGGATTTACTTGTCTTTTTATGTATTAATTAATGTCATATTTTCTGCGCAGTTAAAGCAGCATTACTGTGACATTAGTGGAACATAATCCTCCATGCTCAGACTGAATGCTTTATGAATAATTTGACAGTGCTTGGGTTTATGTTGTTGTTTTTTTATTTAGCAGTATGAATTAAGGTGCAAACATAGGCTACTCATTAGTGTCGAAGTGTCACAGGCGTCTGGCATATTTGTACTTTGTGGCTACTCACATCACAAGACAGGATCTATTGGGTTAAATTGTAAGAATCCTTTAATGAGTGACTGTTACAGCCATTAGGTGAAGTATAAAATAGACAGCGATGTTTTAAAAGTGCTTTCTGGGTGAGAAAGTATGCAAGTTTTTTCTGTTTATATTAAATAGAGCTTATCTGATGTTATAAATAATAACAGATTAGTAAAATTTCCTTTCAGTTCAGTTAGTCTCGCACATCACAACTGCTGTAGATCTGTTCATCACTAATCAGCCGCGGTCCAATTATAGCTGGCTGCAACTTTCCACAAGCCAATCAACTATGAGCTGTCAAGCTTCAAATAACATTTCTTCCTCCACACCTTGAAGCAACCCTCCTCCTCCCCAGCTCCTTTCCATGATGTCTCATCTCAAGTCCTCTGCATCAGTGTTGACTCCAAAGGGACTTCATGCTGGCCCAAAGTATTCTTCTGACTTGCTTCATGTCCTCCTTCATTTATTATGCCCCCTGGGTTGAAGCAGCTAAAAAAGTGTGTGTCACAATAAATTCATTTTGCATTTTTCATTCTTGTTTAGTCTCTCTTGGTTAAAATAACTTCCTCGTGGCATGTGTGTTTAGGAAGAGGAAATTCAATTCTGTGTCTTAAAGCACTTTTGTCACATATGCCACAAGAGCATGGGGCTGGTGATAGACAATAAACCTTGATCTACCACCATTCCAAAAATCAAGGATGATCAGACATTTATCTTTGCTTTGGGGTTTTATTCATCTGAATTTTCCATTTACGTGACATTTGCTATCTTTGAATCAGTCTGCCTTCACATACCCCTCTGCTCATGGAGTCAAGAAAAAAGAGCAACATGCAATATAACAATACCAGGGAGGTGGGTGGGAAAAGATAGTATGGTGGAGTAGATGATCTTAGCTGATCAGATAAAGAGAGTGATGAGGAGAAGCTGGCAAAAAAAGAAAAGATTACCAGATAGAAGCAAAATAAGAGGGAACCAGAAGGGGATCTAAAAGCTAGATGGTCTAAGATGATAAAAGAAATGCTTATAGATTGATGGGCATGTAGGTAAGATTTTTATGTGTGTACCTGTGCTAAGTTTGGCTGTTTTTCAAACTCCGAATACCTGCATGACTAAAACTCTGAATCATCTTCAATTGCTGCTATGCTCCAAGCAGAGCTAATTTCAGTGTCGTGTTTGGCACAGCTTGACCAACGCATTCATTTTGTTTTATTTTGTACATGCACTCCCTTGTACTCCGTTGCTTTGTGCTCAGTTTCACATCCTGCCTTTTGGTATTTTTTTTTTTGTCTGTGCATCCTATTATGCTTTTCCTTTAGTCATTTCTCATTAGACTGTTGCAACTTGTGACCCTTTGTGAATGCTTTCTGCCAGAAAATTGACAAAAGTCTTGTACTTACTGAAGGTTTCTGAAGGTTCTCATTTTTCTTGTGTGTTACAGTGTCTCTCCACAAAAGTAATGGTGGGAAGTATTGCTGTTTGGTGTTGCACATTAATACAAGCCTAAAAATATGTATGTTTTGCTTTCAAAAATGCTAATATTACGAAGCTTGATATATATTTTTTTTCATTCTAAGCCTCTTAGGACACCAGATTCTCGCTTGTCCGGCATCACAGTCTTGGTTGGAAAGCTCAGTGAAGGATTACAGCTGCAACAGAAGGGTGGCAATCAATCAAACAAGCATGAGTGAATGTGTGGAGGAGGGGAATCTTTTTCCTGTCACTCACATGTTTCACTCTATAGACTTACTTCAGCAAGGATTGTCATGTTACGCCTAACCTAAAAATTATTTTTCTCTTTGAAGGTTCCTTTTTTTTTCTATGTCTAACCATCACAAACTCACATTAGCAATGCAATTTGCTAAATACACATGCTCCATTTTTGTGCATGCGGAGAGATGGGTCAAGTCTATCAATAATAACAGTCTGTCAGACAGCATTCAAGCAACATTTAAGCTTTCTTCTGGGACTGCTAATAATGGAAGCATTGATTTTCTTTTCCCACTACTGCTAAATGCTATCATGTAATAACATTGTAATTAGTTGCCTACTTTAAGGATTAAAACTTACCTTCAAGACACTCAAGGAAAAATCAGATTTTTTTTTTTTTTTTTTTTTTTTAATTTATGTTATTTTTCAAAGTGAAATAGGTTCAAATTAAATGAATCTGTGAAATTCTTTGAATTTTCTGATGATAGAACGAAAGGAGACAAAGATAATTAAAGACGATATGTATTTTTTTTTATTACGTATTCTGCTAGCTGATCACCACTTTTTTAATCTGAATTTATTTTCAAATTCTGCATTACATCCTGGTTTGTCATCATGTTTGGCAAGGCTAGTTAGTAGAACAATTAACACTAGTCATCATACAGTTCTTTGCTTTTAATCGCTAAACAAAAATATACATTTCATGAACATATACATTTTAGCATACAATTCATATAATGTGATCCTTATTGATTTTTTAAAAAATGTGCATGTTCCTGATATTATGATCAATGTGCCATTTTCTTCAGGAGACCAGCCCCAATTATCCTATCATTATTTTAGTATTATTTTATCTATTATATTGTATATTATATTTATATGATTATACAATTATCCTATTCCCTAAATATGTCTACAGGACTGTGTTTTAAGACCACATATAAACCAATTTAAAGTTATATATCAATTAACTGACTATTGAAAAACGTTGAAATCCCCTGACAAGTTGGCACCCTGAAGGCTAAATAATAATAAAAAAACATCTAAAAGATGATAAAAATGTCTAATAATAAACACTACAGTACAATGAGTGGCCTAACTTTATTTGCCAGCTGCAGGCACTTTTATCTGCATATTTTTACACACAAATAATTTCCAAAAAATAAAATTCACTAAATTCTTATATTTTAATCCTGAAATTATTAACATTAAGGGTTCTATTGTCTGTTTATTGCAACAACTGCTTCATTAATTCATCTTAGGGTGTTATCTTTTTTTTTGTTTGTTTTTTAGTTAGGAGTACAAATACTTCCTATTGAGTTTAATGTCCTGTTTCCAAAAGTTTTCCATCTGCAGCAGAGCACAGGTTCAGCAGCTGCCTTTCTTGCTGGCTTTCAGAAAATTCCTTTTGTCTTTCTTCTCTGCCTACTTCGTTGTGTCACATCTGCTGTTTAATTTAGGCCTTCATCTGTGAACCCCATTCAGAACAAACGGACTATTTGTCTGACATTACCGACTACTGTTCTCTGTGTGTCTCACTTGTAACCTGTCATTGTTGAAATTCCAGCTTTACCAGAAGGTTTATCTTTGTTAAAACAATTTTGGCCTCAAAAACACAACATTACTTTGCAATACTCCATGGTGTTTAGCTTGTTTGCACATTGTCTCCTTTTGTTTGGACCAAACTTGATTTTTACAAGGCTATTTTTGTTGTTCAGAAATATTGTTATTAATATATTAACTTATGGTGGAACAAATCACATTATAAAATCTTAGATATATTTAAGATGTATATAGGACATATACATTAAGTACAAACAACATTTCAAGTAACTTTTTACAGATTTAAAGTAGACAGATTTTTCATTTTTTATCTTTTTTTTCACAATTTAACTTTCAGAAACGATTGGTACTTGAGTTCTAAAGTTAAAAAAAAAGAAAAAAAAGTAAGACTTAGAAAAACAACAAAAGGTGCATGTAAATATGCACAACAGGGATTCTTTGGATGACATCTTGCAGTTGACAAATACAAAACAAGACAGAATATTTGTGCTTAGCGACGCATTCTTTGTTTGGATCCATAGTCAGTATGGTAAATGCAAATGCTTTGACACTGGCATGATAATTATTCCTGTATGTCAACAAATTCTTTGTTTACAATTCACCTAGACAACAGAGTTACCGGGACTAGGTATGCATATGGCAGTTAGGTTTGAAGCTTTATTGAGGTACACCGACATTTAAATGCCATATCCTTCCACCTGCTGCGGTGCGGCTGTCAGTGGCCTTGGTTTATTTTTTTGATGCTAGTAGATGGCAAGTGACATTCTGTTAAGTGATGCTTTTTACTTAATCTTTTCCTTTATCTCCTCTCCAGTGTGTGTGTGTAAACATACACAATATGTTTGTGTGTATACGCAGCATGTAAATATGAACGTATATTGAGAAGTAAAGGTGTCCTTCCCTTAGGCCTGTGCGTGGAAGTGACTGTAGAAGCTTTTAATATTCACACCTTGTCAGAATTATTTGACTTATTTCACAGTCGCACAGCCATGCAAAGGACACATGTCATGGGTTGCTAAACAACCCTTGCAGAGATAAAAAGAGTGGGAAATGAGATGGTGAGAGGGACCGTGTGGAGGAAGTAATGGAGTAAGGGTTGATGGGGTAGGGGGTCTTCTAATTCTCATTTCCTCTCCTTAATCCCCCCCGTCACTCCTTTTCTCCCCTACTCTTCCTTTCACTGTCTCTCAGTAGCACAAAGAATCGTTTTTAATGGTTGGTCAAATAATGCATCCCCCCCCATAGTGGGTGGAAGGAGTAGGGTTTATGTTAGCTGTGCTAGCGTTAAATGTGTGTGCATGTCATGTGTGTATTTTAAAGGGTGAGTTGGCCTACTTTGGTCCAGTAGGACTCTGTGTTCACACTGTCCATAGCACCACATTATATGCTTTTCATTGCAATCAAATTGACACATTTACTCCCCCTAGACAATCCATGTACACAAGTGGCAGACCTTTTTTTATAACAATGCAGATGCAGTTTCAGGAAAGTGCACATTTGTTTGTGTGTCAAGCTTTTTGGACAAAAGGAATTAAGAATATGTGTCAGTAGGGAGATTGATTCACAAGATTGAAAAATAATGTGACTTTTTGCTGGACATTCAATACTGCTTTGCATTCAATATGGAGATTAAAAGGGATTTCTGTGTGGATAAAGGCATGTAAGCACATTGTTAGATATGCAAAATGTATTATTAATTAAGCTTTGACGCAAAGTGAGTCAAACAATATGCAAAGACACAGCCCACATATGTGAAAGCTTCTCTGCTTGTAAAAGTACAGGATTTTGCAAGGAAAGCTGGGACGCACCATAATTACATTTAAAAATGAGCATGTATCCAGCTATCACAGATTTGATTGCACTTTTGTCTGTGTTGATTTACATTTAGTCAAAAATGTCTGATTTTTTGTCTTTAGGTCATTGTTGAAGTTGATATGTCAATATATATATGCCTGATAAAGCAAATATATGATGGAGAGAAATGCTACTCTGTAATGCAGATTACAAGGATTTTTTTTTTTTTATCTGAGATACATAAATGTATGTTTATTGCTTGAATTTGAATTATTGTATGGATAATTGTTGGAATTCACCTTCGACTTAAGAGGATAGAAATGTGTAGGTGACTAGCTTCGTTAAACAACATCTTTTGACTGACACTTTAAAAAACATTAAGCTAAAATAAATGAAAATGTTACAGTGTGATCATGTGGCGAAATGGTTCATACTAATGTTTTTGTTGGAAAGTTCCTGGTTTTACTTACTGGGGCCTTTTTTTGTTGACCATGTTTTTGGTATTCTGAGTTGGATTTTTCCAGGTCCTCTGGCTTCATTGTCTAAACACATGGTTAATGTATTAGAAATGCTTATATTTACTGTAGGTGTGATTTTTTTTGTCTTCCCTGTGATGAGCTGTCCAAGGTCATGGTTGTAGCCAAATGTAGTCTGGGATACACTTCAACTCTTTTTAGGAGATGAAGGGTTCTAGCTACTGATCTGACATGTATTCATAAACACCTGTTCTGTTTGACCACCTCAAAGTGGGTCTGATCATTGATCATTGATTTGATCATTTATGCAGCATCTATTTCTACTTTTTGATTGTCTTTTTGGCTGTAGGTAAACAAATTTGAAAAAGTCTCTATGTTTACCATCCAAGTGCCCTACATTAGTAATGGAAATGAGCCAAAGTTGGGCATAAAGCCAGTTTTGAGTTTGAGTTCATTTGAGTTTTTCACATTCAGTAGAGGCACTGTCAAAGTCTAAGCTAGACATTTGATGGTGTTTTTTTATGTATTTATTTACTTTGTATCATCAGCTGAAATAGATAATCTAGTTTTTAATTAAATGTAAAAAAAAAAAAATTCAAACGTGCTTTCAAAAATGTATTGCCTTGACTTTGACTATTATTATGTCATAAACAACAAAATTTTATTTGACTAATGTGAGTTTATATATATATAGATATATATACACATATATATTTATATATATACGCACGCGCACACAGACACCCACCGGCTTGCAAAAGTATTCATACCCCTTGAACCACATTTTCTCACATTATGACCACAAACATAAATAGATTTGACTGGAATTTTATGCGATAGACCAACACAAAGTGGCACACACTTGTGAAGTTGAAAAAAATATATTCACAAGTAAAATTTTTTTTTAACAAATAAAAAACTGAAAAGTGCAGTTTGCAAAAGTATTCGGCCCCCTTTTCTCTGAGTGCATCTAATTGCCTTCAGAAGTTTCTTGATGATTGATGACTGATCAAATGTTGACTTAATGACTTAATAGAGTCCACCTGTGGGTCATTTAATCCTACAGCAGTTTAGTGACAGTCTGTGATTTGTCAAGAGAATATTGGGGAGAAACAGCATCATGAAGTGAAAGGAACACACCAGACAAGTCAGTGATAAAGTTGTGGAGAATTTTTATAGCAGGGTTAGGCTATAAAAAGATTTCCCAAGCTCCCAACATCCCACAAACCACTAATCAGTCCATCATCCGCAAATGGAAAGAGTATGGCACAACTGCAAACCTACCTAGACATAGTTGTCCACCTAAACCAACAGGCCGAATAAGGAGAGCACTGATCAGAGATGCAGCCAGGAGGCCCATAGTGACTCTGGATGAAATGCAGAGATCTACAGCTCAGGTGGGGGAATCTGTCCATAGGACAACTAGTCGTGCACTGCACAAATCTGGACTTTATGGAAGAGTGGCAAGAAGAAAGCCATTGTTAAAAGAAAACCACAGAAAGTCTCATTTGCAGTTTGCCATAAACCATTCGAGTGACCCAGCAAACATGCGGAAGAAGGTGCTCTGGTCAGATGAGACCAAAATGTAACTTTTGGCCTAAAAGTGGTGAAAATCTAACACTGCACATCACTGATGTTGTAATGTACTTGTGGATTTTACAGACAGAGACAGGACTTTACTTTGAGAAAAAAAAAAAAAATAGACATTTGGCTCATAGTCAGCAGATGCCCTGCTGATGCAGTCTGGGAGTATCAGCCTTCCTAAATATTTGTAGAACCTTCAACGATTTGTAAGGAGTTTGTGAATGTACGCACGAGATTTGATGTTGAAAGGAGTTTAGGAAATTTCCTAGTGCCTTTGGCGCATTTGGTTCCTGGGTTTGCACAGAGGGGACCGTGACCCGGAGCACAAAAACCATAGAACATATATTGAAGACGCAGCGCACTGTCTGTGTAGCCAAACGAAGAGCAATCTCTGTGAAACCCATGCCGGAGTCTTAACGTAACATGAAAAGTGCGAGAGGCACTCACACAGCATCCGGTCCAGTCCGGCCTTTTGCGGTCTGGCCTCTGCGGCGCTCCATTTCCATTTTGTTGGCTTCAAATCTTTTCCGGACACCGGAGCTGAACTGTAGCACTTTATTGTGAAGTTGGAGCATTTTTCAGAATAAAACCTATTTTTCGCTTTGTTGTATTTGACACGGGAGTCTCAAAGTGTGTGGTAGAATTTCGGCCATATAACACCATAGACTACGAGAGGCTGATCACAGAGATCCAGAACTACCTCGTCCTTTTTGATACAACACATTCTTTGATAAGGATAACGACAAAAAGGACAGAGCCTGGGCTGAGATATCGCAGGCTGTTGGACTTGATGGTGAGTTTGTGTAATATAGACATTAACACTCAGATTAGAAACTCAAGAAAAGTATGCTAATCTTTTTAAATCCATTGATTGAAGGCGAGTCACACAGAAAAATAAATGTTGTGAATATACTCCTACTTGACTGTTCACTCTGAAATACGATACGAATCCTATTTTATAGAGTAAGTGAGAGATGAAGAAAAAAAATAAAAACAATTTGCAGTGTGAATGCTGACTGTTCTTTTTCTGTGAGCAGTTTTAAACAGTGCACTGTGCTCTTTGTCCTGATTGGCTGTTGATCTTGTCAATCAAACTCTTCTGTGCTGTGTCAGCTGTACAGAGACGTGGTAGATGTGCAGTTTGCCAGAGTTACATAAACCTTTGATTGTGATCAGGTCTTTGTTTTCATTTTATAATACTGGACTTAGTTTTCTATGAAGGTTTGAACTTTGAGAACTTAAAGAAGAGAGAAATATGTGAAAATGTTAATTCTGTCGGTTATTATTCAAGTGTATAAAGAGTGTAGTGAGGGATTTTACTGCCTGAAACATTTGTAATCCTTCTTAGTATATTTCACATATGGATTATTTATGGAAGGTATCTCTCGCAATAAAAGAGGAAACGCTGCATACTATTTTAAATGGGCTTACACATCAGAAATCTGGAACACCAAGACAGACATTTAGATCCACTCAGACATGCACATTCACATGGTAGATACCCTGATTTTACTTTTTTGTTGATGTTTTGTTAAAAAGTTTCATGTAAATGCAAATAGAGATTGAACCACTAACAGTTGGTTTCTCCATGAAGTTTTAAGTGTTTGGAATCCACACATCGACTTTGAACCTGGCTAAGAACAGGTTGACAAATACATAAAAGATAGTCATTTCAACAGAGCCCATCTATGAATAAAATACTTTAGACTGTTTGAGACAGGGACAAGAATTGTGGAGTCAGAGATGACATGTACACAGATACAGGTCAGCTGAAGGAATGAAAGAGCTCTCTTTCCCGAGGAAGCCTCAGAGCGTAGTGAAATTGCGATCTTTTAAATTATCCAGCCTTAAGCTCTACAAAAAAAAAAAAAAAACAAAGCTTTTGAAGAACAATCTGGAGCACAAAAAGGGGGAGCACCATCTTTCCTCTTTTCTTGACTATACCTCACAAACCACTCAGTGAAGGCACAGGGCTGTGACTCTGATGAGCTCTGGGTGTTTTTGTTTGGGCATTACAGCATGGCCACTCAGAATCAGAATTTCTGGGTCTGTCACTTAAATTTTGCTGCTCTCCTGGAAAAACTGGGTTTACTGTTCATTTTTGGAAATTGTACTTTCAAGGTTACAGCAGTATGATACTTTTTGGTGTTGTCAGGGTATATTGTAATATTTGAAACCTCATTTAAAAGCCAACATCCTCCTCTAAGTTTTTAGGGCTTTCTTCTAGCAAGTAATTATCCAAACAATCTAGTATTCATCATGTAATTTCTTAGGACTCACCTTGAGTAAACAGAAACGAAATGTTGACAGATCTTAATGAATTACACTACATCTAATGTCGGATCGGCGTCTTTGAAACACTCAGAGATGTTTGTGACAATTACCAGGTTAAACTGAAAACTTGAGCTGAAGTGAAGTTAATATTACGATACAATATTGCTGTTTTCAAGTCAAGAACAAATCCTCCATTACTAAGCTGTTAGGTTACACGTGGTTTTAGAGTGCCCATGTGTTCCTGCATTTCCTTCTATCATCTACCCTCTCTATGTCCCTCCAGTGCTCTCTTTGTGTTTGTCTTTTTAACAGAGAGACTTGCTTTATGTCCATTTGCTACAAGTTGTATTGTGTTACTGACAGGCTGTGGTTCCATTACATTCTTAAAAATCAGATCAGATCCTGGAATGATGGGAGAAAACAAACAGTTCAAACCAAGAAAGACCATTTACTTGAACAAGTTTAGTATAACACTGGTATTGGCAAATGAGAAAAAAATAAATGCTTTGAGAGGCTTTTTGGGAGACTGCAGTCATTTTGTAAGGTTTTTGTGACCTATGTTTCATTATTTTATTTATTATTTATATCAAAACCAACAAATAAATTTGAAAACAAAAATGAATGCTGATTGTTTTGATGAAGAACAACGTATATTCTAGGTCAGGGGTCAGTAATGTTTATGACATGAAGTGCCAATTTGAAATTTTCTCCTTAACAACTGTGCAATCACCAACTTAAGTACAACTTAATACAAAGAAATACAAAAAACATTTCAAAAGTATATGAAATGTTTTTTCATTCACAAATAGCAGGTCAAATAGCTTTTTGTCAGGGAGTTCCCTGACAAAAAGATGTTGTATAATGAATGTGTTGTGTAATCAACCTTTATAGGAATTTTTTCAGTTCAAATAGCCCCCTTCCTTATCTGCTAAAGACAGCATATTGTAAAACCCCCTCATCCTAGTTTGGGAAGGAAATGGGTGATAAAACACAGAACAACTGTTGCAAAGAGGTAAAAAGGTCATCTATAAACCATAGCTTAAGTTAACATTTAAAAACACATTTAAACAATGATAAAAAAGTAAAGACATTTTTTTCACACTTTTTTAAACATATTTTGACATTTACTTAAAAAGTGCTTTCATAACAACATTGCAGAAGGAAAACAGGCCAAAGTTGAAAAAGTATTGTAACTATGTTTGTTTGAAACAAAAAAAAAAATACTGCATTTGTGGTATTTCATACCTACAGCAATAGGATTAGATATCTCAGAACAAAATACCATCAATATTTCTAAGAACTCATTATACATGTCTGCCCCCCCCTACAGTAAATGGAGTAGGGATTTGCTGTAGTATTAATTCTAAAACTTGTTTAAATTTCATATTGGCAAAACAGAATGAAAGTCGGAGTCTATCCTGACATTGATTGTTTTTTATTCAAGAAACTAAGACACTGAACTAATCAAACAATCAAGCAAGCTTTATTTATTAAAAGCACTTAAAAAGTTAAAAACAGACAGCCAAATACAAAAAAGAGGAAAAAAACTAAAACCAACCCACCCTTTTGCCCCCCTTTCCTCCCTTTTATTCACACATACACCTGATTTCCACACAACGCATACAGGCAGGAAAACTGACTGGAGTTATAAAAAAAAGGAAGTAAGACTCGGCTCTGCTGTGAGGAAACAATATATCTGGACTCTCTTATACCAGGAGCAGATCAGCCACAGAACATCACCACAGCTCCCACCCAAACCAGGGTCAACTCCACAGCAGTGAGGCTGTAATGTTGAACCCCAGCCTCCCCAGCAAGGCCGAGCACGAGGTCAATAAACACAGAGAAAGCCAGCAAGTCCTGGTACAGAAGATCCCCATGTGGAAACATAACTTGCAATGCCAAAAATATGACCAAAAAACAGCCGTTCAGTCATAAACGTGAAATAGCTTGCGGATTTACTTAGCAATTTTCCCAGTGATGCACGCGCTCACATTCCATTCACAGACACGTGCTCATTTCATACTAACCAGCTACCATTTCCGAACACACGGGAATTATTACAACGTTTTCATTTCGCAGCGGCAAACGTATTTTCTTTTGTTTTTTTCCTATTTTTCCTGTTTGGACCCTTTCCTTATGATGCTACAAGGGAACAAAGATCATTGAGTAGAGATTGTCACTCTTTACAAACCCGAAAGATACGAGTAGATGACAGATCAAGTTCTTATTGTTGTCACACTCCTGCGTGCCACTGTTTTTCCCGCTGCGTGCCAACCTGTGGCACACGTGCCCTAGGTTGTCGACCCCTGATCGAGGTTGTCAACTTTTTTGTAATAAAAAAAAAATAAAAAATCCCTACGGCGTTAATTGACATTTAAGTTCTGAAAAAAAGAAAAATAGATATAAAAATAATTTGTCCTGAAAGTACCTATCGCATGAGTTATTATTAGAATTTAATTAAATAATCAAGAGTTTTAAACAGCTAAAGCATTTCTGTCCTTTTACCTTCCGTTTCATTAACCTGGGATTAAATGAAGCTTAAATGACATGTTGTGCCCCCTTGACTAAAACCAATGTCCATCCAAATCATTTTTAACATGGCACTTACTAAAGCAGTCATACTCTGCTCACTCTTCTGCTGCTGTAGCATGCTCGCAGCCACTTCTCTCATGTGACTCATATAGCCTTTGAAAGCTGCTCTCCCTGCTTGGTGCTTCCTGGTGGGAAGTGAAGAGGTCGAGGCCTAGACACCAAACATCCATGCTGTGTATTCTCTGCATTCAAATATAATCTGTTCCACTTGAGCTGGCAGATTGAAATACAGAGAGATTCAGAAAGCTATTTGAACCGTATGCACGGTGGGCCACTTGTGAGCTATACTTAGTAGTGATGTGCCAAGAAAGAGTAAAGGTCCAAGGATTTTGAAACATAGTTACAAATATAAAAAAAAACATAAATTAATCTTTAGTAATGCCTAACTGCTTTTTCATGGAAGTTAGTAGACAAAAAATGACTACAGTTGAAACTAAACAAAGTATATTGCTGTTGTGTATGTAACACAATTGCTTCTACACTATTTATTTCTGTGTGAGCTAAAACAAAATTTCCAAGCGGTGCTGTTATTTACTATTCATTACATCTTGATATTTTGACCCTCTCAGTTTGGTAATGATGGTTTGCTAACAAGTTTTTCTTTCATTTTAGTAAAACAACATTTTTTTCTCAAAATCTCTTTGAGATTTGGCTTTGCCTTTACTCATTTCAGTAAACGCATCCTGTTTTTTTTGTCTTTTGTTACACATAAATTGGCAGATTTACCATATTTTCCATTTCAAAAGTTGCTGGTTGGAGAGAAAATGGTTGAGAACAAACGCTTGCAAGTCGCTGAAACCAAAAAAAGGAAAAGAAAAAGAAATTAGCCTTATTGCTACATGGAAGCTTCGTCTATAAATCTCATTTACAATACATGGAAGACATGGATGATGTTGAGAGATCATTCATTCATTTTCCAATCCGCTTTATCCCTTTCGGGGTCACGGGGTTGCCGGAGCCTAACCCGGCTACTCATGGGCGAAGGCAGGGTACACCCCTGAGCTGGTCGCCAGTCTGTCGCAGGGGCTACAATCACACAACCATGCACACTCACATTCAGACCTAGGGACAATTTACAGTGACCAATTAACCTATGAAGCATGTTTTTGGACGGTGGGAGGAAGCCGGAGTCCCCGGAGAAAACCCACGCATGCACGGGAAGAACATGCAAACTCCACACAGAAAGGTCCCCCAGCCAGGACTTGAACCGGGAACCTTCTTGCTGTGAGGCAGGAGCGCTAACCACTGCGCCACCGTGCAGCCCGTTGAGAGATCAGGTGTTTTTATTTTGAAGAGCTCTTCAAAGGCATTGATAATCATGTCTTCATGTCTGCGTCCATAAGCTTTTTGAAAGATAGTGAGGTTCACCATCTACTGAAGGAGCTACATCTGATTGACAGCCACTTTCAGCGGCACTTCCATCTCTCTGTGACCCGCTTTGACGACTTGCTGTCTTGGATTAGTCTGTGGAGGGAAAAAATAAAAGAAAAAATAAAAAGAATAAGATTAGAGGAACTTTTTATTTTTGTCTAGATGCAAATAAGAAAAATATCCAAAAGTTCAGGCTGAGAACAATGTTGGCTCCACCCGCTGATCAGGTTGAGCGCTGCATTCTTTCTCTGCATTGCTGTCAGTAGCAAATACTGATGGACACACCGACAGTGCTCTCTAATGCTTGTTAGCGGGAGAATGACAAACATATGAGCCTTTTTTATTTTTTATAAATCATGTATAAGTCGCACCTAAGTATTCATCACACTCCCGGCAAAACTATGCATAAATCTGTGACTTATACAATATTTTTTTATTTGAAGGATTATCAAGTACAAGGTATACTTAGACTAGCAAATAACGGGAAAAAAATTGAAAAGCTATCAATTTAAAAGCTAATAGGAAAAGTACTACAGGTATACATGGTATTATGCAGATAGTATTACACACATGACCATTGTAAGGTCAAGCAGAATTGAACAGCATGCTTTCAGTGGGACAATTCAAATTCTGCTAAAACGATTTTGTTTGCACTGGAGCTTAACATTGGTCTTAAACTTTATACACAGCAAGTTCAATGAACTGTTGTTGTTTCTATACCGTTAACAAATTAGTGAAGAGAAAATGGTTGAGAACAAACACTTACAAGACCTACAGTAGACTGCAGTTTACTAGAGGTGATGGAGGCAAGCCACTTTCTTTGGCTTTCTTCTGTACGTTCTTTTTGGTGTGACTGAGTCACCTGCTTTATTTTTCATCTAAATTTCCTTTTCCAATTGCGTGGGAATGGATGGCCTAATTTTAAACTGCAACATGTTTTACCATCCAGTCTATGCCGTAATCTTTATTGGAGTATATCAGCATGTGACATGCTGACAGCCTGATAAAATGAGCCAGAATTAGAGGGTCGACTGAAACAGACGGATACAGATGGGTAATCAAACAGATGGATGAAGCAGCAATAAGGAATGCATGCAGCCTCACTGCTTGGTGGATATATTGTAAATACCAGACTGGCTAAAATCCCTCAGCGGCTGTCTGATTACATTAGCTGGCCGACTGGGTGGACGGTTTGACCAACTGGATAAACAGTTAAATATTCTAAATGCTGCTTGCTTAAAAATACTTTTTTAAACATAAATGTCAACCGGCCATAGGATCAGTGTGCTTGCCTGATTAAGAGAGATGAAAAGAGCAGAAAGTTCACGAGAGGGAGGGGATTGAGGTGCAAAGGGGGGAAAGAAATGGGTAAACACAAAGGTGAAACTGAGCTGCATGGGGGAAATGGAATCTTGTTCGTCCATCGATGCAGCGACAGCAAGACGATTGATTCTTATCACCTGTCTGAATGACTGACTAACAATCTTGTGTGTGAGTGCACATGCATGTGTGTGCTTTTGTGTGTGTTTGGATTGACTGTGTGGGCATTGATATAGTTTAAAGACCCACTTTGATCATCTTTTGATCTATTGTAAAAGCGTTCCTGGTGGTCTTTTGATTACATTTATGCTGTTTTTGGTAAAAAAAAAAAAAAGGGCCGCCCAGTGTATTTTCTACATCACAAATAAACTATTTTTTTAAACAGCATTTTTTTCATCTGCTCCTAATTCCCAATAATTTGAATAAAGAAAAGCTCAAAATTGAAACTTTTAGTTTAATTTTCATAATGTCTTCCATCATGAGAGAAATGCCTCAGATGGTAAAAATAATTTTTTTTATTGGAGTGGGCCTATAAGATCACTACTTAATCATATTCTGAAATTGATAGAAAAAAGAATAATTTTAATTCTCAGGTTAATGAACATACATTGTTCTGAAAGTCAGTTTAAATAATTTGGCATCTTACACATGTATCTCTATAAGTCCCGATTCAGTGAACACTGAATCAATAATCTGCTTCAGCATATATAACAATGTACTAAATAGGAATAGCAGGAATCTTTTGTAAAATTTTGTAAATTATTTCTTTACTGTCAGTGCTCCTTGGCAATTCATCTTTATTTCTCTGCTAATCTGTTCTTTAAGAAGAATGTTACCATATTTGCAAGGAAAATGTATTTGCATGAGGAGCAGTAGAGCTGAGGATGTGAGTTGCATCCATTGGCAGCTGCCTCTGACTGGATTTGAGCTTCTGGCACTCCCTGTAAGCAGAAGCCCTGCTGCAGCAGTTAGTAGGTGTCTTCTCCAAGTGTTTGCATGTTGGATTTGACAAATCCGAATAGGGTTATTGAAAAGGGGAACTTTAATTGCTGCATTTAATTTTCCTGAATTATTTAAAGTGAGCCCTTGGGTACCAAATATATTTTTTATGGAGACTTTCAGTCAAGATTTGCAGGATGATAAGGCTGACAATTCAAACAATCAGGAAAGTCTGAACATAGCAGACCCCCTGTCTCATGATGCTGCCAGGAAACTTGTCATGACTGTCCTTTACCATTACTGGTTGGATCGTAGGGTTAACATGTGGACACACCGCAGAGGAGGCACTGCTGATTGCTGTAACTATAGTTTACCATCTTTTGTGAAGGCAGCTTAACGTTGTGGGCAGCATCTCATTCACTGGAAAAAATTAGATTTGTCATCATTCAAAATAATCTCAGCAAAGACAGTGGTTTCCCACAAGGATTGTTTGAATGCTAGTTTAGAGCAGAAGCCTGACTTTGCACTGGTAATTTGTTTTTTCACTGATTCCTGCCCCTCAAAACAGGTTTTTAACAAGACTCAACTCATCATTAAACTGGTGTAATTTACAGCTTAAAGACCAACAGCAAAAAAAAAAAAAAAAAAGTGTTTTTGGTGTTTTTAACATGCTCTTTTGGCATTTTTCCAGTGATGGAGAATATATATAAAGAACATTTGAATTAGACATGGATTACATCAACCAATCTAAGCAGAAATAATGCAAAAAAACAAAACAACAGGCATTAAAAGCTATACAAAGACATATCAAACACAGGATAATTAGTCCTTAAAATAAATAAAATATGCATACCTCCACATACGCTAGTAAATAACTCAATTATTACTCTCAATTATAAAATAAACATATTTGCTCTTTTGCATATAGTTCATGACACAAGGAAACTATTAAATATTAAGGTTGTCAAAAAGAGTTCAGCAGATTGTTTGAAACGAAGTGGGAGGAAACCAACTTATAGAATCCACATCTGCTTTGCTTTACTTAACCTTTATTTATTTATTTTTCCTTCACTTAAATTATCATTATCCGGTTCTTAACTTCTAATTAGGAACCGGATAATACTTTACCAACACAGATTCAGGTCATTAAAAATCTCCAAGTATTAATAAATCATATGAAAAAGATTACGTACATAATGATTATGATTATGTATATAGACATAATGGACATAATAGACATAACATTATTTTCTTTATTTCAAAAATAATAACATATGCAGATCAAGAAACAAAAAAAATGTCCAGATTATTTGTTATAAGAAAAAATATCTAAAAGAGAATAATAAAAAAATGTATGTATATATATATATATATATATTCATTCATTCATTTTCCAAACCGCTTATCCCTTTCGGGGTCACGGGGTTGCCGGAGCCTAACCCGGCTACTCATGGGCAAAGGCAGGAGATACCCCTGGAGTGGTTGCCAGTCTGTCGCAGGGGCCACAATAACACACCCATGCACACTCAGATCCACACCTAGGGACAATTTAGAGTGACCAATTAACCTATGAAGCATGTTTTTGGATGGTGGGAGGAAGCCAGAGTACCCTGAGAAAACCCACACAATTTGTAAATATATATATATATATATATATATATATATATATATATATATATTTACATTTACAAATTACATATTGGATAATCATTAGAAATCATTCATTTAAATCACAAATTGGGCAACAAAGTGGAGTGATATTAGAAACCAATTACTTTAAAGTGTGCATGTGAACTGTAATTGTTCATGTTGATAAGTTTGTACGTGAAGACTTGGAGCCAACAGGTATGTGTGAGTGTGTGGACAGGCCCTGCCCATTTTAGACTAACATTCAC
>BSAI01000104.1:16598538-16662928 GCA_036245035.1 Adrianichthys oophorus | reverse complement strand
AAAAGGCTATCAGCTCTTATCTGTTTGCTCAGCTGTTGGACAGGACAAGTAAAAAAAAAAAAGAAACCAATTACTTTAATCATCTTTATGAAATTATTTTTAATGCTTTTTGTTTGCATTTTTGAGTATTATTTTATTCAAATTGTTATGAATCCACAGCAGATGAAAAATTGCAGTTTGAAAAAGTGCTTATTTGTGACGTAGAAAATGCGATGGGCGGGGCATACATTTCCTGCTCCAACCTCTCAGCAATGTGGAGGGGGAGGGTTTGCTCTGTGGCAGTGGTTCCCGCCTACAACTTGGAGGCAAATTTCTAATGAACTGCTGCCACTCTGCAGAAACTATGTCTGAGAAAACAACAAACGTTTTTTGTTTAGGCTAAAAACAACATAATAATAACAATTGAAAGACCACTGGGAATGCTTTGAAAATAGATCAAAAGATGATTGGAGTGGGTCTTTAAAGGTGGTGACCCGGGTCTATGTAGTCATAGTTAATGGCCACAGGAAGAGAGTGGAAACCACAGGCCCCCAATTTAGAGTGATCTAAACACTCCTTCATATTTACACCTAAATGGTGTTTTTACCTAGAACTGACTTTGATCCATGTTTGTCGGGGAAAAAAGCCGGTACTTTAAAAGCACTTGGGGAGATTCAGCTGAGTACACTAGTACTAGCACGAGGACGAAAAAAACAATTCTTCTTCGGTGGGGGCAAAAAAAAAAGACAAAATTATGCAGCCAGTAGTACATCTTTAGAGTGTGGTAACTAAAGTGTGTCATGTGGGACTGGGATAGGCAATTCCGGGTCTCGAGGGCCACATTACTGCCTGGTTTCCAACATACCATGCTCTGGCATTTTCTAATTGGCTGGACATACCTGAACCAGGTAATAAAAGTTAAATGTTTTTTCAAACTTTGTGTGTTTGAAATTTGGAAAGATCATAAGGCAGAAAAGGCTTTGCTCTGGTCCTCAGTTACAATGTGCTTTTTACAGTTGTTGCATCATTTAAATTGGGAAAAAAAGGCTGCCCAGAGACTAAAAGATTGGATAAATTGTTTGCTCAGCTACAGAGAAGGAGGAAAGTCCTCTAAGAGAAAAAGATAAAGAAGTCATGTCTATAGCCCATGCCTCTTTAATCAATAGATGTCCCATACTAGGATTTCTCTTAAGTCTTTGACCAGTTGAATTACGAACCTTGGCCTGAGGGAAAGCGTCCTTCAAGGTTCACATGTCCATGAAATTAAAAA
This sequence comes from Adrianichthys oophorus, assembly GCA_036245035.1. Taxonomy (NCBI): domain Eukaryota; kingdom Metazoa; phylum Chordata; class Actinopteri; order Beloniformes; family Adrianichthyidae; genus Adrianichthys; species Adrianichthys oophorus. The sequence goes on along the minus strand of BSAI01000104.1, from coordinate 16,661,679 downwards.
TGTAGGAGTAAAATGTGCTTCTGTTTTAATTTTTCACATTTTATTTCTTGATTGGTGAAATGCTCTTGTGGGGATGTATTGGCTGTCCCCTATGAGCCATCAAGGTGATTTATTGTAGCTTGGGATGGGGTAATTCTCTTCCTGTCTAAGAAAAAAGTGTATGAACAAGGCAAGCAGCAAGCATTGCATATTCTATAGTATAAAATGAAAAAGATCAGGTATTATCCACAAAAATTATGTGGCATATTCAGTTAGATACTTAACTTCTTGTCTTGAATTTAAAATGAAAAATTTGGAGAAAAATGGGGAATAAAGGGTTTATGTGCAACTTGCACAAAATCTAATTATTTTAGATTTGATGAATAAAAAAGAGAAGGTCTTAGAGTTGTTGGTTAAGTGGCCCTATCACAGCTCAGAAAACCTTACCAGAATAATTAAAACAAAGAGGAAATTTTGGTCACAGTAACATGATCAATCAATCAAACTTTTATAACTTCTAACAAAACGTTATGCAGCAGACCTCTGTTAAAATGAAGTTACCACTTTCAACTTACAGAATGCTTCACTCAATAAAAAAGATTTCCAGAGCAAGAATAATCTTTCCAATTTTTAATTATCTCAGAATTGCTGTAATGTTACAAATCTTGTCATGGAACCTATATTGTGTATTTGTTATGAGATACTGTATATATAATTTTGCCCCTGTAGCTGCCAGATATATCTCACTGGGGTTCAGACAGGTCTCTGTAATTTTGGATCAATAACTGAGTTTTAAACATTCAGCTTTATCATGAAGTATTTTATATTTTTCATATTTCAGAGAGAATCATTTCCCAATTGGAGCTTTAATTATGAACATGAGACTTGGTGTGAAAAAATTATAAGGTAAAGTCGTCTCTCGTTTATCACTGGTTCTAAAGGTGCATTCACACCAAACGCAATTCGCGTGGCCAATTCGTGTGGCCCACCCCTCTCTCGCCGCACCGCGAATTCACTGCTCGCCACGTGGCCGAAAATGTATTCCCTAAGCTCACCGCCTCGTTCGTGTGTGAGAGGAGCTACTACCTAATGTTGTTGATCACTACATGAAGCGGAATCTGTAATTCATTTACAATGCATGGCCTTTCAAAAACATTGGTGATCACGTATCCGTGTAGATCGTGGGTCATCAAATATAAATTAACTAATATATAACCCATCTACCCACAAAAAAAGTAATATTCAGTCATCAAATAGCCGAGCAAACACTCCTTATTACAAACTAGTACTTGTGGCAAAAGTGGTTTGTCGTGCTCTCCTTAAACTTTAATTTTTCAGGTTACAATCTTATTTTTGTTGTGTTTTACTTTTTAAATACATAGTTGTATTTTATTAAGCATAAATAATGCATAATTTTTTAAAATACATTTCTATGAACATTTTTTTTAAAACCAACAAGAACATTTAAACTAAAGGTTTCATAGACTACATTTATTTGTGTCAAACATGTATTACCAAAAAAAAAACAAAAAACTCATGACTATAAAAACAATACATTCCAATGACGTTTCAAATCCAAAGAGTGATCCTGATGTATTTAATTAATATTTATAGCAATTTGTGTTAAGTAATTTAGCAGAAAAAAGGAAAAAAGATTCAACAAACTACAAAAGTTGGGTGTGGGATTCGAACCCTGGATTCTTTCAGCGTAAATTACATTGCATGTGAACTAACCACAGCCACTACAAGAAAAACTAGCCCATTACAATGGTTTGCCACTTTATAAAGACAGCTACCCACAAAATGCTGAGTGAAGGGCTCACTCGGGTTTTCACGACAAGATTTGTTGATCCATGGATTTTTCCTCGGTTTTAAACAGGAATCATGTGTTTCTGTTGTAACATGTTTGAGCATTTAAAAATGAAACTTCACATTATTTTATGTGTTTTCAGGAGCTCGCATGCCAAAAAAGTGTGAGCACCCCTGATTTAGAGGTTCTCCCGGTATGTCTGGATGACAGCCCCTTCCGCTGTGTTTCTGTCTCTCTCTGATCATGTTTGAAGCTTGCTGTCCCGCATTAACCTGAGAGGGCAAAAATAAAAACAGGAGTAAAATTAGGGGACCTTTTTTAAATAACTGTCTTGATGAAAATAAGAAAAAACATCATACAGTTCAAGAGACCCGAGCAGACTGTCTCTCCATCCCACAAGGGATCTCTGTCTGACCCCCAGCTCATCTCCCAGTAGCCAGTAAAGTGAGCGTGACCGCTCCACCTCCATGGGCCCTGTGACAGATGTCGCCCAACAGTAGTGGGAAGGGTTCAGGAAACTCCGCTGTTCCGAAAGGGATACAGCAGGTTAAGCAAATGAATCGAAGTTCAGGAAATCCAATCCACCATATTGGGTGTGTATTTCTACCCGCTGTCACTGAAAACGTCACGTGCCCAAAGTTGAGTCCCTGATTGGTTGACACAGATGTGGCGACCTCCTCAGATATTAGATTTTTTTTACTCTGGCTCGTTGCTCACGTCACTCAATTTGCTCTGTTTTCAGATTTTTCTCGCGCCACAGAACCTCAATTCACGTCTAAACCATTGACTTTACATTAAAACTGGTCGCCTCTGCCCCGCATTCGGTGTGTAAGCATCTTAAAGTAATCTGCAATAGGTAAAATACACAAATTAGCATTACAGATGTTTTGCGGCAGTAAAACTCTTCAATAAACACTTTATAGACTTTTCTCGTACAGACGTAAACATTTCCACACTTTTCTTTCTTGTTTAAACTCTCATATAAAGTCTGCGATAGAAGATTTATTTAGATTTGGCCAACTGAATGTACTGAAGACACGGCCTTAAAGACATTGGTTGACAAGGTCAAGAGTCAATCAGGATGTGTGCATAAAAAAAAAAGTGCTTGAATTTCTGAAAATGCATTCTTTGAAGGGCATTATATTGCTTATACCATGGTCACTTACAAAATAAATAAAAATTCAATCAATTTTCAGTACCTTGTTCTTACTTTTTTCTGTTTAGATTGCTTTTTCACAAAAACAACCCTAACGGACAATTTGATACGTGGTGCATAATTTAATCTCTTACCACTTATCAGAATCGAGCATTTACCTGGACCGTGGTATAAAGAGTTATTCAAACATTTGCATTGTTGTCTAAAGATCAAAACAAACATCAAAATGGCCATGCTCTGTTATTCCCAGTACTTTCTAGGACATCTTGTCTATCAACAAAATCAATGCTAACTTCAAAATTTAATGCCATTTTTTTTTTCTTTTCTATCCATCAATAGCATTGAACCACCGTTTTTTTGGGGGAAAAGTCTGTGTTGATGCTAAAAAATCAGCAGAGAAAAGCAAGATGGAGTAAATATAACAAAATTAAGAGTAAGAAATTATTATGGTTGTTGATGTTCCAGTGATGTTAACAAAGTCTGGGATACCCAAAGTATATTTACATGGAAACCATTTTTTAAATGTAGGTTTAATTATTTATTACATTTTTTTGCTTCTCAGGTTACATTGGAAACATAACAAATGGGGACCAAATGCCACATCTGTCTACATCTGCTTTTTGAGGGAAAACAATTACAAGGATTCCTTGTTTTGCCAATGAGTCTTGATTTTCTTGTAATACTTAAAATATATAATTAGGATAGGGTTTAAATGATAGCAATGTCCCTTGTATGTACAGCTTTTCACATCCAAGCCTCATCAATTCCTTTCTTTTATTTACTCTTCAGCAAGATTTGTTTAAAGCATTTGATGAATTGAATTAATATAAATAAAAAGTCTAATCTTATGTTTGCATATTATTATTACATTTAGACCAGTCGTACATCTGATTTTATGGGATTTTTAAGCACTTGGTATGAAGTGTGTTCACAAGGAAGCTTTTGCTCCATGCTGGTGAAAACTGAGCACTTTTAAAATATGCAGTTTCATCAAGTCACCACTGGAGGCATACTGCAAAACTAGTCAGAACCAAGTAACTCCTGTATTAAAACACCTAGGTTTCCATCCATCCATCCATCCATCCATCCATCCATCCATCCATCCATCCATCCATCCATCCATTCATCCATCCATCCATCCATCCATCCATCTACTCAGCCATAGCTTACAATAACAGAAATACATTATAGCCAAGTTACTGATTAGTTAATGAACTGGAGTTTCCACTTGACTGATAATATGACTTGTGTCTATTATTGTGTTACAGGACTACAAAAGCATCATAAAAGTAAAGGAAATAATTGTTCATGTAGATGTGCAGTATCCAGAGGAACCATAATGACACATTGCTGAAGAGTGGGAGCTTTTTGGTTTTGTTTTTAAAGGCCGTCTGGAGCTGTGCTAACATTATGTTTTAATGCCCAACACGTGTTGCTTACTTTTTACAACAGGTAATTATAAACCATCCCAACCAGGTTGATGTAGGGGGGGTTGTAAAACTGAAACAAAGCAGTTCATTGCAAGCGGGCCGTTCCTGCTTTTTGGGTAAAAGTGGTTTAGCATTCATGCTATTACCCAACACTTCCCTGTGCTTTTATTTTAAACCAAGTCTAACTATTATTTAAGGCTGTGCTCACATATGTGACCTCCCTGCTGCCAAAATAAATTATACATCAAATTAAATAAAGATAACCCCCCCACCACCACTTTTGGTCACCTTGAAAAGAGAATCAAGAGCAAGAGCACCTGTTATATATGTTTAGTAAAAACTATTGATATGTAGGTGGCATAAGATGTCCTATATCTGACATAAATGAAGGACATACCAACACAGAAAAAAGTGTATTAAAATGCTTTCAGAATGAGGATCAAAAACCTCCTCAAGTTCTAACCTTAGCTTGCATACATTAATACTGTCCGTGCCGAGAGGAAAAACCACACTTTCCGTACAAAAGCATTCTCCAAAACTGCCAATCTTAAAAGTCATGCTTGTAGATTCAATGCTGTACCCTTTAGTGTTGCAGGTGCATGGGTGTATTTTTTACCCATCCAGAGGATTTTCTGCAAGCAGGAATTATTTTAACAGCAAAAAATCCTTTTCATATATGGACATAATATTTTTTGCAACAAGATTACATGGGTGCATCTCATCATTTTCACAGCTGCAAAACAACTTAACACCTCCATTAAACATAATGTTCCCATTTAAAATAGGATTTTATATGTTCATATTATAGGACAAAATTATTTTCATAAAGCAAGACTGTCCGATTTGGAGGCAATCTGGAGCCCTTGCTCAGAAACGTGGCTCCACACACCGTTCCTGGACGATAGATAGAACATAGATGGAAGTGTGGCTCAATGGTTGCTTCTTGCTGTAACAATGCAAAAAATATGTTAAAAGTTCTTAAAATATTATTGTGCATTTTTTTCCTTTTCTTTACACATACTGTGCAGGTGTTTAGAGTCAGCTTTGCTTCATTTCTTTATTTCATAGTCTTTCTAAAAATATATTTTTTGAACAGGTCAGGACTACTTGTACCTATTGTGCTTCAGCAGTACCTTAGTAATTTGGAGAATATGTTCAATGTTTTTTCTGTTATTATTTTTTCACCAAAATGCCATGATGAAATCTGTTAAGAGAAGTTGTTGATTTATTAAATGTTTTTAGGTGGTGGAATAGAACTGACATGATGATGCATGTTTATCTTTGTATTCTGTGCTGTCTGACAGATTTTATATATCATCCTTCTAAATACAGTTTTTTTTATGTCTACTGGTACTGTATTTAACACAAGTGAAAAGCCAAACCTTAATTTCTTTTTTTTGTTTGTTTGTCTTGCAGGTTGTCGGGATTCATGCTGCCCTCCCCTATAGTCAGTAGTGGATCCATATTGGCCTTGTGGTTTACCACAGATTTTGCTGTGAGTGCACAAGGCTTCAAAGCTGTGTATGAAGGTAAGAACAAGCTTTTGTGTACCTTGTTATGAGGTTGTAGTCATTTTGATAAATGTTGATAGTTTGAGGCATTATGATTTATTGATATGTTAAATGCATTTATTTGTATTTTTCAAATTCTACTGAGAACATTTTTTTTCGTTTTTTTTTCATTGCCTATTTGCTTATCGTGTTTTAGGTTTGATATCAACAATTTTAAATTATAGTTTGTTTGACTGTCTAAAGGAGTGGTCCCCAACCACTGGGTCGCGGGCTGGTACCAGTTCGTGAATCAATTGCCACTGGGCCGTGGAAGAAATAAAAATAATTTTGTTTTGAGTCCCTAATATCTTTTATTTTTAAAAATATTTTGTTTTGAAAAAATAACCAGATTCTGTTAGCTACTCTTTTGATTAGTTGAGCTGTAAAGTTTGGTCAGGGGAGCAAAATGTCTACATCTGAACGATCTTTTACTCTGAAAAATCTTTCGGTTTTGAAAATCGATCGGATTCTCTTGACTACATTTCAGTCAGTTTTTCAGTCAGTCAGCTTTTGCAGGGAGCTTTAAAGTAGTCTTACTTGTTTCTTTTTGAGTAGAAATAACCGATCTGTTGGTTACATTATGTTACTGTATTTAAGTTTTTTGAATGAGATGATCTTATAATAGTAAAATAAACTCATTTTTTTCCACTCCTGGCACAACACTAAATTAAGAGGCCTTAATTATGTTAATGTTTTTGTTTGTATGTCTATGTTTTTAATCAGTCCCCAAAATGCACACGTCAGATGACTGAATGAAATGATGATCAAATCTACTGTCAGAACTGTTTAATGTTAAGTTTAAAGCACATGTTCTTATTCAAGTATACTGTGTCTTTGTCACTGCAAACCCCAACATCCCTCATAATACATGTTCCCATCAGCTTGAAACACCATGCATGCATACACACACGCACACACACTAAAATAGTGAGTGTGTGTTAAAATGCCAGATACATTACTGAATTGTTGAAAAAGGACTTCTGTATCTCTAAGTGGTCTCAGTCTCAGCCAGAAGTACATAAGGAGAACAAACAACAACATGCTAGTTGTGAACATGTGAAATGAGCAGAACATTCTTCAGAGTTAAACCCAATTGAAAGAGGTTGAAGATTAACTCAAAAACAATAAAGTAAAAGCAAACAACAAGTGTCAAATATTGATGGGCACTTTTGTAACATTGGGGAAGTGCACAAAAGTACAATAGAACACAATTGTAGCTGTTGAGCGGTCAAAATGGAAGGATCAATCTCTGTTCCCAGGATCACATGTTCATGTCTATGTATCACAGTGTTTTTTGACAAGACTAAGAAACCCTGATTTGCTCCCAGTGGCCTGGTTAGCACTTTGTTAGAATGCATGCATGTGTTTGGGAAAGGGACTGTGGTTTGTAAAGCGCTTTGAGCCTTGAAGAAGGTGGAGAGTAGCAAATAGAAGCTATTTTACCATCTGTTTGTGTGTAACTGCGAGTACTGCACGTGGATTTGTGTGTGTTGTGTTTGTGTGCATGCTCCTTGGGTCTGTTTGGGCTTGTTCCTTGCCCCAGATGTTGTTCTCTCTCATCTAGAATTGGTGCATCTCTCAGCACTTACGTACTCAGTTTTTAAACATTATTGTCTGGTTGCCCTTAAGAAATAAACTCATGCTCAGCACAGAAGTCCCAGTGGACAATTCTAGCCACTTATGACATTCCAAAATAATGCAACATATCCTGTCTTCCAAGCCTCTGGTAGGACTGCTCAGTATTTGTCACTCATCCAGCTTGTTGGTGCTGCATGCTGTGAAGGGATGCTGAAAGCTTCATTGCTGCCTCAGGCATTTGCTTAGGAGTTCATTGCTTAAGGGCAATCTTCCTCATATACTCCAGGATTTTTGTTGTTACATTCAGTATGATGCTATAATGCTTACTAGTCTACACCTCTATTCCCTTAAAGTTACTATACAGTCTCCAGGTACTGGACTTAGACTGGAACTTTCCATTCATTGTTGCTTTTATGCCACTGGCTTATTTCCTCCCATGTTCATTTTATAATCCGAGTAAGGAATCCAAATACATGAAGGTAGAGAGTGTTACGCTTTGATTTTTCCATCCAGCTGGTTCTATAAGACCTACCTCGTTCCTCGATCCTGAGGAGTTTGTAATGAAACATCTAAAATCTTACCTTCCAGGAGTCGACTTTGTTATTTGGGGGTTCCTTCAAGTGCATTTATTCCTGCAGGTCTGCGTTTTGTTCGTCTTTATAAAATAGCAGTTGCATTGCTCATATTTTGGAACTGCAGATTGCAGACCCCTGTCCTAACAAGTACTGGTCACTGAAGCAGATCAGTGTTCACTACTGTAACTTTGGTTGCTTACTTATTTCATTTCATAAATCACACTCTTTATATTGTTTATATTTCTAAAACTGTTTCCAAAGATCCTTTCTGTTGTCATTAAGTTCCAAATGTCACAGAATATAAGTCAAGGAATCTTGGATCTTGGAGCTAAGCAAGGGCTCTATACCCCATGTAAAAAATGCCAAATGTTTTCCATATTTCAGATTTTGCTAAAATATGGTTTGCCTCAAATGAGCCCATAATTGTTACTTACCAGTAAGACTGGCCATCATCACACCCTGTAAGTGTTTCTTAAGTGCTCAAACCTATCAAACAAAAAGTGCAGTGTTGCTTCTTTGTTTGTACAATTGGGAAGGAGGTCACAAATGCAGCTATGGAGCATGATGACAACAAGCAGAGCTTTTACTCCTCTGTTTTTGGTCTAGCAGGAATGTACAAGGAAACAATTACATATTTTTATTCGTTAATAATCTGTCTGCAGACAGATTTCTTTTGATCAAAACTTTAATTGAACTTTTCTCATTTTTTATTTGGCAATATGACGTATGACATCTGCTCTTAAAATGATGTACAGTAAAGTAAAAAACTTACAAAAACCCACCTTATCTTATCTTATCTTGTCTGATCTTATCACCTGCTTATGATAAATCTGAGATTTTTCTATAAGCAAATATCCATAGCCCTGTTAGCTCACTTTGGCTCAGTTATTTCTAATGTGTCACTGTCCCTCTCTCTTTCCCTCTCCGATGTGTCTAATTTGTGTTAAATAGATTAGGAACACCTCTTGTAGCGGCTACAGCCTGCTGACTTGATGCAAGGTTTTGCACAAACTACAGAAAGAACTCCAAAGCCACCAACTGTTTGAAAAGTACCAAAAAGCAAAAGGAAAAAAAAAACAAAAAAAAACAGGAGCCTGCATGGGGATTCTGTGTTTTTACACACGATTTACCAAATAAAAAAGATTCTGTCATATATTTTTAAAATTCCCTTTAGCAGTTTTCTTTAGTGGTGCTTTTTTAACTTTTTTTGCTTGCTAAATCTCAGAGGGCAGCAGATAAGCATTGCAGAAAATTGCACTACAGAAGAAAGGAATTGTGTCATAATATTAATAAATATTATAGTTTTTAGGATGCAAAAACACTTATTGCAGAACAACTTTTGAAGTCTGATTGCATATCTATCATAATTATGATCAACAGCAGTATAAAACCAGTACAAATGATTTCAAAAATAATCTCTAATATTTTTTTTTTTCTGACTATAAAATGTTCAACGGGCTGCACGGTGGCGCAGTGGTTAGCGCTCCTGCCTCACAGCAAGAAGGTTCCCGGTTCAAGTCCTGGCTGGGGGACCTTTCTGTGTGGAGTTTGCATGTTCTCCCCGTGCATGCGTGGGTTTTCTCCGGGTACTCCGGCTTCCTCCCACTGTCAAAAAACATGCTTCATAGATTCATTGGTTACTCTAAATTGTCCCTAGGTGTGAATGTGAGTGTGCACGGGTGTGTGATAGTGGCCCCTGCGACAGACTGGCGACCAGTCCAGGGGTGTACCCTGCCTTCGCCCATGAGTAGCCGGGTTAGGCTCCGGCAACCCCATGACCCCGAAAGGGATAAAGCGGATTGGAAAATGAATGAATGAATGAAAATGTTCAACAGATGGATACATCAATGAGGAAGCCACCTATTGCTTTTTTATGTATAGCACAAAAGTAAGAAAACTGTCTGTAATTTAGATATACATTGCCACATCTAATCTAATAAAGTAGCACATCTGTGTTTTTGTCTTTGTATGTTGTTGCTTTATATTGCATGCAGAAAGCTTCCTGGTAAAATCTTGTGGTATTTACAATTGTGATAAAAATACTTAATTCTTGACAGAAGAATCACACATGCACTATAACAGCCAAGCTCTTCATGCTGGTCTCACACACAATAGCCAGTGTAGTTGTGTTGGTCCCTCTAGCATAAATAAGAGACCCAAGCTGATCAGAAAAGTGTTCAATGAGCTGTAGGTCAGGACTGCTGGTTCCATGACCTCCACTACCAAATTTTGGAAATTATCTTTAACGAATAACTGATTGGTGATGATTAATGCAGCGTCACCAAAATGTTCCGAGTCTTTAGAGTTTGACAGCAAGATCTACCATTAAACACACTATTCATTCATATCGCTCAGGTTCCAGCACACATGTTACAGATAACAGTGTGCCTCCAGTCACCCTTACATCAGAACAAAGGTTTGCGGTGTGCAGTCTGGTCTTGATTGTCTGGGCAGAGAGCTGTAGTTCAAATGGTACTTCAAACATTTACCATATTCAGCTGGACACAACCACTGTGCCTAAATACTGAAAGTGTGAGGAAAGGGTCTTGGGTGTGGCGTTCTTGGGATGCACCTCATCATTTTTCCTCCTCCAAACTTGATGAATGGCATTTGTGCCAAAGAGGTCCATTGGTCCTAGCTGACCACATGACAGTCTCCCAATCTTTCTCTGCATCATTCAAAAGATCTCTGGCAAACCTTGAATGGGCCTGGACATAAACTGGTTGAAGCAGGGGGGCCTTTTGAGCACTGCAGGATTTGAATTCATGATGATGTAGTGTGTTACTAACAGTAACCTTTGTTACTGTAGTCCCAGCTCTCTTCAGGTCATTGACCAGTTCCCTCCTTGTAGTTAATGGACTTTCCTCACTGTTATCAAGATCATTTGTATCCCACCCCAGGTGAGATCTTGCATGGAGACCCAGGTAGTGGAAAATTGTCAGAGATCATGCATTTTTTCCATTTTCTATTAGTTGATCCGTTTGTCTCTTCTCATCAAGCCGTTTGCTGATTTGGGGTAATCCTAGTCTTGTTCAGTTCTACTATTTTGTCTCTGCTGTTCTTAGACAGCTTCATGGTCTTGTTCATAGCTGAGAGGTTGCAGTCTGACTGTTTAAAGATGTGGACAGGTGTTTTTTTTATCCAGATAACCAATTCAAACGTGCAATTTATTCAGGTAGCAAGTGTAAGATAGGAGAGCTTCTTAGAGATGAAGTAACAGTCCTGTGAGGGACAAAATGTTTGCTTGCTTGCTCTAGATACTTATTCCCTGACACATTTTACAAAAAAATAAATTATACAGTGTGGTTCCAGGATTCCTTTTTTTACAATCTGTCTCCCACAGTTGAAGTGTATCTTTGATGAACATTACAGTCCACTCTCGTCTTTTACGTGGGACAACTTGCAGAATCAGTAACTGACAAATACTGTTTTACCCCACTGTAAATTTAATGGCTTGGCAACTCTTAAATTAGACGCCTATACTGGCCACTGTTGCGGCGCTTATGCTCACAGCGGTTGCCAGAAGATTCAAATCAAGAGTCAAAGCAACAGCAATATAAGCTGTTTGGTACTAGTGAGGAAGAGCTGGCAAATTTTTCATGGGTGTAACCCATATACTAAGATCTATTGTGACAACACTAAAAAAAAAGAAATGAACAGGCTTTCCAAAACTCTATGATTTATTGCTAAAGAACATTGTAACTCCAAGGAAATAATGAAGCAAACACAAATGCTTTTTTTAAATATAATTTTTAATTCTAATTTCAGTTTAAATTGTGATCGTCATTTGGTTGTTACTCCTGGCAAATTGTTCAACCAGGAATCAGCTCATGTCATGAGCGAGTGTGAAGGAAAATATAGAGGAAAATAAAGCAGGCATTAACAAGCAAGAATTAAATTGAAACAATGAAAAGTGGAAAAATAAATCATATTAAACTATTTATGGAGTATTGCAAGATTCATAAAGTGTGCCATGTCAAGTAGCACTGCATTGGTAAATAACTGCTTACTTTTGGCAAGCTTTTTGTTAATGTCAAACAGAATAAAATGCAGTAAATAGAATGAATCTTTTGAATGGAGATTGTAATATCTGCACTAATATGCAGTTAGCATGATTTACTTACCCACAGAATTGAGATTGTTTACATTTTGTGCAGAAGGGAAGTCTTTTACTCATTATCAATTTTGTGTTGATACGATAACTTCTTTGAAGAATGTGTGTGATTAATTCATCTGCAAAAATGTGGACAAAATTAAAACATTGTAAAAAAAAATATAAGAAAGAAAAAGAGTTAATAAGAATTGCGGTGATTTAAAAAATTGCCTTGTTGATTTTAATTTACTTTTGTGTGCTTTGACTGTGCTAAGTGTCAATTGTTACTGGTGTCGTTATTAAGTTAAAAACATTGAGTTTGCTGATTGATTGGGCTTCCTGCAGTGAAAATGCATTAAATATACCAGAAGAAAAAAGGAAATGCTTGCAACTGAAAAGAACAGGACTTTAGTTTCTTTATCAGACCAAATTTGTTCTTGGAAGCATTTTTGCTAAAACAAAACAATCCATTTAGGATGTGTGAATTGCCTGTTTATTTTAAATGGTCGTCAGTCATAATTGAATTCATTTAAAAAACAGCAACAGGAATGACTTAACCCATGCAATTACATACATTGACATGATTTCGTTATTTTTATTGTAAAATGTTTACTTGTTTAGAGTTTGATTAGCCTTTTTTTTTTCAAAATGTAGCCTGTTTTATTTTGAATGAACGACCTCTATGTTGAAGCCAATAGATTCAAGATTTAATCTGACCTGAAAATCCTTAACATGCTTAAAGATGTGTCACTATTTCCAAAGGAAAATAAACATTTTTTTGAACAAATGAAGGAGGAAATGTACTAAAAGTATGGTTGAAGGGGAGGAAAGAACAATACATAAATAAATGGATTTGGTGAAAGCATGTTTTTAAAAATTGCTTTAAGATGTGAGATCATAAAGAAAAAAAAAACATCTCAAACACATCAGCTTCAATGCATGCCATGCGAGGCATGTCTGCATCATATCCCTTCTTGTCTAAGAAGAGGACTCAAAACTGAACTAAGACAAATAATTTATTGCACTCATAAAAAGTAATTTCCCCCTTTTTTCCAAAAGTGTTATGTACCCGTGACTATGATTACTACTGACATTTACTGCATTTTTCTCATGCTGGTGTTGATTTTTTTTTTTGCTTCCTATCGACCTGCCCCTGAAAGTATTTCTGTGCCCTTCATTGAGAATAATAGGTTGGCAAGTTTATTCAAAGCAAGTGGATCCAGCAGGGAAGCTTCTTCGAGCAAACACAGCAAATCATTAATGGGAGGAAGGACTTTTAAAGGATTTATCAACTTGCATGGTCGAGTCCTGCTGCAGGTATGAGTATGTGAGTACACCAGCAAGGGGAAGAGATCAACAGAGCGTGAGATGGTCAGGGAAGAAAGAGAAAAGCAGTCCGTTATGCCATTAACCCATATTGACTGCAGCACCATAGGAAGCTCTTCACTGTAGGAGTGTGTCATGTAACTCGGTTGGTACTGACGCCAGCAGTGGTCAGCTACATTGATCGAAGTGGCAATGTCAGCTTTCCTGCTGTGTGTTTTTGTGTGCATGTGTTTGTGTGTCTATAGCCATGGTGGTCTAAATGAGAAATGTTTAGTGATACCTCTGTCATCTGGTCATGCCGTTGGAGCACAGAGCCATAGTCTCTAATCCATTCCTTCAAATGATAAGTCTTTTGATAGTTTAATCAACTTCCCAGCATGAAAATAAGATATTTTAATCAGTCAGGCCCCTTTTATCTGATTTCTTTTGATAACTTTTCTGGACAATTCAGCAAACTGTTGTGGTTATAATCTTGCATGGAGAGGCGGAGCTTAAATATTCAAACCCTTTTTTTTCAGCGTCACAAGAAATAGTGACTAGAATATCTTCTTAGTTAGTACTTTGCTTTTTCTTCACTTTTTGAAATGCAACTAAGTTTCCTGTTAGAAAGCAAACAACATTTTTGGCACAATTTGTGCATGTTTTTATTTAAATAAAGAGACAGATTTTGGTCATTACTTAAAATTGTATCTCACTGAGCTTCAACAGCCTTTAACACATTTGGGGAAGAAAAATACAACAGACTAGTTGCAAAAGAAAAGCATAGTCTCTGGAATAATAAACACGTCTAAAGAACAAAGAGAGAAGAGAACAAGGTTTGCCATGGAAAGTGTCAGCTGAATGCCAAAAAGATACTAAATGCTTGGTTGATTATGCAGATGTGTTTGCAGGTATCAGAGCTTTTGTGAATTTGTTTAAAAATACTTTTTGGTATTAGTAAAAACTTAAGTAAAAAAATTATAATTTGGCCTTGAAGCTTAAAAAGTAAATGGAAGAGAAGGGAATGAACAAATAAACAAAGAAAACAAATATGTTGTAAAATAAGCAATACAAATTGATAGTACAGACAAAGAAAGAAAACGAAAAGGGTAAAGCTGGCTCTGCAAATCATACTTGGTTGGTTGAACTTGTACCTTTTCCCCAGATGTATTCGCTCCAAAATGTGCTGAAAATAGAACCCCCCCCAACACTCACACACACACTCACACACACACTCACACACACATGCCACTCCCTGGGGTGGACTAACTGCCATGCTCACTCAGAGACAGACACTGCATACAAGCTGTAGACACATGTGTACAGACCGAAGACATCATGCCGTCTAATATTAATGGAATGCCATAACTTGTTAACCTTTTAACAGAAAAGTGGAAACAGGCAAGCAAGATAGAAAAAAAAGACAGAAAAACAAAACAAAGTGTTAGCAAAAGCGAAATACTAGAAAAATGTTCTCTTTTAGCATGTGATTTTAGATCAGTAACTGTAAACACTTATCCAGATGTGGTAATGGCATTACAAAGCTACATGTATTATTCAACTTAAAACAAAATAATGTCAACAATAGTACAAACTAATCATGTTCACCTTGAAATGCTTAAAAAAATGTGTAAAAAGCTGAATATATTATTTTTCACGAAAAAAGGAAAATGTCAATGAAAAGTTTAATTATGTCATAAATAATGAACACCAAACTATAAGGTGCTTTAAAGACCCACTCCAATGAAAATCGTCTTTTTTGTGTTTTTTACATGTTCTTGTAACATTTTTTGAGGACCTATTATAGGCTAATAATAATTTACAAATAAAACTGGGTTTCTGAGGATCCCTAATTCAAATGGCGTTGATCAGAAAACCGGATGCTAGAAAAAAAAAGGGCTAATGACGCAGCTACTGATTTGGCGTGCTAAGTCTATCTTATCACTCTGCCGATTTACATACATTTTCCTCATCTAAGCTGGTCTCTGGCTCAAAACTGTATGGATGGATTGATCCAATATTGCTTGCCATTATTTTTTGTGCCTTTAATGTTAGCTTGGGATTCGGATTTGGCCTATGTTAAGCAACAAAAGGAAGAATAGTAACCTAATAAAAAATAATACTCCTGCTTATGACGACAGCACTATTAACTTCAAACAAATCATTTATCAGGGAGGCATGCATGTCTGTTGGGATTCTCTCAGGAATACCATTCTTGCTGTAAGCAGATGTTGCATATATTACATTGTGAGAAGAACTTGTGCTGCATAGAGCTATGAAGGTCCCTTTTTATTTCCTTCTCATAAAGGTATACTGCTGTGTAATTGAAAAGAAGGAGAGAGCATGTCCACCTTTATTTGCCTGCAGCCATTAGCTCTTTTACCTTGCTTTTATCTTACGAAAGCACCTCGTCATCCTCCCATCGTGTCTTCTTTAAAGTGGCTCTACCCCTTTGTCTATCGCAGAGTCCCTTTTCTTTTGCTCTCTTTACCTTCTTTTCACAAACCACCCTTGAATGAAAAATAACAGGTTTTCTTTAGTGCCCATCTGTTTAGGTTCTGGTGGTCTGAGAGCTATTATCTAAATAAATGCTGTATTATGAACCATACTGCGCTAATGTGGGTGAAGAATGGGATATTTATTTGTATGTTGAAGGAACATGTGCCCCATATTTACTCCTTTAAGATAAAAAGTATTGAATGTATTGTATTTTAAGATAATTATTTATATTTTAATGTTTATGACTACATTTTAAATGCATTTAATTACCAATATTTTCTGTCACATGTATAATTTTCCCATTCTAATAGACAAAACAGCATTATTTTACAACAACACCATTGACAATGATTCTATTGTCATATTTGTCAAAGCTAATGGAGGAACATGGTTTCAAAGAGGGCTTGCGCTTGTCATGTTTTTCTGTAATGACAAATTGTTAAAGACGCCTCTTATAAAATGATAGCCCTGGCTGTAATTGTTTGACATTAAAACCCCTGAAGTGTTTCCATAGACAGAATTTTTTTTTTGTTTTAATGTATAATATAAAACATTTGCAGGCATAGAACACATAACAACAGCTGGCAGGGATTAAAGAATAACATAGCAAGGTAAATCAGAATGAATGACTGAAACATAAACAGCAATTCTTTAGATGAGTCCAGAATGCGAGTGCTAAAGTGTTAAATGGCCTGTATATAAGATTGACTGCTTACTTGTTTACCTCTGTGTTGGTCCTGTGATGGACTGGCAACCTGTTCAGGGTGCAGCCAACCTCTCGTTCCATGACAGCATGGCGATTTGTTGTGAGGGAATGCATTATGCAAATGAGACACTGGTACAAAAGCAGGAGGTGTTTTCAGGTTGTTTCTATATTTACTTACTTTTATATTTGCTATTTATATTTCAAGCTATTCAAGCCATATGTAATAACATATGTGTATTGTAGAGACTCTTTCAATGTGGGTCGTGCGCAAAAAAAAAAAAAAAAACGTTAAGATCTTTAAAAAATGTAAAACAAAAGGAAAAAGGATTCTGCAGGAATCTGCTTATGTTGTCTTGAATGGATCTGCGATTCACAAATTTGTCAATTTTTGCTTTTGAGCTTTTGAACAACTAAGCATGCACAGATTTAAAACCTTTATGCAGTGAAGTGCAATCTCATGGAGCAGAGAAATATATTTATATATATATATATATATTTTACGGAGCCTTCATTGGAAGTAGATTAAATAATTTACATCCTGTTGTTGCCATAATATTAAATCACATTACCGTGTCTTAATAGTAATTTTTTAATGCATAATCTTTCATCCGGCTTAAACAACCCTGTGCCCAGATTATTACTCCCCATGAGCTTTAATCTTTTAGGTTAAAATCATATTTGTGGACTTTTGATGCATCGTAGGACATTGTCTTGAATCATTTTACCTCACAGCATCTGAGGCTGCTCCCCTCAATGTATCACTGTATTACTATTGTCTATTCAATGGATTTAATGCTGTATAATAGTTTTATAGGCTTTTCTGCAAAATTAGCCAATTAAAGATTGTAAAGATCTTTTATTGTATGCCCTTTTCAAGACAAAAAAAGTTGAAGGATCCAGAAAATAGTGGCACAGACATTTCAGTTTGAGGACATCTAATGTGACAATGGAGCCACAGGCACATTTTATTGGATTAGAGTTTATTAAAGTTAATATTTTAGGTTTCTAAATGTGAGTTTAAATGAGTCTTGTAGTCACTGCCTCAGCTTTTAGTCTTGCTTTTCTACTGGCAGACTGCTTTTGTGATCATGAGAACTGAGGACTCAATCAGTCTGTAAAAGTCTATAATCAGAGTCACTGAAAGAGAAAGCATGTTATAAAAGGGAAAGCTCTAAATGACCTATAGAATAATTAAAAATTATATCTTTTAGAGATTAATTTTTGTTTAGCTGCAGAGATTTGATGCCTACAAATAAATTTGATCTTTTTTTTCATGAACAAAGACAACTTAGTTGTGATTTTTTTTCTTTTGTGCAAAGATGTGCACAAAAGCTCGTCTTTGCTGCTCCTCTGAGCAAGGAGTGGGAGAACATAAGGAGAGGAAGGCAACAGAGTACGCCGCGTGTATGCTCCTCATATAATATGCAAATATTACTGTTGAGTCTTCAGAGTGTGTCACCTGTGTAGCATTCCCAGAAGACAGAGGACTTAAAGTGAGAGGCTGGTGAGTGAGAAGACACGGTTACTAATCTGAGCAGGAGAAAATGCAGCAGCAGCAGCGTGCATCTTAATGATGGGTAGATCCACAAATTAAATGATTGGTATCTACGATCAAAAACAACAACAAGTGAATGTGGTGAATATTAGGTAAAAAAAAAAACTCTTAACAGCATCAATCAGAAATTAAGATCACAATCAGAATCAGCTTTATTGGCCAAATATGAGTGTACAAAGAATTAGCTTTGGTGTTTGCTCTTACGTATAAGTACAAGGCAAACACGAGCAAAACATAAATAGATGTACACATTTAAAAAAGGAAGAAAAAGATTAATTTGACATTTAAACCTTTAAGGTTTAAAAGTTCATGTTTCTGTGAAAAGTAAATTGTATTAGGTGTTAAAAAAAATAAAAATAAACAGTCATGTCCCTCAAATGCAATCTTAACCATACAGGAATAATTAATGAAAATGTACCAAATGTTCCAATAATTTTATAATTTTGTTCCTTACATTTTTGCTATAAAAAGTTGGGAAAATGCAACTTATTGGGATCACAGGTCTTATTGATTACAGTCAAATTAATTGCAATATTCCCTCAAAAATCTTTTTGCAAAGGTTAGTCTACAAGCAAATAACACTAAAATGTATTCAATCTTTAAAAATATTAAATACATGTTTTAAATACTAAAATACTACATGAAAACTAAATACACATTTTAATGAAGCTACATTTTCCATTTTTGTGTTTTTAGCAATCTAAAAAGACGCTAACAAATAAGCACCACATCACAGAATAACAATAAAATAAATACATGAATACTTAGTCTTGGTTTAAATTGGATAAGATTTAGTGAATTAGACTGTTTTAAAAATGTCCTTTTGACCTTTTTTCTCTGTGAGTCTCTTGGCCAGGAGGACACTTATAAAAAAAAAAAAAAAAGATCATGAACATTTTTTGGTTTCACACTTAGTCAATACAGCTTAGATAGAAGAGATGGAATATGACAATAAAATATGTTTTTTTCAGCACATTTGTTTTGGATCACTTAATCCAATCAAATTAGGCAGAACTTACCATTAAAAAATGGATATGCTACATATGGCACTGATCTACACATTTTAATGATTTACTGATTGTGTAACCAGTGGTTAAACTGAAGGCAGTCATGACAGAGGAGCAGTAGCAACAAGCAATCATCTGTGTTCACTGTAACAGTGATTTTACAGTTAGGAAATCAAGTGGCTTTTGGGCAATAACATCAATAAAGTTGATATCAAAATCACCAAACATGTGGTTGCATGATTTTCTCTCATGATATCTACAGCTGCACTATCAGTTAGTGCAATGTGCTACATCTTGGACAAAAGCTAATAGGCTATTTAATTGATCTACAGAAAAAGTTATCATACTTAAAGGAGATTTTTTGAATGAATAAAGGTCCCCATTAAATGCAGACACTGTTGTCTTTCTGTGAATGAGAAAGGTTACAAATGGCTGAGGAACTTAGTCTTTACACAAGGTTTAAACCTTGTAGCTGGTGGCTTCTAGACTTGCTGAAGAAGACACCCCATCATTAAACGACATGGCCTCTTTCTGCTTCATTTTCTCTCTGCTGCGACTGTTTTGTGAGCCACCCAAGCATGGGTTCACATTGACACAAGCCAGGGTGACACAAGATGCAAGCACAGTGTCTGTGTGCGGACACCAGTTGTGTTGCTCTCTATTGAAGATACAGGTCACTTTCTGCCAAGACAAATGTCGCTTCATATCTCCACCAATGAGTCACACGAAAAAAAAAGCACAAAACAGTCCTACTGTCATGCTCTGGGAGGCAACGAGCGCATCGAAGGTCACATTCCCTCCTCAACTGAAGTGCAACACAATCACTGACCACTGCAGCCTCACAAACACAATTTACTGGTCAAATCCTGCAGTTTTGATTATGAAGAAGTGACAGCTTTTACTTTGAGAATTGAATTCAGTCCATTTTATTTTTATTTTTCTCTCTGCATATTTTATGTGAGTGTATGTGTGTGTTTGCATCTATACAAGACAAAACCAAACCAATAGATTGCCAGCAGTCACTCTGTTGTTTTCTGCCTGCCCATGCAACAAATCTATTTACAACCAGTCAGCAAAGCTGAGACGTTTATCCAAAAGAGACCTGCCATAGCAGCCAGTAGGCCCAAAGATGTTCTTCTTTTTTACTTCTTTGTAGCTATTTTTTTTTTCTTTCTGTCTAAACTTACAAGGTAAATACACGTCTGAGCTTGAAATTCTTCAAACCGCTTTAGTGGAGGGACAGGAGTATAGTTCACCTTTATGTTTTTCACTATTACCGCCACCGTTAAAATGTGAGAACTGCAAAATAAAAAAATAAAAATCAGAGAGAAACCATTTAGCTCACAAATCGCATTTGTAACAAGGACAAAAAAGAATTACATGTGACTTACAAAAATATGAATGCTTTCAGTTTAATTTGTTAGTAGACTCTTTGTCAAGTTTTTCCACGGAGCGGAATTTTGAATCTCTGCTGCATGCAGTTTTCCACTCAACTGCCATGGTGTGTACACTTGATAACAACAGTGCTTTACTTGTTCAATTGCAGTTCACACTTCTATGGCTTCTTGGGAGCAAGAAGGGTGCAGTGAGAGAGCGCTGCTGTGGAGTGAAAACATGACAATGAGAGTAAAGATAGTGCTGACTTTACCTTGTATGTGTTTTCCTTTTTGTGTGCGTGTGTTCTTTTACATATATGCCTCCAACCAGCTGATGTTAAAAAAAAAAGAAAAGAAAAGCAGCATTTCCTTCAATTTACCACTGATAAAATAATTCAAAAACAGACCAAAAAATATTTTACTAAATATTGGATCAATTAACACCATGAAAACTGCAACTGCAGCTTTGATTCTGTAAAAACTAGGGCAGGTCCAGATGGCTGAGTCACAGAGACAGGGAAACTAAGGGAACATATAAATTTAGCAACAGCCTCGTATACAGTTACATTTATTTACCAATATTTATTTTTGTTTTTTTTTAAGGAGTTTCTGTTTTATCTTCGTTGTGTAAAGGTGACTATTTGAACTCAACTAATGAGAAAAAACCTACAGGTCTGTAATTTTGCAAACTCTTTATCTGGAATATTTTATTTTTAACTAGTTTTGAAATTACAGTTTTATTTGTACCATGCAAATGAATAAAATGCATCTAACAATAATATCCTAAAATCCTAAAGAATGGTCTTCATTGACAAAAAAAAAAGGTGGTGCCATTGCTATAATCTCAGTAAAGCAATCAATGTTATGAAGACTGTCAATTTTTATTTTTTTTTTTCATGAGAAACACCCACACTAACAGCACAAGTTAAATATTAAGGAACATTGCACAATTATGTGAGTTTTAAAAACAGTTCCTTTGAATTAAAGCCAGTATTTGCTGTTATTATTATACTTTTGAATATATTTGTATCCACTAAAATGAGGGAACTTTTGGGTTTGTCTCTGTAAGGATGAAGAAAAGTATTTCACGTAAAGAAGCAGCATTTTTTACAAGTGTCAAACAGCTTATTTTACACATAATTTTGTCCGAAGATTGCTAATCAATACTCAATTAAGTTAAGCCACTGGTAAAAGGAAGATAAAATTCATAATGCATTATTAACCTGGTAACACAGGAACTTAACAAATGGATTCAATTGAATAAGTAACGGTCTCCCCCTCTCTGCTGGAATATGATTGTCACTGATTTGCAGATTATTCTGCCCTGCAGAGCAGCTGCAGGCTGGCTGTGAGCCGCACCGGTGAACTCACCTCCTCAGACTCCATTAAGATGCAGACGAAATCAAGGCACAAACAATAGTAACAAAAACACGAGTCTGTTAAGGAAAAGGTGATATTTTTTTAGTTTTAGCAAATATTTTAGCTACTTTAGCTACAACAGGAAAGAGCCAAACAGCTGACATGGTTGGCAGCAGGCCACATGAAAAATAGTTACTCCTCTATACCGTTGGTTCAGTTGAAATGTGGCCCAATTGATACATTGTTTTACTATGTAATGATGAGAATTTTAGTTCATTTATCTGTGTGCAAATGCCTTTGCCCACACCCTAATTTTGTGTATTTAGTCAAATCAGTTTCTTTTTCTTCCAACAATAATATCTCTTAAGCTCTTAAGTTTTCTATTATTTAAAAAGCAAAGCAAGGTTGTTCTGCTTTGTAAGCCCCATGGAGGGGCAGGCTTATATTTGTTCATCGGAAATGATTCCACAAGTTTTGGCAAATGACACGCTTGGCTATAACAAAAACTTATCAGTCATTCCAGTTTGACATTAATAAAATGTCTTTCATCATCAGACAGAGCATAAATATTTAGGGCTAAAGGTTTTTTTTTTTCTCTTCTCTGACATTATATAGCTTTTAACTTTCTTCTTTGAATCCCCCCTCAGTTCCTTTGTTTCCTCTTCAACCTTTTCTTTGGTCGTTCACGTTTGATATGTCAGTCGATCAAGGTTTTAGTCCTTCAAAGTTTGTATGTGTGTGCATCTTCCAAAATGGGCATGTGTTCAGGTGCTCATTTGTATGTATAAGTGTGTGCGCTATCTAATGGAAGCAGGCTTGTGCTAATCTGACATGCTTGGCTGATGTTCTTTAGTTGGAACTTTGTATGATTTCAGTAAAATCTCTCCTTGAGCTAAAATATAATTTTTGTTCGTGTGAGTCTGTAAAAGTAATAAACAAAGTTTAAGGAAAAGTGTGGCACTCAGTGTGCCAGTTATTCTTTAGATATAGGAAAACATTTATGAGAAAACTACATTAGTTTAGGAAAAATAAAACTATCATAGTTACGAAAACAATAATGTGATAAAAAACACAAGATTTTTTTTTAACAATTGAAGCAGTACATTGAAAGTTTCACAAAAAGACCAACAATTTTGCTTGAATCTTCAAGCAAAGCCAAATTAGTGGAGCCATCAATGTGCAAACATTTTGGTCGGTAAGTTCCTTAAACTTGAGTTCTAATACCTCAAAGGGAATTATTGAGAATGGCTTTTAGGGCTAATTACTTAAATTAAATAATAGCAAAATTATTCATATTTGCTAAGAAGTTGAATCACTGAGTAGGTGAAACTGCATTATGATGCAGTACACACACACACACACTCACACACACCCTTCACCTCAGGAAACATCTATGAGGTGCAGAAGGATGAGGAATTAGAGGTCTCTATTGTCTCATGAGTAAACATTTAAAAAATGGAGACGGCAGATCAAAGGATGTTTGAGGAGAAAGATGCAGACACATGGGCTCATATTTGTTGTTTTCCCTAAATAAATTCTAATTATGAATTTGACAGCTTCTTCTCATCTCAGATATTCGATTTTAAACTTACTAACATTAAGTTTTAATTTCAATAATTGGACAGAGACGGGCTTTAATAAATGGATACATTTTTTTTTTAAGTTTGTTTTTATTTGAAAAATTACAGCCCAAAACAGCTTGATGACTTCTACCATCAGCTGTTTCTTTTCTCATTTTTTAAAAATATATTCTTTAAATATTTTAATTTTAATATACTAAATTAACGTATTTAATAGTTACAGTTATTAACAATACGTGTGTTGGAAGAGGAGAGAAAGAGAACCTGTGCTGCATTCAACAGCCGTGCGGGGGGTTGGGGGAATAGGTGCGCTCAATCATCTTTGTGGAGTTGTAGTCATGAGTTTGACTCGTTCTGTTCTTTTAAAAATGTTTTGTGTTAAAATGTTTCACCAGAAGCTTTTGCATGGAGCTTTAAGTAGCCTGTGTATTAATAATGAGTTTGTTAGTTACATTTTGTTATCGTATTTAAGTTTATTTTTTGATTAGATGATCTTATAATAGTAAAATAGACTTGTTTTTTAACCACTGACATGACACTTAATTATGTGTTTTATCAATCCTCCAAAATGCACACATGTCAGATTACTGAGTTAAATCTATTGTCAGAACTTAGAATAAATGTAAAGCACATGCTCTTTTTTCTGTTGCAGAACAGCACCTATAGTTTTTTGCTCAGAAGTTCAAATTGAATAATAATAATAATTGCAAGTAAATGTACTGCTTTAGGAGAATCTTTTTTACACTGAATTTTATTTTGAAAGGAACTTGAATGTGCTTCTGTCAGATTAAAATACATCAAAATTGTTATACAGCCTATTAAAAAAATATAACATTGTTATAGTTTAATCATTGTGAAAAAACAAAACAAAACAAAAGCTACATGCTAAAAATCAATGGCCTAATGGCTTCAAAAAAGTGTAATTTTATGAAAAGTGTAGTGAGATTTTGTGACTCTGGCTTGACTTTGTCAGTAAGAAACTGGACCAAATATTAGAGCTTGCAGACCCCTGGCTTAGCTGTTACATGAATGACATCATTTAAAGTACACACACAGAGACACTTTTTGTACATATACACACTGCATATGCTGGCAGTGGAATATAAACAAATGACTCCATATTATACTTTAACGTCTTGTCCACAAATGTCAAATTAAGCTATAATAGATATTTCAAAAATAATTCAAACTCAATAATCGTGGGGAATCTGAATTGGAATTATCCTGCTCCAGATCTCATCCCCTCAGTCTTCCCTGTGATTATTTCCGAGATTGAATGAATAACCTTCAGACTAGCTTCTTAGAAGTGAGTAGATATAAAAAAGAGGGAAAAGGAGCCATTCCTTTGAACTGCTATTTGAAATAAACTGATCCAAAATATTCGGCTCCCTAAAAAGAGCAATAAAATCCCATCTCTAGTTGGCATGTTTATGTTTATTTTTTTAACCAGTTTACATGCTAAAAACAGAATGTTTTCTGTAAATATACCTACTTCAGTAATAACTGGGCAACATTTTTTAAATAGTTCAGATGATAACTGATTTTAATATTAAAAACTATGATAATAAAACAGAAAATAATCATAAATCTGGATTTAACGCTATGTGAAAATGTTTAAAAGAGAAAAATTAACAGCTTTAAGCAACTTGTGTAACCTTCCTTTTGACTTACACTCAAGGATCAATACATTTTGTTCCTCAAATATAATTAAAAATTAACTGTCTTATGTTTTGATGTGTACCAGCATCCACCATTGCAACAACTTGAAATTAAATTTTGTAATGTCTTGTTCAGCCTTTCTAATAGTGATGACGCACAAAGTCATCATACTTTATCCTTTAAATTCTAGTTCGCAAAACCTCAGGAGTACAATAAAGAGGATAAAATCAGTCAAAATGAACCAGGGGAGGGCTGTTAATGGTCAGAACTGTGGGGTAGTGGAAACAAAACCTCTCTTTACACCTACAGTGAATGAATACTTTTCGTGATCAGCATGTCAGCAGGATAATTATGGAGCCTCATCGTGCTCCTGCTGTGAGAAAGGCAGCATGCCTTCGAATAATTGCCCTTCAAAACTCCTGACCTCGAGCAGGACGTAACAGTTGTTATCAAATATACTTTACTATGTCTTTGATAAATGTCTGGTGTGCATGGTAAGAATGAAAAGAAAACTCTTAAGACAAACTAGTCATGGACCAACTTCACAATGAGGCCTTCCTGTGTGGCGTTTGGATGCTCTTCCAGTTTCTTGGAAATCTGGCTCTTCTCGTGAGCCGAAAGTAAACACGTTAAGTCAATTGGTTATTGTGAATTGACCATAGGAGGAAGTGTGCATGGCCTCGACAAAGAGCGCTGCAACAGACTGATGACACACTAAAGGGCACAACCCTTTTCTCGCCCACTGACAGCTGGGAAAAGCACCAACCTCTCAAGCAACCCAGAACTGAATGACGCAGTAATGTCTAATTGATGGATGTCAACAATTACATTACATGAGCAAGTTGCGCACTAGTGAAACAAAGGAAAAACTAATTTGTCAACTGTCATTTCATTAATTTATTTATTTTCCTGTTTGCCAACTTGCTTTTGTTTCACCCAAAAGAAATGTTGCTGCTTTAAGAACAACTGAACTGGATCCTAAACACAAAGCGTTTGAGCGCACCGCAATTTCACAATGTTCAGAGTGCACAAACTAGGGATTCTGGTTCTTACAATTATGAGTATTTTTATGACACGTTTTCCACTTTGGCAATCAAAATTCAATGTAGCTTGAAAGACTGGAAATTGCCATTAAATTTGGACTATTATGTTGTTATATTCTGCATTAAAAACTCCTGTGTTCACACATCGCTGTGCACGTTTTTAAGACCATTTCCAGGCTGTACGTACAAAAGGCTCATCCATTAAACATGCTTTAAAAGTGAAACCAGTTGAACCTTGACCAATCACGCACTTGGATTTAGTAGTGGGTAGCGTCCTTTTTAATTCACAGATGAGCCAACCATTTGAAAACTGATCATGGAGGAGAAATTATTACTGTATTACATATATCTGCCAATTGTGATCTGTCTCTCATTGATGTTTATTTCCAATATTCGCCGGGTGTGAAGAGTGTTCGTTACTGTTAGACACTGGTCTCCAATAGTGGCCGAGCTCGTGTAAGATCAGTCCATCTTGCTCAGGTTGTGCAAACAGGTGTCTGTGGTATTTGTGTTGTGAGCCAGTGTAGTGATGTCCAAGAAACACTCATGCAACTAATTGTTCAAACTTTGTGCTGTGGCATATGCCAAAGAACATTCTGGTGAGTCATCTGCACAACATTTTGGGGGTGGATCCTAAACATATCTGGGAATGACAAAAGCAGATAGGTGATTTTGAGAAGATTAGATCTGCCCTACTTTTACATATCAAGTCTCTTCCAAATGCAGGCACATGCACAAGTATTTCAGTGTAGACCAGTCCAGTGTAAACACAATGTGTTAAACGCATCCATAAAATGTGCTAAACTTGCATTCTTGAACGCGTCACATTAATGGTGTGAGCATAGCATTATAGATGTTCCAGTTGTATAAACTCTCAAATTCAACTAATTCTCACATATTTTCTTTGACATAGCAACTTTGTTCAGTAACTGCAACTTTAGCCAATTTAATTCATATTAACCAACTTACTCCATCAGTCTTTCTCCACCATCAAGCGTAGAGGTTCAAACACATACCTCACTGGCCTAACAATTCAAAAATGCTTCACATCCCCACTTCCTTATGACGATGCTGTTAATAAAGTCTCAGTTCTCAACAAAACCAACAGCTAAAGACCAAGCTCAGCAGTTTGCAGATTTTCTTCTTGGAAGTTGGGGAATGCAGTTATGTTCTCCTTGGAAAGTTGTGTTGCAGCACAAACAAAAGCTGATGTTTGATGATAACTTTTCAACCATATGTGTGCAGAGAATGGCTAAATGTAGTGTACACAATATGTGTGGGAATTTGCCATATGTGAGATCAAAGAAGTCTAGTGTTAAGTTTGTTTTTAAGTAAAATTATGAGCTCATTCAATGTTTTCAGATATAAAGAAGGTTGTTTTAATGGCACACTGCGTCAAGTTCACACAAGATCTAATGATCTGTTAAAAATGTGTAGACAAAAGCACTAAATATGCAATGTACATTATACAATGATGTCATAAACTATTTCTATTATCAAGCACAGGTACATATGCTTATTCTGAGTGATTTTTCTAACTAAAACAGCTGTGTTT
The DNA here is from genome assembly GCA_036245035.1 of Adrianichthys oophorus. Lineage (NCBI taxonomy): Eukaryota > Metazoa > Chordata > Actinopteri > Beloniformes > Adrianichthyidae > Adrianichthys > Adrianichthys oophorus. The sequence goes on along the minus strand of BSAI01000104.1, from coordinate 16,633,864 downwards.
AAAATGTCTGTTTTGACTTCAATGTCAGACTTCCAAAAACAAATAAAAGTCAAGAATTAAATTAAATTTAAAAAAAAAAAACAAAAATTAATTGATTTCAAGGTTGTGAGAAAAATGAATTAAAATTTAGTGTTCCCAATTTTTCTTTCTCTGGATGAAATTTAACCTGTCAACATCATTACAATGTTGGTCATTTTTGTGAAAAATGCGTGTAGGATTTGGCTATTTTATCATTGTTAGTGTTTTAGAGTTGATCTTGCTATCAGTGGGTAAATATTAAATATAACGTCATCATCCAATGTGTTAAAATGTCCAATCTATTACAAATGTAACACCTGGTTTATCCCTACACCTAGACTTTGGTTCAAGTACCTCAACAAAATGAGCCTAATGAGCTGCATAGTTTTGGGGTTTTTTGCAATAAATTCCCTCTTTATCAAAGACTACTGTAGACATCGTAATTTTAGCTGCTTAGTACTTCGCCTCTGAGTTGTAAATTAAGGGATAGCAGTGAACACTCATTTTTTTTAAACATTGCTTGTTGTGCTGTAATTATTGTAACACACTTTTAAAAATTGGGAAGGCATTTAAGCCCATTTTTAGATGTGGAGCCAGAAAAGTTCAGATCAATGCACAGTTTGAAGAAGTTCTAAACATGAATTAAAGTCATGTTAAAAGAATGGAAGTGAAGTCCCTAGATAGTTTTTTCTACATAGGCAAATAGTGAGGAAAAATCAGAGCAATTGCACGAGTGCCTTCTGTGAAGTTGAATTGAAAGACAAAAACTCTGACAAATGTATCACAAATTTAATGAGCTCTAGGCTTTTACGCAATGTAGCATGTTTTGGATTTGGCTTCAATGTACAATATTTTATTTTGTCAGAAAAAGCAGACACTCTACAAAAAAGTCCATCAAGCCAAGACTATCAGGGGGAGTGAGACATATGACTATATTCATCACTGTGTTCCCCCTGAAACACCATTGCACCACATGAGCTCAAAGAGAAAATGAAGCTGCTTGGTCTGCTGAGACAGAATGTGAAAAGTGAGTGAAAAGAATGTTTCACTGCTTTACAGTTTGCTACTTCACTAGAATATTTTAAATTCTTCTTTGTTCTTTACATTTTTCTTGTTCCTTAAATTTTTCTTGTTTATCCTTTTTATATATTTTAATCTTATTATATGTTTGGAGAGCACAGAAATTCTCCTTCTACCACAAGCTCCTTGTGAAACAATGACAAATAAAAGAATTCTGATTCTCCAAAACAACCTCTGTTCTGAAAAAAATGTGTCATAGTTCCAACATCAAGGTGTCAAATCTGTCTTTTTTTCCCTCCTAAACCAATATATTTTCTCAAAATACCAAAAGGAATGTGTTTGTTTTGATTTAAAGCTGATTGTTACTGAGACAGTGTTGATTAACATGATTTTAATTTGTCTACTGAACTTTTAAATAAAGCACACACCACTTCTTAACAGAATGGACTTGAAGGGTAGCTGTTGTGGTAATTTTCGTTGCATCTGCCACTGATCACTGAACTATCCCAGCTGCTCATAAAAATACATTTCTAATAAAAATTTCTGCACATGTCCCTGTAGTGTACTTCCATTTTTATAACATAGTTTTGAAGTGTGCCAGACAAATACAATTCCTCAGAAAGAATTTTCTGGCAAAAAGAAAAAAAAACCTGACTGTTTAAGAGGAGAGTCAAAGTAGTATCAAAAAAGAAGTTCACAAATCCACAATAAACATTTTTTTGTTATATTAAGTTTGTTTTGGGTGGAATTTTAAAAACGGATCAAAAAATGAATAGAAAATGACAGAATAGCGAAATTTGAATGACATTTTCCCAACTATAACAATTCAAATACCAATATATATATATATAAAAATAAAAGTCATGCAAAATAATTACTTTTTAAATAGAAACAGATTTTTTTAAGCTAGTTTAAGATGATAAAAATTACTAAGAGATTTTCAAACATTTTCTACACAATTTTTACTGAACAATATTTTCTTTTTGATTGAAGATTGGTTGACAGTTTTGAAACTGGACCATGTTTGTGACTTGCAGATAAAAAAATAACTGCAGTGTTGTTTTTTCGTTTTTTTTTTGCCAGGAAATTTCTTTTTTAAGCCCTCCACCAACTACCTAAAATGTTTTGCCCAAGTATGATTTAAAAAAAAAAAGTTTTATTGGAGTTTTATGCCAGATCGTTTCCAAGTTAAGTTGTCTCCGTATCCAATAGATTAACTCCAGGGATCAAACTGGCAACCTTCAGGGTCACTCAGTCTGAATTTCTTCCTGGCTCCTCTAAGTGATCTGGATAACGAGTCTGTTGAGAGTAGATGAGTGTGAAGATTAGCAAAAATCTACATAAATTAGGGATCCAATTAACATTCTGTTCAATCTGTTCAGAAGTCATTTAACACTTGGACAGAGAATTAAAAACACAAAACTAAAAGCCAGATCCTTTCTTCCAATGTGTTGTCAAAAATGTGAAACCTTTAAATAGTTTGAAAACCATAATTGCTAGATTAAAATCTGGGATGTTATTTCATTAATCAATGTGAAGAGTCTGGCTTCTAACCTTGGTTCTGCTGTATTTGGGCTCCTAAAAGATCTGGGCTTACTTTATCAATCGTTGTATTTATTATTTTTTTTGGTCAGTAGATTTGTTTCTGTCTCCACCTGGATGTTCAAGGACTGTGCTGTCCCCCTGTTGATAATATTAGTGGGTGTTGCCATATGAGCAGAGACTCATTCAAGCCTTGCATGAATTTTGTGATTTATTTAGATACAACAAAAGCCTGCAACATTTCAGTGTGTGGCCTGCACCGCTAGCGCACAGCTGTTTCTTCAACTCTTTCCTGAACAGTTCCCTTCAGAGGGAACAGCATGTATTAATCAATACAACATGCTTTTGAACACTAACAAACAACATAGCTACACAGTTTCATTTAAATAGTTCACATTGCCGCTCCCTCTGTCTCTTCTGTTCACCAACACACTCAAAAACATGTTTATGCATGGAAGGCCATATAAGGCTATTATACTGACCTGAATAGGTTTCTTTTATAGTCTTAACCATACTGCAAAAGGGCATTGGCGCTTGACCTAACCAGGAGTGTAGAAATTGCAAACCATAAACATGGAAAAGTCTACTTTTCCATATAAGGTTGGTAATTACACCAGAATTATACTGGGATTGGTCTTAAAAAAACAAGCATGCAAAAACCACACTCACAAGTGCAGACACAAATGAATTTAATTGGGAGAGATAAAGCAAAAGACAGGAAGTCAAACAACAGAGTACCAAGGTTTGAAAGATCATTATCCATTAACATTCATCAAAGCAAAAGTCTGACTTTATTCCTGTCTTTTAAACTGGATACCAAAAGTAGAAAAAATAAATACATTTTGAGGTGAATCAAAGAAGCTTTTACTTGAAAAAAGGTAAATAAGAAGATGTGTTTATGTGTTTTAGATGTAGTTTCTTAGGAAGACATGAATGACACAAATTCTAACCTTCAAATTGCTTAAATCTAGATTATGAATGTCAAATGTGATAGATAAACAATTAAAGGATTATTCTTGAAGTTTTGTTGTTTAATTTTCTCCAGACATCCCACCAAAATGTCAATAACTAATAGATAACCCAGACAATACCCACAGAAGACAATGATTTTTTAGAATAAACATTCCTGGGGAATTTGTACTCTTTATTAACATTAACTTTAATCTTGAAAGATTATTAAAAAACACTTAAGTTTTAATTTTTTTTTTTTTAGTTTTCCTTTATGTGTGTGGTGATCAAGAATTTCTCAGACTCTAGACATTTTAAGAACATATTTTTAAATTACAATCTTTGTGTCTTGTTCATTTTCATCTTAGAATTACTTGATGCCCATTAATTAACCTATTTGTTTCATTTGAAACCTAATGACATGATTTAGTTTGTAAATCTTTCCTTTAGTAGTTTTGAATAGAATTACAAAAACAGCTTAATTTTAGTAACAAGGAAAAAAAAATGAACAAAGAAACTTCAACAGGACATCACCGTGGCCCAGAGTTGGAAAAATAAATCGTAATTGTTCTGTAAATGTTTAGGATTTTTCAGCATGGACCAGTACTTTCTTAAAGACCAATTCAGAAATACAGGATGGTTTTGTAAGATTAGAGAAGGAATATAATCAGCTCTTTTCTTACCTTAAACATTTTTTTGGGCTTGTTTGTTTTTGGTAAGAAAAGGACAATATGCAATGAATCTAAACACAATTTAGAAAAAAAAAAAAAAAAAAAAAGTTTTAATAAATAAATTTAAAAAAACACAAAAAACAAGTAATCTGAGTTTAATCTGAAATTACATGTATTTATTTCTTGAACATATCTTATATCTTTCCTCTCATGTTAATCAAATGACCTATGGACTTACTGCTTACTATTTTTAACTGGTATAAAAAAAAGTTAAAGTAATCCCACAAATCTATTGTATTAATTATTCAAATTGCACCATTTGTTTAACAAGTTTGTGTTGCATTCTAAACTGTCAATGATAATTAGTAATGATTGACGATAAATTATCAGCCTCTGAAGTTTTTCTGCAACAACAGTTGTTTGACAGGAATGCATGACATTTTCAAAGATGCTCAAGGATTCTCCATTGAGTCTGTCAAGAGAAGCCTTATAATTCACAAGATACAAACACTTTTACTACTACCCAATAAGGCTAAACAGCTACTGTGGGTCATTTGTCATTTTTTTCTTTAGAAGGTTGACTTAAAAGCAAAAGAAAAAAAAAAACATTATTCTCAATAATATCTAAATGGTAGTGGAAAAAAGGGGACAAATCTAGCATTTTCCAGAAATACTGTAGATGTGAAATGGAACACAGAATGATGAAGACATAAAAGACTACATTAAATGAAAGTGAATTGAAGTCTGGTTCATGGGGTCCATGAAGATGATACTTGCAGTCAGATTATTTGAAAAAAGCTTTATAGATAAGATTGCAGGTAAGGTAACATGAATGCCAAGTTCTCACTAATACATTGAGGCACTTAATAAAAGAAAGACAGGCAAATGCCATATTATAAAGAGACAAAAAAATAATGCTTTCAAAGGTCATTCATTCCTTTTCCAATCCGTTTTATCCCTTTCGGGGTCACGGGGTTGCCGGAGCCTAACCCGGCTACTCATGGGCGAAGGCAGGGTACACCCCTGGATTGGTCGCCAGTCTTTCGCAGGGGCCACAATCACACACCCATACACACTCACATTCACACCTAGGGACAATTCAGAGTAACCAATTAACCTATGAAGCATGTTTTTGGACGGTGGGAGGAAGCCGGAGTACCCGGAGAAAACCCACGCATGCACGGGGAGAACATGCAAACTCCACACAGAAAGGTCCCCCAGCCAGGACTTGAACTGGGAACCTTCTTGCTGTGAGGCAGGAGCGCTAACCACGCACCACCGTGCAGCCGCTTTCAAAGGTGGATTCATAAAAAGAATGAAGATAGGATACAATGACAAGAAAAAAGTGAGATTTAAAAAAAAAATGGTCAAGCAACTACAAAAATAGAAGAATACATAGTACAAAAAAGAGAAAATGAAAAGCTGGTGAGTGAGTGCTCCCATCATCTACCCCACTTTACTTAAATTTCTTAAATTTCCTTCAAGCAGTCACTGAATAATGTGCATTTGGGTATACAGAAGTGCATGTCTTTATAAGCTAAGGTGTTTATCTCTCTTTTTGATGTATTGTTGCTATTGTGAGTCCAGATATGATTTTAATGACAGGATGTCATGTGCTCTGCATAGTATTTTTCTATACTTCCTCATAAGGTGGTATGAGGAAGGTATCCTGTGGTAAAAGCAAACATTTTTTTTATTTTTAACATCCCTTTGAGTCAAGGGTGTTCCTATACATTTGCCCTCCCACCTTAAAAAAAAAATTTAATTTTATGAATTTTAATGTGACCCCAATAATGGCAGTTTATGCTGTCTTGAAAAGTTCAAGGCCTGTATTGGTACATGGTTAATGTCAATACAATGTCAGCAATTGAATAAGACAAGGTCAAAATTGTGGTTCTTGGAAGACAAAAAGGTAGAAAAACTGAAAATGATCCGTGGAAACTAAAATAAATAATTGAATAAAATAAAACAAGACAAAAAGACCCTAGAAAACTAAAACATGACCAAATCAAAAAATGACCAAGAAATAGAAAACTGCATCAAGGTAACATCTGCTAATGAACCAAAATCTGTTTAGAAGCATTAAATGGGCATACCAGTGATCCAGACTTAAGAACGTGAAGTTCAAAGTTTTAAATGTAAGTTCAGTTGAGGAAGACAGCTGCAGTAAGAAGACCAAAATGACAGTCTCCCAGCAACTGAGGATAAAAAAGGCAAGGTGGGTATTTCCAGTGAGGACAGGGAGGGGACACTAGAGAGAAATCAATCTTACTTGAGATCGTGTGGACAGAAACTTGAACTGACATGAGTATGGCTGATGGCTTCTGGCAGGCAACACTGGAAAGTAAATGGTTAATCAGAGTCAGTAAGCAGAGAGGCAACTCAATAATGTCTCTGACTTCCTGTGTGTCCAAACTGGTGAGAGTGAGTGGCTGAAGCAGTGCCAGGAGAGAAGAAAAAGTGGTTGTTCAACGTGTGTATGGAGTGATTCTTGAAATAAAGTTACCTTTCTACTTAATGGCTGAATTTTTTTTGTGATATCTTTTTGGAAGGGGATGGGCCTGTAGTGAACATGCTGCAAGGAAATCCAAGAGCGTGATTCAAAAAGACAATTCAGATCTTGAAGCAATAATCTAATGTAGGGAACAGGGTGAAGTGCAAAGGCTTGGTCATGGTCTTTAAGAAGCAGAGGAAACTAAGTCCTTGGACAAAACAGGCTTGACTTGGGAGAAGTGTGATGGACCTTGAGTGCTTTAAAAAAACTGAGATGAACAGCCAGTGGGTTAGCAACCTTTGAGAAGGAAAATGGACCATTCCCTCTTAAAGGTAAGGGACAGCAGACAGGCACCAGAATCTCCACTTGACAGAGTGCCAGTTTGCCTTGGGTAGCATAGCCACAAGAACAAACAGTTGACCCAGATTGCATCAAGTAGACCTTGTTCTTCAGTCTCCAGGTCTGTGCTAGTAGAAGCCAAAACAAGCAATGGAAAGTTGGGTAAAAGCAGGTCCTCACAGTTGAGGACCTCAATGTCACATTGCAACACTGTATCAGCTTTAACATTCTTATCTCCTATTCAGTAAGAAAAGAGGAAATCAAATCAGAACCACCTAGCCTGCCTTCAACCGTTTTGCTGATCATGGGTATACTTGGATCTTGTGGTTGGTGTAAACCAGGAATAGATGTTTGATACTCAGTGGTGCCACTCTTTCAGTGCTAGCTTGATTCCGAGATGCTCTTGTGGCTAACACATTTTTCATTCTACAGAGGATAACCGTCAGGTGAAATAAGGAAAAGGATAAACTTTTTTGTCAAAGACAAATCTTTGGGACAAGATGGCACCAAGCACCCAATTCAAAGTGTCTTCCTTAACTGTTAATGTTTTTCTTTTCTTATTTTGGAAAGAATAGACAGGATCAGTGGTGATTGCTGTCTTAACTTTACTAAATGCCCCCTCCCTAAAGAACAGTAATTGTTTGTGGTTTTGAGGGGTGGGCCATGAAAGATCTGCTTCCATCTTGCAGAGTTTTATCTTGACTTGTCCATGAGACACTTTGAGAAATAGGAAACACATAGATGGGGCATGAAACTCACTCTTCTCTGCATTGTCGGTCAGTCAGTTTCAGGTTGAGTGCATGCTGGACTGCTTCTGATCATGAAATGATTAAAGAAGATGATATACAAAGGACAATTGTTCAACATATGGCTAGGCGCATCACAGACCATACTTTGAAGGACAGTTGTGGGATGAGTGAGACCACTCAGCGTTTTAAGAACTTGAGTGGAATTGAAAATGACTTTCAATTCTCTTGATAAAGACTGTCTACCAAGAGAATTGAAAACCATTCCATTCCTTTACAAATCCACTGAAAGTGTTGGGTATTATGCTGATCCAATGTGTTATTTATGGTGGCTATGCAGAAGGAAGGTAGAGGGCAACTGTTATGGATTGATATCTCAAGTCCCCTATTAGTTATACATGGTCTTAAAACACATTTTTTCTTTTTAACTAAGAAGAATTATGCCCGTCACAACTGACATAAAGAGGCATATGAGAGCTGCAGCCACAGATTCTTCCATTGTTCTCTAACACAGTCTTGTGCAAGGTACCTATGTTGCACACCTAGAAAAAAAGGGACTTCAAGGCACCTGTGTTGGAATCAGTTGTAAATCAGTAAATTCATACACAGATATGTAAATAGAATAAAATGGTGTAAATTAAAACAAATTAAAATAACATTCAGGGTCTGGGGACATACATTTGTACAGTCATCTTTATGTCATCCATACCTAAGAGTATATAAGAATTAGGTAACTGTTCAATGGTGCAGTCAAATGGCCTGTGTGGAGGTAGGAAGGAGGTTTTACATTTCCTGAAAACCTTTCTGAATTCAATGTCTTGGGGAGGGCACTTTAGAGAGGTCAGGGTATTTTCCTCTCATCCAGAGAAGGAGGCGTGCTCATGGTCCTGAGACAGTTCTGAAAACAGGGCAAGTATCTACACAATATTTCCCTAGCTAGCCAATTAATTTGAGACTTATGCTTGTGCAGCCATGATGTGCCCAGAAAAGAGGAAGGTTTTAATTGGGGAATTGAATGGATTGATTGTAAGTATGCCAACCTACATGTTTAGTAATATTAGAACACACACAAATTGCATGACTGTCCAATCCTTGGACCTTTAACTGAGGTGAGAAGGTATTTTTAATTGAAGCTATATGACACATTTTTTCATTCTAAAGGTGAGAATTGGCAACAAAAACAAAAAAACACCTCGTCCCAAACAGAGCAATCCTTAAAGTGGAGAGTTATGGCATTTTTGTAAGATACTAGGAGGAGAGATAAAAGAGCTCAACTAACACGTACCTTCCACCTGGATGTTGAGCCTCATCTTTGAGGGAGCATTTTATTGCTTGATTTGAAAGGAAATGTGCAGAAGACACACTACAAACTGGCAAAATAGACTGAGCACTGTAAAGAGCAGGGTATAGGTGAACAGCATAATCTGTGGATAGACCAGCAAAGGGATAAGGAGCTAAAAATCCTGGCAAATATATTGACTTAAATAGACCAAATGTGGTTAATTAGTTGAATAGGAACAGTTAAATAATAAAATGGCATTATAAATACAGGGCTCCAAAAAATACTCAAAACCCAAGCTAAGAAATGCATTTATGAAAAAAAAGAACCAAGGTCAAACATCGTCACTGAAATCCAGCAGTTACTATTTACAATGTGTTTTTTTTCTTTATATTAAAGAATACTAAAACATGTACAAAAAAGGATATGGGGTTTGGGACATCTAGTAAATGTTTGTATTACATGTTTGAGATTAAAACTGTAATTTTATTTTTTAAAACCATTTTTAACCCTTTAAAAAAATACTCAGATGAAATAAAAAAAACTTTATAACTCTATATGAAATCATAAAGTATGCCGATGCTATGAAAACAGTTTTATATTAGTATTTTTTTATAATTATTTTGTTAATTTTACTTGTGCAATAAATGCATTTTTGACATATATTTAGTTACATACAGCAAAAATTTGTTCCATTTCAAAGTCCACCCAGGCTCAGTCACTAACGACATTGTCTGCTGAACTGGGGGCCCACAGTGATGAAATTTAATTAACACAAGAATGAGATGAAGTTCTTTGACTAGTACACCATGTCAAAAAAAGTCACAGGAGTGCTTTATAAGAAGCAACGGGCTTCAAGGCTTACCCCATGATGGACAGATGTAATTGAAATCAGAAGGATTAGTGCAGAACATGCAGGTAGGCTTATGTTTTTTTATGGTTCATAAATGGATAAGTCCATTGCAGTCTCACAGGTCTCAAATGTTCCATAAATGACATTCTGTCAAACATTTAATATTGACTCATAGAAAAAAAATGCTCTTATGATCAGCACTTGTGTATATGCCTTAATATAATTGTAGTTGATGCTTCTACAGAATGCTAAGAAGACACAAAATCTATTATTTTTTGTCTCAATCATTTGATTAAAAAAATATATATATTACCTTACAACTAAAATCTCACATGTACTTTTTATTTATGCATATTAGAGAAAAATTGCATAAAAACAAAATTACTTTTTGGAGGTTAAATACTATAAGCTGTAGCTAAAATGTATGAAAACATTATATAGCTAGCACCAAAAGAGCAAAACTATTAAAATAATTTATCTTTTGAATATAAACAGGCAAATGAGCAAAAGTGGGAATCTTTAAACATTTATATTACATGTGTGTAAAGGTAAAGTAATACCAATGCCTTTATCAATTACAAGTTTCCAAAGTGAGTACAAAGTATTATATATACTGCTATAACTTCATTTTCATCACTAGCAAATCACAATGTCATATATTATGTAATTTGACCCTATGCTCTCTACTTTGTTTTTTCGATTTCTGAAAGTTTGCAGGCATTTGCTTTTGATTTTAAACCTATTAAGCCTTTATCACATCAGCAGTAACAGTGGATACTTATTTTCTTTATAGATTTTTTTTTGCTTAGCATTCTCTTGGTCGTCTTATGCTTTTATTTCAGTTTAAATACCAACATTGGCAGTCTGACCTTGGAAATCTTTCACACTTGAAAGGGTTGTGAAGATAGTCTACTGTTTAATGGGAATATCCCTTCTTACTTTTCAGCCATGGGCTTTATTTCTTTCCAGCTTGTGTGTAACGTCAATTATGCAATGACCTGATTCACATTTCTATTTATTTATTCATTTCTAATGTGCTACAAATTTGTAATGTGAAGATGTGAAAATTGATAAAGTTTAAAACAAAGAACATTGGTGCCAGTGAATTACACATTGCATATGCACCACTTCATAACAGGCACTAAAAACAGCTAAAATGAAGTCCAACAACATCCTCAGTAGGGTGAATTATTGTATACCCCATGCGGTGAAATTGTATCTGCGCATTGTTTACAAGTTTCCCCTTTCAAGATTTCAATCCTTTATCACTCTTATATATAATTTAAATGTCCCATTCATTCATATATTTCTTTCTTCTTTAAACTGCCTCTCTTTCTCCTGTTGCCCTTCACCTTCTGCTAAACAACTGATGGATGAAACATTGTGGTTAATTAATCAAGAATGACTGCATGTGTGGGTGTGTGGCAGGGAGACGCAGATTGTACTTAGTGACTCTCTTTTTGAGTATTTTGTGTAATTGTGTTATGGTAGTGACAGATTATGTCTGTCATGAAGCCCACCACAACTTCTAATACTGTTAAATATATTTAACAAGTACATGTTTGCGCATAAGTGTAAGTTGTACGCCTGATCCACAGATACACACAATTGAAACAAAAGCTTTTTTCAAGCATAAAAATTGTTTTCTCTGCCATGAATGCCAGTTGAATTACAGCAACAAGAAATTACGTGAAACGCCATAAACTATTGTAAAACCAAAGTGTATTCAGTTTTGCAGAGCTTCATGGTTTATGCAGAGACCATCAATCATCTGAGATGGGTTGCTGACATACTCTCTGAAAATACAATCCTGAGTTGATTATTCTATTTTAAATAATTGCTACATGGAAACACAGTCACTTTTATTTGACTTTGAATACAATGCATTTGTTGTAAAACGCTTAATGTGCTGACACCAACATGAGTGGGTTTTCCCTCATAACATGGAACAACAAAATAAAAAATAACACTGATTCATCAAATGTTATATTTAGCAGAAGATGTTATCAAAAGCAACATAAATCTTACTTTATACAATTAAGTGCAATGTTATATTAGGTGTTTTACCCGAGAAAATAATGACTAACGGGATGGGACTTAAAGCCATGGCCAACTAAATGGTGTAGATGGGCTTTATGCGTAGAGCAACAGTCCTTGTTAGCATGGACATCTATGATAAAAAGTAAACATTTCCCAGCACTGTTTTCATGAATTATTTGAGAAAATAAAATTGAAAGAATGTTTTTTTTGTTAAACACATGTTTTGTGGTTTTTCTTTTATATTGGACATATTTTTCTGTTTTCTTTTTCATTTATTTTTCAAACAATACAAACAGTGCCCTTTTACACTAAAGCTTTTAATCTAGTGTTTACATTCTATTGACCACCTTAACACTGTAACCAGATACACAAATAACGTAATTCCTTTGGATATGTAACATTACATTAGTGAATTGCTTACTCTGTCGTGGAGAAAAGTGGCTTTGTCGCTTTTTATGCAACACTTTATTGTATGCAACACTTTACATTATAAATGTGTTGCATATTGGTGCAAAGCTGATAAGAAACGCCACTTTTCTCTTCATCAAAATCAGCTGATTCACATTGGTCACGTAAATGGTCGTAGAGTTATGATATGTCAAAGAGATTGGGTTGTTTAGGAGTTGCTGGTAATGTCTCTGGTGTTAAAGGGTTAAATTCTATAAACTGTCTTGCATACTTTTAAGTTATCTTCAAAAATTAAATTACTTAAAATGTTGATGTACTGTGTATAACTTTATCCAGACTAATGTGCAGCATCGTCTCTTTTGGTAAAATCAGTGTTTATGCCTTTTTCTGCATGTTATTGGATTAGCATATGTCTAAAAGCTTTAGACCAGCAAGGATAATGACAAGTTTCCCAGAATCCAGGCAGAAAATCATTTCCTTGGATATCCGTCATGTTCATCCAGCCTTGTTTTTAAGCTCTTTTTATATGCTAAAGAGGACAGTTGCCATAGGGTTTATTTTTGCTGTCAAAAGTGTGCCATGCATGTTCTCCTATTTTTATAGAATTTCACTTAAAAAAATACTTTTGTTTGCAAGCATGTGTTAGTTCAAATCACAAATACTTTTGAATTTTTTTCAAACACAAGAAAAAAGCATTTTTAGATGGATCACATGGCACAGCCACACATAACTTCAATACAGAAACAGACAGGCTCACTTTGCAACTCAAAAATATAATCTGTGGTGAGGACAGATAAACATGAAATTTCATGACTTAAGCTGCATTTCTCCCACATACAATAATTTCAAGAGAAACATTAAGCTGAGATAAAGAGCATTACAGTTGAAATATGGGGAGATTTAACAGGGCTTAGAGTGTTTTTATGGTTAACACTCACAAAGGAGCACATGTATATAAGGAGACCAGTAAGCAGACAGAGGAAGTGAGCTAAGGATAACCTCTAATACAAACACACACACCCATACATAAGCTGGGCTGTTGCCCATGTCACATATATACAGTGGGGATCGAAAGTTTGAGCATCCCAGGTAAAATGTTATATTATTGTGCATAAAGAACCCAAGGAAAGATTGAAAAATCTTCTAAAGGCATCAGTTTACAGATGAGACATCATTTTAATATGTCAAAACAATTAGGCATTATTTCCATCATTTACCCTTTCAAAATAACCAAAAGCCAAATAATGGCGTGTGCAAAAGTTTGGGCACCCTGCAGAGTTAGTACCTTGCACTGTCCCACTTGGAAAGTATTACAGCTTGTAAACATTGTTTTGTATCCACCGAAGAGTCTCTCAATTCTTGTCTGAGGTATCTTCATTCCATTCTTCTTTACCACATTCTTACAGTTCTTTGAGATTTCAGGGATGTCTGGACTGTTACGCACTGTTCTTTTCAGATCTATCCATGGATTTTCAATTATGTTAATGTCAGGTGATTGGGAAGTCCACCGAAAAACCTTCCGTTTCTGTCTCTTAATGTAAGACAGCATGGATTTTGAGGAGGGTTTAGGATCATTATCCATTTGTAGAAGCCCTCTACCAATGCCCTTCAGTGCGTTGCTCATGAAATTATCCATGTGCTGGTGTATTTTGGTTGCAATGATACCTGACATGAGCTTCCATGTTGTGGAGAGACAGGTTATTGGCCAGTAGTTGGATGAGACTGCACCCTTTGAGGGAGCCTTCTGGATCAGGATTGTTCGCCCTTCCATTAGCCATTCAGGGTGAGTCCCATCTCTTAGCAGTTGGTTCATTTGTGCTGCTAGGCACTCATGGAGTGCAGTGAGTTTCTTAAGCCAGTATGCATGTATCCTGTCAAGGCCCGGTGCTGTCCATTTTTTCATTCCTGGGGCTTTTTCTTGGATGTCTGCCACTGTGATGGTTACTGGATTCTGTTCAGGGAGGTTGCTGTGCTCTTTTCTCAGAGAAACCAGCCATTGAACATTGCTGTTATGTGCCGTCTCTTTCTCCCGTTTACATTTCTTGTACTGTTCAGTTCCCAGCCTTGGTGGGTCTGCTCTGCTGTTTTAGCCCTGCCACTGAGCGAACAGTTTTGCTGGTTGAAGTGGGTACAGCCTGTTTATCCGTCTGGCTTCATTGTCTTTCGTGTACCTCTTTAGGGGGCTGCCCAAGGCCAGGAGCTTTTGTTTGGCGGTTTCCAGTGTTTTAGTTATGGGCATCTGGCTGGATCTCTTAGGCTTTTTCATTGGACCCTTTTTAAGCCTCTTTTTGAGCCTCACTTCCCTCCCTACTTCACTCAACCATTGTAGTTGGTTTCAGGGTTGCCTGGTGTTCGTTCTAGTAATATATATATATTGCTAAGGGATTAACGGTGGTTATGTGCCCAAGTTCTGGTTGGGAGTGTGGTAAAGCCTCCTCTCTGACCTGATGTTGTGGCTCTCCTGTGGTGTCACAATTGTGTTGTACTTCGTCAATTTCAAGTTGTGAAAGCAATTGCCTTGTGCGGATTTTAGAACATTGAGCTACTAGTTGTTTGGCAGTTAGCCTTGATTGTGGGTTTCAAAGCATCCATTCAATCCACATTTTCTGCATGTAACTGCTCTGAATAGGATTACTTGAGTAGTAGCATTCCAGCAGAGCTTTGTTCTCCCATCTAGTCCATTTCCGTCCTGTTCCAGTAGCCCACTTTCCATCAAGGTGCTCTGGTTCCCCAGCACCTGACGCAGACATTGTTTAGCCGGATGATGTCTGAGCCGGCATGACGTGTTTCATTGTCTCTCATGGGTTATAAGGTAGGAGGTAACTTTAAGAGTCTTGTCCAAGGACCCCCAATGGATTATGTTAATTTCTCATCAATGTTATGTTAATTGCCCTATCAATTGCTCATTGCGCTCTCTGGGTATCAACTGGGAATCGTACCCCTGTTTCCTGCGTGCCAGTCCTACATTTAAGTCTGCAAGTCCCTAACATTACAACATGGAGATAGTTACCATATTTCATGGCAAATATTTGAATAATAGACTGAAAGAGCATCTCTGATCATCTTTTGAGCTATTTTGAAATATTCCCAGTGGGTGATTAATTATTATTATTCAGTTTCTAAGCTAAAAAAACCTGTTGTTTTCTAGGACATAGTTTCCGCAGTGGTTCATTAGAAATTCGCCTCTGAGTTGTGGGTGGAACTCATGGCTTGGAACAACTCGGAATTGCAATTGGAAACTTCATTTTTCTAATATATGTCCTACATCTGCTAGGGTTGTAAGGTTAGCGCTCTTGCCTCACAGCAAGAAGGCCCCCGGTTTAAGTCCCGGCTGGGGGACTTGATAGAGTGCCACCAATAGGGGACCTTTCTGTGTGGAGTTTGCATGTCGGTTTTCTCTGGGGACTCCGGCTTCCTCCCACCCTCCAAAAACATGCTTCATAGGTTAATTGATCACTCTAAATTGTCCCTAGTTGTGAATGTGAGCGTGATTGTGACCGCTGCGACAGACTGTCCAGGGGTGTCCCCTGCCTTCGCCCATGAGTGGCCGGGTTAGGCTCCGGCAGCCCCGTGACCCCGAAAGGGATAAAATGGTTCAGAAAATGAATGAGTTTTCATTCAGTCATCAGTTTTCCTAATGATTTTTAATTATGTTGAATGATGTTGATGATGATTCCTGTTAAAAACGCCAAAAACAAAATTTTTATCGGAGTGGGTCATGAAGCAATGATTCTGAAAATATGTGATATAAGGATTTTTGAGAATTACGATTTATGTTCTGTGTTACTAATAGTGGTGTAAACTCATAAGAAAATAGTTTGTTTTTGTTCTTTTTTTTTATTTAACCAAGTGCTTAGACTGTCCAACTTTTTTTAATTGGACAAAATATACAATAAGCTGCTGGTTGGGCTTCAAATTGTGCATTAAAAGGAGTAAATGAAGAATTTAATTTCTACATGTGAGTTTAGCATTTTCAGTTATATGTTTTAATGTTTTATATGTTACCCTGCTACATTTCAATTGAAAACTAGTTCTTGATATCACAAACATATTGGTTCCAAATATCTAAAAGCAAATGCATGGTTGTATCTTGGGTAACAAAGCAGAATGGCAAGCATAAGCCCCTCCATGTAAATGTCCAACTGTATGCAGAAGTGGGTACAGCTTCCCTTTTGGTGTGTGTGTGTGTGTGTGTGGGAGGGTATTTAAAAAGGAATACTTCGAGAAGGCTATGAGGGGTACCCTAAAGCTTCTCAGAGGAAAACTCGTCATTGCTTAAACCATTAGATGAGTCAAGCTGCAGTCATTGTGTCCTCCATTTATTTGTCTGTCATAGACTTTTAATGAACCACATTATGCTGCAAATACAATATGTGGATTGTAAACTTTCAGCGAACAAAAGCCTGCAGAACATTTGCCCTTGACAAGCAAGGATTGACATCACTTAACAAAATTACTGTGCTCTACACCTGTATTCAGATGATATTTTTTTGTTGCCAGGGAGAGATTTAAATGATTGAGTGAATCATTATTTAAAGTTTTCTGTGGAAGTACTTGTTTGCTTTTCTGTCTGCTATCTGGTTCTTTTTTTCATTTGATGCATTTTATTGAAAATGTGACTTTATATATCTTTATATATTTATTTTTTTCTTTTCAAATAGTCTATTGTCCACTGCTAAAGAAGACGATGCAGTGGGGCAGATTAGCTATATTTTCATAAGAATCTTTCAATTGGTGATACCAGCACCAACATTGGCACCAGTGACATTCAGGACATATGTTTGAAGAAAAGTACTTATACAGCAACAAATCCAAGATGGCTACCATTTTATTAAGGTGGCCGACTTGTCAATCCTGCTAAATGCTCTTATTGACATAGATCTTCGACCTACACAATTTGATACATTATCTCTACATGTATTCTTATTTAGCAGACCCAGTGGTGTGTCCTCAATTTCAAAATGGCCACCAGTTGTCATTGCAATCAACATCTTTGCGACTCCCCAGGATGCAGGTTTGGAAATGATGAAGGTAGAATTGGGCCAGGGTCAGTCGATCAGATAATTCCCCAATCATTGCCTAATAGAGAATCTCTGTCCAGAGAAATCTAGTGGCATGCTGTTCTTTCATGCATTCACCGGTTGTAATGTCTCATTCTTACGAGGTAAAGGCAAGATAACTGCATGGCAAACATGGGGTGTGTGCCCTGAGGTTAGCCCAGTCTTCAGGAAGCTCAGTCAGTACCCACCTACCATTGCAGATATGGACCTAAACATCCCTGAGAAGCTTGTTGTGACAATGACTGGCAAACACGGCAATACAAGTAAGGTCGATGAGGCAATACTGCACTTGTTTGCTTGGAAACAAAGGTCTTATGATTCAATTCCACCAAGCAGTGCATCTCTAACTCAGCATGTCAAACGATCTGCTTTCCAAGCTGCATGCATATGGGCCAGTCAACAGGGTGCAACATGTAACATAAAAGCCCAGCCAACTGGGGCTGGCAAAAGAATGGTCAAGTCTGGGAAGTTCCTTGGTCAACCCCTCCTACCCATTGCTCAGTCATGCCAGCAGCTGACAAAGTGCCACTGCACCAGTGAATGCCAGGGACAATGCAAATACTACCACAACCCCTATATACCTTCATTATTTGCATTGTGAAATTTCTATTACGCACAATTATTTTAGTCTGTAAGCATCAACCAAAATAAAACAAAAAAACAGTAACATGTTGTAAAAGTGACATTGTTCCTACTCTCACAAAGCTGTTTTAGACAGACTTGTACTATCAATCTTTTTATTTATTGATTTATTTATATTTTTGCATTTACATAATGTATTTAGGTACACTTAAGCCACTAAGCTATATTTGTCTTTTTCAACTATTCAATTTCCAAAATGACACATTGCTGAAAGGTTTGGGAGTCTTACGTGCAGTAAAAAGCAAGACAACCTGGTTTCTTGAGGTAGACTTCCTCCAGGTAGTCCTGATTACTCTGGAATGTAAATATTCTAACCAAGTTTTTGATTGACTGTCTCCCAGAGTACACCTGACAAAGAGTTTAGACACTGCAAATTTGCTCCTCTGACATTTTTCCTCGGTAAAGAACTGATCGTGCTTGAACTGTTCCTCCAAAGCTCTTAATTTCTTTTCTGCACTACAGTTGAACCGCACAGAAAAAGTTTGATGAGTAAAAGTACATTTTCAAACATAAAATGTGTTATGACTGCTTTTGATAAAATATTCACAGTTTTTCCATTTGTAGTTTTGTTCAGACAATGAGCTATTCAAAGAATATAATGTAAATAATCTCTTTACTCTTATTTGTAAAAAAAAAAAATAATAAAAATATATAATAAACAAAGGGCTGCACGGTGGCGCAGTGGTTAGCGCTCCTGCCTCACAGCAAGAAGGTTCCTGGTTCAAGTCCTGGCTGGGGGACCTTTCTGTGTGGAGTTTGCATGTTCTCCCCGTGGCATGCGTGGGTTTTCTCCGGGTACTCCGGCTTCCTCCCACCGTCCAAAAACATGCTTCACAGGTTAATGAGGTGTGAGTATGGGTGTGTGATTGTGGCCCCTGCGACAGACTGGCGACCAGTCCAGGGGTGTAC
The DNA here is from genome assembly GCA_036245035.1 of Adrianichthys oophorus. Classification (NCBI taxonomy): domain Eukaryota; kingdom Metazoa; phylum Chordata; class Actinopteri; order Beloniformes; family Adrianichthyidae; genus Adrianichthys; species Adrianichthys oophorus. The sequence continues at coordinate 16,614,895 of BSAI01000104.1, read as the reverse complement.
CCCGCCTTCGCCCATGAGTAGCCGGGTTAGGCTCCGGCAACCCCGTGACCCCGACAGGGATAAAGCGGATTGGAAAATGAATGAATGAATGAATAATAAACAAACATTGTCTTCTTTCTGACCGAGTCAGTGTTATTATATGGCAAGTGAAAGCACCACTAGGATGCACATCTCTCCTTTGACCTGACTCTTTACATAATCCCAACCACTTCTTATTCAAACTCACTCGACCTGATGCACAGTCCATAAACACAACACTCAGTAGTTTGTAAATAGTAAGACTAATTTTCCAATTCAACACAGCCATGCATTGATAACATTTTTTTTTTATTTTATATTTTTGGGAAAAGCGTCATCTTTCTTTAGCTTATACAGAGGCAGTATGAAAATTGGGTTCTCCTTATTACTGTTTTACCATCTAAACATGACTTGTTGTGGCTAGTGTTGCAGCAACTGTCACAGAGCCATTGCAATAGCAATGCTTAAAAACAACAGAGTGTTGACAAACAAAAAGGGCATAAGATTATGGAATGGAATTTTCAGAAATGGCTTATCAATCAGGTTGGGCAGAAGAAGAGTTTTGTCCTCAGTAAGCTCGATGACATGTCTGTTGCAAAAACCAGTCTAAGCAGAAGAGTAAAGTGCTGAGGTGGAGTCAGCAAAATGCTTCTGTCACATCCTTCACTGACTTGATTGATGCTCTGCTTTATCAGATAAGCAACAGTATTTTTTTTTAAATGTAAGCATCAATAATTTACAGATTATGATGACAGCTCAGTTATGCCTCTCAGGTTATCATTGACAAACCATTGTTTACATCTTTACAGTCAACAATGGATTTTTGGGGGAGAAAATTGTGCTGCAGATGCTTCACCATTATGGGTTACAATAGAAAAAAAAAATGTCAGCTTTTATCTTAGCTTTCATTGGAACATTTTGGGCTTAATTAAGCAAATTACGTGTAATTATGACACAGCAGACTGGGTCACTTTCATTACAATTTAACTACAACTCATGCATCATAGTGATTTAGCCAAGAAAAATTAAATCACACAAAGGCTGAACATTTTCCAGAAATGAAGTTTTCCTTTTTATGAATTAATTCCTTAAATTTTGTTGGAAATTTACCATCTTTGTGTCTTTCAGCAGGCAACACACTGCTCTTGAAACTAGGACAGAGGATAAAATTCAATGATAAATAATTTCCACATTTATACTTTCTGCTGAGCAATGATAGAAAGTGAAGCAATGAAAGAAAGCATTGCATAGCGAGTTTTTGTTTGTGTGAGTCTGCCGGTGCCACTGATGATGTATGAGAACAGTTTTGACATTGGGTTTACCCACAATTCAACACTACCCAGGGAACCATGAACTGCAAGGAAACTGACTCTGGCATAGAAGCAGACACACATGCACATCAACTGATACACAAACCTACATTAGCATATGTATATAAAGAGAGAGAGGCGTTTTCTGACAAGCTTGCAGAGAAGAAGACAGCGATAGAGTTGTCCATTAAATAATCAAAGATAAATACATGACCCAAACCTAAAGAACCTCACAGAGACTGATGGAATTCACACATCCATGCAACATGAAGAAAGACAGGCGACCCACAGGCCCATCCATTTTGCATGGTGGGTTGACAAATGTAAATGTGCCTTGGAGACAGCAAGACCTAATGAAGATACATTAGACCTGCATTTGTGCATATGTGTGTGTCCTAAAAACAAAACCGAAAAAGGAGCTTCAGCCAGCATGGACACCCATTCTTGCGTGACAGTCATACTAAAAAAAAAAAAAAAAAAAAAGTTGTTCTCACTTAGATGCCACCAAATGGATATTAGGTTTGTCATTTTTAAGAAAAGTTTTTGTTTATATTTTTTCTGAAAGTGCTAGTTAGTTATTGGTTGAATTAGTGCGTCTGTGCTGAGGGGGAAAAAAAACATATTGTATTGTTGTGTATCTGCACAGGTTACGTTTATGCCAATCTGACCCATTCTAAGATGCAAAAAAAATATCAAATGTGATGCTCAACTCTAAAATTCTCATTGTACCTGTGACAATGACATTACATTTTCTATCTCTAACTAGTATAATAATTAGAGATTTGCAGTACCAGTACATGAAGGCTTAATGTTGAATATGTATGCAAAGCTAAATTTAAACTTTGTCCTGTCAGCCTTTATGCTTTCTCGCACACACACATTATTGTGTCTGTGCTCATGTATATGAGTACTGATGTTGATTCTTGTGTGTTGTGTCCCCTCTGGCACAACACAGCCTCAGGGCAGGCAACTCTCTCCAATGATAACTCTGATCAGGTCAGAGCTGTCCTAGAAATGATGACAGGAGGCAAAAGAAAAAAAAAATGAAAAAGGATGTGCTGGCAGTAGTTTTTGGACACCATAAAGGAGAAGTTGAAGTTGGTTGGATTGCTTGGAAGGTACTTTTATTTCCTTTTTACAAATGTCTTAATAAAATACAAATTTATCTGCAACACTTGAATGGCCTGCCTTAAAGGGATACAAGGACTTTCAGCAGTTACTTTGAATGCTTTATGGTTCTGTAAGTAAAGTTTGTTACATAGAAAATAGAGAGGAATAAATTACATTTACTTCTCTGAATTTTCTTTTGGTTCAACTAACTTCTTTGGGGCACTTTGTCATTAAAGTAATGCACTTAAAAAGGGACAATTTTACTGCTGCTTCAATGGTTGCTTTTTTTCAGCCAGAAACATGAGTTCAACTCTGACGTACAGAAATTAAGCACAAACATGAACCCTATATTTAAAACAAGGCTAAAATGTAAATATCCTTTTATACAAGAAATAAAGAAAAGTATACATATGTAAAAAATATATTTTTGATATGTTTTTAATAAACTGTTTAATTTTTGAAAAAGAAAATATGATAAGGATTTTCAAAATAAATGGCTTGAAAAACAGCAAAAAATACATGTATTACAATAAAATAAATACAAGTATTAGGGTTATCTAATACTTTTGTATTAGAATAACTTTTTATTATGCTAATTAAAAGCTTTACATTTCCATATCATCTTCTAATGCAAATTAAAGATTTGAAAATTCCTAAAGATTGCTGCACTAGTTTCGAAATGAGTTGTGAAGGATGCAAATTGAATGAGAAAGATGAAAAAACCAGCACATTTCCACTTTTATGAACGCAATTGTGAGAGTGTTCTGTGTTGAGCTTTAGAGGAATTGATAGATGTTTTTGCCCCCTGCAGCACTTTAGCCTCGGGCTAGGTCACTGTTTCACTACCAACTACTGAACTGGCCAGGAGCATATTTCCCCAAAGTGTGACAGCGTTATTAGTGCCGCTGTTATTCATCGAAAAATATTGTTTTAGGAAAAAAGTTTGGAAGCAAAATATACTTTTGACCCACATCAATTATCTTGAAAAAAGTTCCATAACTTTCACCTGCCCCTGCGACAGACTGGCGACCAGTCCAGGGGTGTACCCTGCCTTCGCCCATGAGTAGCCGGGTTAGGCTCCAGCAACCCCGTGACCCCGAAAGGGATAAAGCGGATTGGAAAATGAATGAATGAATGAATGAACTTTCACCTGAAAAAGGTGAAATTATAAATAGTTTAGGTGTAATTAAATGATCCACTCATAAAGGCTGAGAGATGATTGCACTTTCTTTGAATTCTCAACTTTAATTTGTTGCATTTATTTTGCTCATTTTTGTAATGGAATGCCAACACACTCATGTTTATCCCCACTGTAAGGCTTTGTGAAAAAGCAGTGGGAAGGCAGACATGGATCATAAATCTAAGCAGGACTGATATATTATCTGAACTTAGCTCCTGAGAACCTCGACATATCAATAAAAGTCCAATGTGTGAAAGCACAAAAGGCCTCAACCATGAATTCCCCACATGCTTGAAAAGAGCAAGTTCGATCTTGAAATAGTGTTTCTCTTTACTCATTGTTGCTTCAGGTCTGCAAAGTTTGAGTCACTTTTGATAAATAGGTGTTCTTAGTATTCTATCACAACAGCATATGGAAACAGGTGCAGGTGATTTATATTTCTGGTCTCTGGCAAAATAGCATAGAGGTGTAATTTCAATGCCACTTTTGCAGATGAATCAGGATGGGCTGAAGCAAAAAGAAAGCACACACAATTTATGAAAATATGAAAAAGTTGGCTCTGACACACCAATGCATTATCCATTCAAAAGGCTGTAATAGTGTGATCTGTCACAGTGGCGCTGTGGCCCCTGTCTGTGGCTGTTGGTAAATATCTGGTGATTCTGGGGCTGTTGGTGATTATGGGGCAGGCCATCAAAGCCAATAGTAAATTACACCCAATATTTCTTGCCTACATTGTCAAACTGCAAAGGATGTGGAGAGTTGGTGTTTAGCAGAGCATAGCTGCTACAGTGATTACTCTGTTTAGCCAAAGATTGATGTGAAGTCCTGCTGGAAATGTCACTAGCCCAGCTAATTTATTTCACAGAGGGAACATGGAAATGGCAGTGTTAATATTCATTCAATCCAATCCGCTTTATCCGTTTCGGGGTCACGGAGTTGCCGGAGCCTAACCCGGCTACTCATGGGCGAAGGCAGGGTACACCCCTGGACTGGTCGCCAGTCTGTCGCAGTGTCACAATCTCACACCCATGCACACTTACATTCACACCTAGGGACAATTTCGAGTAACCAATTAACCTATGAAGCATGTTTTTGGACGGTGGGAGGAAGCCGGAGTACCCGGAAAAAACCCACGCATGCACGGGGAGAACATGCAAACTCCACACAGAAAGGTCCACCAGCCAGGGCTTGAACCAGGAACCTTCTTGCTGTGAGGCAGGAGCGCTAACCACTGCGCCACCGTGCAGCCCCAGTGTTAATATGTTTTAATATATTTACTCCAAGGGAGTAAGGAAGAAATGTTTTTTTTTTTTTTCTTCAGCTCCTACAAAGAGGTTGAGGTTTAAGCTCACATACTGCAAAAACATGGTCACGTCAAAATGGAAAAACACCACGCTCTATCTATTTGGGGGACATTCTGATCATTCCATTGTTAGAAAGTAATGCATGTTCCTTTAAGATGTTCAAATCACAGAATTCAACCTCAGACATGCAATCTTCTTCAAGTAAACCAAGATGATGAAGCAATATGTGGAAAATGAAGTACACCACCTTGTGACCCTGTACATCAATAGGCGGGTACAGAAAATGGATGAATGGATGGCTGGAAGTGCATCACCCTGTGACCCTGTATTGCAATAGGCGGGTCTTGAAAATGGATGAATGGGAATGCACCACATGAATCAATGCATTTTATATTTTGGGAGCTATTCATACTACATTGACTCATTCTGTTGCTGTTTGAGGATAGTTGTTTTACACAACAATTTTAAGTTTAGTGTTTTGTTAGGCTGAGGGTGTATTCAGACTGAACATATTTGGTTTGCTTAAAGTGAACCAGAGTTTGTTTCTCCTAATAATCCAGAAACAAATTTTCAGTTTGTATACACAAAGCAAACCCTGGTCCAGCACTATCTTTCGAGGTGGTCCCGGCTCGATTCCAATCTGTTCTCCAGTTTGCTACTCAATCGGAATAGCCTTTGTGCTTGGAGCGAAACAACTGAACCAAATCGGCCACCGTAGCCGGTATGGAATGTAAACAGAGTAGTGGAGCAACAATGAGACACAGCAAATCAGTGAAATTGTCAGATGAATGCAACCTCATTAAAGCAACTTTGAACGTGATACACATAGCTTTTCACACTGTTTTCCGACAATCCAGATGCTTTAAACACTTATCAGCATACTCTCTTACCCGTCCTCTCCTCGTTAGCCTTGCAGCATGCCTTCACTGTACCAAAATAGCAAAAGTAAGTGTCGTAACTGACCTTGATACAGACATTTAAAATTGTTCCGCTAAATATAAATTTGGAATAATTGAACTACCCTGAAAAGCACAGCATTTCCATTATTCTTTCTGTTTTTGCTTTGCCCCACCTTTGTAAGTTCTGGCTAATGACTGAAGACAGCTTCAGTCACGTGGTTTTGTTTACAAGTTTTGGACCAAAACAGGAATGTCCGCTTGACGGCAGTCTGAACGCAGAAAAAACACAAGGTTCAGGTCTCGATCTGGACCAAATGAACCAGACTTGGTCCAGACCAACAGACCTTTCTAGTCTGAACACACCCAAAGGCATTTTAGAGATGGTTAGAAAATCATTGTAAAAGGAACATTTTCTAAATGAATAACAATTTGACTTCAAATCTCATTGAGCAAATCTTGCCTTTAAGTCTCAGCCGTTCCCAATGAAACTCATCCAAATAATACATTTGACATGTACAGTATGATGAGCAACACTTTTGCAGTGACAAATATTATAAGACATATTGGGACTGGTTTTAAGAACTCAGTTACGTTGTTGTGTGGATGTGTCACAATGCAGTGAAATGTCTTCCTAAAGGTGCACCACTGAGTTCAGTCAAAGGTCTGGATTTGGGCTCGACCTTTAAACCAAAACTCTGTTGTGTTTAAAACTTCCTACCAAGATTATATACTAATATGAAAAGTTTTCATGAAACTTCTTTCTTATAATACTGTTGACATTTTTTTTTCTGTGGATTTTTCTTTTTTTTTTGATGCACACATGACTCTTGTTGCACAATGTTGTCTATTATACATGTGATCACACTAGTACCATTAGTGAATCAAAAAAGTACAGTTGTCATGTGGTCAGAAATTGCATTTAAGATATTTATGAAGATATGTTTTGTGTTATTGGGGGTGTAAAGACAGTTTATGAATCTCATTTGTAAGTAAAGGCAATGTTTGCATAAATTACTCATTCACGATAATCCATTGCATAAAGTTAAGTTAAAGTTCCAATAGTTGTCACACACCTAGGAGTGTGAAATGTATTAACTGCATTTCACCCATCCACTGTGGGAGCGATGACCTACAGACACAACCGCATTTGGCAACCATTTGGCGGCTTAACCCCCCAATCCAACCCCTTAATGCTGAGTGTCAAGCAGGAAGACAGTGGGTCTCATTTTTATAGTTTTTGGTATGATTCAGCCTGGATTTGAACTCTCAACCTTCCAATCTCAGGGCGGACACACTACCACAAGGTCACTGAGCTGGCATATTCAAAAAGCTGGTAAATATGAATAGCTGTTTGTAGTGAAAGCTAAATTATATGAAGCTTATATAGAAGTTTGGGAATTTTTCCTTGTTACAAGCGACATCTTACTTCTGAAGGACATGTTTATTGTTTGCCTTGTAGCCATTTGTAGGTTATTTTGAACTATTAGAATGTATAAATGAATTATCTCTTCTTTATGGATTCAAAATAGGAACTACTTAGGTATACATATTTATGATTTACAAGTGAGCTGTTTCAATGCCCCACTAAATCTAATTTGAAAGGCTGTATTAATCAAAACCAGTGCCTCCTCTAAAATGACAAATGTTCCAAAGGATTGCATTAAGGAGTTGATAGGTTACAGAAGAGGTGCACTGGAAATATAAAAATACCCCTTAAATGTTGTTCGATAATATGTTCATGCTTGAAATGTCACTTAGATGTTGACATATTATAAACTGGGAGGGTTAAAGAAACTCCGATCGGCTATTGCCCCTTGGCTGCAATAATTTCTTTGGTTGGAGTTATTAAGCAGTATGTGTCAGAGCAGGTGAAATACATTTACTATTTGGGAGCAGCAATGACACCTGGAAGTCCATTTAACTCGTGGGTGTTGGCGTCTTTCCAACACCAAGTCCCCAACATTAAGAAATACAGGAGGATAGCAGTTGTTACTTTTTGAAGCAGGTGTACTCTAAAGTTTGAAAGTTGAGCTTACAATAACATCTAAACATAATGTCATAGTGACTTCCAAGCAGATATCTCAAATATCTTAAATAATAGTGGTGAGTCAGTGCAACTTAGAATCATGATGATGTTTTCTTTTTTGGAAAAAACTCCAACAAACTTTGAAATAAGAAGTTTTTTTTTTTTTTTTTTTCTATTGTTGTTTTCCAGTTTGACCATAGAACAGTTTCCTGTAAGTTGGTCAACTGTTCAATTATGTAACTGAAGGGATTTCAGTCTCTTTGAACATCAATGTCCCTGTTGGACTTGACATTATAACATTTATCCTTGTTTGGTGATCTGCACACCAACTTGCTGTCGCTCTCCATAGTTTTATATAACAACTGATTCTAAAGAGTAATTTATGTCGTGTAATAGAGAATAGTACAGATTTATTTAACACGATTTGCCAATTCTGCAGAAATGATTTTACTTCACTGTTTTGTTACTTGGTCGGATGTAAAAGGAATTTTAGTGTTTAATATTTTTTTATTTTGGGAAATAAAGTTTGAAAAAGCTCGGACTTCTGATGCAGCTTCTGCTGAAGGCAGATCAAAGTCTTGCTTTCTCGCTCCAATTTTAAAACTTCCTTTTGCTGACAAATGGATCCATGTACGTTTCATGTTCCTTATCTGAGCTGCCTTGCTTGCTGTCTTTATGGTATGCTAACGTTAGATTTGGCTAGTATAGGCGCATGTCACTAGTGGGAGCTAGTGGGCATGCTGGGAAATTAGGCTAACTTCAGTGCCAACAATCCTGCCCACAACCCAAAAGTGAATTTCTAATAAGCCCCGTCCTCTCTGCAGAGAACATGTCTTACAAAATCAACACAGCCTTTTGGATTTTGGCTAAAAACTGCATAATCATAATTAAAAGACCACTGTGAATGATTTTACAATAGAAAAAAATATAGCTGGAGAGGGACTTTAAGTTAATTTTTCATTGTTTATACTTTTTGCACCTTTGAATTCATGTTATAGTGATACTAAATGCAATTCAAATACCATTAGAAGAAAGCATGCATTGGAATAAACCAAATCATCTCAGTATGTGTAGTTTTTTCCCCTATTTATCATAGTGCATCTTATCAGAAATGACAGTGCCTAAACTTTTTCAATCAGTCTTTTTTTGTTCGGCATTATCTACATTGTATTGTCATTTTTTCCCTCACTCTCATCATCTGTCTTTCCTCACCCTGAATCCCAACAAAAATATTGGTCTAGCTCAGAGTTTCTATGGCAACACACAGACCTGCCCTAAGGCTGTAAAGGGATGGAAGGGACAAGCATCATCACTCACTTTCAGCAGACCCTTTTCTCAACACACACCTATGCACGCTCACACGCAAACATTACATTTTCTACCCACACTGCACTATACTTGATTGGACCATACTCTGACCACAGACTCTATCCTAACATTCAAATTTAATTGTGAAACTTGTGCTTGTGATTTTGCAAAGACACTGACATCTTGACAACATAAGTAATACAAGTTTACTCACAAGCATGCACACCCACGCACACAATCACAATGATACTCGCGGCAAAAAAGCAGCACACATACTTTAGGTTGCAAGTATCTCCACTGAGAATGGCTGGTGCAAATGGATACAATTTCTCTTCACGACCAAATAGATCACACAGATGTGGATTCAAGTCCCAAATCAAATCCTTGGCTGGAAGGTTGGAGAGCGGTCATGTCCTTGTGGTTGCAACAACACATCATGCAGCTTCCTAATATCTGATCTGTGTAGCAGTGGGGGTTGTGGCAAATTGCAGTTTGAATCAATGGCTGATGCTAGTTAAATAGATGAAGTGTCAAAATATCTAAAAAACATTAATCATTAGAAATTGACTTTCCAGATAAATGGTACTACTGGACTCCCATAGAGTGTTTTTCTTTGCAAAAGATACTTTCTTGCAGAGTTTGTGCTTCTAAATATTTACTTTCAACAAAGTCTCTTTTAATGAGGGGTTACTTCATTTCATTTCTACTTTGAATGGTCCAATTTTTCCTCCGCCTGAAATAACCCCAGCTGACCTCAAATTGCAGACAAAATGATTAAAACTCCTAACAAAGGAGTAACCCAAATGAAGCGATCAAAACAAATATGCGAGTGAATAAACTGTAAAATGTTTGCATAAAATTTCTCCTGCACATGGTTCTAACCAATGTATTATTAAAAGAACTAATTAAAACAACTAATTAAAAGAAAAGCAAATAAATCAAAGCTTTGGAGACGCACCTGAAATTACCATCCTAATTTATAAAGTGAACAGTTTGCTGCAACTCCTTAAGACACCATTGTGTAAAAGGACTTAAGTCATTACTTATTTCAATTTTTTGTGAAAACAAAAGACTCATTAATATTAAGAAAAACACTTTCTAACGCAGGCAAGGACTCAGCAAAGAGCAAGACTTAGTTTATGAAAACATTTTCTTTTTAATTAAGATTTTCTGTAATGGAATCACAATTTCTAAGTTCTGTATTTGTTGCAGAGCTATGCTTATTTTAAAGTGGATTGTCTTGTAAAAAAAGTCAGGTACTCTTCTGTTGCACTTTGTCTATAATTGAATAATTTAGCATGTCTCCAAAAGGGTCTCGATTAGTTTTCTAATATTGTTAATTATTCTTCCCTTGTGTAAATTAGTGTTTTTATTTGATTTATTTGTTTTCTCAGACATTTTTCAATTGAGCTACTAACATGTGAGAACTGACATTGTAATGAGATGAAGCTTTAATTTACTTTTAGAAAAAAATATACATCTGTTACTTATCTGTTGATTCAGCCCAGTTTTACAATGTGATCCATAAAAGCTGATCTTCCATTTTGGACCTTTTTTTTTCTTAATGAATGCAGACTAAAACAGACAAAAAATGCTATGCTGATTCCATGATTTAAAGTAAAAATGAGGCAGTACAGAATTAAAACCTAAACAGGGTAAAATAAATTATAACGCATGTATAAACAGTGCAGCAACTGACAAGGCCTTGGCACAGAACTAGAAAAAAAAAAAAAGGAAGTAGATGCACACCGAGGACCGCGATGACAAAAGGAAAGCAGCTGTGCTAATTGGCAGCAGAACCCAGGTGTGAACATTGACAGCAAAGAAAGTTGAATCCAATGAACAAAGAGAAGCCATGTCTAAAATTTGACAGGTAGAAAATGAACTGACTGCACAAAGACCAGCAGCAGCAAAACAAAATCAAGACAAAGATGACATTCTTTACATTGTAAAAGTACAAAACTGTGTCAGAAACAAACACAAGAAAATAAAGTTCATAAAGACATATATTAGGAACAGAAGCATGCTTTTTCACCTTGTTTTTATACCTCTGAACCTCTTTATTTTAGCTTTTCCATTGAGACACACTTCAATGAAAATTGTGGTTTTCATGTTTTTAACACTTTCTTGCAACATTTTTCTCATACTGGAGGACATATATTGGGAAAATTAAGATTCAGACTGCATTTTGAGTATTTCTTCATTCAAATCATTTCGAATCAGGAGCAGACAAAAAACATACAGTTGAAAAAAAGATTACGTAAAATCTATAATTGCAAGGCCACAAGTTCCCCGCTCTGCACCATTCTAATGCATCCACTTGCAGACAAATAGATCCCTTTCTGTTATTGTTTTCCTTATCTGAGTTTGCACTTGGCTTAAAACTGTACAGCCGGATACCTCCGATATTGGTCACCATTTTAGTTGAATCACTAATGTTCACTTGGGGTTGTGGGAGGTTGTAAACTACCGGGAGAGTCTAAACAAAGGGTTAATGGGAAGTCAGGGCAGGCTTACTCCGGGCCAACAGTCCCACCTGTGAATTTCAGGTGAACTACTCCAGCTCTGCACAAACTATGTCCAAGAAAATGACACTTTTTTGTTTTTGCCTAAAAATGGCATAATCATTGTTAAAAGACCACTGGGAACAAATTTACAACAGACCAAAAAATGATTGGGGTGGGGACTTACAGAAAAAAATCTTTGGCCCATTTTGCAGATTTGGGTTTTGATCAATGCAGCTTAGCAGAAGAAGGGATCAATATGTATGATTGTCAGACAAACAACCCTGATTGGAGACATAACCCTGACCCTTTAACATTTTCTCTCGTTATTGTCTCAATCCCTCTTTGAGTCAGTGCTTCAGTTCAGACGCTGGATTTTGTCTGCCTTACCTTGTTAAAATAACACAGGCGGCATTTCCAGACAGAGGACAATGTGGTCAATGGAGGTTGAGTAACTTGCCTCTGATGCATAAAACTAACAATCCAAATAATGAGTCAATTAGAGGAAATTATACATTTTTGGGATCCACTGCAATTAGTACACTGCTGATTTTTGTGTCTAACTAGTCTGTCTTTCTAATGTCTTTTACTCCCCTCTTTTTTGCCCTTCGTCATTGTTCTGTTCTCCATAACAAATTTTTTTTCTTGTGTCTTGACTTCACATTCTTTTTGTTCTGGCTTTATTTCCCCTCTTCTGTATGCCTTCCTTTCACCCCTCAGTTAGTAGTTTTTTTTCCTCCCTGCTCTGCTTTTCAGTGTCTCATGGTGGAGCTTTATCTAATTACTATTCTAGCGTTTAATTGGAACATCATACACAAACACACTGATTGACTCGATGAACACCCCTAACACACTGTGCTATGCATGCCCTTGGATAGACACATGCACGAAAACCATAGCATGCACACATTACACACCCAGCAAGTTAACATGCTCCAGTTCTACAAATACCCATAAACACAACAGTGTACATCAGGGTTAGAGCCTGTGGAGTTCATCCAGGTTGTTTTACAGCTACTGTGTAGCTGCCCCTTCTGTGGAGCTAAGGCGCGTTGGCTACAGTCACAGTTGATTTTGGCCTAGTTATAGCATGAGCCGCCTGTAGCTGTTTCCACTGTAGAGCTGTGTCATCTAAGAATGGGCAACAACAGATGCACACTGGAGCCAAAATCCCAGCCAGCCAGTTAAATACCACAGAGGGCCTTTGACATATTTTTAGGTTCCTTGAAAAAAGAAAAAAAAAAAAAAAAAGCACCAACAAGAAGGCCCACTTAGTTAAATTTAGGTTGGGTTTTCCTCCAAGATAAAAAAAAAAAAACAAAAAAAACTTAATTGTAACAAAGTTGTTCTGTTTCTCTGTAAAGCAAATAAAAATCTTTTTCTTTTGAAGGGCGAGTTGTTCTGTTCTTAGGAAGCTAATCAAAAATACCGAAAGCTGATTTTTTTTTTTATTTTGTTAGGGTGAGGGTATCTTTATTTTTATTTAGTTGATGCAATTAGCATCTAACTAGCAGGCTGGGTTTCAACCACTGGTATGTTACATTCTCATTGTGTTGAGTGAGGTGATTTAAAAAAGCTATGTGCCAAAACCCACCCAATGAATGAATGTTCAATGCTGTAAATCAGGAGCAACTACTAGACAGTTTTCTGGATTAGTTTGTCAATCGAAACCTTTTTTAAGTTGTGTTATTGGGACTTGTATATTCATATGGAGTTTCTGTTCTCTACATTTCAGTCCTACCTAGTCATACATGTGGCACCCCCGGAGTCATCCCAAATGGAATCATTCATGGCTCACGGTACAACATCGGTGACAAGATCCGATACAGCTGTGAGTCCGGTTTTGTGCTAGAGGGACACAGTATTCTCACATGTATCGTGTCTTCTGGCAGTGGAGCACAGTGGGACTTCCCATCACCGTTTTGTCGAGGTAAAGTTTGCTTTTCTTCTTCAATGCTTGCAGGTTGTTCAATAAATCAGTAATGAGTTTGGCTCCATCCCTTTTTTGACTTAAGAATTGCTTTAAAAAATATACAGTATTTTTTGCACTGTAAGGCACACTCAGAAGCCTCAATTTAATTCAAGAAACAACAGAGCATCTTATAATCTGGAGCACTTTATATAGGCTATGGATTTATTCTGGTGGTTACTGTACTGCACTGATGTTGAAAAGATTTTGAGATTTACATAGCGCTCTGTCAAAATGTTTGGTTGGGTGTTGTAAATACGCTTTTGTTTAGCAATGTCAGACTGTTTTTTTCTTTTTATTTCATTGTATCTGTTACTAACAAGGTTGGAAGTTAGCTTAGTCTTTTTAATGCTTGTTTTAGTGAATCTCACATATTGAAATGTGTTGATGCAAACAAGGTTGCGAGTAAAAGGTAAAAGGTGTTGTGAATACGCTAGGGTGGCAAACGTTTCTGATATGGGTAAAGTGTTACAAACAACTTCTAGGGATACAATGGAAAAAGCCAATGAAGTCTGACTGATTGATGGATTTATGTCTTTTGTATAGCTTAATGCACCTTCAGTGCACATTATAAATGACATCATTTCTAAAGTAGGCCATTCATTGATGGTGGGCTTTATAATTTGGTGCTCCATATAGATAAAACAACTTACTTTTACGTTTCATGTAAGCTTTTGTAGTTTTGTCACTGTTTATTAGTGTAGTAACAGAAAAAGGGTCATCTGTACTTAATTTTTTTTAAAGAAAAAAAAGCCTCCAGATGACCCTTATAATTTATTTTTTCTATGGAACCTTTCTTCATGAACGAAAGTCTTCACAGACATTATTGTGTAATGCTTAAACAGCAATAAGGAGTACAAAAGATTGACTGGTTAAACTTGCTATTGATATGTTGGACATGTCAATATACTTAATAAATAGCCTGTGATAGCTAGATAGCTGTGGAGAAATGTATGAATGTGTGATATGCTGATGTAGGTAAAACCACAAGAGTTTTGAAGTGATCAGCCTTTTTCTGACATGAAATCTCCACAAATTAGAGGGCTCTTGAATGTTGGTGGAGGGAAAGATCAGTGTAAAAGGGCAAAACCAAAGTTTATTCAATTTTTTTTTTCCATCTTAACAGGTAACGTGATGGCAAGGCAAATGAGGTTGATAGTATTCTGTGGTGAAAGGGTCAGTAAGTTCTGACTCATAAAACTAATACATATGCTGGAACAGCTATTCTCATCCCTGCAGGATTTCATGCTAATCTTTCTCTCGCAACAGATATGAAAATGAGCAAAGTTTCAGCGTTATGATCTGAAACAAATGACATATTTTCTCTTTAACATCTCTGCTTTTTACAAGAGTTCATGCAGGCTGTGTGGTCTTTTTTTTAGAGTGCGTGTCCAAGACACTGCTGATCTGACTCATTTCATCTGACATGCTTCTTAAGAATGTGGAGGAAGTTTGTTTTTCCCTATATAAAACATATTCAGTGTCTGCTAAGAACCATGCCAACCATAATATTTTTTTTTTCTTGCCTATTTTTCATTGGCTCAAATAACCCAGAAATACTGTTAAAAATAATTCAGATTTTTAGGATTTAGATTTGTTTTTCCTTATAGAACATGGTCTGTTACCAATCAAGATGGTAACATGACATGATATTTTGAGGTATTCTGTATTGTCATCGTATGTACATGATCTGTGAAATATTTCAATCATAAGATAATGTTTCTTAAGATATCCCAGCTAATGATGTCTCTGGGCTGCACGGTGGCGCAGTGGTTAGCGCTCCTGCCTCACAGCAAGAAGGTTCCCGGTTCAAGTCCTGGCTGGTGGACCTTTCTGTGTGGAGTTTGCATGTTCTCCCCGTGCATGCGTGGGTTTTCTCTGGGTACTCCGGCTTCCTCCCACCGTCCAAAAACATGCTTCACAGGTTAATTGGTTACTCCAAATTGTCCCTAGGTGTGAGTGTGTATGGGTGTGTGATTGTGGCCCCTGCGACAGACTGGCGAACAGTCCAGGGGTGTACCCTGCCTTCGCCCATGAGTAGCCGGGTTAGGCTCCGGCAACCCCGTGACCCCGAAAGGGATAAAGCGGATTGGAAAAGGAATGAATGATGTCTCTCTCCTGTCTGGGAGTGCCTATCTTTATTTCTAGCAGAGTGCTAAAAAAACAAGTTCTTTGGAAGGAAGCCAAGGGCATGTCACCTGACTAGAACTGGTTGTAAGGAAGCCAAATCGAACCACGGTCAGTCTTTACCTTGGCAGGAGCCCCCCCTTTTTTTTAGCTTCCTTCTGCTTAAATTCTAGATGTGGTTTTTCACTTGAATTGGAGCTTTGCTGTAAATACATACACTAGATCTGGGTGTGCAAAAAATGGTTTGTGAAAAAAAAGCAAGATCCTTGCAAAGTTGTGTTCGTTCTAAAACACATAAGATATGGGAAAATCAGGAAATATATTGATTTAGGTAACTTAGCACTTAAATCTGGGACAAAGCCATTGAAGAGAATTATATCCATCACAATGGTTTTAAGGCCCAATAGCGAAATAGAAGAAACACAGACTGAATTTGTTGAAACTAAAAATAACTTGTAAATGTATTTTTCTGCTCAGACTTCTGCAATTCCAATGTGGATTTTTTGAAGTTATTCTAAAGGAATATTCAATACATTTTTAAAGTACAACATTTTGGTTAATATTGTGTTTATATATATGTATGTATATATATATATATA
>BSAI01000104.1:16508138-16596912 GCA_036245035.1 Adrianichthys oophorus | reverse complement strand
TATATATATATATATATATATATATATATATATACACACACATTATTGGTTCCTTGTGCCCTCCATAAACAATCTGTTGCCCACCAGGTTATCTGGTAGCAGAAATAAATCTGGAGCACAACCGAAACTAGTAATATTTTTTTTTTTCTATGTCCCTTTAGGGGCTCTGTAGAGATGATCTCAGTTTAAAAGAACAAGACAGAAACAAAATCAGTGAAAACATGGTTTCACAAATTTTTTTTTTATTCAACACTGTGAAAGAATTGGAAAACTAGGACCTTTTTTCTTCACTAAAGCAATTTTAAATAGTAATTGTCTGGTTTTAAAGTTTGAATTGCTCTATTGCTAATTGCTTTTTAAAAAAATATTATTATTGTAAGCACAACATTGCTCCATGCCTTTCTAGATAAAAAAAAAAAAAATACACTTGCGATTTTTGAGCTGTTTTCAAGATTAAATGTTGATGTAATTCCTCCTAACAACAGTAACTAACAATAGAAGATTACATTTAAGGGATACAATTCCAGAAACATCTGGATGGGTGAATCCTGTTGTGACTGCAGATGATGTCCTTCATGTGTAGAAATGTTAATGATGCTGATGCGGTTCTTGGAGCAACTGACAGAGTTTGACGGATAAAGAGGAAGAGTGGAGGAGGCATTGAGAATAACAGTAGATGGAAATAAAAGGAATGGAAAATAATTGCGCATTAGGTGCTGTCACACGCATCAACCATGACATTCTCATGATACCATGTGCCTTCGTGTCTATGTCACGCCTTAAGTGGGGCTCTGACAGGTTGAGCGGTTGAAAGTTTCTCTTGACTCTGACAGATAACACACGCTCAGCTACTCACACACAATTATTGGCTGTGACAGTATAATATTCAGGGACCACTCTCAGCCCACCTTCTGCAATGCAGGGAAAAAAAGTACAATGGAGGTCTCCCAACATGTTTTCATGTGAAACATGCGCAGGAACTAACACGCTTTTTGATCTGACCAACAGGATTGCAGGTTATACGCTCCTACATTTTACACATTCCCAATATTTGACTGAAAAGGAACCAGAACTAAACTGATATGATACAGTTACACAATTTCTAAATGACAAGTGGTTTTCTCCAGAGCAGAGTAAATAACACACCTGACATTTTCTCTGAATCTTTTGGGCAGGTCATTATGGAAATGAATGACACCTGACAGGACCACTGTGATGGCTCCTTCCTGTTTACAGAGAGCTTTTTTCTGATTGGCTGTCCCAAAAGCAATTTCCTCCTTCTTGTTCCTGTCCAAAAGCTGGCACATTGACTGTCATGTAGACTGCAGTCACATTTAATTGTCACATACCCACAAACACCCCTGCTCACAAACACACACCAACCTCACAAATAAAAGGCAAAATGCTAACCTGGGTGAGCTGGAGATTCACAGTCATTCTATTCCTGAAAAATGAAATGATTCACTAAACCATTATTTCAATATTTACATTTAAATAAATAGAGTATGTTTATGCCTTTAGGTATGTCCTTCAAATCAACTTACTTTTATAGGAAAATAGAATTTTTGCACAGCCCTGTTTAAAGATATTTTTCACCAATTCTAAACTGATAATGATTAAATGGATTATTGAAGATCCTTATTCTTACGGTTCTGAAGTTTCTTGTACATTCTTTAAAGAATCTCAAGTTGGTTTTTCCCAGACCTTGAGTCCTCTTTTGTACAGTAGTGTTGCTTTCATGCTGAAGTTCAAACCATAGCTAGAAAATGCAGCAGCAGTTTTATGAAGCATCTATTTTATTTGTACTTTTTTTTTGCTTATTTTCTGTCTCATTTGAAAACAGCATTTCCTGTGTTTTTCCAAAACATGCATTCCTATGTTCTCCTTTTGTATCTCCTTTTCTCCTCCATCTCATTGACTTTATATTTTCATCTTAAAATTATTTCTTTTCCCTCTCTGTCCTGGTAGGCAGTTGGCTGGTCACTTTGTGAATATTTGAAAACAGTTTGTGATTTTTTTCTTTCCATCACCAACATTTTTAACTGCGTCATTTTAATTACTTTATTTAGGCAAACTTTGCCTGAGCATGTTAGATCCCACTCAAAGCACACCTGCATTGTTTCAGAATAATATAAATGACTCCCTGATTAGATGAACTACTGAATACTCAACATTGTAAATTGAAAACCCTCTTGACATTAAGAATTAATATAAGAAAAAACAATTTCAAAGTAATTACTTTACACTACACACTAATTTGCTGCCTATTTCACATGACAATGTTTACTGTTTGCTGCACAACTATTAGGTTAAGTGAAGTTAGGTACATTTTTCTGAATTAGTGCTTAAGTTGCCCTGCGACATACTGGCGAGCTGTCCAGGGTGCCAGGGTGTTCTCTGCCTTTCACCAGTAGCCAGGTTGGGACCTGGCAACCCTGTGACCCCGAAAGGGATAAAACGGCTTTAAGTTCTAACATGAAAGCGGTGGATAGCAGTTGATGGGGCAAAAATGGACAAATATGAATGTAATTTTACAATTCATTAGTGAATGAATCATAATTGACTAACTTATATTTTGATCTATTGTAAAAGTGTTCCCAGTGGTCTTTGAATTATGACTATGCCGTATTTAGTCAAAATTTAAAAAACTGTGTCGTTTTCTTGGACACAGTTTGTGCAAAACAGCAAAACAGCAGAAACTCAAGTAGAAGTATGCCTCCACCAATATCCCATCATCTCTTTGTTCACACTTTCTCCTGCTAGTTTAAAGCCCCTCACAACCCCAAACTAGCATTAACGGTACAAAAAAAATGACAAGCTGTATCGCTGCAATCTAGTCATACAGTTTTGAGCCAGATGCTAGCTCAAACTAGGAAAATGAAGACATTAATGGATCTGTTTGTCTGCAAGTGGATGCATCAGAATGGAGTGGAGCACGGAGAGACTTTAGTCCGCCCATTCAGTTTCTACATCAAAACAGAGAGCTTTATCAAACTGCATTTTTTTCATCTACTCCGGATTCATCCTAGTTTGAATTAAAAAAAATACTCAGAAGCATAGTTTTAATCTTAAATTTGTTTTTATATGCCTTCCATCATGAGAACAATGCCACAAAACTAAAAAAAACATTATTTTTATTGGAGTGTTTTTAAAGTACTTTAATTGTGCTGTGCTGATATTATTTGCCTGTAAGCTTTTTTTTTTTTTTTTTTTTTTTTTACATTTAAAGCTTAATTCATCCATGTTCACTTTCTCAGTCTGTGCACCATTTCTCTGTGAGCCTACAAATACCTTTTTTGTAACATTTTAATCCATTAAAGCAAATAAATAAATAAATCCATTGGGGTTAAATGTCTTTCCCAAGGACACACCATCATGTAGACTGTCAAGGATTCCACAAACAGTATTCGGCATCACCTTAACGGATGTTGTTGTTTTTGACGGCGATCTCCGTCTGATCCGAAAACCCAAGATGAGAGGGGAGGAGCTGGGATGGGGTGAGGGGTGTAACAAATAGATGAGATGGTAGAGGAGCAGGACAGGTGAACAGGAGGAGCATGTTAGATAGATGAGAACATGTCAACTCTGTTCAGAAGCTCATTCTGACAGATACAAAAAACAGTACACTTGAATAGTTTCACAGATTTGAGAGCACAACATTTAACATATGGTTGTCATCACTGTGATTACTTTAATTTTTTTGTGATGTTTTACTCCTGCTGCTAGCAATAAAATTGTGAATGGAGTCTGATGAGAACTCAGATTGAACTCATTATCTTTGAAATTCCGTGTCGTTAAAAGCCAGCTGATAAAAATTACAGCAAATGCCATCCATTTAATTCCAAATTACCCCAGAATTGTTCAGCTGTCATTTAAATTGTCAACGATTTGGGGTATTTGCTACACTTCTGTGTCTATCAGTATCCCAACACTGTTGGCTGTCAGTGCAGGTTTGAAAACTTTTTCCGGGAATAACCTCTGTGATGTCTACAAAGACAAGCACACTGGTAAATCTTAATGGAGGAGATGTGGAGAATGTCGCTGCAGGGTGAAATCGGACTGTGTCAGCAAAAACCGTTTGTTGACAATTATGAAGAGGGATTTTATTGCACTGTTGCAGTGCATAAACTCCCCATTAATAAGACAAATGAACTTTTAAGGGACCTGCTGTGCAGAAACCACAGGCAGGGATCTACGTGAAAGAAAGCCACAACGTAACTGAGTCTCTGTCCTCGGTGTTATCAGCAGAATCAGATGAGGGTGAGGCTCAGTGATGTGGAAACAATGTGACATATTGATTATTTTTAGCAGAAAAAACAATAAAGATCAGTGTTTCTTTTTAAAGTTGAGCTGTTACAGAGAGCTTCTTCAAAGTTGCATGGCCCAGATGTAACAAAGGCACCTCTACAATCAAACAACAGTACTAAACAGAAAAGTAAGAAAACAAAACTGACCAAAAACACTATGAACATACAGTAAATAGGAAGAATACATCTGGAGTTTTATTTGCATTAATTATCAAGCAATTAATGAAAAGATTATGAAGTTTATAAGAAAACCATCCATCCACCCATCTATCCCACTATTTATATATTTTTAAATGTTTGTTTTACTTGTGCAACATCATGAAAAGAGAATATTTTTGTAGGTATCATTAGAGAATCACGATTTGGTGAATCATTTCCATCAATATATTTAATCTAATAATGAATGACTGCTTTAACAGTGGGAATTACTCTTCATTAAAAATCTATCTGTCCATTTTTAATACCTGCTACTCTTCAAACAGCAGCATGTATGCGTTTGAGCTAATCTAAGATGTCATTAAGTGAGATAAGAGCTACATCCTTTACAGATCACCAGTCCATCACAAAAACTACAGAGTGATAAAGCATAACTAAAAGATAACAAGCCATCATGTGATTTCACACCCTAAATCCATTTCTAGGCTAGCTTCTTGGTTTATGTGAGGAATGATGAGAATGGTGATGAGTTCATCTTATTTTTATTGTTATTATTACCTTTTTTTAACATCTGCTCCTCTGATCAGCTCCAAGCTTGAATTGATGAGACACTAGGAGGTGCAGTCAGCAGTTAGAAAGCGAAACTACCCCTCACACGCTTTCTGTGAAGGCAATTACATGGATGCTAGGCATTTATAAAGCTTGTTCGTAAAACATTTAGGGAATGTCTGTGTTTAACTTGATTCTACCTGTTTTCAACTATTCTGATTCAAAAACACAGTTAGAGATGCAACTCTTCACTTTTTACATATGCATTATGCTGAAACACTGATTTGACTTTTAATGGTACAAGGAATGACTTAATAATTAAATGAATGAATACATTGGTACAAAAATGTAAAGGCCCACAAGCTGAATAATGTACTTACGTATACATTTGAATGTGATTTACTTTATTTATTGCTGTAAAGTTACATTATATTCCCTGGAACAGTCAATAGTGTTGCAATCTCTAATGAGGCAATCTGCAATGATAAGATGCAATTTCCTGAGACAGTCTTACTGCAAATTGTCACAAATCCCTTTTTTTTTTCATCAGACTAAAAAACTAAATCTTCTGTAGTTAATAAAAAAAAATAATGTCATTGCTGTTCAAATTTTGGCCATCTAAAACTTTTCAGGAGGGTATTTTTTTGCTCTTTTGTGTCACAATTTAGGTATGGTGTTAACAGAACACTAATACACTGCAAGCTTTTCCTCAATTTTTAAGGGGTTTTATGGTCTATTTTTACTGATTCGGTCTCCCATGTTTTGTTTGCTATCTTGCAGGCTGACAGGTACAACTCTGCCCTCACCAGTGATTTCAAATAAGAACTGGCTCCGGATACACTTCACCTCAGACAGCAATCACAGAAGAAAAGGATTCAGCGCGCAGTATCAAGGTATGTTTTTCCTTTTCATTTTTTGTCACTTGTCCTCATCGTAGATTTATTTTTTGCACATTTGGTCAAATCCTGTTTTCACAAAGGCTGATTTAGTGTGCTGTCATGAAATGCATGTTTTATATAAGAGCTAGCAGCCTGCACAAACAAGGCTCTCCAGATGATGCAAAATGCACCTGAAAAGTCACATTTTAAATTGCCAAAAAGAGCATGACACACTGCTGTTCAGGTCTTTGCTCTGGCTTTCTGTGGTTGCTCTCATCTGATTTAAAGACCTGACACCTGCCTATGGAGTGACCAACCGAACAACACCTTTCACATGACAAGCCTCACACACCCACTGCTCTCTAGTGAACTGCAGCTGGTGGACCCTGCACCACACAGCAAAAGATGACAAACTAGCTGCAGCTTGCAAATTTGAACAAAGGTGAAGAAAATTACCAAACTGCCTACAATAGGTGCATGCACTGCAGCCACTTTAAATTATATATAAAAAATATAAAAATAAAAAAAAAAAAGTTAAAGACCAAGCTCTTGAAAAATAATTGCCATCTCACATCTCATGTTAATTTGTTCTCTGGCATAGAGTAACTTTGCACACCTGTAAGCCACTTTGGATAAAAGCATTTGCAAAATAACTAAATGTAATTTAATTTCACGTTTTTGAACTGGATCCAGACTTGATGAAAAGTTGCAACAGAAGCTCATTTTATTATCCATTATCCACATCACCCAAAAACCCAACCTCAACGTGCTATGGCTCCACTGCTGTGAAATAAGCCCACATCATTTTAGTTCCACCACTGTTTTAACAATAACAGCATATATTTAGTGTCCGCCTTCCCCCTACAGCAGCTGAGATGGCGCCTGCAACCCCAAAAAAGATTCAGTGGATTCTGATGATGGGTGGTTGGATTTACCAATAAATTGATATAGGATGTCAGTACAAAGAGTAGGCCTACACTAAACAATCTAATAAGATCAATCTATTTTTATGGTATTTATTGATACACATGATGTTAAAATTTAATGAGGGTTCATCTCTTCAAAGTCCTCGCAACTTTTTCTGAAACAGAGGTGGTAAATCTGGAATTGCTAGTCTAATGGAATGGTTATGTGGGAATGTGGGAAGGTGCACGTGGCAGCTCATATTTAATTTGTACGTTCTGAAACAAATCACTTAAATCCCAGTCATCTCTGTCTTTCTGAATATTTGACATCCTTTTATGTCCTCCATCCCTTTTGCTTCTCAGATATTGGTCGCATGTGTAATATGCATGCGTTATCCTCTGAGAGGTGTCACTTCAGATAAAACAGATGAAATAAATTTTAATATTGTTGCTCTTTCTTTCCTTGTTTCCTGTGACATCCTTTTTACGTTTAATTACTTGACTGTTTTATTTTTTTATTTTGTTTTTTGCATTTTCATTTTAGATGTCCTTCTATCTGGATTTGTTTGTACAGTTTGTTTGTGATACCACAGAGGTCACAAAGCTGCATTTCCCACAGAGGTGGCACGTAATAAGAAGCATCCTTAAAAATTGAGCACTTTAAAAGGCAATGTACAACAGTTAAAGTTTGATGAAGTGTGATATATAATTAAGTTAAATGAATAATATAACAAATAACTTCTTTCCCTTTCTCATCCTTGCAGTGAAAAAAGCAATAGAGCTGAAGTCCAGAGGGGTTAAGATGATGCCCAGTAAAGACTCCAGTCACAAAAACGCTGTCTGTAAGTACACTTTAGGTTGTTTATGTGTTTATAATGTATAATGTATACAAATGAAAACAATGTTTGGGATCAAGCCTAAAAAGCCTAAACAACACATTCTGCCACATACTACTGTCAACTTTTCACACAGAAATTGTATCCAATTTTCAATGAGGCTGACCTTTTTGGAGACAACTGTTGTATCCAGAAGGGCTTTTCGTCAAGAAAAAGGGTCTTCTTATCCCTGCTGTTTTAAAAGGAAAAATTAAACATACTTTTGTTACAATGTGCTAAAAGACAAAAAAAAATAGCAAAATGCAAATTACGTCGTTTTGCATTATTATGTTGAGTGTCAAAAAAGTCTTCATTCATGACTGTCTGGCAGTATTGGGTGAAGGTGTATTTTATTTATTTGTATATTTTTTCAGCTTTCTTTTTAATTTCCAACGTGTCATATTCAACAACTGTTTTAGTATTGACTGTGCCCTGAATGGAGAAAAAAAAAAAAACGAAATAAGCTTTTACTATGCAGTCGTCCTTCATTAATTGCTGATGTTACTTTCTGAAAATAGCCCACAATTGACAAAATCCATTAGTAGTCTTTTTTTATACATATTATAGATATTTTAAAGGCAGTAAAACCCTTCACTACACAGTTTATGCACTTTTCTCAGACAAACATGAGCATTTTCACACTTTTTTTCTCTTGTTTAAACTCGAAAAATCAAAACCTTCGTAAAAAAATAAAAATAAAATAACAAGTCCTGTATTATAGAGTGAAACCAAATATTTGCTCTTGATCTGCTCTGGACAAGAGACACAGAATGGAGGAGATTGATTGACATAGTTTTACATCCAATCCAGATGCAGAATGCTGCAAAAAATAAAAATATGAAAAATTTGCATGCAATATTGCATAAAAAAAACCCCCTGCAAAATAGTGAGACTACAGAAGGTGAATGAGGGACGACTGTACATTTAATTTATGCTGGAATTTTTGTCATTAAAGAAGATAATGCTATGCATAATATATCCATACATTGTCTGCTACTAGTGTGGGATTTGGGTGGTGAGGGTAGCAGCAGGCTGACCTTCCCCTTGCCTGCCACTTCTAGCTGCAACAGGAGGATACCAAAGCTTTCCCAGGCCAGACTAGAGTTATAATCTCTCCAGTGTGTCCAGAGTCTGCAACAGGGCATCGTCATAGTTGGTCACAATGCCTTACAATGCATGTATCCATTCTTGCCAAATGTTGAAACTACCTAAAACTGTCTCCTATTTATGTTGAGGAGTTTCACACTATATTTCTGAAAAAAAAAAAAACAACAACTTCCTTTTATTTATCATATTCATTTGTTCACAGCCTATATAGATCATGGTTGGAGATAAAACTAACCGATAAGTTACGAGACATGTCTTTTGACTCAGCTCTCTTTTCTCATCACAACAAGGTTTATCTTGTGCTCCATCTTTCTATCACTTGTTAGCAGTAGGCCTAGAGACATAAACTCCCCCAACTGGGGGAGTGACTCATTCCTAACCCATCTTTTTCCACTATTTTCTGACTAAATGCCATGGCCTCGGACGTGGAGGTGTTAAATCTCATCCCGACTTTTTCACACCCAAATTGCTCCAGGAAGACCTGAAATTCAACCCTTGAGGCCAAACCCCGCTACTTTTTAGCAGCACTGACAAATTGTGTCTGGAAAAGGAAGTTATAAAAATATCTTGTGATAAAGAGCATCTCTGGCTATGTATATTTCTCACTAGAAATGAGTCTGACTTTCCGCTGACTATGAAAAACTAATCTCGTGCTACATTTATATTGAATTCCAATAGTCTCCAACACTGGGCCATATATCCTATACTTACACCACCCATTAGATATCTCATTGAATATGATCAAATGTTTTCTCCAAGTCCACAAAAGATCAGCATGTTCAAGCTCCCAAACTCCAGAATGTGAGGTTCAACCTCTTCAATTTTTTAAGACACACTTCAGTTGCTTTTTTTTTTTTTTTTAAGAGGGGAACCGCCACCCTGGTTTCCCAGTCCACTGCTCTCCGTGTTCTAATGTACTCAAATCTCACTACCTGTCCTGCAAGGTGGGTAAAAAGGGTGACCCTGTGGATTTCCTGATGCCACTGACTCCATAGCTTTCTTGTGTTTTATTGATCAAGTGAATTTTTCAATTTATTGTTTTTGTTCAACAAAATGCTCTCTAAAAATTGTAATATAACTGGAGCACGGCATACTCTAAACATCACTTTAATCTTTCATTCAATAACTGCTGCAGATTTACATCAGTATCTATCAGATGAGAATTTTGAAATGAAACAGAACTTGATGTTTTTAGATAAAAAAATATGAAACACATTGTGACTTCTGAACTCAAAACACACATGCACGCAAGCAAGCTTCAGCGGTGATGGTCTCAAGATAATTTCTGACTCATACAATTTATTTTATTGCAGGCACTTAACGTTCAAAGCAGATTTTACCTTTCATGTTCTCTATTGGAAGCAGAAGAAATCTCTCAAGTAACTCTTTTTAAGCATCAAGGCATTTACTCTGTGTCCTTTTTTAAATCTTGTTTACTCAGTGCAGTTCAAACACTCCTACCTTTTATGCTTTTTCTGTCTGGGGACGCAAACATTTCAAAATTTGCAAAACAAAAAAAAAAAATCTAATGCACAACAAGGAAAAAAACGATTTTACTTATTACAATAAAACAATAATAAATGACTTTTTTTTATGGAGGTTCTGTTAGCCTTGTGTTGAGTGACACCATGGTACCTGGAGGGTCCTTGGTTCAGGTCCAGGGTCATATATGCCCAGCACTGCTTGCTCAGGTTTTAGTAACCCCCCATGCTGCCCATGAAAAACTCCAGAGCTTCAGTGGAAATGCTGTATAATTGAAAGTTGATCCTGAAAGTTGCATTAGGCAGCTCCTTCTTTATAAATGTGGAACACCTATTTAAGAAAAGAAAAAAAAAAAAAACTTTGTCAGTGATACCCCTTACAAAAACTGTGACGGGGTTCTTCATAGTGTCAAGTGGACCCTCAGAAAAAATAAGAAGACCAAGCCAGCAGACGATTAAAGAGGAAACAATGGAATTTTATTGTCCCAACAAAAAACAGTGTCACAATACACTAGAGAAAGCTTGTTGCCACCACTGCAACCAAGACTGCTCACTCCCCAAACTGCCAGCTATTCCCTCCTTAAAAAGGCTTAGCCCCTCCCACCGGCCAATTAACCAAACATTAATTGAAAAAGATTCCTGTCTTCAAACCTGGGAAATCATTAATACGTAATCCAAAAAGTCGAAACAGTTAAACATTTTTTAACTTGTGAAATACAGGACCGAGTATGAAACAAAATCAATTAGACAGAAAAAAAAAAGAAACCTTTCAACTCAGACATATGAGGTCACTTCCTGTTTCCTATGTATATATATATATATATATATATATATGTATACAAATGCTCTGGTTCTGGTTTGAAGGTTGTGGTAAGAAGCCTTGATGGTGAGTAGAACTCTATTTAAAACTCAGTGTGCACTCTTAGAATTGAACAAAATTGGGGCTATGATGTTGTGAATGATTTGTTTGCCTGAATGTGTGCATGTGTCTGGTGCAAACTATAAACTAAAGGACTAGGAGATGACAGGGAAAGAAAGAAACCTAAACTGAGGCTGGTGTTCAGGTGCTGTCCTGCAACCTGTGACGCTGCTTCGTCACACAAACAAAACAAAATAATCAATGCTTTAAAATCCAAGTTAATGAAAGCTCTTAATTAATTAAAAATCATTTTTAGTCCAAGAGAAAAAAACACTCCAGAATGTTCGAAATCCAATAATAAAAGGAAACCTTATACATTTTAACACATTTTTGTATAACTGTATGGGTGAGTACCTGAGGAGCCAATAGTGGTAACCAGGTCTTTTCTTTTTTTTTTTTTTTTGTAGCTTGAAGACATCTTTTGTATCATTTATGATTTTATTTTTCATTAAGCATTTAATAGAACTTCATGATATATTCCAAAGCTTTGGCTTAATAACTTGCTAAACTGCTGTAGTAAACATTCTTTTTGCAGGTCTGTGTGTGTGCCTGTAGGACACATTTTGTTATTGTTGTTCTTCAAAATACATTTAAACCAGTTACATCAGTTTTCACTTAAGCAAACAAGCCTTTCACATTAATCAGTGATGTGGTGAAATGCTCACATTTGCCCCCAGGAGCCAAAAAAAAAAAAACTCTCATGTCCACGACATTTTTTTCCAAATAAAGACTAGCCTGAAGTCAGGTTACAGAGTTCAGCGGATCTACGGATTTGCTTGTTAAAAGGTGGATCGAGTCCTGCTGCTGCCAACCGAACATTTCTGTTTCAAACCAAAGCTTGTAAACAAAACGACGTGACTTCAGATTTCTTCAGTCATTGACCAGGAATTCAAGGTCAGAGCAAAGCAACGAGAGAAAAAAAATGGAAGTCCAGCGCTTTGCAATCCCTTCAGAATAGTGCATTTATTAAACTTTATATTTTGCAGACCAATTTTGAACATTTGTATCAACATTAGATACAACACTTGTTGTTTTTTGGTACGGTGGAAGCACTGCAAGGCGGTTACAGAGGCGACAACAATGAAGGTTCGCTGATTAAGTGTTTATGACATATAGATTGTTGGGAAAACTGTGTGAGAAGCAATGTGCATCACATTCAAAAACAGTTTGAGCCTGCAGCATTCATCAGACCACATTTCAATGAGTTGCTGGGTCTCATGTCATGGTTGCTACCTTCCTACTCTGTTTACATCCAGTGGCAGTTTTGGTCCAGTTGTTTTGCTCCGAGCTTGGAGGCTATTTAGACTGTGGAAACTCAGAGCTAACCAGAGCTCAGTCCAATTGGAAACAAATTGAGACCACCTCGACAAATGGGTAGAGAGTGACTCCTGGTCCAGGACCAGGGTCTGCATGAGTGTATTCTGACTGAAAATTTGTTTTGGATTATCAAGGGAAACAAACTCTGGTTCACTTTAAGGGAAGCAAAAGTTTCTAGCATGAATACACTCTTAAATTCCTTTCCTGAATTATTTTACTTCATCTCACAAATTGCTTTCTTTTGCTGTTGATTGACCAAAAATAACATCCAGACTGTTATTTATTTTCCTTTAGGGATCAAACATTAAAGAGCAGCCAAACGCAGCAGACCAAATTCACTGACCACATGAAAGCACCTGCTGTCACCCAACAGGAAGACGGCTGGTTCCACACGCAGCAGATTTTAAATGACTCAGACAGGCAGACAGGAGCAAAGCTCAGCTAAAAGTCCACAAAACTAAATCAGGGTCAGAGTCCAGGCAACAGTCGGGGCAGGTGACCAAGAGGCAGAGTCAGACACAACGCATGGTCAGGTGATCAGATCAGGATAAACCACTCGGTATCCAGGCTGAATGGCACAAGCAATACTTCACACTGAGCCAGGCTCTGTGAGCTGCTTATGTGTCCTGAGGATGATTGTAGCTCAGTGTCCGGTGTGTGGTATCCAGGATCTGGGGAAACTGGGAGATGTAGAGTCAGTGTTCAGGAGATGGCTCTCACCAGTGACCAGAGAGGGAGACAGAGCTCAAACTCCTGACACCTGCTACCCTGGAATGTTCTGCACATTTCTTTCTATAAAGGAAAATAAGGATAATCACCAATGGTTCCGGCATGCTTGAAGACATATCCCACCTGTGAAGTTATTGTTGCACTTTCCTATCTGTAATCATTATATTCCGCAGAAGAGATGATAATGGTTGTTCATTGGCAGTCCAGGGAGCCCTTAAGGCTTTCTAGCTTTGGACAATAATGAGAAATTTAATTTCACAGCATGACACTTGTGCTCACTGAAAACATGCTGACAGGTTTGTGGAGCAAAACCAAAACTGAGCTCAAATGAACTTTCACCATTGGGCCGCCAATCGGTCATTAACATGTTAGAAAAGGAGTTAAGTTGAAGTTGACTTTTGGTCGTTAAACAATTTTGAATGACATTTTTTTTCACATTGTGAGACTCCCAATGGTAATACAATGTCTTTGTGTTAAGGATTGTACAGTCTTTGTGTCATATATATTCATTATGAAGAACTAGCGGCTGATGGTAATGAGTTTTATCAGTCAAGAGAAAGAAATGCTTATGAATCTTAATCCAGAGGACTTGAACAGCCTCTTGTCTGCAATAAAACACACTCTTAATAGACATATATTAGAATACATTTGTATGTGGTAAAACAATGGCCTTTTTTTGAATAATTCTCACCCAGACTATTGATCAGAGTTGCACATATTTCTGAAGATAAGGAGAGATTAATAAAAGACAAAGGAAAAGAGCAGGTGTGTGATGAGGCAGACTGCTTCAGACGAGAACAACTTTTATTGCTTCTTACCTGCTCTCACTATAATATAATATCTCACTTTTGAGGATGTGTCATAATCAAAGAGGGGCTGAAAAACTGTGATTAAGTAGTTTTATTCCCCAGACAATCACCCTCTACTGAAATGAATCAACACTGAAAGAGTGTGATTTATAATCCTCTTCTCTCAGTATTCACATGCAGCGCTATGTTTGCTACAGTCTAATAAAACAAAAAAACAAACAAACAAAAAATAAAACACCTGCCATTTTAGGGCGGTGCAGTATCACAGAAGATGAATGCATGCAACATCTTTTTGCCATTGTAATAAAAAAAAGCAAATTCATGAAACTGCTCATTGTTTTTCAAGATTGATATGTGGCAGTAGACTTCAGCTATGGCGTGAATTGACCTTTGAAAATGACGATGAGATGGGGGAAAAAAACAGTAGACAATTGGCAACAAAAGGAAAGCCTAGGATCTAACTGCACTTAGCACGTTTCTCTCCATCCAACAGCCAGCCAAAGAGCACGTCAAATGTTCTTTAGCTGAACACATCTCAGATCACAAACATAAATATGTCACTCCACATCTGCCGCCTCCTCCTTTTTTACTCAACAGTTTTTTTGTACTGCTTAGTTGTCAGTATGTCACCTTGTTGCACTAAGCAAACACTGTGTTTTCTATCAACTAGTTCCCTCATCCACGGCTAGATTCTGTTTGTAGATAAGTAAGTTCCACACAAAATTAGCAAAAAGCTGTATCTTTATGCAAAAACTTTGTGGGAAATATTTAATGTGGCTTAACATTGAATGGTAAATGATGAATACATATACACGTGGATGCATTTTTGGTACCCTTTGGTTAGTGAAAGAAACACTCACAATGGTCATGGAAATAACTTGAATCTGACAAAAGTACTAACAAAAAAAAATTCTATGAAATATAGCCAATGAAGGTGAGACATTGCTCTTCATCCATGCTTCGACAGAATCATTCACAAAGTATTATTTTAATCCTAATCCTAATTCAAAGTAATTATTCCTTTTGGGCATTTTAGAAGGCCCAAAGTGCTTTACAGTGACAGTCCAATACACCCACATTCAAACACTGATGGCGAACACTGGCGCTAACCTTAAACCACCAGAAGTAGTGTGGGATTCAGTGTCTTCACTGACACTTCAATAAATGGGAGCAAGGCAGGAATCATACATGTTATCTTCCGATCAGGGATCAACCGCTCTACCTCTGCACCATGGTTGCCCCACCTATCAGTTTTAAACAAAATGTTTGACATAAGCAAGAAATGTTTGTCTGAGCTGGAAATAATTCACATACATGTTTCACTTTGGTGCAGAAAACCAAAACAGAAGCATTTGGATCAATTCTATATTTGTTTGATTGTCCTCCTCGTTCTATCCCACATGATGATGTTGCAGAGGATTCCAGTGGAACCCACTCAAACAACCACCTCTTAACAGAGAAAGAATTCATAAAATTGGTCATGATATTAAGTAAAAGAAAATGAACTCTGGAAGTCTGCTTCATAATTGAGTACACTTTCCAGACACTTAAAGGTTTGACATTCGTATGTTCAAACAAAAATAACAAATGTGAGCCCACAGCCAAGTCTCTGGGAATAGAGGCAACTCTCAAGTCTCAGTAATGAATATGTTTCAGTGCAAATGTGCAAATGATACTAAGAACAGAAAGAAAGGACCTTGTAGAAAAGCTGGCTTGTTAGAGGGTATCATTATCTACTGTAAAATCAACTTCTGTACCAGTAAGAGCTGAAAAGCAGCAAAGTAAGGTCAAAGATACTACGCCTAAATCACTGCAAGCAAGATAAATATATACAAGGAATTTTAAATTTGAAAGCATTTCCTGCTGTCTGGTACAATTAAACCCCCCCCTAAAAAAGAACAATTCAACTGCTCACGGTCACATTTGAATGGAAATGGGACAACTTTGCAAGCCCGAGGTGATCTTTCTTAATTAGAATTGGCAGCATGATTTTTGAAGATGTTTTTGTTGCAAAGTTTCTATTTCTGACAAGATGATTGATCCAAATTTCCAGGAAAACCTTACAATGAAACTTGTGGAGATTCATTCCGATGCTAATGAATCTTTTACATCCAAATAGACATCTGACTGTATAATATGTGTTTTAGCCATATTTTTGACACATCCATAAATATTTTATTTGTTTCACGTTTTTATTGATTTTATCTTTATATTTTATTTATTTATTTTCAACAACTGAATTAATTAAATACCTCATGTTCCTGATGCTTATATCACTTCTATTTTGAGTGGTCAGTCTGTTGAAATGCACAAGTAACTCAACATGTAAGAGTAACTCAACACTAAAAATCAAATGTAATGCTACATACACACTGGGGCATTTGACACGCGTTCATGAATGCACTTCGCACAGAATCTTGGACACACTTTAAGCATACAGCATTCAAACTGGACTGTCTCTACTCTATACTAGCACATACTCACAGTTGCAAGAGGACTTATGTGAAATGTCGAACTGGTGCAAATCTCACAAATCTTGCTTCAGACTTTTCTATCACAGCTCTATTCCGATATATGAGACTTAGTGTCCAGCCTGGCACAAACTGCAATTATAATTTCACCTCCATGATCATTTTTCAAGCAGTTTGCACTTCCATGTATTAAAAAGGACACTACCCATACATACCAAATCCAAGTCCCTGATTAGTCAAAGTTCAACTGGTTTAGCTTTCAGCGCGCATCCATTGAACATGCTTTTTTTTTTTTACTTAGAGCCCAAAAATGGACTTAAACACTTGCAAAGCAAAGTGTGAACACAAGTTTTGAATGCAGAAGCCCAAAGCGCACATTTACATAGACATTTTGTTGAAGTCTAGAATGTCTCAACCTACTGATTTTACCGGCAGAAAGCTGTGGCCAAACCATTAATCCAATAAGAAGGAGGTCATAAGCTGGTTAGCCCTTTGAACATTTTAAAATGATTTATAATTTCATGCAAATTGTAACATTGCAAAAGGCAGTCACCAAACAAGGTCACATAACGGCAAGAACTTATCGCTCCACAAATTCCTCCAAACTGGCATTTAAAAATATAAGGTTTACTGAACACACTTTGATGATATGTAAATGATGCGGTGCATCATGAGCTGGTGTTTCAATGATGAATAGTCTTTTAAAATGCCAATATTGGATTAAGTCAGCATAAGGATTTTTGACATCAGCCTGGCAGTCATATTTATCACTTTCTGTTTTCACTGTATGCTGTTTGCATTAGTTAGATTCTCTTTCTGCAGTATGAAACCCTTGCATTTGATGCCAGTTAATGTCATTTAAACATGTGTGAAAGAAAGCCCAATGAGATATTTTGAAAGAGAAAGTAAGTGTTGGTGAGATAATTTTTGGACAGAACATCAAAAGAACAGCAGAACAAGAAGACAGCTTGTTCTGTTTGCATCATATCATGCAAGTATGCACCGTGTCTATACACTCACTAAATCCATGGCACACACTAAACTCAATCACACAAACGGAAAAAAAAAAAAATATTCATCCATTTTTCAATGGTAGAATGCACAAAACCTCAGCAACCATTTGTACATTTTCAGCAAAAATGGATGAACGCAAAAGCAGGATGGGCAGTGGTAATCCAAAAGTTTTTCAACAGAAAAGGTGAAGCAAAAAAGAAAGACACAGGAGGAAATCAGCATTTTTTTTTCTCCAACCAGCATTCCTCTCATTTTTTTGCTCTTTATTTATTGTTCTACTGCCCCTTTATTTTTTGTGTCTTTCTAACTATCATTATTCATCCACTGTGTTCCATCAAGACAGAACTGGTCTAATCTGGTTTCAATCATATTGTCTGGTCTCATTTACATTTACATTACAGATTTGACATGCTACAGATGCTCCCAGCTTGCCTAAAACCAATGCAATATCCGGAATATAGGATGGACAAAATGTATCTTGTGTTTTGCTGTTGTGCTATTTTTACATCCGATGTTATGCAGATAAAGGATGCCAGGTGGTAATGAGATCCAGAAAAGTCAAGGCAGCTTCCTTTAAAGAAATGTTTTTCACAGAAAGTTTGAAAATGTAGTTTTTAATTGCTCTAACTTTTACTTGCCTAGATTGATAAAAAGTAAAAGACAAGACAAACATTTCTGAAGGCTAACTGTAGAAACTCATAAAGGTTTTGATAGTCACTTTTGCTCTCTGGACTGCAGAAGATGAACATGAGTCGAGAACTAGCAGGTTGCAGATTCAAGGTTAGTCTGGTTGCATCAGGAAAGTCAATCCATGTCTTTTATCAGATCCTTTTTTACAGACACAACACACAAAATGTAAAGCCAGTTAAAAGATCACTTTTGTGTTTTTAGAGCTTTTGCCACTGTTGAAACAGTTGAGTTGTTCTTATCAGGAGCTTTTATTTGGAAACTTCAAAAGACCAATCATGATAATGTGAACAAAGATGTGGCTATACACTAAATCATTCATAAAAAGTCTTCAATCTGCAGGGTCTGAATACATCGGAATCCCAAATGTTTAAACTGAAGCAGAAACAGTTGATATTATTATTATTATTTTATCTCATCCTTTTTTTAGTAAGTCAAAGTGGTCTTGCTGGCGATGTTTGTCCAGATCCTGGGGTTCCAGAAAATGGCAAGAGGATGGGCTCATCTTTCCAGTAAGTGTCTTATGTTTACACTTTCAGGTTCTCCTGTTCTTCATTTTACCCAAAACCAATCTGGACATACACACACTTGTAAATATTTTGTTCAGCTTTGGTACTTTGAATAATCTCATCTATGCAGACCCAAGCATCACCTTTATATGAAAATGCTGTTTTTCTAAGGTTACAGTGAGCTGTTCCAACCTGCTTGTTTAAATTGACTGACCGCTGCGAGAAGAATAAGGAGAGATTTGAACGAGCTTGGGATTTTTTTTCTGAGTTGATTTCTCAACTAAACTGTAGAAACACATACATTTTGCAGGGTTTAGCTGTTGTTGCTTGGATAGCTCTCTCCTTTCAAGTCTGATTTGGTTTTACCCGACTTTGGTATCTGCAGGATTGAGAATTGTCAGTTGTTTTGGGAATAACACAACGCAATGCTAGCCTTAGGTGAACATATTCACATTCACCTGAACCTCTGGGATTTAGATCTGTCTTGCTTTAAGTCTCCAGTATCTTGAAATACATATTGGAGACACTAAAACTCTTTTCCTATATAATATCAAAATGAGCTGCATATATATTTTTCTCTCTTTAAACCTCATAAACCCCTTGAACTCTCAGTTTGAAGTGCACCAGTCTGCACCGTTCTGGTCCCAGAAAGTGTCAGATGAGTAAAAACATCCCCATTAAAGTTCCGGTGAGACACAAGTGTCTTGTTGTTTTCTTATCACCACAAATAATCTTGCCTGCTGGGATCCTGTTGTTTCAGGGCTGGCCTTTTTACAAGTAAAAATCGTTTATTTAAATAGCTTTAAAAGTCAACAGAAAAGGTGAGCTTTCACATTTGTCAGGCCAACACAATCATTACAAATCTGTCTTATGAGAGAAAAAGATCAGCTGTAGCAGGCATTTGGATGTTAATTTACCTTTTTTTTGCTGTCATTTCCAAGATCACTTATTAACACAATATTAAATTCAGTCAGTTCTTATAGACTTTTAAAAAGATAATTTTGACATTGAACACGTTAAATGCATTTTTGTTGAAGAGCCACTCCAACGAAAACTGTGTTTTCATCATGTTCTTGTGGCATTTTTCTCATGATGGAGGACATATATTAGGAAAATTAAGGTTAAAATAATGTTTATGAGTATTTCTTGTGAAGCATTCAATGGTGAATCAGGAACAGACAAAACATGTCATTTGAAAAAAGTCTATTTTTTCATGTTACAAATGTGCTGGGAAAGCCACAAGCTCCCTGAACGTCCATGTACTTCTTTGTTTTCCTAAAGGCAGAGCTGGCATCTGGCTCAAAACTGTATGGCTGGATAGCTTCGGTATTACTCGTCATTTTTCTTGCACCGCCAATCTTAGCTTGGGGTTGTGAGGGGCTGTAAGCTAGTGGGAGAGGGAGTAAATAAACAGTTGATGGGATATAACAGTCTCACCCTCAACTCAGACGGGAGTTCATGATGAACTCCTGCTGTTTTGCAAAGCCAATGTCCTCAAATATGACACTATTTTTTTTTCTCTCCTAAAAACAGCACATCATAGTTAAAAGACTACTGGGAATGATTTTACAATAATTTAAAAAAAAAAAAACATTGAGGTGGGACATTAATGTTTTTTTCCATCTTAGACAGTCTTAGTGGCATTTATTCCAGTGCCTTTGTACACCACCAGCTACTACTTATGACTATGTTCATCACAACAACATGGTCTGTTGTGTTACACACTGTTGAATGCTGACTTTCAAGTGCAGTTAACATAAACAGACCACATTGTGGTAGAACAGTAGGTCAGTAGTCAGAACATCAGAGAACCCTGCTGATCTTGGGTTAGGACGCAATAACAACATTATATTTGTTGAATCTAATAGGGTTGCTGTTGTAACAAGCAGTGTGCTTGGAAACCACTCATCTTTCCAGGACATTGAAAGCTGTTAATGTCAGATTAGGTGTTTACGCCCATTGTAGCAAGTTGGCCGCTGTTTTCTTCTTGTTTTCTGTCTTATACTGCAACATCAGATACTTTCACTTTGCTGAGTAAAGCACGTGGTGAGTCAAGTTTGACTTGAACACGCATATATAATGGAAGCAAAGATTCTATCAATAGGAAAACAATTTATGTCAGGAAGAGCAACTATTTTTGTGTCACTTCTGTACATAAATCAGAAAACCAGTAAAAGTAAGGCTTTTCAGAGTCTTAAAATCCTCATTGTTGGATCTGAGAGTTTTTTCTACCTTATACTTTGACAAACTTCAAAACAAGTGTCAGTGCTGAGAGGCCTCATCCTATCTGACAACAATAGAGTGCACTTTAGGTTCAAATCCAGGAGTGTGGAGCCTGCAGACATTTTTACATTCACTCAAAGGCTACAACTGTTAAAAATCGGAGGGTTTAAAGGATAAATTAGATGGCAGTAACTGTTGTGTCGATTTGAGATGACATCAAACTGAAAAAAAGTGTACAAAATAAAAAGCAATAACTACATTCTGCAAAATGTCTAGGGTATATTTGAGAGTTGCTCTTCAGCTAGAAAGAAGAAGATTTTTGCTGGAATAACCTGCCATGGCTGTTAGGTTTACACTGGTTTTTACATCCTATTTTTAGAGGGTAAAGAAAGACTTGGTCAACATGGTGATTTTAAAAGATCCATATCCATAGTATCTGCTTTCTAATCAACAATAAGAGATCTCTCTGTCTCTCTCTGGAAAACTTTTTGTTTCATTATGAGCCATTCACATGACAACAGATTCCTTCTAAATTTGTCTTCAAAGATAATCATCTTTTAATTTCCTTTTCCAAATTTTTAACCATTAGCAATTCTCATTACACAAACTGACTGTAAAGGGTTTCCTTTTGTGTGTGCTGTTGCAAACACCTGATACATTCCTGTGTTAATGCTTTTTCTCCTGTTTGGCATGCACTTAGCTTTGCGCTTCATCTTCCTTATTATTGTTATTCTGTCGCACCAAGCACAATAAGCATAGAGCATATGGAGAGAAATACCACCAGGAAAACAAACTTTATTTACATTATTTATTTTTTGCTAAGTATTTCCAAAATACTTGTATCAATTTGCATTTTTTATGAAATTAATTATAAGCAGTAGCCAACACCAAAAAGCATATTTCCTTCATTTTGGATGCAGAGAGACATTCAGCAATTTTTTTCATGAACATTTTCAAGCTATAAAAGGAGTGAATGAAGCAAATCTTTGTGACAAAAGCTTTCTTATGAAGACATTCAGGATAGAATCGTGTTCAGTCAGGTGATAGACTGTGGTGAGTGCCAGCATTAGATTCACAGACAGGAAACCATGCAGACTTTGACTCAGATGGCTGAATGTACCATTCACATAATAAACAGGAGGCTTTTTGAAAATAGTTTGAAAACAAGAATTATTGAAATAATTGAAGAGAGAAACATTGAAAAAAAGGGCAAACAAGTTGAGGAAAAACATATGAATAGAACAAAGAAGAGAAAAATGTGTGCGCAAAAAATGCAATTCCAAAAAAAACAGCATTCCTTTTTTGTTTTCAACTTTGAACAGTAATCAAAGTTGGTATTTAATAATTTCTACTACTGCTTTTTTTGTTGTGTATCTTTACATAGAGTGGGCTCCAGCATCCAGTTCAGTTGTGATGACAGCTATGTTCTGCATGGATCTAAAAGCATCACCTGTCAACGTGTCACTGACACACTGGCAGCCTGGAGTGACCACAGACCCATCTGCAGAAGTGAGTTTTACCTATTATTGTTACTAATATTAGTTCATTGCCCTTAGAGTTTGTGTCTGTGCTTGTATTATTTTATCATCCACCATTTATTTTAAACTAACCAACTGAAGTGACATGCAGTCATACTGGAATGGCAGAAACTCTAAATGTAGGTCTATAATTGGACATTTTTTTGGAATATTATTTTTTTGGTCAGTAATAGAAGAAATTCAAGATCTAAAAGATGTAAAATCGTTAAAAGGTTTTTTTTTTTCTTTTCAAGGAACTGGCTTCGACCTTAGCATTCATTATCACTGGATAATAAAAGAAAGTCTATTTGCCTTCCCTGTTAAACATGTACCTAATTTACCTTGAGATCTAAAGAATGTAATGTGCATAATGATTACATCCCATAATGTGAAGTGGCTGTAGTTACTGTTCTGCTCATATGAGATTTAATTCTTTTGGTCAAAGACAATTTTGCCTGACCTTTTGAAAGTAGGCTGTTAAACCATCAACTCTGATGAGCTGCTTTTCCATGTGTGATCACTCTACAAGCTCAGGGTTAGCACCATCTTTAATCTGGACCCCTGCAGCTGTGGATAATGAAACCAGACTTGCATGCTTATCATAAAGTAAGATTACATAATCTAAATATTGTGTTATGGATCTTTAATATGTTTTTAATAGTTCCTAGATAGAAATGGGATTACATGGCAATGATGTGTGAGATTTAACATTATATAACCAGACAAGACATACATGTTAATGGGAAAGAGCAAGACCAGCTTCTCCATCTTCAGCAAGCACAGTAATGAACATATGCAAAACAGCCGGGCTTGGTTTTTTTTTTTGTTTTTTTTATCATTGCTTTGCTTGATATTTCCTCTTTTTTCTATCGCATCTCGGCTAGAACACCACTTAAGTTTGGTTTCAGTTCTTTGTATCTGGTGTCAACCATGGATCACATCAACAACCGTTTCAAATTGCATAACTGCTGGTTTGAGGCTGACTTTTTTTCCACTGATCAAACAGGTGGAAATAGTCTGAATGGTTGAAAGCAGTTTCTTAATTTACAGCCTCTGGAGGTGCACAGCAGGTGTCTGCAGCCACTAACAGCCTGTGAATGCCATGAATGCTGTCATGGCTCTGAATAATTAGAACAGCCTGGCATGCCTGGACTACGTTCTTCCCATTGATACATAGATGATTTTGTTCTTTTAGAAAAGATCTCTAAACCCAAATAAAGAGCAACTGTGAAGAATTGGGAGAATTTATTTCAAGTCTATTTGTCTTGATAGAAATGTGCAAATATGTATCTATCAAGAGACAGATTGAATATTGTTGATGAGAAAAGTATTTACATTTAGATGTTTAGAAAAAAAATGTAAAAAAAAACCAAAAAACAGTTATAACACCCCTAGGCAAAAGGAAGGTTAAAAATGTTTAGACCAAGATGAACTGCTAAATAAAATAATCCTTAAATCAAGTTTTAATGCAGAAACCAAAACATTATGTTAAGATTTTTTTTCACTGTTTACCAAGGGAAAAAAATGTATACAAATGAGTTCAACAAGGTAAAGCAAAATACAAGTTCACGTACATGAAAGTAGTCAAAGTGTAAGAAAAAAATATGTATATTTTTTACATTTTGTAAATAAATTAAACTACTGCAAATTCTTAAATTAAATTACTTTAAATAATATATGTGCTAAACCGTAAAACTCATGATTATGACAACATATGAATAGGCATTAAGTAAGTGAACTGGTGTAGTGGTTTGTACTCTTGCTACACAGCAAGAAGACCCTGGTAATCCTGGCTGGGCTCTATGTGAATCTTGCATGTTCTCCCATTGCTTGTGTGGGTTTACTCTGGGCATTCTGGGTTTCTCCCACAGTCTAAAATCATGCTTTGTAGGTTATTTCAAGATTCCAATTTGTCCCTTAACTGTGAGTGTGTGCTTGTCTGTCTTTGTGTGGTCCTGCTATGGGCTGGTGAACTGTTCAGGGTGCACCCTGCCTTCACTTTAAAGTATTCCCATTCCCATGACTCCTCTACTTGAGTAAGTGGGCATAGAAGATGAAGGAATGGAAATTATGCTAGTGTTCTGGTGAAAAGATGAGAATTAACTAAAAAAGATGACAAAGACCATGCAGTAGTTACATACAGTCAATTTTGTTTTGTTATTAAAATAAAAAATAAAAAATCTTCATTCTGGTTTGTCACTCCTGTTGAAAAATGTTTACAGTGCTGTTACGTCTTTTGACTCTTTCCTTTAATTTAAAATCATTTGTAAAAACAAAGAAGCAAAAACATTTATCATACGGAGAATGGTACCATGT
The DNA here is from genome assembly GCA_036245035.1 of Adrianichthys oophorus. Taxonomy (NCBI): domain Eukaryota; kingdom Metazoa; phylum Chordata; class Actinopteri; order Beloniformes; family Adrianichthyidae; genus Adrianichthys; species Adrianichthys oophorus. The sequence continues at coordinate 16,572,143 of BSAI01000104.1, read as the reverse complement.
GGCTCTCCAAATTCCATCTGAAATTTTATGAATTACACATTTATTATGCATTATGTTTGTTTGTTTTTTTTTTTTTTTACTTGAAGTTTTCGTGTTGTTGTCGACAACCACCTTTTGAAAGTATGACACAACCAAACGTAATAAATAAAAGTTTGTGCATTTACAATGTCATATATCTTCAAAGGACCCTGGTTTGCTGTGGTGTTTTCTGTGCAGCAAAGAAGCAGAGGTTCTCTCTGCCATATGTTCACTGATAATAGCCTGTTGGGTTTTTTGCTCCAGGTGGACAGCTAACATACATACCCAAGTGTGAGTGAGCAGGCACTCCCAAATACAGCTGCAATGACAGCAAGTGTCCAAAGGATAATGTCACACACCAAATATCTGCAGCAGGATTGGCCTTGAGCTGTGTCTGTGTGGGCTTGATGGACAGTGAGTCCCTGAGCTCAGACACATACTGTAGGGTGTCTGTCACATCGTGTTATAGCTTAAGTCTGGGTCACTCTACATATGTGTTAGTGCCCACATTGTTACTGCAAGGCTGGCTTTGACTTAAGAAATGTTCAAAATGCATGATAGGAGCCTTTCTTGTCAAAAGACATGTTGAAGAAAAGACAAAGAAACATTTGTTTTCTGCACATGCACATAAAATAAAAAAAATGATGCCAATGTTCCTTTTAAAGAGCATTGCATTTTATATTCATTACAGAAGTGTGTCTTCAAAATGTTTTTTTTTTTTTTTTTGTTATGGCAAAGTTCTTTGCTTTAAAAACAGTTTTTCATGAAGAAAAGCAAAAGTCAAGAGCTACATTTTTGACATGACAGTACTTTGTGTTAATGACTATACATTCACTGTGTTTGACAGTGATCTCTCCCTTAAGATGCCTTTCATCAAAAATATCTAGAGAGTGACATTACAAAAGTAAGATGAAGAGAAGAAAAGCAAAAAAAAAAAAAAAAGATGATAAACTTGGATTTGTTGGCAGCTGTAAGGAAGGCAGGAAGGCAAAGGTTAAGTATGTCTGTAGTGTACTGTACAGCTCTAGTGTATTGTATTATCTAGTGTGATCATTCTTCCGGGAATCCAACCCGTGAGCCTCTCCTATTCTCTGCTGAGACTTTTCTGTTAATTAGAGGCTGGTTTCTGAGATAAATCACCATGAAAGTGTTTCTGTGTGTCCATGTATCTGTGTGCACCACAGTGTTTTTCAGCTCTCTTTTCTAATTAACAGGCAGCTCAGTCATCTGGAGTCCTTCTCTCTCTTCCTTTCTCTCCTGATATTTTCAGCATCTCTTTGCTGCCTCCCTTTTCCTGTCTGCTTTCCCTGCTCCTCCTTTTGTTCGGTACCATCTTTCTCTTTATCTCATCACTCTTTCCATGTCTGTGCAACCTATGTACCTCATGTCTAAAATGTAAAAGCCCCTGTGTTATCAAGTCACTTGATGCTCACTCTTCCATACAGATGATTGCACATCTTGGTCCTATTGAGTCTAGCATGCTCTCCTGTGTTTGCTGTATATGTATTCACTTGTCTGATGTGCTTTGCCTCTGTAAAATAACCATTGCACTTCTTCCATGGTCATTTTTAGTCATTCATTGTTATAAAGGTTAATACTAAGAAGTGATATTCTCTTTTTCTGCAGTGTCACAACACTGTTCAGCCGAAAGCATAGACATTATGTACACTGGGCAGGTAATCTCTAACATAACTCAAGGGATTCCAAAAGATGAAAATAAGGCAGTTTCCTAAAAATGACTTTAGTTTATGCTGACCACGTCAACAACTTTCCAAAAATTACAATTTGGTTGGGCATATTTAAGTGGGAATGCTGTTGAGTCCACCTAGCTGCCATGAAAAAAACACCCTCCAAATACTGTGATAACAATAAAATAACTTAAAAAAAACCTGATGGCTGTACGGTTGCGCAGTGGTTAGCTATCTTGCCTCACAGCAAGAAGGTTCCCGGTTCAAGTCCTGGCTGGGGGACTTGAAACAGTGTCATCAATGGGGAACCTTTCTGTGTGGAGTTTGCATGTTCTCCCCGTGCATGCGTGGGTTTCCTACGGGTACTCCGGCTTCCTCCCACCGTCCAAAAACATGCTTCACAGGTTAATTGGTTGCTCTAAATTTTCCCTAGGTGTGAATGTGAGTGTGCATGGGTGTGTGATTGTGGCCCCTGTGACAGACTGGCGACCAGTCCAGGGGTGTACCCTGCCTTCGCCCATGAGTAGCCGGGTCAGGCTCCGGCAACCCCGTGACCTCGAAAGGGAAAAAGCGGTTTGGAAAATGAATGAATGAAAAACCTCTCACCCGTTGTTGTCACAAACACAAAATACTGTAATACTCATCAAAGAGAGGTTTCAAACTAGTATGGCCATCAGTGTGTGAATATGTGTGTTAATGGGTAAATGCAAGTGTGACTATAGAGCACTTTGGACCTTCAAGGAAGGTAGAAAAGTATACGCCATTTGCCATTTCTTAAACCAGTCTCTAGTGATCCTTTGAAGCACAGCAACATTTAATATATCCAAGTTTGTATTGATTTCACCCGTTTAAGTATTCATGAACAGAATGTAAAGCATTAAGCATTTAAACCAATCTGTACATTTAGAGACTAAAATAGTTGATCCCTCAGGAATCCTTCCTCTTGTGGCAATTTAAGAAACTGCAGCATTTCCTACTTGGGTTAGTTTTTACATTTGAGAACACAGTGTGGAGACTTGTGAGCTATGGACAAATAATAACCGATTAAAACAAAACAAAACAAAACTTAATAAAAGACTGTGATGTGTTTAAACCCTGTGGGAACACTCCAACTGCTTTAATGAAACTTTTATGTTAATATTTTTAAACATGTTTCAAAATTCCAGCACTTATAGAAAAAGCTTCTGCCACTCTTGCAAAGTAATTGAGAACATCCATAAATGTTTTAAGACATTTTTAAAACTCTTCTCACTAATGCTAATGGAATTTTGTCACCAGCTATTTTAGTTCTGTCTGATAAATTCTTCAGATTAAAGTCCTGTGGAAAAAAACGATTTATGTTCGTTGGAATTATAGCCTGATTATTCAGATTTTCTTTACAATAAACAACATATTGTGATAATTTCCTGCCAGGCTGTGGAGCAGTGGGCAATGCACTGGATCTGTAATCATCAAGAGATGGTTCAAGACCAGAGGTAGTTACAGTCTGGTTGAAGCAGGAAGAAATCTGTATGCTCTCACTAAACCTAAAGACAACAAAGACAAAAATAAATGATTTAGGATTCACTGTTACAGGAGCTGTGTGTTGTACATGTGTTGTGTTTTCAGTTGTGGTTCAGCACTTCAATGTTCACTAAAGACATTTGTACATCATCTACTGGCATAATTATTATTACCATGGTTTATTTTTTTTACTAACCTTTTTTTTTAATTTGTGACTTTTGTAGCTCGGACCTGTGGAAGTAATTTAAGGGGGCCTAGAGGAGTCATAACCTCGCCAAACTACCCTGTTCAGTATGAAAACAATGCACACTGTGTCTGGGTCATCACTGCAATGGATTCTGGGAAGGTAAGTCCATATCTCACTATCTAATTTTTATAGGACCATGTTTGTGTCACTATTCTAAGGTGAGAATGGATAAATGCAAGGTGGGAGGGTGAAACATATTTTATTTTTTTTTATTTTTTGTCAGATTTAGTTTCACTGTCCAATAATCCTCACAATTATTTCAAAAATAATTACTTTTGTCACTTTTGTTGTTTTCTTTAATGAAGAAGACATTTAGTTTATGATTTGTTTTTGTTTTGTTTTCTGGTTTTTAACTTATAGTGTACCTTCTTGTAAACAAAACCGAGCAAAAGAAACTAAAGAGTTTTGTATTGTCCTGTCTGTATGTGAATGCAGCATAATTCCAAAAAGTTGTGTACATTATTAGAAAATAGCAGAAGAATAATAAGGTAAGCCAGTAATTATTTGTTCTTAACTGCTTTCTGTCTTCATGGTCAACTATAGATTACTGTATAAAACAGTTTTAGAACAAAGTAACACTCATTATATACAGTTTGTGATGTATTGAGGGATATAGGTGCATTTAAATTATAATTCTTATAATGTCTACTCAATATGTCAATAACTCATTTATTCATTTATTTATTTATTGTATCTTGTGGTCTCTTCTCTTCTAGTCTCTGTTCTGACACTCCAATCTTTTGCCTCTGCTGGTTTCCACCTCCCCACCTGCATTTTTCTTTAAATGCCACTCCTCTCACTTCGCCTCTAAGTTCTTTCTGCTTTTCTCTGCATTGCTCTTTTACAATCCACTTTGTCCCTCTATCATCAGCTTTTGTCCTTACTCTTTGATTTTTATAAAATGGTAGGCTCCAAGATGAAGAGTGCAGAAAGAGGATAGGCAAAAAGTGAAAATAAGATAGCAAAGCACTCATTGACAATAACTACAAAAAAAAATTAAAAAACAGGGCTAATGCTTCTTCATATCAAAGAAGCTAGCAGTGGAAAGAGAGTACAGAAATGACTGAGTGTGCAAGCAGGTACCTGACATCTGACACCAAAGTTTTCTCAAAAGATGGATAGAAATGGAGTCTGCTCACCTCTGAGCCTCTGCTTGCAAGGATTCAGAAATGGTGAAATATAATTGCAGAGGAGAAAGGAAGTATTACAGAGAGCCTAGAAGAGAAAGAAATTGACTTTTTATTTTTTTCCCTGTCTTTCTGACCTTGCTAAAGAGACAATGTATTCCAAAAGACTTAGTGTCATAATATGGTGCAGTGTCTACTGTGCAGATCAGTAACATCTATGCAACTGCAAAGCTCTAATGGAGTTCCTAATCTATGTCAACTAGAACAAAAAGTGTTCCACATTTCCTCAAACAGACACAAGGTCCTTCCTCTTTGATTCTTTCATATAGCTACACTTAAATGTCAAATGAGAAAAAAAATGCATCAAACAAAAAAATATATATATTTTTTTTACTTGTACCATCTAATGACATATGGCAAGTCCTCACTTGGAGTTTTAAAACTAATTGTATTAGATATTGATTTTATATTTTTTTGTATACCACTTAATTCATAATAACTGTATATTTCCATACAACTACAAAAACCTTGAGATTTTAGAACTCTTAAGTGAATGGACTGTAATGATACATTATCAGTCGCTACAGGCGCTGACACTTGCATTATGCCATCATCTACATACATGCTGAGGAGCAAGCAAAGGTACAAAACAAAGAGAAACAGTTCTGACAGAGTAGACAAAACTGAATACTGGATCAGACTGCAGCACAAGAATTTTTTTTTATTAATTTACATTTGTATGTACAAAGACACTTGTATTTTTGAAAAAGAAATCGATATAATTGGTACCCCAATAAAATGTGTGGTATTACTAAAAATAATTTATTAAGTTAATTTTTTTATAATTTTTGGGGGGGTTTGTATTCAGATAGTGGTATATTTTAGAATAATCCATGAAGAAGTTTCTGAAATGTCTCAAAAAGTGTTAAGACAAAACTTTACCCTAAATAGTATCAAATTCAGTGTTGGGGTCTTGAAACCATCTAGACCTTACTTCAGTCTTTTGTAAATCAGCACGTTTCTAAAATATATTAAGATCATTTTTTGAAGGCAACTTTTTGGCATTAGCTGAGAAAAAAAAAAATCTTCACATGAAAAATATATTAATTCATTCAAACTATTTGACAAAGTTAGGTTCCAAATTCTATTGAAGCAATGCATGCAACATAACTCACAATTTCATATATAATTTACTTAACAGAGGACTGAAGATGTCAGTGTATCCATCAGTCATTTCAATGAACAATAAATATACATGTTCCCAGTGTGAACCATCTTTCATAGATAATATATACATTTTTTTTGTATGCATAAACCATTTTTGCCTGCAAACACATATAACCATCATCAGATATTTCAGTCAAGCATCTCATCATCAAGGCCTTTCTTCTAAAGATTACAGATAAGTGCGTGGTGTAATTTGTGTGTGATCTTTAAAGCAATTCAGACAAAAAAGCAAGGCAAAGAGATGTTTTACTATTGTATCCAATCATGCACAGCCTTGCAGCAATGAGTTCCTTGATATCTAGAATTTCAGGTCAAATAAAGCTGTTATTAAACTTGACTATAGTTGAATAATGAAAAAAAAAAGGATAAGAATGCTGAAGCGCTGCAGAGTTTTGATAAATCTGATAGAAATATTGTGAGTTTTATGGTTGGCAGAAATGACCAAAGACCCCATTATCAGAAATAATGAAATAAACAGAAGATAGCTTAGTGTAATGATGATGGCACACACTCAGCAAAAGGATCAATAAGGAACAGAGTAAATAGCTATTAATGTTCATTATGATAGGAAGACATTGACTGAAACCTGTCTCAATTACATATTTCAATTTACAGCTTTTTGCTATTTTGCTTTTTGATTGCAGTTTGGCACTCTGACTCTATAATTCACCCCCAGCTTCTGCTCTGCCCTCATTTCTAATTCTAAAATCTCTCCAACTAAAGATTGTCCATGCAGATAAATTGACACCCTAAGGTCAAACAATTCAGTTTGGTGCACACTAATAATCGCGGTACTCAGACTTGATTTTACTGACTCCTTTGCAAAAAAATTATAACACAAAATCACTTCGCCTTCAAATGGCCAAGAAGAGGAATCTTTCCAAGTACATAATGCTACTAACTAGCTGTTTTACAATGTACTTCATGATTTATACAGCTCCCACAGTATTGTTGCAAAAGAGCAGCACGCCGCTCATTATTATGAAATGTCTGGCAGCTAGTCAACGGCACTCTGTTGTTTTCAAACCTCAACGTGAATTATTTTAGCAGAGCTCATAGTTTGTTTATTTTCCTAAAGCAAAAGTGATTTCAGGGAACATCTCTGTAGTTTTTAGGCTGCAGTCAACAAGCTTTTATCCCCTAATTCCCCATTTTGTTTTAGTTTTTGGTCAAATTCTTAGACACTAAAACAAAATACTTCAAATGAAAAGCATTTCTAACTCAAGGCGAGGCACAACACATTGATAAGAACACTACACCCTCAATTGTCTCATGAATCTTTTTCATTACAGTGCAAATGTAATGACCTTAATACAGACATTACTTGAAACAAAGTTGCTCTCTTGAGACCAGATTGCAAAGAAATAGGTCATTTTCTCTTTCCGTCTCTATTCATGTTGCTACTCTTCTCTATTTGAACATGTTTACTTTTTACTCAGTAAGCAGTACTGACATAATGTGTCAATCATTTAATTTTCTTCAACTCACTCTGTATCAGATGCTTTTTTTAAACCCTATTTTGATTTTTCACTGCCTGATGCAGATGACTTGGCTCATCTTATTGTGTTCATAGATGTTCAGGTGTGAAGAGGCCCAGTTAATCAGGGCAAGGTGAATCATGGTTCACTCATGTCCCAACCTTGTAACTACACCTGGGCTCTTACAATAACTCTCAAATTTTTTCTTCTGCGACCCCCTATGGTCACTGAATCCAAAGACTTGCAGGTCAGGCAGACTGTTAATGATGGTAGTTTATCTGTGTTAGCCCTTTAATTGCCTGGCCATCTGCCCAGGGTTGCAGTCTTTACCCTTGGTGGTGTGCACTGGGACATGTTCTTAGTGGTGACTTGCAAAAAAAAGAAAATTGAAATAATGATTACTTTGGATAACAAATCACAGATAATATAGAAAACAAGCAGAAACAATGTCAATGTCTGTAACTCCAGGGGAACGTATATATTTTTAAGAAATTACTGTTTTAATAGATTTGACCTTTGGGCTTAAAATTGCTAATAGCCCAGCATTGAGAATTGCATGAGGCTCTAACCTAAATGCACTCTCCCAGGCATGAGCTCAATTAAACATATTTAAATGTAACGTTTGGCTGCAAAGTGAGGAATAAGTTAATATTTATTTGGAAAAAAAAACAAAGTAGGGGTCTTTAAGTGGATTTATATTGTCCTTTGAGTAGACAGCATGTCTCTTAACCTTTTTTAGACTGAGAGCGAGATGAGCTTTAAAAATACACCAACAATAATAACATTAACAAAGAAATAAATATGTTAAGTAGCAAAAAAAATATTCAAAATGAGACAAGTTGTTTGCATCTTTGATTTCTTTAGAGAGAAGAAAAGTGAAGTCACCTGTGTTCTTGAAGATTGCTTTTGTTATTTTAAAACTTTTGTTTTCAACTGGAAGGCTAAAAGTTATGTGTGGGAAGAAAGTCCCAAACTGCTCGTGTGGCAGTTCAACAGTGACTCAACATAACAGCTCAATCTCACAAAGAGAATTCTAGTTTACTCTGCCTTCAGGGCAAGTGTTCATTCTATGTCTAATACTTTTGGATAGAGGTCACCTCCCTCCTTTTTACTGCTTCTCTCTGGCTCATAGGGAAAACATGCTCTTATAGAGTCTCTTCAAGCATAAAAAATGTGCTCATTTTTATTTAATATTAACAATATTAATTATAAATAATATTAATTATTTTGCGTCATTCGGTTAGTGTGGAATGATCAGCACTGAGTGAGAGGTAAAATGAGAAAAGAAACAAAAACCAATAACTTCTGTATTTCAGTCTTGTTGTATACTTAAAAAAAACCCACTAAATAAAAATGAATTCATATAGAATGTGTTTAGGGTTTAAAACAAAAAAAAAAAAAAAAAGAAAAACGTATAGTTTGCTTCACCTCAAGTAAAACAAAAGTCCACATATTAATTATTTTCTGTTGGCACGGACATAAGCCTGCACTAATATCCCATCAACCCTTTTGTTTACACTCTCCCCCACTAGCTTCCACCCCCTCACAACCTCACGCTAACTTTAAGGGTGCAACAAAAATAGCGAGAAATATTGGAGTTATCCAGCTATACAGTTTTGAGCCAGATTCCAGACAAGGAAAATGAAAACATACATGGGAATATTTGCCTGCAAGTGGATGCATTAGAATGGAGCTGAGCTTGGGGACTTTGGCCCACCCACAACAGTTGCAGCATCACAATTGAGAAATACTCATAAATGCAGTTTTAAGCTTACATTCTTTAATAAAGGTCCTCTATCATAAGACAAATGCTACAGGAGCATATTTTAAAACGCCAAAAACACAATTTTTAAATTTTAAGTTTAAGTGGATTTTCTGCATTGAAATGTGATCCTCAAGTCAGCATTGGAATCTATGCAATGACCTTATAAATACCATCAATTTAAAAAGGATAGTTATGACGGATGAGTTGTTAATCCTAATGTTGCTGTTCAGCAGAGAATCACCAAAGCTTCCTCCTCAACAATGGCTTTCAGGAACACTGATTTTTCTTCTTGCTCTGTTCCACTGGTTAGTGAAGTTTAGAATAAATTACTTAATTTGTACAACTAGATAATAAAGGTTCTTCTAAAGATCACAGTTAATGGCATGATAAGATTTAAAAACTATTGCATTACAGTACTAAACTATTTACCTTGAAAAACACATTTTTGTGCAGACTAAAGATTTAAAGTAAAAGTTTACTATCAATCAGAACATTTACTGGCTTTAAACTCCATTAAGAAACTGTAAAATGCACTGCTGCATATCTTTTTTTACTGCTCGGTTGATTACTTTTATTTTACTACGTAGGCTTCGATCATTCCTTGTTCTTAACAATGTTAAAAAGTGTATTATGCGACCTGTAAACCCCTGCAACATTTATTAATTTACATTTTCACCCTCAAACTGCTGACAGTAATTATTCATCCAACCTAACTTTATAATGACAGTGTGGTTCAATACAAAAAACAATGACAGTTTAATGAAAGGGAAAAAAAATGTGTTTAGTGTGCAAAATAAAATGTTTTAAAAAAAAAAAAGTGCTTTTAACATTCATTTTTATACATTTCTTTTAATTAAATATTATAAATGAATAGATAATCTCACAAACAGAATTTCAGAATTTGTATTTAAAGTTACTTTAGGAACAATTGGCACTTAGATATGTGGGAAATCAAAAACTTTGCTGTTTGAATCTTTTCAAAAGCTGATCTTATTTACACATTTGACCAAAGAATGTTCAGTGCTTTATGGAGGCTTATTAGGGGCCCAAACAAACATGTAAGTGTGTTAGAGAGCCATAACACCACAGATGAATATATTTGTTTGTACTATTGTGCTTTGTGCACAAATCAAATTACTTTTGAAATAAATGGTTTGTTTGTTGGGATGATTATATCACACATTCTGGTTCGTACAATTATTGTGTTTATTATGAAACCGTTTTACTTCTAATTGTAACTGCTTGACCATAGTCCAGTATTCTAAACATCATTTTTTCTCCAGCCAACCTTCAAATGGAATGGAAAACACATCACCCACTAAGCTGTAATGGTTTATTAATGTTTGGCGTCATTTGTTGTTAAGCAATAGTCAATGCCTCACATGTCATTATGCATCTTTTTTCCATTATTTTCTAAGTCCTCTTTGCCTGGGGCTTTAACATCAAGAAGGCACAGGAAAAGTTAAATGCTTGTGTTTTTTTCTCTTCCAGGGTGAGTTTATTTTTCCTGTCTTTAAAGTGACTTTATTTGTTCTTCAAAAAAAGTTACCTTCCTGTTAGAAAACTGGGTCTTTTGGATACTGTTTATGCAATGCTGGCTAAGTTGAAACATGAGTGATTTACAGTAAAAATGTATCATGCTGTAATTATCTTTGTTGGCATTATGCCAGGTAATCCTTCGGTTAAGCTATTTTTTACAATGATGAAGCACCATCAGAATCCTGGCAATTCATGGCTGATCCTGGCATGTAGAAAAAGCTTTCACAGTTCTTTTCACCTGCAGTATTTTTTTTTTCTTTTATTACTGTAGTGTGATTTGCTATGTGATCCCATTCACAAGATTGCATGTCCATGGTTCATTTTAGGGCGCTTCAGTAATACACCAGACCTAGCTTATTAAGACAAGCTGTTTTTTTGCACGGAGTATCCCTGAACACAGCAGAAATTTGCCATCATCCATGCTGCCACGGTATGATCTATAGCTAATAAATAATGGACAAGCAGCAAATAATGGAATACGAATATTGCAGCATTTCAGAGCGCACAGCAGATTGATGAGCTGATGCTTTGTGCATGCTACTACAGCCATGAGTGTGCCTGCAAGTCAAGCATTTAACAATTAATACCTCACTGTTCAACAGCAGAAGGGTGTGATTGCAACATGAGGCTTGTTGTTTACCCAAGTAACTCCTTTTAACTAGGAATACAATTAAATTGCTGCCACATCAATACATAGCTCAGGATTTCTTCTCTTTATTTATTTTTTTTTGTCTATTTTGGAAAAATCTCTTGTTCTGGAATACTAAACATGTGTAACACAATCAATCAACAAAGATTTACATTCGTAATCGTGTCAAACATAGGATAACTATGCATCAAAATATAGACTGCTTGAAAGGGAGTGGGAGGAAGTGAATTTATATAATCCCACCCCGATTCGACCACACCATTTACTAATTGGTTTCCAACATGTGATTCCAATGTACATTTCAAATTGGAATGAAAAAAAAGGAGTTAGGGGAGAATCCCAATTAGACATCACAGACAACTGATGTTCTGAAAGCTTGTCACTGTTACTCCCTTTATTTGCCATCGTTTTTTTTTAGCATGGTTGATGGATGTAGCTCAAATGACTGAATTAGGAAGCATATGCTAAACAGTTGTACGTCCATGTTTCTGTAATGAAAAGATAATTTCTTGAGGAAGCAAGCAGTTAGAAATTAAAAATGTTGGTTCCAGCCCTGCTGTTTATTGATGTCTTATTCACAACGATGGAGTTATAAACAGTTAAGAAAAAGATCCAAATTTGACTTTAAAGTGACAAAAACAAACCAAGACAGATCTCACATGCGGACCCATTTTGTTCAGTGGTGAAGTTCAGAAATGAGAGGAATGAAACACATGACAATGATGGAATAAGCTGTAGGTTAGCAGGTACATGTGTAAGAAGGTTGTGTGGGTAAGAGATGTAGAGGAAGCAGGATCAAGGAAAAAAAAAAAAGGCCAGCAGGGCCCTAACCCACTTTTCCACGTGAGTCGTAAGAAAGGTTAAGACTTTGGGACTCCAGGCAGCTTTTTTTTTTTTTCCTCTGGTATAGTATAACTTTTGTTCGTGCCAAAATGATTTTTCTCTGTTTTTGCCCATGCATTTACAAAGTCATGGAATCCGGCAATAGCTACCAGCCTTTTACAAAATCTATCATTTTTAATTAATATCCTTTAAACTCACACCAAGTAACATGTATTTAAGGGCTTAGGAAGAAGTTGAAAAGTAAAACTTTGAAATTCCCCTTTGGTCCTATTATATACATATGTTTGTACTGCAATAATCAACCTCCTTGCAGTCTTGTGTTGTTTTTGCTCTTTTTCTTTTATTTTTCAGATGAATATTTTTTTGATGACTGCTTTTGCGTTTTTCTACTTTAATTTTTTTAAATTATTTTTTACAGGTTATAAAGCTGTCATTTGAAGAGTTTGATCTGGAGAGAGGATACGACACACTGACTGTAGGAGATGGTGGGAAGATAGGAGATACTCCAAGGGTTCTTTACGTGTAAGCTTCAAGACACATTTTCTGATCTACAACCGATGTGCCATCACTTTATGATGGCACTGAAAAGGACATATGTAGACATAAAACGCTACTGCATTAATATGAATTTCATGTACTGTGTCAATCGCCTGCAATGTTTATATTTGAACTGTTCTTGTACTTAGACCCAAAATGAGAAATCTGCACACAGACAAGAAATGCGGGGGAAAGATTTATCGATTTTTAGGTAATGAGATTGAACAATGTGTTTATGCTCATCTGTATAGACTTACTGGCTCCAGCGTACCTGATCTCATCGTGAGCTTGTCCAATCAGATGTGGCTCCACCTTCAATCTGATGACACAATTGGTTCTGCAGGCTTCAAGGCAAACTATGAAGGTATATCAATCAATCTATCCAATAATCTGTTCACAAACAATATTTTCAGACCTTATCGTGGTCTTCATGTTCATATTATGTTAACTTCTTACACTTTTGCATATTCCATGAAAAATTGAATTAAATTCCTCAATTTTTGTCAAATTACTATTCTTTAAAATCTGTTTTCACATCATGATGCCAGCACCACCATGCTTCAGTGCTAACTTACACATAACTTACATAAAAATAAAACTTTTACTTTTACTTTAAAACCTCCAGTTTTGTAGTCTGACAAGCCTCTCATATTAAATCCAACACCAATGTTGGATTTAACCATATATTTTCAAATCATATGGTTGAGATCATTTTGAAAACTTATTTTCAAAAAATGTATTGCTTGTATTACTAACCCAAAGCTTGGGTAATTAAAAACAAAACATTTGAATTTTGCGTTTCTGGTCGGGCTGTTAAAGGATTAAAATGTTGATAAGTTGTTATAGTAAGAAATAGTACAGCATAGAAATATTGTAGAGTAGTATTTATAGTATAGCTTTTAAAAATGCTAACAACTTTTTGCCTATATGTGTGCTGTTTGGAGTGTTTTTTTACTAGTGGAAACAAATTTAGATAATATTTTAATATCTTCAGATGTATATAGACTTTATGTGTTAAGGGATTTAGACATTAGGAAGGTAATAATTATCTATATTTAAAAAAATAAACTTTGAATGAGACATTTACCAGTGTGTTTGTGTCATTGATATTGATGATGACTCATGTCAGTCATTATGACAGTTAGTTATGATCCTGAAACACACACACAAAATGCTTTATCCTTTCAGAAATATTCTGTTCTTCTGATAGGTGCATTCAAACTAATGAAGCTGGAGAGCTCATAAATACAAAAACTCACCTTGAGCACTATTTACCAAGAGCAGATGCAGACTCTCTGTGAAGCATGTGTTACACAATGACAGATGTCTGATTGAATGACAGATTTTGAAATTAAAAAGTGAAAGAAAAGTTGCAAATAAAACACTCTGGTTACGAAAGGAGGGGATTAAAAACGGGTGCAAAAAGTACAATGACTTTGCAGTTCAAATCAAAAGCATTGCAGTGCTGTAATGCGTTACAGAATGAGACAGGCAGCACACACTCTTTGGCACTTTGGAAACCACCTCAACTGGCTCTTCTTGATATAAAAGAGCAGTGACTGCACCTAAAGCCTCTCCCCAATGGCCAAGCTGCACTCCCCATTACTGAGGACAAATCCAGCCACTTTGAGGAGGATTGTTTTCTTTCTATTACTGCCCAGTGTTGTACAGAAGGAGACAGCACAGATACTCCAGCCTTCCTGAACTAAACTTTAAATTCCTTTCATTTGGAGAAGTAACCTAACCTAGAACAGAAATCTAACCATTTTCTTTTTGAAATACCCTAAAAATCTTAGTCATAGTACAGTGAAACCCAGAACCCAAGTTTTCAGGTTTAAAAAGTTCCCCAGAGTGTTGTTTCTAGGCGTTTGACATTGCCTAAGTTTTAATCCAAGAGTGCCTCATCCAGCCCATACTCAGTGCTTGTAACTGTCTTTCTAACCTCAAGGGCACACCAATTTGCAAGAATTTTCTTTTCAAAACTCATTGAAAGTCATCTTCTAAGTGATTTTCCCACCAAATTCTCACACATACCACTTTTGAGTGCCTTGGTGACAGCCAAGAGGGCAGTCAATGTGGTCTGTCAGCACCTGTCAGCAGCCTTGGGTGTCCCATGAGACAAGCTGGCCACACAGGACCTTTTTTTTTCTTGTCTTGCCAGCCTCTCTCATCTGTCTGTCCGTCACTTGGTCTCAGTATTGCTGGGCTGTTGGCAAAGAACACCTTGCAACAACAGCTGTAGTTAGCTACATCAACAATGTGAAAACAAAGACAGTCAATTGTACCACCTCCTCTGAAAATACCTTTTAAATGACTTAACCTCTAATTACTCTTAGAAGTGAATGACACCCAGTATCAGATAGTGATTGCTTTTGAACCTGAAAACTTCAGAACGCCTTCAAAAATGCTACATTACTAGAAGTATTCAGAGCAGTCAAAGTTTCCAAGTAGTTCTAATCTTAACATATATTTTACTGATTCCTACAGATGATTTTCATTGGCATAGAATAGATCTGATGACTAGAATAGAATAGAATAGAATAGAACACTTTGTAAATCTCAAAATGGGGAAATTGATTGATTCTAAGTACATTTTCACCAAATCTTTTCTGTATTTGTTATTCCAAAAAAGAACGAAAGGAGAACATGTAATCACAGAGCAATATTGTTGAACTGAATGACGTGTCATATTTGTTATTCCTGTAATTATTCTATGAATTTGACTCACTGTCAATACGTTTTGTAATTTCCTTTATCAACACGTCACAAAGAAAAACATAAAAGCACTTATTCTGAATGTCACTGAGTCCTTTGCTGATATCATCTGAGAAACACAGCATTCTGTGTGTTACAGAGATCGAACGGGGAGGCTGCGGTGACCCTGGTGTGCCAGCATTTGGTCGTCGTAGTGGTGATCATTTTCAACATGGCGACGTGTTGACATTCTTTTGCCAGGCAGCCTTTGAACTTGTTGGTGAAAAAACCATCACATGCCAGCACAATAACCAGTGGTCTGGAAATAAACCCAGCTGCGTATGTGAGTAAACGTGTTTTTTCCCTCAAGTGGCCCAATAGCACTGTCCTTTGTCCTGAGTCAATTTGTAAACTGTCCATCTGCAATACTGCTCATCTCCATGTACGTAAACTTATTGTATGTCCTTGTTTTCTTCTTCTTTGTAGTTTCCTGTTTCTTCAACTTCACTGCTCCATCAGGGACTATATTATCTCCTAACTACCCAGAAGAGTATGGCAATAACTTGAATTGTGTGTGGTTGATCATTTCTGAACCCGGGAGCCGCATACATCTCCTCTTCTCCGACTTTGATCTGGAGCCACAGTTTGACTGGTTGGTGGTCAAAGATGAAGGTAAAAATGCTGTAACATCTCTTCACTTTTATTTATTCACTTAGTTCTTCATTTCATTAATTAATTCTACAAGCTAAACTAATAAATATTGGTGTCTGTTTCTTCTACTTGAACTACTTTTACTTTTTCTCTCAAATGAAAGACCACAAAGAAACTGAGGATATGTAGTGTTCCTGACTGCATCTGCATCCTGTTGTCATGGAATGTTTTTTAGTTTACTTGCAAGATGTTTTTGTGACAATATCTAAAAAAAATGTTTTGTCCAAAATAACTATGGCTCATGTTTTCCAGGTTGACTATGAGGTTTCATAAGTTAGCAATATAGAGTAAACGTACATCACCTTTTTTTCTGAGTATATGCAAAGATTGATGGAACAAAGCATGCATAACTTCCAAACAATCTTTTTATTTCACAGTGATCTCTTGTATGCATGTACAGACACACTCAGCCTTGCACTAAACTAGTTTATTAGCATTGTCTGACTTTTTATTCTATATTCTAAAATTACGAATAATCAATTAGATAGGTAAGTACAGTTTAAAGCCAGATAAAGTTTTATATTGTAAAATTTGCTTGTTTTTTTTTTTTTTTTTTGAACAAATATTAAGCAGCTTGTTGTTCATTTGCTCTTATTTCTGCTCTTATCAAGCAGCCATTATAAATGCCTAGACTGGATTTTCTTCAAACACATTCCAAGTTTCTCCTCCTAATGTGTCATCATTCTGATGAAACATTAGCATACTATCTTTTCCTTTTTAACAAATGATAACGTCATACCTGAACTTGTTGTGTTCCACTCTGTAGACTTGATTGTTATATTGAGTTGTTAGCTGATGATTCCGTAGCACCTTCCAGAGCAGAGGACTTTGCTGAACTAATGTGCAGGCCAATTTGTTGCACTAAATGGCCAAATACCGTAACACAAATGTGTCATACAGAAGTGAGATGATACATAGTTACAGCTGCACAGGGCTGTCAGGAGTTTTAGGGCAGCTCAGCTGGTGTACAGCGACTCCATTATGGTTAAAGAACAATGCCTTAAAGCTGCTGCAACTCGTTTCTCTGAGGGGATGAGTGCTGCAGAAAATATCATTTTTCCCTTCAGAACTTTCCACAAATACATGCTTTAGGTCACATCAAGGGAAACGATACAATCATATGATATCAGACCCTCTTGGTTAATTTAGGTGCATCATTTGAATGAACCAAGAGAGACTAGAAAAAAAAACATTTAGACTTAACTCTTATCTTCTTTAAAGTACTAAATTCTTTAGCCATTTGTTTGCCTGGCTTGCTTTTGTGTTCAGTTGAAATATTTAGTTCAAGATTAATGTAACATTAATAAGATGGTATGTAAAAACAGTCTCACACAGGGACATCTATGCTCATTCACTGCACTTTACATGGTGTATTGCTACAGTGTTCCATAATGCATACCTCTTTTTTTTTCTTTTGTGGTAGTTATTTCTTATCACTGCACAGTCAAGACGAGACTTGTTCAGAAAACAGTGGGAAAAAAAAACAATCACTGGCATTTGTACACAATTCCCTTTTTTATTTTGGAAAACTACATGATCAAAACACGTCTTAATGTTGTGTATGTTTTTACTTACATATGCTAAAAATAAAATAAAGTTGTTATTTTTAAGTTTTATTTGAAAACATCTGGTTTGTTGAGTTTTTAGTACTATTGTTCAGTTTTATAAAACAAACAACAAATATTGTATTGAAACACAGAAATGTGGAGTTGATTTTGTATATTCTTACTGCGTCTTTTAATAACATTTTGTTTACTCTAGTTCATTGTTTGCCCTTTGTTCTATATTTTTGGACATTTAACTAAAAGTTTTTCTATTACCTCTTAGGTTTGTCTGAGCCAACCACATTTGGGACATTCTCGGGAAAAGACGTTCCTGCACAGATCGCTTCCAATGGACACATCATGAGACTGGAGTTTCAGTCTGATCATTCCAACACTGGGAAAGGATTTAATATCAGCTATACCAGTATGTATATACGTATCCAACTCAATCGTTTTCTTAAACTTTTTGTTTTTATTGTGTGTTTGTTTTTTGATACTTTATGCACATTTATTATGTTTCCATGTAACAATTGATGCTCACAAACAACTATTTTTTAGTGAACTCTAATGTCTATATAAATGTTATTTTTGGGTTGAAGTGAAATCCACAATCAAAATGGTTTTATGGATTGACATTACTAATTGGCAATAAGTTCTTTCAACACAGTTTGATTTTTATTTCTGCATCACTTCAGGTTTCTGACACTTTTAGGGCAGCTACAATAAAGTTTTGATTGCAGAAATTGTTGGATCCACCCATAAGTAAAATGGTAGACATACCATTTTACCTCAGACAACAAAAGAGCATTTTACAGGACTTAGCAGTTCGAATTGTGACACATAAATGGAAAGATGAAACTGACGGATGTGAAATGTGAAAGCAGGTGCAAGTCAAAGGTTGTGTGCAAGAGGAGAGATAAACTCCCAAGGAGTCTGACAGGAATGAATAACCAGTGATAAGGCTGTAATCAGACAGCCATGAGTGCAACTGGTGAAGAAAAAGTATCGGGAGACCTAAATCTAAGAACGCATTGTGAATAGACAGGCTGGAAGACAAAAAATAAACCATTGACTGGACAGAGAAAACTCACAAATAGACATGAAATAAATCTGTGAAGACTTTTGTAGAAGAGAAGGGAAAAAAAATCAGGGGGAAAGGAGACCTGGGAATTCATACTAGCAATTAAATTAGGGATTGCAATTAGGTCAACTCAGAATGTATTGACAACTGTCAGATGTTCTGTCATTTGAAAAAGGAATAATTGCAAAAACACATCAATAACACATGGGAAATTACAAATAGTGTCCAAAAAATGTGCAGCTATTCAAACAAGCTTATTAAATATAGGAACAGTATAAGTGGCACAAAAAATAAGATAGTGCTTAGAGAACTAACTGCAAGCATTCCCGTGTCCCAATTTGATTAGTTCTGCTGGACTGATCACTTTTTGCGTGTCTTACTCAAGCTTTGCCTTATTAAGCCTGTCATCTTATCAGTCTTTGAACCTGACTGCAGCCTGTGTGTTTGCCTTCAATGAGATGAACTAGTTTTGCATGACTGACTCTGATTTATTTTCTGTGATTACCATGACATTTTGCACCATTTCACACTGCCTCCCACGTGACCTTGTCTCAGCACCTTCATTTAAGGGTCATATTTGACAAAGAGAAAAATGTGTACGTATGTTTTGTGTTTATGTGCCAAACGTGTTTGCACGCTAACTGCAAATTATCTTCTCTTTATGTAAAAGTATACTTTTCTTTTCCCTTTTTTTTCTCCTTGGACCCATTTACTGTCAGTTAGTATCAAATCACGTTAGACATGTCCAATCACTGGATATGTGCCCTGGTTTGGATTAGGTTAATCTCTTGACTGTAGATATTATAAGCTAAACATAGTGGAGTTGAAATCATAGAACGACAACTTTGTTCCCATTTTTCCACATTAGTAGAGATGTCATACTTACTGGTAGACATGACTTTCAGCGCATATGTGATTAGCTAATTGTTTTTTCTGAACAACTTCCTTTTTTGTTTTGATTCTCATTGAATCCTTAACAAGCTGGTTTCTACTTAAAATTCTTTATTGCTGTCTTTTTCTCCTTTTGCAGCATTTGGTCAAAATGAATGTCATGATCCAGGCGTTCCCATCAATGGCCAAAGGTATGGCGACCTGTTTCAGCTTGGCAGCTCAGTGGCTTTTCGCTGTGATCAAGGATTCATCAGAACACAGGTAACTGAAAAAAAAAATAACTTCAACTTTCCAGTGGGCTTTAATTTTACTTGCAGCCCTTTCAACAAATTGTTGTCATTATTGTTTCCTCTTGTAGTATATTGTGAGAATGGGGGTGATGGTATGTAAATGAAAATGAGCTGAGCATATTTTTATATGTGACTTTTGCACTTTCAGGGGTCAGATCAAGTCACTTGCATCATTCAAGATGGAAATGTTGTTTGGTCTGCTGCTGTACCTCGCTGTGAAGGTGACCATAAATGTTTCTCTTCTTTTGTTGGAACACAGTGGATATCATTTCAAAATGCTTTCCTTGCAAGCAGTAATACAACCAACATATTCTCATTTCCAAGTAGTCACAAATTGACGTAATGTTAAGGACCCCTCCGCGTCAAAAAGGGATGTTTTTGGAGTCCCCAACTTGTCTTTTTTTGACATGATCGCTGTTCCAATTAAATCAAGTGCTCCCCAACCTCCAGGGTGCAAACTGGTACCAGTCCGGTACAAGGATGTGGACTGCATGACGTACTGGACGCTGATCAGTACGAGTTCCGGACGGTGATCAGTACCGGTTCTGGACGCAGTACCAGTTCTGAACACGGTACCAGATGAGGACCGGACTAGGGTTAAGGTACTGGTACCAGCTGCGTCTGGAGGTTTGGTCAGCGTCTGGTACAGAGTCCAAAAAACGACCGCACCCCCGATTGGTCAGCACGTCAAAAATCAATGTGTTGGAGACACACAAAATGTCAAAGAGTGACGTGGAGGGGTTTTTAACCATGCTTCAAAATGTGACAACTTGGGAATGAGAATGTGTTGATGCAAAATAATATTACTATATCTGGCTTTCACTGCGCAGCACAAACATATTGATGCATTCGAACTATTGCATGTGAATTTAATTGATTTTAGCCTTGGCTTTTGGTTTGCGTATTCAAACTATGACGGTGATATCTGTTCATAAAGCACATTTTCCATTAATTACAATAATCAGACTGAAAAACAAGGATATATAAATGCTGTGACAACAAGACTATGTGAATGCAACAATTGGAAGTATACTAATGTTTTAGCAGATTTTGAAGGTGACTGCTGTCATCTGTTCTTATGTCTCCTCATCGTGCACCTTAGTTCTATTGCCTAAATTACATCATTAAATAGTATCTGTTGTTGAAAATATGTGGATGAGATAACAGAATTGAATTAAAATAAATAAGAGACATTAGATGGGTAAAGCTCAAAGCTATTGTATGTCGGAAGTTAGTTTCTTATGGATTACCTCTGATGCTTTTTTTTTTTTTTGCTCTTTTTGTCGTGCCTTGAACGACCTCAATTGTGGACTGGCACATTATAAAAAAAACTGAATTGAATTTTCCAAGTGCAGCTGATTGGGAATGCAGACTGTGTAGCAAAGTCACAACAGTGCTTATAGTCCAGACTTACAACAACAATTGGAATTGGTGAGGTACTTGGAGTTTGAGATGAGCCCTTGAAAATGACAAAAAAATAAAACACAAAAAGAAAGAAAAACATGTCAACCAAGGGAGCCTGGAAACACAATATGTCAGCGTCTAATAAAAAAAAAAACAACTCAACACAATAGTAGTATATGAGTTTATTTTTAACAAACAGTAAACTTGTGCTCATGCTCACCATGTACAGTATATTCCTTAAGTCTTTGAGGTAACTAGGATCTTTAGTTTCTTCAAGGGAACTCATTTAACTGTCGATTGCGACACTATTAGATCTGTTTGGAAATTCATAAAAAAGAAAAATCAGAAAACAACAACAAAAACACTAACAGAGCTGATAATATGCAACGTTTCTAAAACAGGATCTATGTACTTGCATCAAAACAGAGTTACAACACGAGTAAGGCCTGCGGCATACGTTACAAGACAAAAAAATGAATAATTTCACTCTGATTCTCATGTTTGCATGTTTGTGTTTTACTGCAACTTCATCTACTTCCAGCTCCCTGTGGAGGCCATCTCACAGCCCCCAGTGGAGTTGTGCTGTCTCCTGGTTGGCCCTCTTTTTATAAAGACTCTCTGAGCTGCCAGTGGGTGATTGAAGCACAAAAAGACCAAGCTGTGAAGATACACTTTGACAAGTAATTTTTTTTTTAGTTACAAAAAAAGTGTTGTCAAACTTGCTTTAGTTTGTGTTAAAATATGTCTGCTATCAGCATTTTTATTTTGTTTGATAATGTATTGTATGTCAGTCACACACTAACCAGAAACCTTTGTCAGTAAAATTTGTCTTGTTGGAGTGTGGTGTTCAGGTCAATTTATTCATGTTTTTTTTTTTTGTTTTTTAAATAGCCACTAATCTAGGGGTTTGTTGCAGATGGTAGTGTATTATTAATTTAGATTTCCAAAAATTGTTATTCACAGTTTGCTTTTTAGATGCATCAGTTTCTCCCACTTCTAAACTCGACAAATCAAAAAAACTTTACAAAAAATTCCATAAATCATCAGCCACTCGTATAAGTGAATGTTTATCCATCAGATAAATCTCTTAGATTTGCTCATTAAAATCTGTTTTGCAGAAGTTAAAATTAATTTTCCATTCACTGTGTATTAATTTGCTTTGTTACATTTTCCGTTATAGTTAAGGATGATATGATGATATAATATGATGCTCCATGTATAGTATTTCCTTTTTATTTGTCAATATAGGTTCCAGACAGAAGTCAACTATGACACATTGGAGATCAGGGATGGGCCCTCAGCCTCGTCTCCTCTGATCGGTGAATACCATGGCACCCAAGCACCTCATTTCCTGATCTCCACATCCAACTTCCTGTTCCTGTTGTTCACTACAGACAACAGCCGCTCTGCAGTAGGCTTCAGTATCAGATATGAAAGTAAGATTGATTGACTCCTTTATGACAAATGTTTGTTATGGACACATGTCTGCATTCAGCCTGTTGACTCGGTTGTGTTTGTTTTGTGTGATTTTCAGGTGTGAAAATGGAATCAGACTCTTGTCTCGATCCTGGCATCCCAGTCAATGGTCGTCGTCATGGCAACAACTTTGCCATTGGCTCTAGTGTCTCATTTGCATGTGACCCTGGATACACACTAAGCGATGAAGACCCAATTGTCTGTGAGCAGAATCATCAGTGGAGTCACGCTCTTCCCAGTTGTGATGGTAAGAATCTGCCTTTCATTTCAGATCTCTATATTAACATTCCTGTATAGAAATCTCTATATTAACTTGCTGTAAAAGGATTTGTTTTTTTTTTATAATAATTTTAGACATAATCACTGAAGAAAGTGACATAAAATCTTAATTTTCATTATTTTTTCTCTGAAATACCACTTACTTTATCTTTGAAAATGCCAGCTACATTATCCAACACAGACTGCAGACAGACGCACATAGTTATACATGAACACGTACTTGTTTTGTGCCCAAGAATACAGTACATGTACACTTAAGTCCAGCTGTTTCTTCTGTAAGTAAACATTTTGCAGCGGTTAGTTTGACATTTATTTTTCCCTTCTGTTGGAGTAGATTGTTTTTAAAGTGGTACACTTTATCCACTGGTTAGACTTACTGTGAACCAGTGAAAGTGTGCATGAAGTGTACAGTCAAATCGATACTGTCTTAAACATTGCTTTGTGCCCTTTTAAAGTTTTGATTCTTCAAAGTTTCTTCTAACTCTGTGAAACAAACAAGCTTTAACACACTTTTAAAGTAGCTACATAAGTTATGGCATTGTTTGGAAATGGTTTATTTCAAGCAAGCGAGAATAACACATATACATACAATCAATTAACAAAGATTAAAAAAACATGTCAAACATAGGGTAAACAATTTTCTTAACCTATACCAAAACACATGGAAAACAAATTGTTTGATTTAAAATGAATTTGATTTAAGACTCTCTCTCTCTCTGCTAAAAGATACTAAATACCTAAGAGCTATATATGTCTGTTAGTCACCATTCATTGTAAAAGAAGTCATGACAGCTAGGTTAGGCTCAAACAAAGCAAGTACATGCTTCCAGTAGCAAATAAAACTGAATATTAGAGCACTGGCCACCAGCTTTATCTTGATAGTTTGCAATACTATTTATTTGATACATATTGATTCCATTTACTAGGGATGTAACGATTCGTTTTAAAAATGGTTCACTTCACCTTATAATTTATGGCTGCCAATACAAAGTTCATTTGGAATGATCTGATTCAATCCTATCCATTGACCTAAAATCAATCCAGGACATCTTCAGCCCAAAATTCAACCAGTGTGACTCAGAGAGAAATACTTGGGTACTGAACAGTAGAGGTGAAGTTTTCCAGATTCCTTATATTTCTTGCAGGAGATTCAAGTGTAAATTAAATATGTATGCAAACAAACAAGAAAACAAGAATGAATGGCAAATCCATTCACATTTTACTTTAATAAAGTTCAGACCAATGTTGTTTTTCTCACATCAAAATAATAACAACTGAACATTGGAACATTCTACCACACTGTGGTCACATGTCTTTGCAAAATTCAAAGTGTTTCCACACATTGGGCTGTAATGATGGCTTGATCATTTTTTGCTCCCATCACATGTGCCACTGTGATGGCACTTGGTCATTTTTATGAGTTAATCTCACAAATGAAACATAAGAAACATTGTTTTTCCATGTGCCAAACATACATGTAATGTCATGCTGGAAAACAAACATTGTAGCATAACAAACATATTGCTTTTGCTTACTTTGTAGTTTTTTATGTAAATTGGAGGCTTGGCCAGTTCCCTGCACTTACAATTGTAGCATGGTTTAAACATTAAATTCCTTCAAAATAAATTTAAATTTGAAAAGTGGTCCCCTGCGACAGGCTGGCGACCAGTCCAGGGGTGTCCCCTGGTGTAGCCTGGTTAGGCTCCAGCAACCCCGTGACCCCGAAAGGGATAAAGCGGTTTGGAAAATGAATGAGTGAAAAGTGGTCAATATTTAGTAATTTCTTGTAGTTCTTTTTACTAAGAAGTTAATCTACAATAAGTAACATAAAGCAGATGCTTGGTTAATACTGCAGAATTACAGTTCATTTGGGTTTTACTCAGTAATCTACTGTAGTCAATTTATTTAATGATCAGTTCAGGCATAAAATGTTATGGTCTTAGTTTAGCTTGACCTAATGTTGTACCAACCTGCATAAGCAGTGTTTTTTTTTTTTGTTTGTTTGTTTTTTTTGTAATGTAGACATATCCAAGGCAAGGAGGCTTCAGGAAACATGGTGTGCATAGTTGTGAAGTGAAGAACAATGTTAAAAAAATAATCTCTAAGAAAGAGATGAGTTGTCTTAGGCTTTTAAATCAGCCTTGGGAATGGCCTTAGAGAGGTTCAAGAGTGAAGCATAAGTAGCAGGAATGACAGTTGGCACTCCAGGAAATTACCTTCCTGTCTTCCAGCTGATGTGTGCATTAATTGTCTTTTTGTGCAAGGACTAATAGCTTGACGTTCACAGCTCTTATTTCCCTTAAGTGGTTTCCAAATGCTGTCATGTGTGAGATTTTGGACTTTATTTGGGTCAGGTGAGGACCATTAAAGGCCAGAGCATTCAATGCAGAGTCTCAGAGAGACAATTTCAGTGAAAGCCTGATGGCAAACCCGCAGTCAATAAACCTTTTGTCTGCATCAAATAAGGTAGGGAGTGGGTGGGAGCAAGGCTTTTAAAAACATGGTCACATGGCGTTTCAAACAAGGATGTCAATCAATAAAGGTATGACTTGTTAGTATCTTCCTGTTTAACACAGAATCCAATGTTTCGACTGTTTCAGTGAGATTGTTAAACTAGGTGGTCCAAATGGCAACAACACCCAACCAGAATAGTTAGTAAGGGCTCTTTCCTTTTGAGAGGGGCCAGGCTTATCCAAGATGAATGTGTTGCATCTCAGGGGAGCTTTGAGTTCTTCTCAGGTTCTCATGTGAGTTTGTTCAGGTCACTAAGCTGAGCAGTGCTAGGAAATTGTGGATGTGTAGCAGCCTGTCCTTTCTCAACCATTTCTCAGAGTCAGTTGGTAAAACCTAATCAATAATTTTATGAGATTATCAGACAAGACACAAAGTGTAGGCTGTGCAAAGAGGCACCTTAAACAATCTAGCACATAACTGTAAGGTGTAAAATGCTGGCAGAGAAAGCATACATGGAGCGCCACAACAGGTGGTTGGAATAGTATACAGGAACATGTGTGCAGAATATGGACTGGAAACCATAAAGTCAAAATGGGAAACACCTCATAAAGTGGTAGACAATAAGAGAGCAACGATCCTGTGGAACCTCCAGATACAGACAGACAGGATGGTAATGGTGAACCAACCAGACACTGTAGTGGTGGATAAAAAACAGAGGGAATCTGTTGTGGTGGATGTGGCAGTACCAAGAAGAAGAAACATGAGAAACTGGAGAAATACCAGGGACTCAGAGAAGAACTGGAGAAAGCTTGGAAGTTGAAGGTGACAGTGGTGCCTGTGGTGGAGGAGTGGTCACAGCAGATCCCTGGAAAGACCTCAGACATCTCACTCCAGAAAAGTGCAATGCTTTGAAGGGGAAACCACCTGTGGAGGGTGAGAGGGGTATTTTATATATATATATATATATATATATATATATATATATATATATATGGCAGGAAGAAAATGTATTTCACTAGCCACTGACAGGTGAAGTACATCATCTCTGACACGGGGGCTCAAACTCACTACCATGACTTTTAGACGTCTGCCTTCCATCCCCACTTGGCTACCACAAACATCCATCGCAGAGTTTGTTCAAACATTTAGTACTGAATTTATGGCACAAATTTAATACTCACATTCGCCACAGCAGCTAGTGCATTAAAGGGCTGCATGGAATTTCCACAATTATGCGTTTCATTAAGAGCTCACTGATGCTGCATTCAGGTGTGCTGGTAATTTCTAGCATTTGCTCACACTGGTCTCAGAAACACAGATACAATATTAATTATTATTTTTCTTATCTATGTCATTGTTACTTTTTGAAATGACTAAGACTCACAACTACAACACACTGATCTGTAAGAACACACACTATAAGGCAAAATATTGCACTTTTTTCAATGTATGCATGTTTTTTTCTCTGCATGACATTAAAAAAAAGTAACTATTTTATTTTTTATCCTTAGTTTTAATCTTTATTGAAACATATTGCACTTAAAATTACATCAAAAATCATTAAAAAAAAGAAAAATCAGACTGTAAGCGACAAAGTGGACCACACCCCACAATGTGAGCGCCCAGGAGGTCAACAACGGAGTTTACTGCTTTGTGCCCTGCATTGTCATCCAGATATTGACTCGCAAAAAACAAACAAAAAAAAGAATAGTTCATTTTGGTCAGTATTTAACACTTATCTAATGTTTTGCTGTGTAGTGTTTGTAGATCAAGTCAATGCTTTAAAGACATGTATGTGTTCATAAAAAAGTTCAGAGATCAGAAGTGTATTTTATCAAAATAACATTACATTTCTGTAGTGTTATAAAACCTGACATAAGACTACACTTTCAATCATTATTAGTGTTTTATTTTTGTGAGAGAATAATATTTTTTTGAAACTTCATCAGAAAAGGGAATAACTGTTTTACTTTAAAATACACAAATTATTTTACCTGAAAAATATTTGGCGAGTAGAGTCCAGATTTGGCTGGTAGACTTTGGATGTTACCGGCCACCCTGGCTAGTAACCAAATATATATGTATGTGTATATATATATATATATATATATATATATATATGTATGTGTATATATATATACTGTATAACAGGAAAGCTGTGAATTTCTTCTAACAGTGCATCACTGTAAGTTCATGCTGAAGCATTCAGTCTTATGCTATTTGTCATATCGCATAACCACTGTGACATTTAACATTTCCGCTTAGAATTTCATGTCACCAGACAGCTGTCACATGAAAAGATATGCACCTTCCAAAGGATTTTATACAAGCTTTGACCGATGTATATGTCATCATTTGTAAGGCCACACTCTTACAAGCTGCACTATACTTATCAGTCAAATTTCTATCAATCCTTTTGATATTAATCTGTAAATTACCACTTTATATTACACTAAGACAGAGACAAGATGGTGCACTACCATTAAGTGAAGTAGTTTATGCTAGTCTTTAGCAACACACATTGTTACAGCATATGCATCAGAACCTCACCTCAACCAGAATTTGTCAACAATAATATGTTTTGGCTATATCGTGTCCTTTACAAAGCCACCGTCCTTAATGCCTCTCGTTCTGTAACTTTTAACATGCCTAAAATAACAGTTGGAGTTGGAAACTTCTCATCTTTTTCTTGCACGTCAGCAATATTCCCAAAGATATTGCAGAACAATGACTGCTCTTTTATTTAGCAGGGAAAATACTGGTCGTGTCATGACATCTTAAAAGTTTAAAGACAGTGTCAAGATAGTAACAAGAAAGAAGTGACCAAAGTCAAAGTCTTACTTTTTGTGAGAATGTCAAGGCTCTTTTAACAGCCAAGATCAGACTATGGTAGGTTGGACAAGTTTGAATTGTTGGATTGTTTATATCATATAATCTTCTTGTCCCATGGGTTGAGAGTGTCGAAGTAACTGTGAGACCCATAACTCAGCTAATCAGAGATGAGGTTGCACATAGCCCAGTGTTTCTCTGTACATAATTTTTTTTTTTAGATCAAGCAACAACAGATGTTGCATCTCCAGGAAAGATGTGACCCATCTGAAATGTCTGTAAACTTCTGTAGAAAATATCTAAGATCCCAGATTTGACATGAACCAACATTTACACAGCAGATAGGGCTATCAGTAAGAACCCCAAAACATGCTGGGGCGCTAAAGAAAATTAGCCAAATAGATACAGGATAGTAGGCAATGATCAGCTGAAAGTAACTGCTTAAATGTGTTATGGTGTTTATTCAGGTTTAATTTCAAAAGTTGGTCATTTGAAAGACTGATGAAAACATGATGTGGGTTCAAACTTTGCATCACAGACTAAGCACAATCATTTTGAAGTAATCAAGCAGAAGCTGGTTTGCGATCACAACATAATCACAAACTACATAATAATATTGTAAGAGAAAAGAAAATGAATGGTAGTACAGTAATGGAACCTCAACATGTTCTGGTAGTCTAGCATTCTGTATTTTTTAACAACACTTAAACTAATATTGATCATATTTCCTTACATTCAGGGCAGCATAACCAAAATATGTATTTTCCACTAATTTAGTGTTATTAAAATCTTTCCTACAAATGAATCAAATCTACATCAACAGAAGAGACAGTATTGATTCAGTATAAATTCACTTAGAATAGATTTAAGCATTCAGACAGAACCCCTTGACTGTCCCGTGACTTGGTTCCCAGCCCATCAACCAAGATGTTTTCCATTTTGCTGACACTGCAGAGCTGCTTCTTCTCTGAAAACGTCTCAAAGATACATTTGTGTTTATGTGTTGATCATACTGCTGTGTATCAGTTAATAGTTGCTAATATGCTAAAATAGCAATCATTTTTTTCACTGAGAGTACTGTTTATGCTTTGCATACCTCATACTCAAGCATCACACCTTCAACATTTCAAACCATTTCAAATGGGACAATTCATGGCTGAACATAAACGTTTTCAGCATCATTTTGAATTTAGGAGCTAATGATCTGAAAGCCCTTCTTTTTTTCTTTATTAGATAAATCTAATCTATTTCTGTGGTGTGTATCAAATTTCAATTTTCTCCAGATTATAGTACGGAAAAGTCTGGCCATATTTGTATTTTAATTATGTCTCTTTAGTTCTTTAACCTGGTTTGCTGTTCATCTGAAAAAGATCTGCTTTCCTCTTGTATGCAATAAAAGTTGATGAAATAGGCATTTATGGTTCAGTGCATGCTGTTCCAGAAAATGTTTTGTTTAGAAAAGCACTGTTCCATTCAGGTAGGGTTTTCACAATAAGGCTGATGATTGTACAATAGTAGTAAAAGAGCAAATGTGTTCTTGCTGCTCTACGGATAATCATGTTGAGTATATCACTGTCATTTTTATGGGTAATTTTTTTTATGGAAAATGCATGCAGAAGGATTATGAGTCTAAAAGTAACTATTTGGAAATGGGGGATTTTTCTTTTGAAGAAATCGCAGATGTCAGAACTGGTTGTATCTTGATCTGCCCTAACCTTTATTTCTGGTAGTTTTTGCTATTTGTACAAAATATAGCTTGTTAGCTCTCAAGTAATATAAAAACAATATGTTTTTCTTAATTTTTTGTTGGTGTTTTTTTGTGTTTGTATAGTAGGAAAAAGATTGGCACACATAAAAGTCAACTCTTCATAAATCCTTTGTTTAAATGTGGTTGTTCAGAAAAAAAAAGATACTCACTTTCACTTATGGAAAATGCAATACTGTTATTCCTTAGAGGCTCAAGCATTTCATAGAATGTTTGGCCCTTGGTTTTTTGAAGTTTTGCATCAATTTTTGTGATC
The DNA here is from genome assembly GCA_036245035.1 of Adrianichthys oophorus. Lineage (NCBI taxonomy): Eukaryota > Metazoa > Chordata > Actinopteri > Beloniformes > Adrianichthyidae > Adrianichthys > Adrianichthys oophorus. Next base: position 16,541,848 of record BSAI01000104.1, on the reverse strand, counting down.
ATCTTACAGTCAAAGTCTTTGTGTCTTTTTTTTTTTTTTTCAGCTCTTTGTGGAGGCTATGTTTTTGGTAAAACTGGAACAATTCTCTCTCCCGGCTTTCCTGACTTCTATCCTAACTCTTTAAATTGCACCTGGACAATAGAGGTTTCTCATGGCAAAGGTAAGACAATTCACACACACAGACACAATAAACAGAAACAGCTAAAACCCCTGTTCTTATTTCTATTTTCAAAGTAAAAAAAAAAAGTCATTAAATTGTAACATGATAAATATAATCTCATGTTACCATTTAAAAGCATCTCTTGACATGTGTTGCCCAGAAAGATCTTGCAATAACCCTAAAATGTACATTGTGTGACTCCTAGCCCCTTCATCAAGCATCTACTTGATTCCGTATCTGATAGTGTCCACTGACCCAGCACAACTTGCCATTTCATTTGTTGCAACTGAATTCCTCCCAGAGACATGCTTCATAGATTGATTGCTCTAAATTGTCCCTGGCGTACTGTCCATGTTGGACACCAGCCTTTGCCCAACAGTAGCCAGGCTAGCCTCTGGCAGCCCTGTAACCCCGAAAGGGATAAACGCAAATTAAGAAGATGTATGGAATCTTTTACAGTCCATGATCCTATAAAAGGGCTAAAGCCTAAGTCATTTTTTGAGATCAAATATGCTTTTGCAACTTTGCAGTTTAAAACTTCAGCCTTTGTAACTTCAATTCATTGACACTGTTTTTTATTATCGTTCTATTGTGAATGTATTTTGTTATTAAAAAAATTCTTCAGGAATCCGCTTAAATACTTCTTTGTCTTACTGTCTGTTCACGCAGGAGTCCATCTGGTATTCCATACATTTCATCTGGAGGAGAACCATGACTACCTGTCTATAACGGAGGATGGCAATTTTTTGGTTCCAATTGGTCGACTCACTGGATCCGTGCTGCCCCCAAGTGTTAAAGCTGGACTTTTTGGGAACTACACCGTTCAGCTGCGATTTATATCAGACTTTTCAATGAGCTATGAAGGCTTTAATATTACTTTCTCAGGTAAGAACACTAGAAGTATATTTTTTTCTTCTATTTTGTGCATGCAATCTATATCAATATATTTTTTTATAGATTGGTACAGGTATTATTCATCTCATGGTTGGTAAAATGCCTACAGCTTTCATGCAAATGAAGCTTGCAGAGTTTAATCCTTCATTTTTTACTTCATTTAATACACACTCCCTGCATATCCTCATATCATTAGAAAACGCTGGAACATAGCCCACAATATGATTTAAACTAAAACCTCATATCATATCCACAATTAAGTGTAGCACATTTTTATATGGGCATTTATCAAACCAGTACATTTTAATGCAAGAACATTATGAATCGTATTGTTGCAGCATATCCTTAAATAAGATGTTGACCTAGATGCAACATATTTGTTCTAATCAACACACATGCAGGCTCATTTATTTCTTATTTAAACTTTAGAGGGACTATCAAAAAGGAACTTACAAGTTCAATGCAACTTAAGTCATTTTAAATCTACAAATTCAATTAATAAAAAAAGCACATTATTAAAATTTGATTAAGCATTTCAACAAATATTTTTCTGAACATTAGAAATAGTTTGTAACAAGACAATTTAACAAGAATAGCAAAAGACATGACAGTTCTTTTTTTTTTTCCCAGGAGGCACATAGTATGCACAAATTAGATGTATTTAATGATAAAGTTAGTTGTTGACCACATTGGAATTTTAAAGTTAAAGGAAATGGTGGCCATGACTCCAGAATTAGGCATTTGTAATATATGACAGACTCATGAGAAATTCAATGATTAAATATTGGAGTAAGATTTCCCATTATTTGAACAAACTGATGTCTGTCAGGTAAATATAGATAACTTAAACAAACTCATTGAGCTTCTTATATCTCGATATGACTTTCAGGGATTTTTGTGAATCATATCAAGTACAGCATTGATGTCTAAAAGAACTGAGAAAGCCGTGAGGGCATCACTGACATGTTATATTCTCACCAGTGCTCTTTTTGTACTACACTGTGCTTTAATTCTTGACTGAAACAGATTTACTGACACTCATGGATTGTAGTTACCTTTTTTAAGTTAATGTTTAACTCCAGATACATTAAAAGCTTGTTGTACATAGTCTGTCAGTAAACACTGGGGGATCAGGTTTAATGTGAAAGCACAAGCTGAAAATATAAATCTTCAAAAAAATTAAACATTGTTGAGTCAGGTAAATGAATGTCTTAGCACTGCTGTGGTTTTCTTTTTACTATTTTCTTTAGGTAAATAAAGGTGTGAAGAACAGCACTTCTAGTAAAATAAATCAATACAGTTGGAACAACTATTAGGTTAATTTAAAAAGTTCAGCCCATTTTACTAGTTATATTTTAACTTTTCCCCTTTTACTTTTTGCTTGTTTTTTTAAGCCTTTAAATGTTGTCAATACAAGATTTTACAATGTTCTTTGTGAATTTGCCAACAGTTAATATTTTTTTCCAAAGCAAAAAATTGAAATGTTGAGTTAAAATGCAAGCAATGTCAAAAATTTCATAGCAAAAAAATAAAGCCGATAACCCTTTTTTTTTCTTAATAAAACTATCCACATATAGATCAATTTACTTGAAGATGATAAAACATTTATGTGTGTAATCCTATTCTATTCACAGTTATATTAGTCTCTATACTCACTGCAGCCAGATTCATAAAAGACCCAAAAACATATTTGATGATCACAGTGACATAATTAATGCAGAAAAAAGTTTAATTAAACATTTAAGAGCCAATAAACCTTATCTACTCATGTCACTTTTATATTTTTTATATTAACAACATCATGAGTTTTAATATTAATATATCCAGATTTCTTCATTTTATGTTTTTGTGGATTTTACTAATTAGGGTAGTTGGAGAACTGACTGACTGAAAAGGTCACTCTGGAATTTTAAAGGGGCGGCAGCAGTAAAGCAGCTGCAAAGAAGTGTGTTAGTCTGCTGCAGTGCCTCCAGCTGTCATCTCCGGGTTGTCAGGATTTTCATGCTAATAAATGTATCCATATTTTCACATATAAACACTAATCCATTTGAAGTGGGATAGAAGCCATCTCTTCCAGGAGAGAAGGTTTCCACTGAATAGAATTCAATTTTTCTATTCAGGCCACATTGCATCTGCACACCTAAAGGAGCATGAGCCACTTTACATGTCATCACTGGTCAGGTTTGGCACATACACCGAACAAATCTATGGAGTGAAACACTGGCAAAGAAACACAAGGTTTGGCACATGCCTGCTCTGTCAACAGCATGTTCTTGTTTGTTCCAAAACACCGCATCATTGATAAGCTGACAAAAGATAGACTTTTCATTAAAAGAGTCGGTTGTTTTGTTCAGTAAACTCTTGATCCAGGAATTATTTTATTTAATAGCAAACATAAAGGTGACTCAGTTCAAATCCAAGCTAAAAAACTTTTATTTTTTTGCCCTGTTTTTTACAGCTAAACAAATGTTATCTTTTTTCATTTTTAATAGATTATCATTTAAATTAGATTTTCAGATTAAATGTAAGGTTTTGTATTGTTCTTTGTTTGTTTTATTTTTTTCTAGAAGCACCTTGAATCTCTGTGTGTGATATCTGCTTCAAAAATAAACCTGACTTGTTGTCCCTCAGTTTAATTTTCCAGTTGTACATACCTTATATTGTTTAAATAAAGAATAGCACATAATTTGCTTATAAATTAACATTTGATAAAAATAATCTTAATTTCCAGCAAGCCTCAAAACCTTCAATGTTTTTTTTTGCTATTATTATTAAAAAATGGATTAGAAAACAGTTTCACATTTTCACAGCGTAGCGATCTCTCTCTCCTGGATTTATAGAGTATGATTTGGAGCCGTGCGACGATCCAGGTGTGCCGGCATTCAGCAGGAGGATGGGATTTAGCTTTGGAGTTGGAGATTCGCTGGCCTTCTCTTGTTTCCACGGATACAGACTTGAGGGAGACAGCAAAATCACTTGTCTTGGAGGTGGCAGGCGAGTGTGGAGTAACACACTGCCGAGATGTATAGGTAAGACGGCAAACCGGTCAGACTGACACGCCAGCTTGTCAGTGAAAATCCTAAATGACAAACATTGCTCACACAGCATCCATAAAAAACAGTTTTTTTTTTTCTGTTTGTGTAAAATACTACAAACTACACTGCAGTAATCAAGATAGAAGCTGTGTTTTTCTGTTGATGTTTAATGCATTAGTGACTGACAGGACAGCAAGTATGGGTTTCATATCATTTTCTTTGCCGCATGAATAAGCCTAGGGGCAAAGTATCAGCGTTTTTCTGGTTATAAGTCACTAGTTCTTTGTTGCTAACAGTGGTAATTTACTGTTGTGAGAGTGGCTGACTGCTGGTTTTATTTGCCAGGATTTTTCTGATTGAGGGGTTGTCATTTGCTGGAATTTGATGCCGATCACTGTTTCCTAGGACGCTGCTGTTAATTTATGAGAGTCTGACTGGTGGCTTCTGGTAATGCTCGAGCCTCGGAGAAAGCAGACGGAAATAGCTAAAATAGCATTATCTGTCAAGAGATCAAGCCTGACTAAAAGGGAACTAAGCAACAGCAGCTGGCAACAAGCGATGGGTTCATCTCCCTCTCCCTTTCCTCTCTAAATGTTTCTCTTTTTAGCTCTGTATCCCCCTTTCAGCTCACTGTTTCTCTTCATCTTGCTCTTTATTTGGACAGTTCTTGGGCAGATAATTAGGGCATTATATGTTTTATGGGAAGTGTTAGTACTGCATCTTTTGTTACTCCCCCTTTCTCTTCTCTAATTTCTTTCTGCGCAGTTTCAAAAGAATCTCGGCCGTCTTGCTTCATCTGCCACCCTGTCATTGTCATGCTCTTCTAGCTTTCTTTTCCTCCCTTTCTTTTTTCCCTTTTGCAGGCTTGTAATTCTCTCATTCCCACTCTGTGTTGCTGATTTCACTTTAAAAAGAAAGTATGTAAAATGAAATTTTGGCCGTTTCTTTGAATTTGTGCACAGGGTAACATGTTAGCAAAAAAAAATATCTACACGTATTATTTCTTTTTAGATTTCATATTTAAAAGAGCATTTTTTTAAATACATGTTCCTTGCTTGAGTTTTCCTTTTTTTCCTTCCATACACTGGGGGTCCTGCTCAGATGGGGTTAATAGCTTGTTCATCTATCCCCTCCCAACATTTACATATGACAAAACTCTCTTTGCACAAAGTACCACTTAGCTGAATTCCTTAACTTTGATAGTCACTGCATCTGCCGGATAATTCAGCGATATTTCTAGGGCATCAACTTATGCTAGCAATTTAGTGAGACATGCTTCTGTGCAGATTTTTTTTTTTTTCATTTTGCCCTCCTTTTATTTCCTTGTGGTCTTCCTTTAATTGCTTTGCTGTTCAGACTGCTTTCTCATCTCTAATCTTTTGAAATAAGTATATGTGTGTATGGCTATGTTTTTCGCTTTTGTTGTCAGCATGTCTTCTGAGGTTGAGTAGTTTTCCGGCTGTTCTTTTCCTTTTCATGCCTGTGTCTCATCTATGTGCTGTGAAGGAAAAAAGAAGCAAAAAAAAAAAAGACAAAATAGCTCTGTTGTTTTTACCTGTTTTGCTCTTTATTTTTTTGCTTTACTCTTTCACTGTAGCTGAGTGTGGAACCTCTGCACAAGGATCAGAAGGCATTCTCCTCTCTCCAAATTTCCCCTCCAACTACGATAATAACCATGAGTGCATCTACAGCATCACAACCGAAAAGGGCAAAGGAATCCGCCTGAAAGCTGACAATTTCTTACTACAAGATGGAGACTATCTGAAGGTATTCTCTCCATCTCTCTCCCCTCAGATAGGGTCCCATACACAGTCCTGCATTTGTGAAATCTTACCATCTTCCCTCAGGTGAAAAATCCATAAGTGTGTAATTTATGTATGGATTCACGCTCACACAGTGGATACTCTGAATTAGATCATCACAATCTTTTTATTTGCGGTATATTATGCAATGTGCTTGAACAGAGGACAGTGTGTTTGACTTAAGTCAAACTGGGCTTTGAAAAGGAACAACAATTGACTCATAAATGCTGGCAAGAACATAAAAACTTTCAGAATCAGCCTAGAAAAACAGAAGGGTTTTGTTTAAGGACAAAGTTTGATATACTTAGTCTGATACTGATACAGAAAATGCTCATTACTATTTAAATTTCCTGAACAGTTTAAACAAAAAGTATATATTTTTACTTGGTCTTCACTATTGTTAGTAAGTTTGCAAGTTATTCAGCCTTTAAGATGCTCAAACCATTTATAGTTAATCAGATATTGCTTGCATTTGTTTTCTTTATTTTCACTGCACTTACATTTTTTTTTTCCAAATAAACATAGCTTGATAAATAAAAAAAGTAAAATTTTGCTCTTGCTGTGGTCCAGCTCAGTGGTTCTCAAATGAGTACTTCTTCCTATAACTTTGAGCTGTGAAAAATCAAGGCTAGGGGTGAATGGTAATTCTTGGTTTACCCCCTATGTCACTAAATTATTATTTTTTCAAGGGTTTCCTTACCCAAAAACAATACTTTGAGCTTTTTTTTTTTCTTTTTTCAGAAGCAATAACTCCCATGGAGGGGGTTAATCATGTTGATCCTTAATTCTTTTGATGTTTTTTTTGTGCTGCTGTGGTCATCAATGGCTGAAAGAGTGCATGGGAAGCAGAGGCAGGAAGAGATCAATTGAATTTCCACTAACCTTATAAAGAACCCACCTGGGTCAATTACTGTTGTTGCTTGAAGGTTAACTCAGACTTGTATACTTTTTTTGTATTTTCCAGGTGTTATAACAGTAATTAAAAAAAAAAAAAAAAAACTATTAGTCACCAGTGAAAAATACCCCTTCTTTAAAATAAAATATTTTACTCTTCAAGATTCAAATAAGAATTGCACATTTTTAAATACAATTTGAGTGGTACAATGTTTAAGCATTTTTTGCATCAACAACCTATTTTATTTATTATTTTATATTTTGTTTTATTTTTTTCCAAAGCCAGGGCATATGAACATGCAGTTACACCCCACAGATTGATTGAAACAACTTAAATCAGCTTTAAAACTGCTATAGTTTGAAGTAGTTGAAATCAGTGTCTGTGTACGGTATATTAAGTGACTTTTACATTTTTTTAAGTGTTTCTTTTTTATTTAATTTATTATCATCTTTTAAAAGGATTTCGCTATATTTAATTCAACTTTAGATCTGCATTTTCACAATATTTTTGAACATTTGTCTACCTTCATCTTTTATTTTCTTTGATAATTAGCTATCTTGTGGCTGTCCAAAATGTGTTTCTGTTTTTTATAAGCTGTCAAATAAATTGTGTTCATTTTATCCAGTTCAGTCTGGATAAAATACAGGGTTGTGTCAGGAAGGAGATCCGGTGTAAGAATTTCTGCCAAACGACCAGTGCGAATCAGTGAAAGCTGATTCGTTGTGGTGACCCCTAACGGGATGTGCCGAAAGGAGAACAACATTGTATGAGCTAAAGACTTTAAAGACATGCAGTTTTCTAGTCACTCATTACATTTAACTAATGGATGATGTTCCAGAATTTATAACCCAGAATTGTATATGCTGTTACTTGTTTAAAAATAAAAATTGCAAATAATGTATTTAGTAATACAATTTGCTGTTTTCTTTATTACTTTATTTATGATTCTTAATGCAGTTGAATCATGAAAGCTATGATACCTCTCTACATTTTAAACATTTAAAATGTGTTTTAGACTTTCAACTATCAGAAAGCCAACTTTATGCACTAAAAGTTACATTCACTTGAAATTCAGTCACACGTTTTACAACCCCGGTGCAGTCCCACAGAGAGCTTAAAACAGTTTGCACCAAGTGCCTCTTGACATAATTGGGGCTGTCAGCATGGTTAAGACAGTTAGATTTTAGAGTATCAGTTCTTGAGCATTGGCTCAGGATAACTACAGTTGGATTGTGCGAGCAGGGTTTTATCTGACTTTTAGGCCGGCTCAGTGTCATTGTCAGAACTTGAAATACTCCCAGTGACACATGTTCAAATAAACCTCTTGAAGGGAGGTGACAAACCTATTGAAGAGGATCAAGGTGAACATTTTTTTCTCACAATTCCTTGGTTTAAATGAAATATCTGACTTTAATAACATATTGTAACTTTTTAATATTTCTTTTTTTCATTTTTTTTTACTTTGATCTGAAAATTTTAGAAATGTTGCACCATTTTAAGATATTTGATACTATGCAAAAACATGTTTTTTTTTAGTTTTAAAAACTCATTTCTAATAATTGGTTTTAAGTTTCAAAATTTGCACTTTTTTTCTGTAGACTTCTGACTTTTTCCTCTGTTTTCTTTCTTTTTTTTTCTCTTGCCTTTAAGTAAGAGTAATGTGAGCAGAAAAAGGTTTCTGTCACCTAAATCTCGCATCACCCTTGTAGTTATGGTTCAAATCCTATTTTGTACCACACAAAACATTTTTTAGATGTAGCTCAATGTCAAAATGTCAAAAGTAGCTCAGCATTTACATTTCCATACATTCATCTATATCCTAAATTTTTCCAGACATACTTTTTTGTCTTGGCACATTTCAAGCCTCAATTGGGGAGAGTTTCTGTTTACAAATGGCAGGACTGTCAACTCCAATATTAGCCTTCACTATTTATGGCTAAAATGCATACGTGTTAAAATGACAACATCCTGCACCAGTGCTAAACTTCAAATAACAACATGTGACATTTTACTATCAAAGATCTAATTTTGCTGAAGCTTTTTAATAGATATTACCCAATTACATTTCTGAAGGTCAGTAGAGGATATTGCAAAACTTAATTGTGTTGTTGCTGTAATCAAGTGATGTAAAATATTAGGTAGAACACTTTTGAAAAAAAATAAAGTTAACAGATCTTTGCCCACTGGTTTTCAGGCTCTTAGAAACTGAACTGGCTTCTTGTTACTGAAGCTAAAAGCAAAACACAAACTGTTTGTTTGACAGCTGTTAGTCAGCTCTAGGCTAAAATCTCCTTGAACATAGAACCAGCTCATTGCTATTCTTCTTGCATCTGGGCGAGGTTTCACCCTGATACCGTCCAAGGAAGGGCTTACTAAGTTCAATTTGCCTAAAAACATCTCTTAATATGGCAACTGATGTCAGTCTCTCTCACACACACACACAAACACATATATTCTTTCCAAAAGTGGGTGAGAAATAAATGAAATGAGAGCATGAACAGGTTGTTATGAAAATAAAGGTGGCAAGAGAACACAGTAGAGGGAGTCAGACAGACAGAAGGAGGAGGGGTGGCAGATGGTGACATATTGATTTATGAGGTGCAGGGCTTTTCATTAACCACACTGAGTTTTACAGAAACACAGGAGGAAGAGAGAAACCTAGACCGTAACCAAGTTGAAGTGGGGAGAGCAAAAAAAAATGCAACATGGAGGGAGAGGAGCATATAAAATCAAATGGAGTTTGGCCAGAGTAATGGCACTTAAACTGTTATTATTTCGGACCGCCCGTCAGTATATTTATGCCCTGCATCCCATTCACAACCCTCGGTACTGAAGCTTCGTTTGGAGTTGTGTCTTCAGACTCTCCCAAGTGGATAAAAATAGAACACTACCTCACCTCAGTCCATTTTCTTAAAATCCCAGCCACCTGCAGACCTGTCACTACCAATCTGTGAAAATGTCAGGGACTGCCAAATATAAGCATGGACTGGTCAAGACCACTTCCCTTTTCTATCTTCCTTTTGATATACATACAGAAAGTATCACACAAGCAAAAATAATGTCAACATATATCAAATAAATTATTTCACATACTTTTTTTGCATTTATTATGTTTTTTAGTCCTTATTTTTGGGCTTCCTCTATACTATGTATAATTTAGCAAACAATTAACAAGTACTTTCTGCAATATTTATCTAGTCTAGGTAAAGATGAGAAATGTGTATTTGGTACCTTTAACATGTTCCAGTGACAGTTTTCTCATGATGTAGGACATATATAAGGAAAATTGAGCTTAAAATTGCAGTTCTGAGGATTTCTTTATTCAAATCATGGTGAATCAGCTAGTGGGAGAAAGTGTAAACAACGGGATGGTAGGTAATGAGGGCAGACTCACTACACGCCAACGGTCTCGCCCACAACTCAGAGGCAAATTTCTAATAAACGCCTGCTGCTCTGCAGAAACTGTGTCCTGAAAAACAACACAGTTTGGAAAAATTATAATTAAAAGACTTTTACAATAGATAGAAAGATGGATCAAATAGTGTTTTGTATTTTTGTAAAATTTACAGGATGGCTAAAATACAACTAAAGTGTTTATTTATTTTCATTGGGTTTCACAATAAATTGAGTACAAATAAAAAAATATAGTACATTTCCCCATAGATGCTGGACACAGGTTACATTTGAGATCAAATATCTTCAAATTAGTACTCTTACAAGTTTTTCTTTATCTAACTGTTTGTGTCTAAAACTATTGTGCAAAATCACTTGTTTTTTTTCATGCTTTTTTCCTTAACTCTGTTCTTATTTGTTTTTTCTTGATTTTTTTCTATCAAAAGGTATATGATGGAGAGAATGCCTCATCTCGTCTGCTTGGCAACTTCACACGTGATGGCATGTTTAGTTACGTCATCAACAGTACATCCAATCACCTGTGGCTGGAGTTTAACAGCAATGCCTCTGGAACCAATCAGGGCTTTCGCCTCACCTACACAAGTGAGTTACCATTTCATGAAATGCAATGTTTTCCTTTAGAAAACATATTTGCTTTGTTTGTCTTCGGAATCTGCTTTGCTGTTCAGTCAAAAAGTTTCAAGAACACGCGAGCAAACCCACTTGTACTTGTCTACACTTTCTTTGGAAGTTATTTTTTTTTTGTTTTTCTTCTCCAATGTTAAAAGTGAATAGAGATCATAATATTTTCTGCATCAACAATGTTGTTTTCTAGCTTTTGAAAAGGCTTTTGAAAGCCCACTTAAAAACCAGCTCTCTTTCTCTCTCATAAGCCCATTTGACTTGCCTACAAAATAATCGATTAAGATGGTTACTTAGACTGCTGTGTAAGTCAAAAAAGCCATAAGACGACCATTTATCTGCAATTAATGACACATCTGGAGGGGAAGAACAGCTGCATGAAAGGACAAACAATCAAAAATGGATGTTTTATGGATGTCACAGATGCTCTGTATGTCATTTAAAGCAGCTGATCACCCTGAGTGTGTAAGTCAGTAAAATGATGAAGGTGACACCCTTTTGCCTCCTTCAAATGGGTTCATTCACAGGCATGAGGAATTGGTGGATTTCAATTAGAAAGTGTTAAAAGGACCACAACAGGAAAGGGCTTCTTGAAATGAAAATCTTTATTTAATAGACCATCACTTTTAATTCACCAAAAGGAAATGCAAATGGTTCGATGCTAGAAATGCATAAATGGACTGATATTAATACACAAAATCTACAAAGAAATAGAACAAATACAGGTCTTAAAAATGACATTCAATTCCAATTACTTGTAGGAAAGCACAGGACAATGAATTCCATATCTCTTTGTCACAATCCAGTTTAAAAAAAGAAAACATACATGTTTTGCACACATTAATGGAGCCCCTAAAAATGAAGAAGGCAGGTGGTTGTTGCTAAATCAAATAAAAAATTTAAAAAAATCAATCCAAAATTAAAGACATGCTCTACAAAAAGCACATTAAAATAGTATTTAAACGATTTCTTAACTGCTAAAACGGCAACAACAAATACTTTTATGTCAGAAATGAACAATGAAAATACAATGAATTGACAAAAGAAAAAAAAAACAGCAATAACAAGATGTTTAATTACAATGTTTTCCCTAATTATTTTGTTGCAATGAATTGACACACACACACACACACAGAGGTGTCAAACAGCATATTTGAAGGGTTTTTTGGGGAGAAATAAACCTTATACTGAAGGTGACTGCTGGTTGGTGCACATGGTAGATAAAGCAAAAATTGCGCTCTTGAATATACCTTGTTTGATATTTTACATCAAGAAAAAAAAAAGAAAACATCAGAAGGCACAAAAAGGTTAAGTTTTAAAGAACGTTTCATTCAGTATGTCAGCGATTAAATAGATAGAGAATGGAGGAAATTAAAAAAAAAATATTTAGGGATGATTGAAGAAAACCCTCAATCTGCCACCAAACACTCCCAGTTTTTTTTAAAAAAAGGAAAGATTTTGGCTCTGACTTAAAAAGTAAGATATTGATAAATAATTTTTAGAGGAAACTAGAAAACTGTAAAGAAAATGCTTGAAACTAAGTTTTAGGGCCTGAAAACAGAACATGCTGCAATTCAGAAGCTTTTGTATAGAGCAAGATGAGCCACAATGACTCCTCAACCAAATTCAACCCCTAACCTTTGCAAAGAGATTACATTTCGGTCTGCATAGAAGACTTTCAAACTAAAAATGCTTTAGTCTCTAAGGAAAAAGTGGCAGAAATGACCACCTAGCAGGTACAAGTTATGGAGAAAAAAAGCCAATAATAAGTCCTGAAAACATTTGCTTATTTTACTGTTGCATCTACAAAGCAATAAATCAATTTCTGGTGAATTTAACATTCAGAAAGAAAAAAAAACTGTGCCAGATTCCTGCATGAAAGATTATTTATATTCACAACCTCTGCAAAGCAAATTAAAATAAAAAATCTTTGATCTTTTTTGTTTTTGCTTTTGATTTGTGTCAAGCTGTTCTGATCTTTACATAATGCGTACCTGTGTGGGCGGCTCCCTCTCTTTTTTTCTTAACGCCATCTCTTTCTAGGTTTTGACCTGGTTCGCTGTGAGGAGCCCGGGGTCCCTAATTATGGCTACAAGATCCAGGATGACGGTCATTATGCCAACACTTTTGTGTTGTATTCGTGCAACCCTGGATACAGTCTCCATGGCAGCAGTACACTGACCTGTCTTAGTGGGGACAGACGTGTCTGGGACAAGCCACTTCCTTCCTGTTTCGGTTAGTATGCCAGCAAATGTGTGTGCTCCCTTGTGCATCAATAATTCAAGCCTACACCATCTGAATTATTGAAAGCTGGGTCTTTTTTTTCCCCTTTTTTTGTATGCAGTTGAGTAAGAACTATCGCAAGAAGAAGCTAAACTCAAAGTCACTTGCTGCTCTTTTAAGGTTGAAGCATTATGATTTAAAAGTAGTTGAGCCAATAACTGAGTCATCGTAGATGAGCTTTTCTTAAAGGGCTTGTGGCGATTGAGTCATTCTGTACAAAAGCATTTCCACATTGTTAATACAGACCTGTGTAGCCAGAGCTGACTTTTCTTTGTCATTTTTAAACTTTAACACTATTTACTTTTTTAAAAGAAGTAATCACCAGGAACATTTGTATTCATTTTTAAAGATTCTTTATTTATCTGTGCAGTTTTTCTGAGTGCACAAAAAATGTGTTTACATTTCAAAGGCTAAAATGTTCTGTTGCTTAAAATATATCCATTCCTCAATTTTCTGAAGCTGTTTTATCCCTTTTGAGATCATGGGACTGCCGGAGCCTTACCTGGCCACTGGTGGACGAAGGCGGCGTACACCTCGTAGAGGTCGCCAGTCTATCTCGGGGTGCTGAAAATATAAATACATCTTTTAAAAAGTTGTCTTATTATATCATTTTAGTATCAAATGTAGTATTTCAAAATCTAAAATAAAACTACTTCTATAATTAGGATACTTTGAAATTAAGAATAGAATTACATGCATCTGTCACTTGACTTCTCCCAATTAAGTTTTCATAAAGTATGCTAAACAACAATGGAGCTTTATATTAAGATTATCATCTGTCCCAATTATAAAGAAAGTTTTGAAGTTTCTAAATATTTAAAAGTCATGATTATTGGTTACAGATGGGGTGAAAGTAGTGATAGGTAATGTTAGACAATCACTTTAAAAAAAAAATTTATTTTGAATAAATAAGTGCCATAAAACTGTGTTTTTTTTAAGATAAGCACTTTTTGTTAGTGGTGAGCACTTGATTCATTAAATTAATTCGTGTGGTGACATTATTGAAAGGCACGATTACTAGCTTCCACAATAGTAGATACCTTGTTTTAAATTTATGTAACAATCACAACACACTTCTTAAGAAAATATATCCATAAAATACAACATTTCTAAAAATGCAGCAGCTTCTTGGGGAAAATATACAAAGCTCACCTATATGCAGATGTTCACATTAGCATAAACAAAGTTTATTACAAGTTGGCTGTGAGCTAAAACAGGTTTTACCCCCCAAAAAATTCACACGCTACTTGCCAACTTCTTATCTCCCATGAGTCATAAAAGCTTTGTATGTATAGCTCAAATTCACAACTGATGAACATCCCAGAGCAAGTCACGCAGCTTTATTTTAAGCTATTTGAAGTTTTGACAGATACTTTTTTGGCTGAACTCTGCCAAACTGGGGAGCTGTAATCAAGGTGAGATAAAAACTAATGCCGCTGTCACCAGCACCCTAATGGGAAGCATAGAGAGGAAAAAAAGAGACACGTCTCTCAGTGCAGGATATGTCACAATCTATTTTCTTAACACTAATACCAGTGTGTCTCATTTTTCTTAGCTGTTCAAAAATGTCACCAAGTTTGAGAATTGAAGCTCTGGCATGACATACTTTTCCCTAAACAAGCACTGTTTTTTAATAAACTAAAAAGTATTAATGCAAGTTAGATGCTACTTTTGCAATTATAATAACATCAAATAGAAACATAGATTTAGTGTAATTATTGATTATACCGTCAACTGCCTTTTCTTATTTTGGCAATTCTCATAGTTTTTTATTTTTATTTTTAGAAGTTCTACAAAAGCATGCTGTTCTTCAGTCTTTTAATCAGTCTTTTAAGACTAAACTATAAAAGTGGTTAAGTTGTCGCAAAAAGCCAATGACTTTTAAAGCTAAATCTGTTTTTTTTGTTTGTTTTGTGTTTTTTTGTTGGTCCAAAATCTCTGTAAATGAGTTTTGGATTTACATTTGTAAAAAAAATATATAAAAAAAAAAGGAAAAAGAAAAGAAAAAACATTTTCCTGCACACATTGTAGTTCTAACCACTTGAGTAGACAAAGACACATAAGAATATTGACATAAGAATATTTTTAATTGTATGTTGGACAAACACTTGACCGATCCAGTGCAAAAGTGATAGCTTTTTTAAAATCAGGCTGTATATTAAATATTAAATCTGTGTAGGTTTTATTTGTTTTACTTGTCAAAACATTTGCTTTTGGAACATATATAGGCAACAGTAGGTGTATTACTTCTGTCATAAATCCTTTACTTTTATATATAAATATGTAAAGTTTTAAAACTAATGCTGGCAAGACACAAACTACTTTAGAGTACTTCACACAAGCCTGTTTTAAATTTTGTAAAACACTTTCAAAACACAGATTGTTAAAATGACTTTTTTTTTAAATAATGTTTTGCATTTCTCCTTTAAGGTTAAAAATAGATCTGTGAAAGCTTGCAAAAATGCCAAAGGGCCAGGTTAATTTGATTGTATTCGTAACATAGCCTATTATTTCTTAAAACATTTTTTTTCTTGGTTTGTTAAAATTATTTGTGAAGGTTGAATTTAGTGAGAATCAGTCATTCGATAATTTCCTAAATCATTGACTCAGTGAATCAATGATTGAATCATTAGATCTAGTTTGCTATACTGCTTCAAGGTTGGTTGCACTAACATTACCTTGAAAGAATGCTGATGTAGGTTACTTTTTATCCACATCATGGCAATCAAAAGAGTCTAAATGAAAGTTAGTTTAGGCTTCAGTTTGTTAGTTCCATGAAGTTTAGCTTTAGATGGGTTTGGTTTAAGCCTTTTACATCCCATATGTGTTTACAACGTTTATGACTTGATGAAAGTTAATGTTATATTTATTCTTGTAATGTTCAGGGTAGTAAAACATAGTAAGAGGAGGGGGGTAGAAGGCTGAAGTTGAAATACATATAACTGCTGTTACGTACACAGTACCTGTGGCAATCCACTGATCATTAGATTGATCGCTAGATTACTGCTGATGAGGAAACTTGTTTTTACAATGGTTTATCTCATAAGTGCCATTTGCAACGATCGTGGGCTTCTCCCTGCAAGTTGGAGAAAGTCAGTCCTATTCATTCTTTGACATTTTCTTCCCACATCTCTTCCTGCCTCCTGATACTGTGCCTTGCAAAATAGTTTGCACTAGGCCATTTGATCATGTTACATTGCCCTAAAACCAATGCAAATGCACATTTCTCAATCTGTTTACCACAATACATAACAGGTTGGAGTTTCAGTTGATTCAAAACAAGCAATTTTTTTTTAATAACTAAGTTCCTTGCTTTAAGAGAGAAAGGAAATACTATTTGTGCAGTTTTAAAAGGAAAGGTTTGAGAACTGTTGACAAGGAAAGGACAGCAAGGTATAAAGAATCTCACATATGTAGACGACCACTCTGTTCAACTCAGTGTGGGAAGCACATAGACAGACAGCAGAGAGACACCCTGAGGCAAACCATCCCATGGTCTTCATTCTAAAACACACTGATGTGGGAGAGTGTCACGGACAATGAAGGAGGCTGGAAGGATCTGCTTCCACCAGCAAATACTTTCCTGGTTTCTGGAAGATTATAAATTAGTAAGTAACATAAGTACAGATCAAATTACTCCAAAGACACACATTTAACTAAAGCTGCATATCAATTCTTCCCTGTGCAAAAACATTAACATTATCGGCTTTGTGTGCAGAGCCCATTCTTTCAGTTAATTATGTTTTGATTTTAACTTTATCTTGTGTTTCATGGATTCCCACATCTTTGCTTGTATGAATATTTCAGAGTTTTGAAGTTAAATTGTCATAAATACTGAAAAAGTTGCAGAAAGAATGTGTGGCAGTTATGACCATTTAACTGCAGTTTTAAAAAAATGGGCAGATAAAGGCTGATATAGACTGCCCTGTGGATTTTTGGATAAGACAGATGCTTGTATGGTTTCCTCAAGACATGATCCTTTCTGAACAGTGTTTTAACAATGACTGTGCTGTGCATATGTCAGAATGTGTGCTTTAAAAATGAAATGACGAAAAGAAACATAATTTGATGTGAAGTTATAGAATGTAAACATCTGTAATCTAGTATTTTTGTAAACCACAACTATATTTCTGCAAACATACTCTGTCTTTTATTATTCATTTAAATGGATAGTTCAGAATGTATCAGTTTCTGCTAAATTATCACAAATCAAAATATTTAAAAGAGCATATTCAGATAGGATCATTTTGTTATTATTTTAACTTATGCCATATTTAGTAACGGAACATGTTGAACCATCAATCACATGATGACACAGAACAAACAAACACAATAAAACATCATAAGCTAATGGGATGACTAAAATCCTAAAGGTGCAGATTAACTTCGATAGCCTGAAGAAACCAGCACAGAGGATAAACTATAATTCCTCAAAAAGGTTTCAAATCAGGTGACGCTGTTTTGCTGCAAGCTGAACTAAAAAAGACACCTACAGTCTGTCACTTGTGCTGCAGCCTGCAGGAAGCCTGTGTTACATCTTGTTTCATTAATCTACTGTGTTTCACCAATGTATGGGAAACATCCAGGTCCACTGTGTATGATTTGACCTCTTTTTTTTAGTGCATGCCTTTAGTTTGTCTGTTGTCTGTTTTAGCCGAGTGTGGAGGTCACATCAGTGGAGCGACATCTGGACGGATTCTGTCTCCAGGATACCCTGCTCCGTATGAAAACAACCTGCACTGTACCTGGACTATAGAAGCAGACATCGGGAAGACTATCAGGTAATATTAGACGGGCACAAACTCAAACTGCCAAAAAACAAGAGGTTCTTGAAGAATGGGGACTGAGCAAAATAAAACAAATGAGCAACCATCCTAGGACAATCACTTTAATGTTTTTGCTTGCTTTCTTTTAGCCTGTGTCACCCTAAACCGCTGTAGTGCAGAGACTTTCTAAACACTTACAAGATTGCCAGGTAGCAATGCATTAAGTAATGAGAGATAAAGGTTCGCTGTCACAGCCACTGCTGTGTTTGAAAGTGTAGCCCGTTATTCATTGTGCTACAAAAGTGTTCTTCGGCAGCTGCTGGGCAGATTCAGTGTGTTCTCTCACACAGGCTAACACTGTGTCTCTATCCACAGGTGGGCATCAGTTCAATTTTTGTTTTTTGTCTGTGTGTTTGTTTGTTTTCTCAGCCTCCACTTTATTGTCTTTGACACCGAAATCGGCCATGATATTCTGAGAGTTTGGGATGGTCCATCTGGACTCTCAGACGGAGGGATTCTGTTGAAAGAATGGTCTGGTCCATTTCTGCCAGAAGACATTCACTCAACTTTCAACATCCTCACCCTGCAATTTGATTCTGATTACTTCATCAGCAAGCAAGGATTTTCTATTCAGTTTTCAAGTGAGTATTCTTTATATACATTTCCACTGAGGACTTTAGTACTTTAATAATAACCATTTATGACGTTTAGAAATTAAGCTAAATAATTTAATTGGCAATGTAATTGGTTAATTAGCAAAGTATTTTGCTGTTCCATAAACCTGATTTATATGATAAAAAATAGAAACATCAGAAATATTAATAGACATTAGTGCTTAGTCTCTAAAGATTCAAAAATCCAAATGGTAAAACAGAGGCATTTGTCTAAAGCTTTCTAAGCCGATTATAGAAAGACCCACAAGAGATGTAAGGCTCCGTTCTTCGCTGATTACAAATAAGAGAAAAAAAAAACAAAAAAAAAACAAATTAAAGTGTCTTTGTATCCAATGATCTGACAAAAGCATGATTTTTTTGGAGAGATTATTGTTTTGTGTTTGCTGTGAATGTGTTTTATGTAATAACCAAGAAAATAGAATTCCTCCATTTGTATTTGTTTGTTTACATTTCCTCTGTTTTTAATACAAAATGACTGAACACAAAGTTGTGTATTATGACTGTTGGTCCCAGGGCACTGAGGGTAATAGTTTTTTCCTATGGGGGTGCAAAGGAGAAAATTTGAAACAGTGTCAAAGTCGTGACCTCTTAAGAGGGAGGTAACCAATGGCTGTGAGGCAGGTTTTGCTTTCAAGGCTCTTTGTCAGTAAGGCTTTCAATGACTTCTGGTGTGAAAAGTTTACTTTGTTTTACTCTTTGAAACAGAATTCCATCTTCAGTCTCCAGAGCTTTGTGTCCAACCAATTATCCACAACAATTTCCTTTCTGCACAAACTATGTCGATCATTTTTGCTTACTTCCTTCACCCTATAAAGCTTTCAGGCAGTTCTGAAGCAAGTTCCGAAGGCGAACTTCTTCCAATTGAAATGTGTTTGTATTTCTTGCGCATGTGCGTGTGTGTGTCAGGTGTGTCTCGTTCATTATGCAGATAGAGCGGTACTTAAAAATGAAAAAAAAAGAAAAAATAAGGAGAAAATGTCATACCTGTGCTCACTGCATGTTTCAGTTTCCATTTGCTGTCCTAATTGCTTACAGGTGTTACTTTGTACATAAGAAAACAGCTCTTAAAATTGCTGGATTTTCTTTTTAACTTTTTGCATTTTCTTTTTTCAATCAAAATTCATTCAAATTATTGCATAAATAAGATAAATTATCACATTTCCTTGTTTCTTTATTTGCTTTTATTATTTTTAGACCCTTTTAGACTAAACATGCAATCTTAACATTTAAAATGTCAAAATGTGCAACCTTTCCTCCTAATCTAACAGTAAATCAGCATATTTGTTATGGAGAACATGTCAACTGTGACTCATAAAATGTTACTTTTTTTCCTTTTCTTCCAACATCAGTAAATGCTTCCACAGCTCTATCTCTTACTATATCATGTTTGTGACCCTTCATTTAAATGATTAAATATTTACACTCACAAGCTTAGCAAAACATTGCTGTTCCATTACCATGGCAAAAACCCCTGTATGTTTCTCTTTGCTGTTCACTTAAACAATGTGCTCGTTATCTCAGAAAAAGTTTCAGTGCTTATTTAGCATTAGGGTGAGTTTACTACATAAAGTTAAAATGTTACGATAAATATATTTTGCTCTTTAAACACCCCAAAGTCACCTGGAGACTTTTGCTTGATCTGGTTTAAAATGAGGACTCAACAAGGTGCAAATGCTGTTTTGGACATGCTGTCCTTTTCATGTGAAGGATTCTGGCATTACAAAACCCGCTTTCAAGGGAATATTGAAAGAAAGAAATAAACTGTCTTTATTTTTATAATTGCCAACATTTTTTTTTTCATAGAGCAAGTGAAAAAAAAGTCGAAGGCAGTTTTATGAATATGGTAAATGTATTTATCTGGATAATGAGCTGCCATACGCAGAGAGTAACTACAGACTAAATACAACATTTCTTCCTCGGCATTAACACAAATAGTCATTTTACATTAAAAAGCCCATCAGTTAAGTACTTTAAAAAACAAGATTGCTTAACAGCTGTAAACCCCCAAAAGTTTGCTGATGGAGTTCACATTCATGGTCAAATAGAACAGCCAAGATAATAAAGCTAACACCATTCATGGCCATGTACCTGCTGGTGCCGCAGGTATTTGGAGATGTTAAGCAACCTGTTTCAAAATAATGTCAATCTAGACTGCTCTAAGAATTCTGACCTCAAGGTTAGACATTTTTTAAATTGTGCTGCAGTAAGTTTGTTTTATTATTTATTTGTTTTCTAGAGACTGACACTGCAGGTCTTTTTTTGGCAGAAACATTAGAGATCACTCAGGTTAAATGCTTAGTTTGGTGAAATCTAGCTTTGAAGGTAATCCAGAGACACTTCCATCAATTCAGGTTCAGACTTGAGCTGAGTCACCATGGCACAGACTCAGCATCCTGCTTCAGGGTGTTCATGTCTAAGCTAAGTGAGCGGTTTAACAAAGAACAACAGCTGCCTTGGATGGTGTAGCGGTGTCTGTCAGAGTGTCTGCCATACATCAGTTAAACACAAGTTCTAGAAAGTAATACTCTTCATTCTAGCTTAAAGTTTAATTTGTTTGAATTTTTTTTTTTCCTTTTCTTCAATACTTGCTTATCGAAATGCACTAAATAAGGTTACTTTAATTCATATTGAAGTGACAGGGTAAAACTGACACCTGGAAAAGTAATGTACCACAAGCAAAAACACTTACGCAGGGTAATGGAACCATAACCATGATTTTGAGTGATTGCTGAGTGATTCCATCCCAACTCACACGTTTAGATTTTTTTTGTCTTTTATTTGAAAAGTTGACTTATATCACTTCACACAATAGATGCTATAAACCTTCTACACCTGAACTTTAGCTCCAGTGTTTACCTTCTTTTGACAACCACAACTCTTTAATCATTAATGCTGTTGATGTATTTCCAGCGGAATCTGAAGCTTGGCACTGATATGCAACCATAGTGAACTGCTTAAGCAATCAACGTAAATCAGCTAATTCCTTCATGGAGAAAAATAGGACATTTCTGCAACACAGTACGGAGTTACGGAGGTCAAAGAGCATTGTTTTTAGGGGCTGCCAAAAAATGAACCATTACAGCCCAATATCTCTTCCTTTGTCTAAGTAAAAATATAGTCACTTTTTGATCGAACAGTATTTATCTCACTTTTAAGGTTATTGATTTAAATTTATATAATCTAAAAACAAAAGTTGACTATTTTTTAAAATAGGATAATTATATATACTTAAATCCAACAAAACATCTGTAAGAAACAGAAACACGTTTATTGGATTAAAGTAGAAATATGACAAGATGGTATGGATAGGCAGTTCAATGAGCCACTAACTGATGCATCACAAACTAGACGTTTCATATAAGTACAATGAAATCTTTTAAAAAGTGATGCATTAGGTACATTAAAAAAAATCTTTGTAAGAAACCTGCATGTAGGTGGATTCTTTTTAAAACACAAAAATACTAAATCTTGGTAAAAGTTAAAACTCACAGAATTTTCTTTTTTTGCTTTTGTAGGTCATTAGGCTGGCGTTCCTTTAATTAAACCTCTGAAATATATTAAAGCAATGGTGCCAACCTCATAGCTGAAACCAAGAAATGTGGGTCACATAAATGTAATTATCCTCACCAAGCACACTGCTTAATCCAAATGGAGAGCCAACAATAAAAAATGTAAAAGACAAGAGGAAGTAATTTTAAAATGAACCTGCAGGGAACAACTACTGCTTTATTAACTGGTCTAGCTGAGTGAGAATGAATAGAAATAATAATAAATAAAATAAAATGTCACTCTTTTCTTTAGTTAAGGAATACTCGACCTTAAAAAGGTTTTTGCTATGTAGTGTACCACAGCATGTGTCACAGCTTAAGGATGTAGTATCTTTTGCAGTTGTTTATGTAGCCATGAAGAAAATACCAAATTTTATGCATGACACTTTATTTTTATACTCTTTAGATGCAGCCATGAAATTGTACCACAAAAAGTAGTGCAAAACATTTCAACTATGCTGTCTCTTATTTTTCTATTCTGCAGGTTTCATTTGACAATATTTCTATTTTTAAATGCTAACATTTTGCTTTGGTTACAACACCATTTAAAAAATAAAGTTTTTCACTTTACTTCTGGAAAACTGACTTCTTAAGGGAATTATTAAATATTTTACATTCTTTAGACTAATAGTCCTCCTATTAAAACCATGGAAGATGCCTCTGTTTAAGTTCATGTGACACGTGTGTTCTGTTAATCTAAAGTAGTAAATCAGTGTTTGTTTTTCCATTTTTTTTTCCTCTCCAGCCACGACAGCAACAACCTGTAATGACCCTGGCATCCCTGTAAATGGCTCTCGGTACGGGGACAGTAAGGAGCCTGGTGACAGTATGACCTTCCAGTGTGACCCCGGCTATCAGCTACAAGGACAAGGAACCATTAGATGTGTGCGAATGGATAACAGGTTCTACTGGCAACCTGACCCTCCAACATGCATTGGTAGGTGTACAGTTCTTCCTCGACTGCTGATTATTAAGTCAGTACGGGGAGAACTAGAGACTTGTGGATGTGTTAATAGTGTCAACTGTCAACACTGCAGTTTTATTTATTATTTATTTATGGCTTGTCCATCTATTTATTCATTTATTCTCCAATGGTGTGCTTTTTTTATTCAATCACAATTGTTCTTTTGAAGACGTTTGACTTCCTTAGAAATTGAAAGGATGTGAACATCTGAAGGCTAAAATTTTGGAATTCCAATATGCCGGTAAAAGCAAAGTCAGTGCGATAAAAGACACATTGTATGAGGCAGGATTGTATCTTTCATTTTTTTCAAGTCCACTCTCCAAACACAAGTTCCTATCTCTTTCACAGATCCCCTTTCCTATACTTTTTTTTTTTTTTTATCTTAATCATAATAGGCGTCTGCTCAGTATCTTAATAGAGTTGCAAAATTCAAGATGGTCCTTTTTTTGACTGACCGCTACCTCATTCCAGTTTCCATATAATCAGAGTTTACTATAAAGTAAAAAAAAAAAAAAGGTTGCTACACGTTTTGAATTTTTAAGCGTAACAGTAAAGTAATACATAATTTACAGCATTAGTTACAAAAAATGTAGAAACCCTGAACCAAGAAGCTTATTGTCCTCCTGAAAGATTCCACCAAAAGACCTTAAGTATTTCTGTGACAGATGTTATTTATTCTTCTACTTTAACATTCTTCTTTTTTTTCTTTTATCAAATTTGCACTAAGTTGAAGTCCTTCAACACCCTTTTGCAAAGTGTAGCTTCATTTTAGCCTTGCTTGCTAAACATTTATTGCATTGTTCCTAACAGAGCCTTTGACCCTGTGAGAATGACCTTACATTTTGCACAGCCGTAGATAAGAAGTGGCTTCTAAATCTCCTTCCATTTTCCGATCCTTCGTTCCTTTTTCCCTTCCGCCACACTCTCACCTCAGGAGGTGAATCCCTCTTGTTTGAGAGCTCAGAAGATTAACCACATTACAAAACAGTATACACAGTACTCCAGAGCAGTGTGTGTTTGTGCCTCTACGTAAGTGATTTGCAACTAATGCCTTTGTTTACCTCTTTTTCACTGCTGATAATCCGTTCTCACACCCCTGCCACCCCAAAGACACCTCTTCACGATTCAGACTCCTCCTTCTCATCACCAAATTGCTGCTCGAAAGCTTCTTTCTGTCTCTCCTGCCTGTATCTCTTCCTTGCTCTCTGACTTTATGTGGAATAACAGGATTGCTCGGGGTGATTTTATTTTCTCCTTATTCCACCAAATCCTATACCTCACAATCACATCAGGCATTCACTCCATCTCTCTTTTGATCTTTTAATATCTCCCACCACTTTTTTAGGGGTGTGTGTGAGTGTATGTATGTGTGTGTTGGTTTGTGTATGTGTGTGTATGTGTGTGTGTGTGCGTTGCCCCCAATCATAACAACCCTGTTGGTAAGTTTTGTTAAAAATGCCTGCTCAGGGTTATGCAGTAATGTTTGGGGTAAATTTAGAGGACAGCAAAGGTACAAACCTGCAGTCTAATACACAACAACACCTCTTCTCTCTCTTTTCTGCTTACTATTTGTCTGTCCCCAGCAACCTGTGGAGGTAACGTCAGTGGTCCTTCTGGTGTGATTCTGTCTCCTAACTACCCCCAGCCTTACCCCCCAGGGAAGGAGTGTGACTGGAGAATCAGAGTCAACCCTGACTTTGTCATCGCCCTGATTTTCAAAAGGTAGGCCAGCTAGCTCTAAAATATGGTGCTCTAAAAACATGTGACCACCCACTTCCTTCTTGGCGTGTCTGTTATAATTTTTACAGCTCAGTTATTATTTAGGGATTCCCTTGAGACCTATTTGTGCAAGAAAGGTGTCCTAGAAAGATCTATAAAATGTAAACACAACGCTAATTGTCAGATGTATGAAAATACTGTGTTACTCCAATTCAGCACCTTGTATGTTACACTTCCTTGCTTGATTTATGTTTGTTGTTTTCAAAATAAGTTTATGTATTTGTTTGTTTCCTTGGAGATTCTTAAATACTGCATTTTTAAAATTAACGTTCCCTCACATCATCCCATAACAGAAACTATTTTTAAGAGAAAAACAAATATGGGTCTGGCTGAAATGTTTGTGTCAGTTTGACCAAACAAATGATACTGATTTCACTGGCAGTAACTATCAACAATAAAAATGTAATTACTTATTTGATTTTTTTTAAACAGCCCAGTATTTATGCACAAAAACAATAAGACACCAAAAACTTGATTTTGGATTCATTTAGACAGATTTATTTTTTCCTTTTGAATAATTTATTGTATGATTAGAATTTTAATTTTAGTCTAACACTGATATATCTGATTAAATTCTAGAAAAATATATAGATTTAAAAAAAAAACTTTTCAAAATAAGATCTAAATAATTGGGAGAACTAAGCATAATGCCACTCTCCATATAATTGTATGTCCCAAATGACAGTCAGAAAACATTTTAACATGGAACCAAAGCATTTTACATGAACAAACAAGACTTTGAAAAGCACGCTGACACACTAACTGTAGTATTCATAAATTGAATTGGAAAGTCAAAAGGGATAGAAGAGTTTGATAACCGTTTACAGGCTTTGTTGAATTGTAATAGGCTTTCATTTATTTAGAATTGCAGCTATAATTACTTCCTCTGTCATGAATATTTTACAAGTCACAGTTAGTTGTTAAAATGTACAGTGTGAACCTCACATAGGGCTTAAATCAAACACTCAAAAAAGCTTAGATAGTATTACTCATAAAAAAATACCTGCTTTACTTTTTTTTTTCTTCCAATTTCAAAATTCGCATTGCACCTTACAGACTAATATTGTATTAGTTTTTATGTAAAATTGTCATAATGTATACATATTTTTTGGGGAGAAAATCCCACATTTTTTTATTGTAGTTTTAAAATGTTAACATTTAACTTTTGTTGCATGGCTGGTTGACATGATGGTTGGCAACTACTTATTAGTCTAAAAGAAATGTTTATTTGCAAGGGAAATAAATGAAGGAAAGATAATTTGTTGAAATTCAGAGTTGTAGCAAGAAATCTTTTTAGCTTAAAGAACATTTAAAAATATTTTTACTGTTAAAAAAATGTTAGACACATAATCTCTTTGCTAAGAAGTGATGCTAGTTTATTTACCTCATAAAAATGATTCCAGAGCAATTGTATTTTGTTTTCTGGAAGATATTGATGTATATTAGTTAATATTTCTTACTTATTTTACTTTTATTGTGACCTAATTTATCACTTATCATAACAATGAAAGCGATATAAAGTACTGTTTTTAACTGTGTTCTTTATACGGGTAAACTGTTTGATAAACAATTTACAGAGTTATGTGACAAATGCTAAATTCAAGTCACAGGTCAATTTTCTCACCACATTTTATCATCTTCCCAAAACATTATGGTCACACTATGAAAAACATTCAAACTAGATGAATTGTTTAGTTAGAACTAAAATTTTACCAGATGTTTATCCAGATAGTTGTAAAAAGCTGAAACTTCCTGGTTAAAAACTTATTTTTGATGAAAGTCCCACTTCAGCTATATACATTTTTTCTATTTTAAAATTTTTCCCAATGGTCTTTTATTTACGATTTTGCAGTTTTTAGCAAAAATCTGAAAGCCTGTGTTGTTTTTTTAGGCATATTTTCTGCCCATTTTATAACCATTTTGTAATGAGCAGGAACTCATTATAAATTATTCTGATTTGTGGGTGGGACGGCTAGCGTGGAAGTTAGCAGCGATGCTTTCTCAGCTTTCCCATGTTTACACTCCCTCCCGCTAGCGTATAGCGCATCACAAGCCCAAGATAATAATAACGTAGCAAAAAAAAAAAAAATGGTCACCAATCATAGAGCTATCCTGCCACACAGTTTAGAGCCAGATGGCAGCTGAGACAAGGAAAACACAAGAGTCCTTCAGCTCTTATCTGTTTGCTCAGCTGTTAAACAGGACAAGTAAAAAAAAAAAAAAAAGGATAAGCTTAAAATTATTTTTGAAAAAAAAAAAAAAGATTAGGTATTTGTCGCTAAATTTAGAATGAGTTAGATAAGAAATTCCTTAAAATATAGAGACTTCTTTTCATTCATGGCTCCTGCTGTATATTTCTGTCCAAAAACATGCATATAAACATGCAAAATAGTTTACCATTCAAAGCAAATGTAAAGCCTAACTAGATTCTTTTGCATTTGTTGTTAAATTGTGCTGTTTTCATTCCAGTTTTAACATGGAACCAAGTTATGACTTTCTACACATCTATGAGGGTGAAGACTCCAACGGGCCTCTTCTAGCAAGTCTCCAAGGCAACCAGGCCCCCGAGCGCATAGAAAGCAGTGGAAACATCCTCTTTCTAGCGTTCAGATCCGACGCCTCACTTGGAATGTCTGGATTCGCTATTGAATATAGAGGTAATTAAAGCATGATAGTTTTGATAATGTTATCTTAACTTGAAAGATATAAAATTTAAAGACTCAGTTTCTTCACGTATCCTTAAAGACCAAGACATACTGCTCTAGTACCACATCAGTGTTACAGACTGTAGTTAGTACCATCACCAAACCCCCAAACCTTGGTTTGGCCATTTATGGCAACCTCTCCCGAGATACTAAACTTAACAAATACATTGGTAAGGAGACAATGATGGGACAGCTGAAATTTCATGACAGGAAAATCACAAGTTAACCTTTCCAACTGAGGTAGCAGTGTTTGACACTTGGTTGTCAAGAGCAGTGTTTCCCCACCCTGGTCCTTGGGAACCCTGTTATGCATGCTTTTGCTTGCTTTGCACTGCTTGCTTTTGAATTTTGCTTATGCACACCTCATTCAGCTCATCATCAGGTTCTGCAGAAGCCTGACAATGACAGTCATCAAAGACTGGTGTGTTTGAGCTGGGTTGGACTGAAAAAATGCAGTACAGTGTGCCCCGAGGACCAGGTTTAGGAAACACTGGTGAAGAGAGTTTGTGCATGACTAAGGAGACCTGGGCAAAGGATTGCCAAGCAAGAGCAAAATCTCAACAGCATCTTCTTCTGTAACTTCACTGCATCATTTGCATCACCTGGGGAGACTAACTGCCCAACATTCAAGTTATTGTATGAGAGATCTGACTGTTAAACATGTGAAGACTTTCAGGCACATTTTTATAATGAACTAGCCTGTAGCTAAAAACCCAAAGGCGCTATCCGCAAAGGTACAAAGATATCTGCAAGATTTCCATAAAAGTCTTTAAGATAAATTCAGACAACTCTGAAGACACTGCAGCAGATGGCAACAACTGCCAGTATCTGCCATAGCCTTCACATTCCACTACTCAATTTAAACAAATGTACCAAATATTGCAGTTCCACCAAAGTCCAGTGCAAGTTTCTTTTAGAAAGAAACACTGTCCTGTTGACTTTGTTTAAGAGGGCTAATTTTGCTAAAACGTTTAATTACTTAATTTCTATTCTTGGTAACTTGAGCAGGTTGCTATGAGCTCTCTTTTCTGTCCAAATAATTATGAGTAGTGAATTTTTTGATTGACAGGCAGAATAACATTTTTGTGTTCTTAATAAAGCTCACTTTTTTGCACCCAGTCGTCTCATTGTAGGACAATGTCAGTCAGTACCTCTGCAGACTTCAGAATTTTATGGCTGGCATCACAATGATCCATTCAGTGTATATATCTGCTCCTAAAGCAACTTGAGAAAAATGGGAGAGCAGATGAGAAGCCTGGTGAGAATAGAGGGGACAAACAAAGGTCAAAGACATCCAGAGTATCGACATTTTCTTGCTACACTTTCACGAGATTGCTACAAGTCCACAAAGCTTCTCCAACACGTCAGCTTGAATAGTGCTAAAAACTTTAACAATGTGAAATCTATGCTGTACAGCCGACCGTTACTGACCAATTATGACATAGACGTTGAGTGTCTCTTGTACCAACTGAATACCAAGTCGTTGAGTGTCATTCTTGACAGCACACTATCTCACCTCACTCTTCAATACCTCACTCTTCCTGCTTGCACACCATGATTCTCCTCATCTCTGTCTACATCACTTCTCTGTCTGTACTAGGGATGGACAGATTTTCACTGGTGGTTTGCTCATATCATTGAATGTGCAGCTGCACCAGTAGCTTCAGTGTGATTCCGATACAACTGATGGCTAAATACGCAACTGAACTTTCCCAACATGTCTTGTTGATAAAGTCTGTGGCTATATTGATTACTTCATGGTTTATCCAATATGCCCTTTTTTAAGGCACATTAAGGGAACCACCAGCAGAGCTTATTAAAACACACAGAAACCGGGTAAACCCAGACAGAACAAAGAGCACCATCAGTTAAAGAATGACCTGAAAATTGTTTAAATATTTTTTTGGATAGAGACTAAAAATATTTTGAAAACAATGTTTGTTAATGATTTAATCTTTATTAGGAGCAAAACAATTGGCTAACATGTGCCCAATGAAATGCATTTTTTTTCTAGTTGGATTATTGAATAATCAAAAAGAATAGATTATTCATTATATCCATCACAAAAAAGGAGAGGGAAAAATTTGTGATTAATTGGGAGGATATTTTAAAAAAACACGTCCTTTGTAATGTGTTGAATCCTTTTAGGTCACTTGATGAAGCGTATCACACTGAACTGCCTTGTACAACGTAAAATTGTAAAATAATAAAGGAATCATTAGTGGGAACCGTATCAGCAAAGGGCTTCATTTTATTATTAATGTATCATATCACAGGTTGCATATCAAGACGCATATTGGCTTCATGCCTCACAGCAATGGGAGAAAAGCGCATTTAGCAGCTCGGCCTCCAACTTAATCATTACACCCCGGCATTTGCAAAATCAGTTCATTTTTACTATTTTAGACAGAACTCAAACTTTCTGGTGTTTATTTGCCATGTTTTTGGTGTATTTTGACTGTGTTGTTGTAAAGTGACTTTAAGTGTCTGAAAAGTACCTTATAAATAAAATGTATTGTTATTACTGTTGAGACCATGCTGTTATGAATTTCACTCCTGATGTGTACTTTATCAGATTGTCCTTTTTTTTCTTAGCCTTTAAACTTCATCTTGAACATCAGTATTTACCTTAGCTGTTTTTTACACTCCGTATTCTTACAGTTTTCCAAATGACTGTCTCCTTTACAATTGTCTCACACCACCTATGATCTTCCATTGCTTTAATTAAAAGCAGAGCCTTAATCATCCTGTTGCTTCGGCCTTATCTTTTTTTTTGCAGCCGTCTCTGACAGACTACTTCCTTCTGTCACATTCATGTGAAGACCTGATATCATATTCTCATCACAGAAAAGCAAACAAGTTGGCTCAGTGCCAAGTAATGAAGGTAGAAGTTAGAATTTGACTTTTATCTTTACTCATTTAAATTGCTCCAACATTCACTGCTACTCATTCTGAAAGAGAATATTTAAGAGGCCAAGAAATAAATATTAGTAGATGGAGTGTGAATTCTCATGTTTGGTTTGATTGCTCTGGTCTAAAAATAAAAGCGTGTCAAAACCGTGCTTTTTTTTCTTTGTTTGATTCATTAGTTGGAAATTCCAAGAACATCATCAAACCTTGAGAAGAGGTATTTTCATTTGTCAGAAACATTTGTTGAAAGAACAAGAAAAGTAATCGCTAAAAGTGTGTTTTGACTACTTGACATGGGAAGAATGATGGCTTTGTCCAAATGAACGGGCTGCACCCTGCAGAGGGTAAAGCACTTTAACATACACTGCCCTTCAAAGAACGAGGCATTGAATTCGAGAGAACTGCATGACAGCTTTCCAGTTGAATTGAATGGTTTTAGAGTCCCAGTCCAATTATTCTGGTGTGTACACAGGTGCAGGGATTTGTTCACATAAAATAAAATGAGCAAACTCGTAAGGGACACATACATTAGAATGATTTGAATCCTGCTTTGCCTACTGCTGTGAATTTTTGTAAAATATGTACCAAAGAACCAGTAAAATCTTTCAAAGTGTTTACATTTTTTTCTCATCTAAATGTGGCTTTTTTTGTTTGTTTGTTGTAATGACACTAATTCGTCTTTTTTTTGTTTTCTCTCTCTCCACAGAAAAGCCAAGAGAAGCCTGTTTTGACCCAGGAAATATTATGAATGGAAGTCGAACAGGTTACGACTACAAACTAGGGTCTCGGGTCTCCTACACTTGTCACCATGGTTACACAATCGTTGGTGATGATACAACAACTTGTGTCATGGGGCATGATGGAAAGCCTGTTTGGGACAGGTCCTTGCCATCATGTAAAGGTAAAAAAAAACGTTTGTATTTACTGACAAACTCATTCTTATAGTTGTATGAAATTACCTATTTTAAATTTATCCTGTGCTGTCAATCCTTTTACAAAAACTACTGCCAAAATGAAAAACTACTGGCAACCCTGAAACCAACTGATAAGTCAAAAACTTTATAGTTTTACTGCACTGTCCTTAGTTTGATTCGAAATAGAAACCTTGCCATCCCGATTTCTGTGCCTACAATTTGAGTTTTTCCGCTGTAGTAAATTACACGTCATACCCAATACTTGAGGGGTTACCATGGAACTCCATTTAGGAGGCAGTTTCATGCCTATTTGTGATGACTGATTTGTTGAAACCCTGGGTAAAATGTAATACTTACTGCTTCAAAACCAGCAAAGGTGTGTGTTTCAGTGTGAGTTTTCAAAGTCTGTCAGCTTTTGGAGGCGAAGCTGTCCATCTGATTGACAGCACTGAGAGGTGATAAAGTGACACCTGCCAAAGTACCATTCAGACTGTATATTTGCCTTTTTTATGGGTAAGTGTGTGTTTGTGTGTTAGTGTAATCTTTAAAGTGACAGAGATCTGACCTGATTCTAAATGGGTACATGGGAACCACAAAGCAAAGTAAGAAGACACAGCAAATTCAGCACCCCAGAAAATTCTAAGAACAGATTCAGGAAAAGTGTAACCATTTATCATAGACTGCAGTTTAATATTTTGAGATCAAGGAAATGGAAAGGGGACATAGTCCAGATTTTGTGGTAACATTGTAAAATCTGCAATATGGTTGCCAAGTGAATGAGAGGAGTGTCAAAAAAAAAAAACCTTCAATATGTCAGGAGAGCACTTTTTGGTAAAGTCTCAGACATTTTAGTGAATGTCATAAAAGTTACTATGAAAGCTTTAAAAACTTTTCGCAATGCAAATCTCACCAAAATTAATTATTAATTGTTGGGAAAAATGCCAAATCGTCACCATCGTCACAGCAAGTCTGATGGTAATGATAGGATTTCAAATTACTTTTGTCAGAAACACAAATTGGCAAAAAATTTATTTTCATGTTATCACTTTAGCTTTTTTTCACATCCATTTTATAATATTAAAAACTAAATATGTAAGAAAAAGTACAATAGGACAAACATGTTATTTTTTTATTGTTTGAACCAAGTTATTTTCCATTGTTACTTTGCTTTTCTACTTGAGTTTACTGTTTTGTTGTAGAGTGTCTTCTGATCTAATTCTGTTTGCCATGCAACAACCAGCAGTGTTGAAGAGATATGATAACAACATGGCATGGAAAAAAAAAAGGTTAATAGGGGCCTCCTGGCATGTCTATGAAATGCCAAAGCTCAGAGGTCACAAGCAATGGTGACCATGATTGCATCGGTACATTGTTTTTGTGCACCTGAGTAGTCACAGCATGTCCAGTGAATGCTTGGCTCATCGTCAAATCTGATAAACATTTTATAAGGATATTAATTTACGGATTTATGTTATTTGTTTTTTTAACAAATAAAGAAGCAATTGGCCCAAAAAGAACTCAATTAATCAGCCAACACACACACACACACACAAATATATGTATGGATACTTGTCTACATTTGTTTTTTTTACAAGTCCTTTCTTTGCAGTTGATGTGTAGTATGTGGTAACAAGTATGTACTGTAGTAACGTTTTCTTTTTTTTTTGTTTGTTTGTTTTTTACATTTTTTTTTACCTGCAATAAAAAAAAATAAAAAAAACTATTTCCAATAGAGAAGCATATTTCATTAATTGAGATCTAAAAATCTGAACTGATAACACAAATGCAAATTATTTAACCTTAACTAATTAAGCACTTATGGCTCAAGCTTATTAACCACAGCTCTTTTTGTTCACAGCTAGAAGGTTTTATTTTCAGCTCTTTTAAGTTTGCAGCCAAAGTATGCATGCTGAGATGACTGTTAGCTACACAATGACAACGTTCATGAAGTCAAAGCATTAAAATTTTACCAAATTCTCAGCCACTGAGGGATGCCAACTCTTTTACACCTCAGATTCGTATTCCTTATTGAATTTTTCATTACATAGTTAAGGAGGGTTCTCAGCCTCTGTGTCTGTCTCTAAGTTCAGGCAGCTCCTGGGACTTTTAGACCAAACTCATTAGATAGGGTGAGACCTCTTTAAATAATACATCTCCACTTACAGTCTCTCCCTCTCCTCACTTGCTCCCTTTAATCCCCCCATTCTGCACCCCTCTTTCTCCTTCTTTTTCTCTGTAACTACCCTGCCCTACTCATACGGAACCGCCCTGTTATCTCTCCTTCTGTCCGTGTCTGATACACTTGGTATTTTCCAACTACTGATTCGCTGTGTATGTCTCACCCCC
>BSAI01000104.1:16494048-16508128 GCA_036245035.1 Adrianichthys oophorus | reverse complement strand
GTGATTATTAGAGTGCTGACTAGAGGCAGTACTCACAGGCACACACGTTTCTATACTTGCACAAGTAACAATAAGTCATTATTTGGAGAGTTTTCGAGTTAATATGGTAAGATTTAAAGACCTACTCCAATGAAATTGTACTTTTGGTGTTTTTTTTAACATGCTCTTGTATCATTCCTCTGATGATTAAGGACATGTAAAGAAAATTAAGATTAAAATGGCATTTTTGAGTATTTCTTTATTCAAATCGTGGTAAATCAAGATCAGAAATGAAGACGTTTGAAAAAGTTTGTTGCATACAAACTACAATCAGCAGGCCTCATCTGAGCTGGCATCTGTTTAAAAATGTACTGCTGGATTTCTCCGATATTGTTTTTTTATTTTTTGTTGCACCGCTAATGTTTGGTTGGGATTGTTAGGGGCTGTAAGCTAGGAGGAAAAAGTGTTAACAAAGGGATGATAGGTAATGAGGGAAGGCTCACTCTGCGCCAACAGTACCATACACAACTCAGAGGCAAATTTCTGATGAACTAATGCGGCTCTTCAGAAACTGTCCTAGAAAACTACAGTTTTTGGGGTTTTTTTTGGCTAAAAATAGCATAGTCATAATGAAAAGACTACTGGGAATAATTTGAAAATAGATTCAAAGATGATCAAAGTGGGACTTAAAAGGATGTTTACACAACCGTCCATGATGTGGATTAGATCATTTATGTTTGCTCAAAGAGATTTTCTAAAGAACTATTCATCTACTTACAGAATTTAGTGGGTGGACATAGATTATCATACATGTTGGTGAATTTGTCTTTGTGTTGACCATCATCTAAATTATATTCCTGTAGGATCATCTTGTGATCTTCTTGTTTTTTTTGTCATATGAGATAAAATTATCTGCTAACTGGACTATAGCATTGTTACTGTCTGTAGGTGTTTTGACCTTAAAGGTGTTTAGTTCAACCAAATAGCCATATTGTCCACATTTATTGACTTGCTCAAAGCAAAATAACAATTCCATTGTTTCATCAGTTATATAGTCTGTTTTTATTGGAGTGGTTCACATTTCCGGAAATGTGTGACATATAAGGAGATACTAGAAAAGTCAGCAGTAAAGTCCCAATATTTACTCCTGTAAATCTACTCAGAGGAACATTCAAGTGAAAATAACCGCTCTGCTCAGCTATTAGACAACTAATACCGAATGGTTTGAAAGTCTGAAACTTTTTTTTCTGCTCCTACTACACCCTGAAGCACTGCTGTGCACATGTTTATTAGTGTGTGAGGAAAGGGAAAAGGAGACACAGGCAATGAGTGGTACGACTACAAAAGTCTAGTGTATGTGTATGAATGATCAAAGCACATGATTTTGTGTGAGAAAGACACTGACTTAGATAGGATTTTATTGCATGTATTTGTGTGTGTTTGAAAGAGAGGGTGTGAGTGATCAAAGCATGTGTGTGGAGGCTTTTGATAAGGATGACATCTCAGCCTAAAGCAGCACCACTGGAGGATTGTGGGTAGATCAAGTTAAGACCTCTAGGCCCGAGGTTTTGAAAGCAACAACACAAAAATCAATCCAAAAAATGCCAATCAATAGAACTTCACACAGCTGGAAAGAAAGGAAAGAAATTTGATTTATTATTACAATGTTTAGGGATACAAGAAGAAAGTACAGTAAAGATAGTTGGATGCTGGGAGGTAAAAGAGTGTGTGGGTGTACAACAACTGTCTGGGAAAAAAAGAAACAGGCACCAAATTTTGCAGTAATTCCCATTTGAATGATACAAAATCTGTTCCACTGATTAGACATTGGTTTAGAAAAGGGGCCTGGGATTATTATGCATGCTCATCATCTCCACGACTTTGACATGCAATGCCTATTAAGACTTTAGGGAATCAGAACCTCCCTGGTCTAAAATTGGTAAGTACTTGAAGGCTCTCTGGTGGATCTTTTGAGCCTGTTATGCACAGTTTGCACTGACTAAAATGGCAAAGTCTTTGCTTTTGGGAGTTACCCTCAAGGGCATGTTTAAGGGGATGTTCAAAGCTAATGACTAATAACATTAATGATCCAGTGCATGAAGTCACACTCTTAAGTTAATAGAGCCACAGTTAGACCTCTGACTTAGGCAGCATATTATTTCAGTGTTTTTCCCCATGTCTCGCAGAGCATTTCCAACCTTTGCACTCGTGCTCTCACATTTTCAACAAGAAGAGAGGTGAGGATAATTAAAGTTTGTTAAAGATCAACGATAATGCCACTGGCAGAGACTGGGACGGACCTAAACAGGGTCACTCTGTGGCAAAAACAAAATTAGATAAAATGATAAAATGCCAGGTTATTTGAGGGATGTAATCATTAAAAGAGCAAACATGCTTTGGAGATGAGATGAGCATGACCATTGTGCACAATTGTTTTTAGTTTGTAGAGATTTATGCAGCTTTATGTTTACAACTGGCCATTTTGCACCTAAATTAGATAAATCAGAAAAAAAACTATAATTAGAAAAGCTTAGAACATTTCTCATGTATTCCAAAAGAAAAGTACTTTTCAGTCTAAAAATGTAAAAAAAAGATTGACAATGACTCCATGAGGTTTTGTCCAAGTCAGGTTTCTGAGGTAGATTCTGCCTACAAAAATTAAGCCCAGAAAGTCAAGTAAATTCCAAGTCAAATCAAATCTTAAAATTACAATGAGCTAAGATCATTGAGGGGCTCCAAAGTTTGTGCCACCAAAAAACAAAAAAAGCAGAGTTACTAATAAAATTTGAATAAACAAACACTATTCACAAATCTCAAATCTTAAGTTCAAGCCAAACTTCAAGTCACTTCAGAGCAGATTTTGGCTGTTCTCAACTCACTTGCAGATAATTAAAGTCTTAAATCAGCCATGTCCAAAGTCCGGCCTTTGGGCCAAATGCAGCCATCGTTCAAATTTCTACCAGCCCAGAGGATCCTTTCATAATATCAACATTATGCGGCCCCCAGCATTTTCCAAAAACAATGCTAATGATTTCTTTATTGTGGTTGGCTAAATTACATTTTCCTATTCACCATGAAACAGCACTACCAGACCAAACATAATATCCATGACAAGCTAATTGGGAATGAACGTTGACAGTGATTTTGCTAAAAATGTATTTAGATGTATTTATTCTGTGGGAAGAAACGAAAAGAATGCAATTGCAATAAAATGTTCATTCATTTAAATTTAATGTTATCAAAATTGTTCAAAGAATGTCAGGCTGAATGGTTGGTCCTCATACATTTCCACCTCACCAAATCTGGGCCTCATTGCAAAAACCTTGGACACCCTGTCCCAAGAAGCCTCAGAAGCGTCATGCCAGGTCATCTGAAACCTATGTGTTGGTCTTTTAACTGGGGCTGTCAATGTTAACGTTAATGGTCACTTACAAAAGAAATAAATATTAAATCGATTTTTTGTAATTTATTATTGTTTAGGTTTATATCATTTTCTCACAAAAGGCCGACCATTTGAACCCGTTGTCACGGTAACACAATGTGTCGCTGAATTGGCAGACCTCGACTGCAGCGGCAAAGGAAAGCGATATATGTGCTGATCGTCATGATAGGTTTAATAAAGCATCAGTTCAGAGAAAGTTCACCTCTTACCGCTTGTTTTTGTCCACATCATGAAGGAAACATTTTTTGAAGAAGAAGAAGCCTGCACATATAAAACATTGTGACCCCCAGAACTTCTTCGGAACACCCAACAGCCAATCAAGTTAGAGTATTCATCCGGACCATTTAAAGTGCTGAAACACAATGCTTTCTTCTTTTGGCTGTTTATCAGCATCTTTGTTTTCTGCTTATCTTACTTTTGATGTGTTTTTTGCACACATATTACACTTCTGCGTTGACACTTTATAAATGTAAACATTTCAGACAATAAAAAAGAAGGGAAACATTTTCTCTCTGGCATTTTTGGGGGGGGCTTGAAAGCAGCATATTGTCGTATAAAATTTGACTCGTAAAACATTGTGTTAAATCGTGGTTAATCACGTCCAAAAGTGTGATTAATCTGAATATTTTTTTTAATTTGATTGACAGCACTACTATTAACCCTTTAACAGCTCCACCAAGACTAAATAAATGTTGTTGTTTTTTTTTTTTTTTTCTATTTATTATTGCACAGGGTGAGTATTTTAATCTTTTTTTATAATATGTTTTGAAAATATGCTCAGCTATTGGGCTGAGCAGGCTTTTAAAGAGCCAATACAAGTTTATTTTTTTTATTTTATTTTATTTTATTAAAAAGGGCATCTTGGAATACTTGATTTACTTTTGACAAAAAATCTGTGAATTAAAATATACTGAATTATAAATTCCATTAGCTCTGCCACATTAATAAGATCTTAAATACATGTTTTTCATTTACTTATATCATTTTTTAAAGAAATGTATTCACTGCCACTTCAATCGTCTTTAGATAATGTTCCCACCACCCACTGCCTGTTAAATGCCCATGGAATATGTTTGAGGTTAATTAAATTCTGTGACTCCTCATCTTGACAGCAAACTCAAATGCACAAATAGTTTGTGCACAAATAAATAGGTGCACAAATTCATTTGAGTAACTTCAACTAATGTGAAAAAGTAAATAAATAAAAAATGAAAAACTCCTGACCAAAGAGACGCTGAGTTTTGTCCATCCAATCCATATTTGCAAGTCATTCTTTACTAAACGTTTTAATCGTGATTTGAAATTTGGTTTCCTCCCTGAAAGCATCAAATTGCTGAATTATATTTGAAAACTTGTAACAGTATCTGCATCTTTCTGTTACAGCTCCTTGCGGAGGGAATTACGGTGGATCTGAAGGAGTGGTTTTATCACCAAACTTTCCTTTCAACTATACTACCAAACAGATTTGCTCCTATTATATTACAGTATCACCACAGTTTGGTGAGTATGCACCATGTTTGGGTAATCCTTTCGTTTAGAGTCCCTAATTAATGAGTATTTACCAAGTAAATGCATAGAAATTAACATGTTTACCATGGTACATACTATGTGTAAGAAGTGGGTAAATATAAAGAAAATATTCAGTAATCAATGGACTAAAAATAAAAAAAGGATTTTGTAGCTTCAGCTAACACAGCAGCCTTATTTCTTCTTCTGTTTCTCTGACTTTTCAGTGGTTTTCGGTCAATTTGCGGTTTTCCAGACAGCAATGAATGACTCAGTGGAACTGTTTGATGGAGCCAATGACAATGCTCGATTGCTCAGCTCCCTGGCTGGGTCACATTCAGGTGAGTCGGACTAAGTCTAACATCAAACACAGCTGAGCTGAGGGAATTTGGTGCCTTTGAACTGCCATCAAAAAGGCTGTTTTAGAGTGTTTTCTGTCACCAACTTAAAAAAAAAAAATCCTTGTGAAAATCTGAAGTTAATTGAAAATGTTTCTTTAGATCTGACAGTTTAGTTCCTCTTTGACAATCCCAAACTGTTTTTCATCTTATGAAACTGTTCTTTGACTAAAGAAAACCATGCCTGTGGTAGTAATGACACCCATCAGCCACATGGTCAAAGATCTTAAAATGTCTCTTTGTGACAGTAAAATATATAACCATGAAGTTAGCACTTCTTGACTCCAAGCTTTGATTCATCCCATCCTAACAACTGTAAATGTCATTGCTTAGTAACTCACTGTGTACAAGCGGAGACTGACAGATGTGATGAAAATGCTTTAGATTACAAATATACAAATTGAAGGATGAAAGCATAGCTTTTAGCTAAATATGTTTTCTTTGCACATTGTTTATTAATAAATG
Organism: Adrianichthys oophorus; assembly: GCA_036245035.1. Taxonomy (NCBI): domain Eukaryota; kingdom Metazoa; phylum Chordata; class Actinopteri; order Beloniformes; family Adrianichthyidae; genus Adrianichthys; species Adrianichthys oophorus. The sequence goes on along the minus strand of BSAI01000104.1, from coordinate 16,502,338 downwards.
AGTTGTCTGTGCCACAGCTAGAGTGAACTCTGCAAAAGTCTTCCTAGAACTGACAATCTCATACCAAAGTTTTTTATTTTTTATTTTTTTGTCAAAAGTATAATAGAAATAATGTTTTACATGTACAGACCTTAATAGGCTTAGCATCTACGTGTTTTGCTTTTTCTGTAATTAGACTTAAAAAATGTAGTTAACATTGAAATATTTTACCTTTGTGCTTTGCTACAGTGATTTTGTTGCATTAATTAAAGAAAAAATTAACATTGTGCCAAAACTGCTGGCTGTCAAATTTATTTTTTTTAGGGAAAAAGCCATTTTTTTTTTTAGTTACCTTGATTTACATTATTTTTCCTTCTTAAGCAATAACAAAAAAAAAATTCAAGTCCAAGTTTTTTTTTCAAATTAAAGTTTTAATCTGTTTATTGGTGCTGTGTCCCACGTGAAAGCATGCACGGGCACACACTCAAGGGCAAACAGCTTTGTAGCACGATTGTTTTCTAACTGACTGATTATCTTGACACACAAGCGCATTTACACAAATACAAAACATACTGTAGCACATTTTCACACACAAAAGCAACATATACCACCCACACACACACACACATATGCTGACATAGCTAATGATGGTTTTAAATGTCAGCAACACCAGGGCACGCTTTCCTCATTTATCATTGTTACTTCTACCACCCGCCTATGCATGCAAAGAAATCCGTTTGCCTGTGTATGGAACTTGCGTTTGTGTGTGTCGGCTGCATATATTATTTCAATTTAACAAGAGGCAAACACAAAGAAAAATGTTAAACGTTTTCAATATTTGTAAGTAAACAGTCTTCAGACTCTGCACCTAAAATGCATTCTTAATGGAAAGTTGTTTTTAAGATACATATTTATGTTAAACTGAGATTTTTAGGAGGGTAAATTTATGCTGTTTTCAAGTCACCACAGCATTTTTGTATATGTTTGTAATTCACAGGAGAGACATTGCCACTGGCAACTTCCAATCAAATCATGCTGCGGTTCAATGCCAAGAGTGGCCAGTCAGCTAGAGGCTTTCATTTTGTGTACCAAGGTAACTCGCTGTGTTATTGTTTTTGTCATATTCACTTCCAGGTCAACATGGGCATTTCTCTGCTAATATGGTTTTATTTGTTCCATCCTAACTTTTTTGTGTAATTTATTATCAAAGCTGTGCCTCGGACCAGTGACAGTCAGTGCAGTTCTGTGCCAGAGCCAAGGTATGGCAGACGGATTGGCTCGGAGTTCTCAGCGGGCTCCATTGTCCGTTTTGAGTGTAGTCCAGGATATCTGTTAAAGGGGTCCAGTGCCATACGATGCCAGGCAGTACCTGGTGCCCTCGCACAATGGAATGCAACAGCACCAACATGCATAGGTAAGGATGCAATCCCAAAAATGTATGTGCAGGTAAAGCCGATAACTTTAATGAGATTATTGAGCTGCAAAAAAAATGCGTTTGTATGAAAAAAAATTCCAATGTGAGTTGGAGTAGTTTTTGCTGGAAAAGGTAAAAAAAAAAGACTCAAAGTATATGTCGCTCTAAAATCTCATTATTTCTTTATTTTAATCTTACCAACAGACAACACTTAAAATGTACAGAATTTTGGTTTAGTACATATTAACTTTTAAAAGGTAAGCCCGTTTAATCTAGAAAATGTCAACCAACAAATTTACAAAGAGAATGCTATACATTGTAAACTTAAATATTCCCATGAAACCTGGTAAAATACAAAAGTCATTAACCAACTATTCTACTTTAATTTCTATCTAAAGATAGTCTGGCCACTCCACTCAGATGGCCTAACTATCTGTGCCACAGGGTCGAAAGACAATTAGGTCTATTTACACATTTTACCAAAAAAATAAAAAAGGGTCTCATCTTGTCTGTTCTCACTTGAGTCTCAGACATGAAAAAAGTTGTTACCTTTAGGGTGTTTAAAGGTGTGGGACAATTGTCTGTTAAGCTTTCTTTGGAACTCTGATTTATCAAACTGTCTCTGCCATAATTCATAGAAGACCAGATTGTTTTAGGATGGCCATCAGCTTGTCTCTCTGACACATTTGCATGATTAAATTCAAATAAAAATAAATCTCTTTCAAATTCAGATCTGTTTGGTCATCCCAGCCAATCAGTCCATCCAAAAGATACCTCGTGTGCCATCTCCTTTTACATATTTCATAAACACGGATGCTGTGACTGATGATCAAACATACCGCTGGGGTTTACAGTCTCTTTGTCACATCACTTAGCATTGTAACGAAAAGTAAAAAGTCTACATCTCACCCAGAAACCCCCCATATGCTTGCTTCAGAGCATTTACTGTTGTTGGTGAGACTCTTACAAAAAGTCAGGAAACTGGTGGCGCATCTGGTTTTTTAACATCTGAATAGGTTTATTTGTGCCATTGAACTCCATATATCACAAGATGATTTTCAAATCTCTAAATCATACTTCTTAAATGCCCATCTTTTTAAAAACTGCTCTTCTGCCACATCTTGCTGTAGCTAACATGTCCCAGTTCTATCTATTCTCACTTTTAAAAACACCTGAATTACCTTTTAATGTGTGTGTGGTTTAAATCAGACATAGCGGTACTCTGTATTTGGAAAGGGAGATTTTAAGGAAATGTTAAAGGAAGGCTCTCTTAAGGTTCAAAAGGAATATCTAATTCAAGTTCTCCTTTATGTGTACAGATTATTACTACACAAATAATATGGATAGTATGGTATTGGCTCTCTTGGAAAATAAAATCAAATTAAATCTGTCTTTGAATGATACGACTTTTAACCAAATGTTAAAAAAAAAAAAATTATGCTATTTGTTTTATCATCGAGTATGATAATATTACTTAAGGATGATTTGTGTAATCAAAAACGTATTTTACTCATTTATTAATGATGTATTTTAGATTTTCAGGATGAGAAACCATGTTCTCTAACAGTCTGAGAGGAGCTTCACAGTTTTTACATTTCTCTGTAAACATGGGCTTTCAAAATAGCCAACTGACAGCTAGAAGATCAAGACTGTTCTGTATAGGATTCCAGTCATGGCCCTGTGCACAGAGATTTCTCCTGATTCACTGACCCTCAATTATACAATCTATTGTAAATGATTGACTTTCTAAATTCCTACCATTTTTACTTTAAGAAAAGCATTTCTGAAATAAATGACCTTTACTTCTGAAAGACTTTTCCTTTCTGGAATGCTCCTTTTATATTCATTAAAGTTCATAAGTTGCATCCAATGAGCCACAGTAAACTATTTGCTGATTAAACCTTTTCTGAAAGTGTTTTGCTTGTTCCGTACTATCTATAAAAAGAAAGCTTTAGTGATAAAAATCAGTGCAAATAACAGAAATTTAGTCTTCAAATGTGTTTTTGTTTAACCTGAAAAAAATCACGGCAGCCTACAGACAACACTGCCTTTCACAGTTTTGGTTTTACATCTTTAATATTTTTTAGTCTGTTATTGTATTTGTTACAAAATGCTATTATTAATTTTAACCAACTCTGATAAGGCATTTTGGAGATGGTTTCATAATCCGATCAGTTCACACCTTAAACAATGTTTCTGTGAAGCTCAAACCTTATTTATTTGTATAGGCCTTTCATTCAGCTGAAACAAAAAGCTCTTATTACTTGCTATGCAGTTTCCTATAAAAAAATTGACAACTTGTATTTTTTTGACTGCAACTATAATCAAAGTTGTTATCCAATTTGCAACTAATTGAGGAACACAATATACTGAAAGGTAATTGTAATTCTCCGTTTAAGTTCCTTGCAGTGGAAATCTGACTGAACGCCGTGGTACTGTACTGTCTCCTGGTTACCCCGAACCCTACCCAAACAGTCTGAATTGTTTGTGGAGGATCCACGTCAGTGAGGGCGCTGGAATACAGGTACAAGTATCAGGTCACCTAAATGTATATTGTGATAATGCAAACACTGTTATTTAAAATCCCTGGCAAAAAAGTATTGATTCCTTCACCCGCTGGCATTGTTTTCAATTTAGATTCAAGTAATGACATTTGCTACGGAGCACAACTGGGACTCCCTGGAGATCTATGATGGAGGAGACATGACAGCTCCAAAATTAGGGTCATTCTCTGGTATGACATGATCGCCACACATGCATGTACAGTAGATGCATAATCTGACAGCAACATGGATGCAAACACTCTCAACTCCAGTGATGGATTAGATGTGGCATTTCTTTAACTATAGATACATCAACACTAACCCAGCTCAAGCCAGATCAGTGATGAACTAGGGATGGCAAGTTTCACACCAAAAGATACACAAAAAAGCAGAACAGAAAATAAACAGAGCAGATCTAACTGATAAGGTGCAAAAGCAAATAAGAAATATCTATAATTACATAAGCTTCTGGAAGGGATATTATTTGAAACGGAAGTCTTCGGAAACTGAAGCATTTCTCTATAAAATTAAAGATGGAAGATGGACGACAGGGATTTAAAGACAGGCAGGCATTAAGAATGAGCAAACCTTTTACTATGTCCCTAGAGAGTGTGCTTTGTGACCTGCCCGAAGCACATACCTGTCTTAAAGCTACCAGACATAAAATACACTACCTATAATGTGTAACAGTTTGCACATAAAGGGCTATGTTCCTTTTTCACACAATTTAGTTTTAAAAAGATACTTTTCTTCCTGTCTTGCTTTGGTTACCCAGAGATTTCAATTCTTTTTATTAGCTTTATTTGACCATTTTCAAGGCCATGCTGAAGTACATAAGTATAAATGCACTAAAGGCCTGCTTTTTATCTATTCTACAAGTAATTAATATCATCAAAATGAAACCATCTAAGCACCGACCTTATTTTTAGCAATTTTTAGTGTCTTCCACTTCTCTTTTTGTAATATTTTTCCACTGTTTATTGCGAAGCCGCTGAATTTTATTCCAGCTGGTACCACTTTATGAACAGGATATCAAAAACATCATCAGCTGCTGCCATATGATCATTTCTTGTCTTTTACAGGAACAACAGCTCCAGCACTTTTAAACTCAACTTCCAATCAGCTCCTCCTGCACTTCCAGAGCGACATCAGCGTGGTGGCATCAGGCTTTCACCTTGAGTACAAGAGTAAGATAAAGCTTTCAGAACTAAAAGATCAACTCAGCAGCAGAATGTTAGATTGATTGGTTTAAAAAAGAAAGTACTTGCTGGAGGAAAACAGCCAAGGATTTGCTGTTGTGCCCGGTTTACCCGAAATGCACACAGTCACACAAATACACAAACTATTGCTACCAAAACTTCAACATCAAATAACAACATTCACTGACCTGAACTGGTACTGCCTGAGAGCACACACACACACTGACATCCACTTTAGAGCGCACACACTGAACACACACCTAGAGGGACGCAAACAAAATGGAGTAGACAAAAAAAAAAAAACCATACACGCAGAAAGTGTGTTTGCTTGTGCCATGCACAAAGGTAAATCTAATGAAAAGTATGTGCACACATGCACTGCTTTGCAGACAAATAGAGGTATAGACAAAGATGTTAACATCACGCAGTTACACACCTGTCAGGACACAGTGGTGTTTTTCAGTCCTTTCTAGTTATTTCAACTCTGAATCACTTCAGGATGGATGCACATGTCCCCCCTTTGTGAGAATATAGGAGAATTTGTCGTGTAAGAAGTAGACATTTTTTTTTCTGCGTGTTGATTTGTGAGTGTGCCTAGGCCACTGCACAGATTCGTTGCCAAGTTTTCTATGATTTTGTCAGCTCTTAGTGTACCAAAAAGTCAACACTATATCAATCCAGAAAGCCGGTCTAAATGTGTTATCTCTAAATGTGCTTCAATTTATGTTTGGATTCATTTTTATGATGCCCAAGATTTTCAGCTTAGACTGAATGGCTCAGCCTTTAAATTGAGGTTTTAGAGCATCACATGAGCTATATTTTACATCTTGACAGCTATGTACTAAGACTAATCTAAGGATACCTATTATGTAACAAAAACTTTTATTTTACGATTGAGACTCTGTACTCCAGCTCCCCTGTCTGAGCTGTAAAGAATTACACAGATTTTGCAGACATATGAGTCCTGTCTCCTATCCCTACTGACATTTAACACGTCTAATTGGGAACATAAATAATTGTTCCTAATCTATAAATCATTTACAAATAAAATTTAAGAGCAAGTTCGTTTAGCTTTTATTAAACACACTCCTCTATCATGTTTGATAGAGGAGTGCTCTTTGTAACCTTGTTCTTTGTATGAATTGTGTAAATGGCCTCCAACATCAATCAATCCTTAAATTCAGAGTGGTTGGCAGGGACCATTGGACAGAGAATCTAAAGTAACCGGATGGCAGAAATTTAGAGAGTTTAATGAAGAAACTTAAACATGACTTTAAAATAAGGCAAGATCTAAAGCTAAACATTACAAATAAATCAATGCAGAATACAGAAGACTTGATCAACAAGCAACTGAAAAGAAATCATGAAATGAATTGTGGGTAACTAAACTTAACCCGAACATGAGGAAAGGAAGCAGAAATGCTTGAAATTAAACATAGTCTAAACAAATCTGTAAAAAAGAAAAAAAAAACACTCCAATCAAAAGAAAGAACATCAATAACATTAAAGTAAAATGCTCTTATCTTTAGATAACAGGACTTAGCAAAGATTAAAAAAAAAACATAAATAAAGCTTTTTTTTTAAATAATTTTTCAAGAGTTTAGAACTAGATTCATTTGCCAGGCAAAGTTACAGTAGAGCTGCGTTCACACAGAACACAGTGTTAAGTCAACGTACAGACGTGATCAGAGGTCATGTGACATGATTTGAGTGTGGGGTTTGGCAGCAGGGCGATTTGAGCGGCGCTGCTTTGGGCACGTGATGTGTTAAATGAACCAATCAGCAGATGGGGTCCAAATCGAACGGAAGAGGAGAATCTGATCATTTTCATCCCGAACTTTAGAAAAACGTTTTTCTAATTTCATTCTTATTTCTATATTTAACCTCCTCAGACTAGTGCAGGACAGCAAGTCATCAAACTGGGTCACAGAGACGTGGAAGTACTGTTGAAATTGGCTGTTATTCTGATGCAGCTCCTGCTGCTGCGGTGAAACTCACCATACTGGGAGAAACTGAATGATCTCATAAACCCGGACATGGATACATGATTACCAATGCTGTTGTAGAGCTCTTAAAAATGAATAAATACAATCTCTCAATTGAGCTAAAAACATTTGGCGGTATCTCCTCCCACAAGCATCTGGGGCACCAAGTTTAAGAACACAATTTTGGACAAGTGTCGAACAGCCCATTTGCCGTGCGCCCAAACAGAGGTGGTCGATGCAAATTTGACACACAAATCATTTCAGTGTAAACGCAGTATAATACATTAAACAATGCATTTTTAGTGTTTTTGTTTTTACTTTGTCATTCCCTCCTTCATAACACCTGATTCTATAGCAGGATGATCCATGTTTCAACTTCTTTCTAAAAAACCGTTGTGTTATTTTTCTAGAGTAAACAAATTTGATGGTAAAAAGTACTCAACAAATCGCCCTAATATTCTTCAAACTAATAAGGATTGACTGATTTCTGCATGAGGCAAAGCTGACAACAAATCTGATAATGAATTTTGTCTCCAAGTGAAAACCAATGTTTTGATAGAACTTCACCTCACTCTCAACTTGCATCTAAACCATCTACAAACTTCATTTGTAGATTAATAACTGAAGCAACCACATAATCTGCCCTCAGAGGATCGTTCATTATAATCCTTCTTTCAAACGTTTTTTTTTTCTGTTAATCACCGAACACCACAAGGTTTCCTGGTAAAAAACAGCAAAAAGAGGGGAGTTCTTTTCCTCTTGTCTATCCTCAGAAAGGCTGAAACAGAAGAAAAATAAATCCAGTCAGTTAGGCTTAAATGTTGACGGTGTTCAGCTGTAGCGCAGCAGCTCTGCTGGGATGTTTTGTGGTTCTGTCAGCAGTTTAGGGAGCATAAGTGCCCCCTCATAGCCAGAGAAACAGCAAACTGTGTCAGCACAGAAAGAGAGAAAATGATGGTCAGAAAATTGAATAGCTAAATTGATCAGTTGTCATTACAGCCTGCTGATTCCCTGCATATTAATACACTTTTAGTGTTTGTTCAGCTTTATGCAGCTCTTCCTTTTACACTGCAACTGAAAAAAAATCCCCTCAGCAAGAACACTCATGTAAGAGTCACTCATGCACACACACTCACAAATGTCATTCAGGGGAGCAATAGGCTACCTAAA
>BSAI01000104.1:16469270-16494038 GCA_036245035.1 Adrianichthys oophorus | reverse complement strand
TTTTTTTGCCAATACACCACTGGTTAAACACAAAACACACTTTTGTGAGAAAAAGAACATTAAGAACATTTATGCAGTCCTCTATTTTTTAAACAATTTTAACTGTATTTGCGGTAACATTTTAACTTACTTAGACATGTTTTAAATCTAATGAATTAACTACTGATGCAAAGACATTCTTAGAGTTGTTTGAGTTTAATTCAAATCATCACAATCAATTAATTTGAGAAAGAGTCATTTGACCATGACAAGTAATAAAACGAAGCTTAAGACAGCAGAATGAATTTAATTGTGTGCAACTTTAGGAACTGAAGATCCTTTTAAATTGATTAATCTGGTCTTTAGCTGAAAGTCCTACTACGATCATTTTTTGATCTATTGTAAAAGTGCTCCCAGTGGTCTTTTAATTATGATTATACTGTTTTTAGCCAAAATAAATGTGTCATTTTCTAGGACATAGTTTCTGGAGAGCTTATCCTTATCCACTTATCCTATCTTACACCCCAACCTATATTACCAGTTCAACAAAAATATGGGATGTATCCAGCCGTACAATTTTGAGTCAGAGATCACCTCGGACGAGAAAAGCGGACGCATACATGGTTCTAGTCCTCTACAAGAAAGCTTGTGGCTTGCTGTTGTAGTTTCTATGTCACACTTGCGAGCTTTTTCCAATGGTATTTTTTCGTCTGCTCCTGATTCACAATGATATGAATCAAGAAACATTCAGAAATGCAATTTTCAAGCTTAATTTTCATGTCTTCTATCATGACAAAAATGCCACAAGAACATGTTAAAACACCAAAAATATGACTTTCATCTGAATGGGTCTATTAAAGTCAAAGGCTAAGCAGCATTAAAGATGGTTTATTGCGCGTGTTTATTTGATTTTTTTTTTCTTGTGTTTTTTTTTCCCAGCTGTTGGCCTTACCACCTGCCCAGAACCAATGATTCCAGCCAGTGGGATTAAAATAGGAGACCGATACATGGTCAATGAGGTGGTGGCTTTCAGCTGTGAACCTGGATATACTCTACAGGTAAAAAGAACACACAGTGACTATTGTAGTGTTAAGAAAACATTTCATTTAATAAACCAATTGTTTTCTCACAGTGAACTTAAAAATGATAGTTTACAAAAAGGTCAAGCTCAAGCAATTTCTACTGCTGTGTTTTTAACAGCACTCATAATAATAACTATAATAATAACAATTTCAACACGACACAACATTTTCATTGTGTTTTTAATTTAAAAGCTTATTTAATTGGTGCTCTATTTTTTTTTTTAAACGAGAGCAGGCACATTTGAATGATACATGTAAAACCTCATACTGAATCTGTTTTTCATGAGTTTAAGACCTTGTTTAATCATTTATAGGGACACTCTCACATCTCCTGCATGCCTGGGACTGTCCGTCGTTGGAACTACCCACCACCTCTTTGCATAGGTAAAATACAGACACGGACATGGCTGAATTGTGGCATAAATGCTGAAATCAATGGTGGAAAGTAATGTATTGACAGTATACAGTTGTGTCCAGATGTTGGTTTTTGAAACTTTTTTTCTTTAATTGGCATTTGAATTGTCTTTAACAAACACTGTATTGACTTATAAGAATACATCAATTATCAATTATTTTACAACTTCAATTTTATTGTGACAATTCTTCTTAAGTGTCAAATTATCTTTAAGAAGACAAAACACAGCTCACAGATGTGGTATACATAGTAACCAAATCAATATTACTCTGTTGATTGTCTGCAATCCAAGCATTTAACCTTGCTTCCTCTCTTGTGGGACTTTGATCCAATTGATATTTGGTTTTAGAAGTGATAATTTAATTCTTGTTGAAAACTCTCGAAAGACCTTTACAAATAACACTCAATTTTGACATAGCAGGACTAACAAAAACACCATAGCAGTTTTTTTTTTCTTTTGTAATCCAGTTTGACACATATCTTTTTATTGAAGTTCAGGCCTGAAGTAAAAAATAATGAGTTCAGTTATCTCTGTATTATGTTGTTTATTTATTAATGCACTCTCACTGCATATGTTGTCAGCTCGTTGTGGAGGAGTCCTATCTGAAATGAGTAGTGTTATCCTTAGTCCGGGTTTCCCTGGCAACTACCCTGGCAATCTGGACTGCACCTGGCAAATTAGCCTGCCTACTGGATATGGTAAGCTGTGTATTAAGGGACAGGGGCTCACTTTAATTCAGCTTCAAAGTTGGATAGTTAAAAAAAGAGAAGATAAAAAGTAAATGTAAGTCCTAACTACCAGCACATATCAAGAAATTGGCAAATTATCAAAGCACTACTCATTTAAACCGGAAGTAAGACGACTCAATCTCTGAGGACCCGCCTTTCAGTTCTTTTGGATGCCATTTCATGACGTCAACCTAGAGCCAGCCTCGGCAGCATGTCTGTGTTTCACCCACAAAAACAAACAACATCCAAACTTTTGCAAAGATGCATATTGTGTATATGAAATGAAAGCATTTTGCCGGTCACCACTAACTCAGTGGAGAAAGTGGGTGTCAGTGGTGTGTTAGTCTGGGGGTGGCAGTGCCGATTCTTCCTGGAAGGGGCTGCTCTCACTTGCCTATGTCACAATGTGAGAACATGCTTGTTTTCATGGATTGGGAGGGGCTGATTCTCAGAGCACAGGGTTTTAGAGGAATGCTCAGAGATGCATGAATGGATCAAAATACTGCTTTGGGGTTGGAATTAACATTATAATACACTTAAAAGCTCAAAAAGTCAATTTTGCATGACATAGGCCCTTTAAGTGTTTCTTTTAGGGTTTTTTTTTAACTGATGAAAACTTATATTTCAGGGCGTTTTACCAAAAATAATAATGCCAAGAGCCAAATAAAATACAAATTTTGAGTTCATAAAAAGTTTGTGCATATGTATTAATAAATATCCTTTTGGCACTCTTTTTTCTTTAATAATTGAAAATTGTTGCATGGAACCCATCAGTCCATGATAAAATATAAAGGCCCAGAGGATAGCAGCCTTGAGCTTCTCTGGGTTGCTAGGTTTTGATGTCTTTCACCTTCCTCTGCGCAATACACCAAACATTTATAGCTTAAATTGGGTGAGTTTATGGCAGAAACTATGGTCGCCATTAACATCTCCAGGCTGGTCTCTATGGGGTGCATGAAGTTTCCAAATATATTTTGAGATTCTGAACTTTGGGTCATTGTTAGCTGTAGTCTACTTTTTGAATTGATAAACCAAAAGCAGAAAACTTTTTGATGCTTTTCTAATTAGGTGAACTGCACTTCTTTTGAACATGTTTTATAGGACATATTTTCCATGCATTGCATTTTTTCTGTTGCTGTTATCAGCAGTGACAACAAAACTGGACTCAAATGTATCTACGCCATTTTCTACAATGCATGTTTTATTTATTATAAATGTTGGAGTTGTTTGAAAACATATTGATAACAATTGTTTAATCCTTTATTGTTTCCACTGTAATTTTTTTTTTATTGATTGTGGATTCATTTTTTTTTCTCTGTGTAAATGAATGACAAATGCTAATTTTGTCTTCCAGGTGCCCACATTCAGTTCCTTAACTTTTCTTCAGAGGACAACCATGACTTTCTTGAAGTCAGGGCTGGGCCACAGCACAGCTCTGCTCTTATTGGTCAGTTTACTGGCTCGCAACTTCCACCTTCTTTGATGAGCACCACCCACCTGACAACCATCCACTTCTATAGTGACCACTCTGAAAACAGGCCAGGCTTCAAACTGACGTATCAAGGTAAGGTTCTTTCTAGTTCAAGATATTTTTAGGACAAAAAAAAAAACATTAGTTAGGTATTTACTGAAAGGACCACAGTGGAGGTAACACTTCTGTTTTAAAATCAGGGCCGTTTTTTATTGGCTCCAGATTTAAGGACCGAAACAAAAAGGCTATTTAAACGATTAGGAACAACAAATTAGGTGTTCTGAAAGGCTAAGGATAAATAAGCTTCCCTGATGTAACAGCCTCCCAATAAAGCCTTCAAAACTTCATAAAATGAATGATGGGATGAAAAAAACGTGTTGCTCTGAGGTTTTAAGCTTTGATCTATGGATGATTCATGTTAAAGACCTTAAAGACCTTATGGGTTTTCTCTTATCATTAAAGGAGATGGATTGTCAGTAAGCCCCTGTGAGACACTGGCATCTTGTCCAGCAGGCTTTGCTTGTAGTCCTAAGGGCTCACTTCAAAGACAGCACATACATTGTGGACCTACACAGCAGCAAAACTAGAACAAGGCTTATTGACTTACACATAACATTGCTTCTATTCATAAGCACATCATTTATTTTTCCTTTTTAATTCCTAATTTACAGTAGTAAGTCACTCTTGGGCTGCACGGTGGCGCAGTAGCTAGCCTCCTGCCTCACAGCAAGAAGGTTCCCGGTTCAAGTCCTGGCTGGGGGACCTTTCTGTGTGGAGTTTGCATGTTCTCCCCGTGCATGCGTGGGTTTTCTCCAGGAACTCCGGCTTCCTCCCACCGTCCAAAAACATGCTTCATAGGTTAATTGGTTACTCTAAATTGTCCCTAGGTGTGAATGTGAGTGTGTATGGGTGTGTGTTTGTGGCCCTTGCGACAGACTGGCGACCAGTCCAGGGGTGTACCCTGCCTTCGCCCATGAGTAGCCGGGTTAGGCTCCGGCAACCCCGTGACCCCGAAAGGGATAAAGCGGATTGGAAAATTAATGAATGAATGAATGAAGTCACTCTTTCAGCACAGTACTCATCACTGTCCTCCCACTGTATTTCGGGGTGGGGGGTGCCTTCTCACGTGCACAGTTTCCTTTTTTTTCTATCTGACAACCAGGTGCTTTGGCAGGAGTTTGCAATGCACACACACAGAATCCTGATGTTGCACCCAGCCTGGATGTGTGCTTTCAATCCTGCACCATTCTGCATCACATGCAAACCCAGGTTCTTTACTATTCCTGGGAGATCATTTGTTCAACAGAGTGACAAGTTTGGTCCAAAACCACATATCCTTTGTTTGTAGAGTAAGATGACTGTTTAATCTAATAGGTAAATAAAACATAAATCATTATAAATATAAATTGATTAAGTACCTGTATCCCAACCAGGGAAGCAAAGTGTCACTCAAAACAGCTCAAGGGAGCTGGGATTCCAATTTTAGTTTTGGCACGTTGACAGTGCATTGCCTGTAAGTGCACTTTTATAGATTATTTCTGAAATGCCTTAGTTTAAACCAGATTTCTGGCTGTAGTTCCATGTAGTTTCCTGGCTGCAAGTGTCACCTGCATGTTTTTATGCTCCACATATGTCAAATTTTAATATTTATTGAATTGGGGCATAATTTCCTATTTTTTACTATTTCCTGCTTTTGATTTTGCTTTTCTTTTAAATCAATTTCAATGCTACTAAACCAGAGATTTGACACATTTGTTTAACTGACAACCTTACAGCTACTATCTTTTAAACCCAGCAAGCTTCTTGCCAGTTCTGGAAGATTTACTGTCTATGCTCGCTTTTTAACCCGTACAGTGTGGTTGCTAGCTGGCGGTGCAGACATTCTTGCATCGACTTTGTGCCAAATAGTTTTTGTGAGCTGTTAGGTGCTGGCAGCTAGGATTTCAGTGTCAGCCACCTCTGCTCGCTGTGAAAGGCACATTTGTGGTGGTGCTTCACTCTCCATGACACCCATGCCAAGTGAGATGTGCCCTTAATAGACCTGTGGTGCTGACATTTCCTCAAGCAAGCGCTTTCATGCCCTGCATACATGTGCACATAACTGTCTCAAAGGAGGTAACTCCAAAGGATGTTGCTACACTTAGCACTAGTTGTTTTTGTAGGTCAAAACATTTTCAGAGCCCACTCATGCCTATTAGATGAAGACACAATAGGGCAATTGAGTGACTTAAATACCACCTGTTATTTTGTTGTCACGTTTCAGAGTTCGGAAGGAAGATATACCGTTTCAGATCGTGTCAGAATACGAACAGTCACGTTTCAGAGTTCGGAAGGAAGATATACCGTTTCAGATCGTGTCAGAATACGAACACTTGCAACATTTCCAGCTGTGCTCCATCAAATATAAAACTGCTTTATTTTAAATCATTGGTTATTCCTTTTGTTTCTGTTTTAAGCATATCAACTTCAAAACTGCCAGGATCCTTCTCCCTTTCTTAACGGGGAAATAATCAACAGTGACTACAGTGCTGGCCAATCAATAACTTTCCAGTGTTATCCTGGTTATGTTTTGATCGGGCACACTGTGCTAACTTGCCAACATGGGAAAAACCGCAAGTGGAACCATCCAGTTCCCCGATGTGAAGGTAAGAATAGCTCATTTAGTCAGAGTGTAATTTGTTTTTACAAAATGTTTGTGTTTAATAAAGAGTTAAAGATGAATACTATTTTTGTAATTGTCAGAGTTTATATTAGTTGAGCTTGACTTAGCAAGATACCTAACTGACTGATCTGTGTTACAAATTTTACTTGTGGGCCAATTTAAATAAATGTCTGCTAAACATTATATGTTAATTAAAAATATTTAAACCAACTAATTTGCAGGTTGATAAAAATATCTCTTACAAAAGAAAGATGCATTGCAATACTTATCCTGTCACCTGAGTTGATGTCTAATGTCTCAAACATCAATGAGTTGGATGAATGGCTTCAACTTTTCCCTCTTGACCCAAAGTTTTTCTCCTTCCCTCCTTCCCCTCCTCTTTGACTTGTCCGTATTTGAGGCTTTGTTGGACTTTGCAAAGCTCTGTCAGCTGCTCCTACATATTAATACATTTTCCTGCCGTCATATTTGCGCATCATAGCAGATGTTTGAAAGTCCCAGAATTACTCGCAGAAATCCTCCAAGCAGCACTGCATCCAAACCAGTGAAGAAATCTGGTTTTAAACCTCATGTTTTAACAGGATAAAAAGCTCAGCTGAGAAATCTATTTCAATGAGCAAAGCTGATGGGGTGATGCAGTAAAGTACCCCTGCAGAACCACGTGAATGAGTAATTGATAAGATTTATTAAGAGCATTTGACACTAAGCTGTTAGGACACATGTAGGACATTCAGAACATTTGACTTTTAGGCTGAAGTTGAGCAACTGCCTGACATTCTATTGGTTCCAATCCCTGTCTTGATAGTCATTTTGCCCTTTAGCAAGACACCTTACCCCACATTGCCCTGAATTTTAAGAACAATAATAAAAAAAGAAACCTGTCACTTGAGTAATAAGGTTTCAACTAAGAAACATCAAGTGAAGTACATGTAATTATATGCTTTACCATGTTTTCATTTTGCAGAACCATTACTTTCTCTACTATTGAAGCTAACATGTTTCTTTTTGCCTCAACTGTTGATAATCATCATTAGTTACTTCACAAAAAGCTTCAGAGTCCTGACTTTCTATTGTTCAAGTTACCTTTGGCTCTTTGTCAAAGTTCGTAATGTTCCCAAACAGTGCACAGTTTCAAATACACATTATTAACATTCTGCTTTTCTCCAGCTCCTTGCGGCTATAATGTGACAGCTGAAAATGGGACCATCTATTCACCTCAGTACCCCAATGAATACCCCAACTCCCAAGACTGCAGCTGGCTCATCAGCGTTTCCCACGGACATGGGGTTTACATCAACTTTACTTTGTTACAGACAGAGCCTGTCACAGATTACATCGCAGTCTGGTAAGAATCATGTGCACCAAAAAGTGAATGAATGAGTGAAATGTCTTTTATGTATCATTCAAAGAAAGATTGCAACACTGACAGGTAAGTTCTGAATAAATCTGCTAACTTCTTGTGTCTTCTCTAAACACTAAAACAAAAGGATCAAATCAAACTTTATTTATAAAAAAAGTCCTTCTCATACCTTGCGCAACCCAAAGCGCTTTACATTTAAAAACAAAAACATACACAATAAAAACCCAACCCAACCCACCATTCACCCTCCCCTCTGTTAACACATACTGCCCATGACCTCACACATAATGAATACTTAGAAAAATAACTTTTAAATTAAACTTATAAAATAAACTTAAGGCTTAAAATAAACTTAAGGCTTGGCTCTGCTGTGAGGCAACAGTATTAGGGAATCTGTCATACCAGGAGCAGCTTGACAACAGGAACACTGCCACAGTGCCCACCCAAGCTAGAACAGCAACGGTGTCCACTCCACAGGCATGATGCTGCAATGTAGAACTCCAGCCGCCCCAGCAAGGGCGACAACTGAGGCAACAACCCCAGACCAAGCCAGCAAACCCTGGCACAAAAGATCCCCACAGGAAACTCTGGGGCTAAAACCATAGTAAGATGCTAAAATTAAATACAATAGATGTATTTAAAAACAAAATTGAATGTAGATTTAATGCATAAAATACAATTAAATACATAAAATAAAATAAATAAAAACTTAAAGAAAAAATAAGCAGATAAAATAAACTAAAAGTGAAATTAAAAAGGTGGGTCTTGAGCCTCTTTTTAAAAACCTCTATAGTCTATATGGTTCTGAGGCTCTCTGGCAGGCTGTTCCACAGGCGAGGACTGTAGTGGGAGAATGAAGCCTCACCATAAATTTTGGTCCTCGCCTTAGAGACAACTAAAAGGCCACTGGCAGAGGACCTCAAGGATTTATGAGGGCTCACACTTTAAAAGTAGATCTCTTAAATAAGAAGGCCCAAACTATTAAAATGTTTATAAAGAATCAAAAGAATCTTAAAATCAATCCTGAAATGCACAGGGAGCCAATGCAGGGATTTTAAAATGGTTGTAATGTGTTCCCGCCCCCTGGTCCTCGTCAGAACTCGTGCCTCTGAGTTCTGTATTAGTTGTAGGATTGAAAGAGACTTTTTGGGTAAACCAGAGAGCAGGGCATTACAATAATCTAACCTACTAAAAAGAAAAGCATACATTAGCACCTCTGTGCTGGTAAGAGAAAGGAAAGGGCGGACTCTGGCAATGTTTTTGAGATGACAAAATCCTGTCAGAACAACATTTTTAATACGTAGGATAAAATTCAGCTCAGAGTCAAAAAGAATGCCCAGGTTTCTCATGCAGTAAAACGGTTTAAAATTATTGCTAAGATAAAATCATCTCTCTCTCTTGTCTTCAGGACGTATGATTAAAACTTCAGTTTTGTCCTGGTTGAGCTGTAAGAAGTTTTCTGCTGTCCATGAACTTACAATTTAAAAGCATGTTTATAGGTTCAAGGTCACGGCGAGACACGTCAATGTAAAGCAGTCTATCATCAGCGTAGCTGTGAAAGTCCACACCATGTTTCCTGATAACATCCCCAAGTGGCAACATGTATAAATTAAAAGGTATTGGACCTAAAATTGACCCTTGGAGAACCCCACAACTTATTTCATGGATTCTTGAGGAGCATGTCTCTGTACTTACATAAAAGTGTTGATCTGTGAGATAAGAATAAAACCACTTCAGAGCATTTCCAGGGAGGCCTACAAGACTCCTAAGTCTTTCTAATAAAATCTGGTGATCTGCTGTAACAAAAGCAGCACTAAGATCCATTAGCACCAGAACAGAAAGTTTCTGAGAGTCAAAATTCATTTTAAGATCATTAAAACGCTGTCTCTGTACTGCAGTTTATCCTAAAACCAGATTGATATTTTTCTAAAATGTTTGGGGTATTTAAAAACTCGTGTAGTTGAGTAGCGACACTTTTCTCTATAATTTTACTTTAAAACTGTACTTGTTTACAGATCTGTAGTTATCCAGAGTTTTTGGATCTGAGTTACTCTTCTTTAGAAGGGGCCTGACCACCGCTGTTTTGTAGGCAGAAGGGAAGACGCCGTCTGAAGAAAGCAGTTTACTATGTTTAAAAGCTCGGACTCAGAGAATCCATAAAATGTTTTAAAATGTAAAGTGGGAATGGGACCTAAAAGACAGCTTGTGGTGTTTACTTGGAATAAAATTTGACCAAGCATCTCCACATCAACCAAGGCAAAACTCCCAGTGTTTCCTCGGGTAAAGACAATGCAGCTGATCTGCTAAAACCAAATGATGACTTAAAGTACCTTGCTGGTGTATTCTTCTCCTTTCAGGCATAAAAATGAAATAATATAATATAATGAAATATAATATATTCAGTTATTTACCCCTTCTGTTGTATGAGAAGATATACACAAACCAATGTGGATCCATAAACTGAATGGCTCATCCATAGCGCTTGACATCAATGATACACACACACATACAATACACGCTCTCTCCAATTGTAAGTAGGGGATTTGGTGTGGAGGTGAGAGTGTAATGCAGCAAGTGTAAGAGTAATGCATTTACAATGGGACCACTGACCAATTCAATTTAAGTCTGTGGCATGGTCATAGACGGACTCAGAGAGGGGTCTGTAGCTCTGGAAGTAATGATGAGAGTCAGCAGGGAGTGGAACATTTAATGAAAGGAGTGACAGAGCTGGGTTACAATCCCACCTGTCTTCTGCAAGATCAAACAAGTTTCGTCAAGTCCAAGAAAAAAAAAATGATTGTAGCAGCTTTTCTATATGTTACCAATCCTATCACAGAAATAAATAAACACTTTATCCCAAAGAAAGTAATTGAGAAAGTTGATTGAGAGACTTAAAGTTTCGGTTTTAGACTTTTAATGAGTTGTTGACAAAACATAAGGTGGCTTTCTGTGAATGGATAGTAATTTGCTGTTTTTGAAAGTTTTTTTTTTTTTTTTTTTTTTAATACTTGAAATTCTATATGTCTATATGCTTCCTATGTTTTTTTTCCATAAACAGAACAAAGCCACGTCACTTTTATTCTGTCCAGACTGCCTCTCTGATTACTAACTTAATGAAAATAATTTAAAATGCGGACAATATTTTCACTGTTAACATCATCAAAATAAGAAAAGTCATGACTTGAAAATATATGTATTTGTGTTTTGATTTTCTAACAATTCAGTCACATCATATTTATTTTCAAGACATGACAGTCACTATGCAGTAATGTGAGCTGTTGGTGTCGGCTTTCTGTATTTTTGGTTTTATGTGACAACAGATGCATCCAGATGTCAGGGCATAAAGCCAAACGGTCTCTGTGGTCCGCCATCAGTGAAATTTGGCTCTATGCCTGTACCACTAAACCAAACAACAGAAGGACAGCGCAGGCCTTTGTAATTTTAAAAATCAGTGAATTAGACGCTATATTGTGAATCAATTTGATAATTTTCACTACCGTTTAGTGGACTGTTGATGCTTCCTCTAAATTTCAGTTGGTTAAACTGCTCAGTTACTTGAGATTAAAAAGAAAAAAATATATACATTTTAGAAATGGTTTTATTTTTTTGCAATTATTTTATAAAAGAAAAAATAATGATACATTTTGCATAACTACAACCCTCGAGCAAATCAGGTTCTATTCAGGCAGGAAAAGACTGATCGCAGTGTTCAGTAGATACTGTTCTACAAACATTTAATTTTTGACTTCATTATCATCATCTTACTGGTTTAAATATTGATTATTTCATTAAAAAAAAGTTGAATCTCTATTACAAAAAACATCACGTCCTTTTCTAGAAGTAGCATATTTACCATTTTCACTTTCAAATTGCAGATACCGTGTAGAAAGTGTAAAATTATTTGTCTAGTGATAGATTATATTACCTTATTCTTTCTCTCTTTTTTTTTTTTTGCATATTTAAAGCCCAAAAGCAGTAGTCTTACAGAATGTAAAGTAGAGCTACAAAATTCTCATTCAGTCCATCCATCCATCCATTTTCTTCCGCTTATCCGGGACCGGGTCGCGGGGGCAGCAGTCTCAGTAAAGATGCCCAGACTTCCCGCTCCCCGGCCACTTCCTCCAGCTCCTCTGGGGGGACCCCGAGTCGTTCCCAGGCCAGTCTAGAGACGTAGTCTCTCCAGCGTGTCCTGGGTCTTCCCCGGGGCCTCCTCCCAGTGGGACATGCCCGGAACACCTTCCTAGGGAGGCGTCCAGGGGGCATCCGAACCAAATGCCCGAGCCACCTCAACTGGCTCCTCTCGATCTGGAGGAGAAGCGGCTCAACTCCGAGCTCCTCCCGGGTGACCGAGCTTCTCACCCTATCTCTGAGTGAGCGCCCAGCCACCCTACGGAGGAAGCTCATTTCAGTCGCTTGGATCCGGGACCTCGTTCTTTCGGTCATGACCCAGAGCTCATGACCATAGGTGAGTATTGGGGCGTAGATCGACCGGTAAATTGAGAGCCTTGCTTTCTGGCTTAGCTCTCTCTTCACCACGACGGACCGGTACAGCGACCGCATGACGATGGACGCAGCACCAATCCGCCTGTCGATCTCACGCTCCGATCTTCCCTCACTCGTGAACAAGACCCCAAGATACTTAAACTCCTCCACTTGGGGAAGGAGCACTCCACCCACCCAGAGAGGGCAAACCACCTTTCTCCGGTCGAGAACCATGGCCTCAGACTTAGCGGTGCTGATCCTCATCCCTGCCGCTTCACACTTGGCTGCAAACCGTTCCAATGCATGCTGGAGGTCCTGGCTCGATGAAGCCAACAGGACAACATCATCTGCAAAGAGCAGAGAGGAAATCCTGTGGTTCCCAAACCAGACCCCCTCCGGACCCTGGCTGCACCTAGAAATTCTGTCCATAAAGACTATGAACAGAGCCGGTGACAAAGGGCAGCCCTGTCGGAGTCCAACATGCACCGGGAACAGGTCTGACTTAGTGCCAGCTATGCGGACCAAGCTCCTGCTCTGGTCATACAGAGACCGGACAGTCCTGAGTAAGGCCCCCCGGACCCCATACTCCCAAAGTACCCTCCACAGGACACCACGGGGCACACAGTCGAACGCCTTCTCCAAATCCACAAAACACATATGGATAGGATGAGCGAACTCCCATGAACCCTCTAGCACCCTAGACAGGGTGTAGAGCTGATCCACAGTTCCACGACCAGGACGGAAACCGCAGTGTTGTTCTTCGATCTGAGGTTCGACTATTGGCCGGACTCTCCTCTCCAGTACCCTGGCATAGACTTTCCCAGGGAGGCTGAGGAGTGTGATTCCCCGGTAGTTGGAGCACACCCTCCGGTCCCCCTTCTTGAAAAGGGGAACCACCACCCCTGTCTGCCAGTCCAGTGGTACTGTTCCCGACTGCCATGCGATGCTGCAGAGACGTGTTAACCAAGACACTCCCACAGCATCCAGAGACTTGAGGTACTCAGGGCGGACTTCATCCACTCCCGCTGCCTTGCCACCGAGGAGCTTGTTGACTACCTCGGTGACTTCAGCTTGGGTAATGGACCGCCCGACCCCAAGGCTCTCAGCCTCTGCTTCCTCAAGAGAAGGTGTGTCAGCAGGATTGAGGAGATCCTCGAAGTATTCCTTCCACCGCCCGACAATGTCCCCAGTAGAAGTCAACAGCTCCCCACCTGCACTGAAAATTGTGCCTGCAGAAAACTGTTTCCCCCTCCTGAGGCGCCGGACGGTTTGCCAGAACCTCTTCGAGGCCAACCGATAGTCCTTCTCCATGGCCTCACCGAACTCCTCCCAGGACCGAGTTTTTGCCTCTACTACAGCCTGAGCCGCAGCTCGCTTGGACTGCCGATACCTGTCAGCTGCCTCTGGAGTCCCACAAGTCAGCCAGACGTGATAGGACTCCTTCTTCAGCTTGACGGAGTCCCTTACTTCCGGTGTCCACCAACGGGTTCGGGGATTGCCGCCACGACAGGCACCAGAGACCTTGTGACCACAGCTCCGAACAGCAGCAGAGACAATGGAGGTGGAGAACATGGTCCATTCAGACTCAATGTCACCAGCCTCCCTCGGTACCTGTTTGAAGCTCTCCCGGATGTGGGAGTTAAAGACTTCCCTGACGGAGGGCTCAGCCAGACGTTCCCAGCAGACCCTCACAGTATGTTTGGGTCTGCCAAGTCTTTCCGGCCTCCTTCCCCGCCAACGAATCCAACTCACCACCAGGTAGTGATCAGTGGACAGCTCTGCCCCTCTCTTTAGTGTCCAAGACACACGGCCGAAGATCGCCTGAAACGACAACAAAGTCGATCATTGATCTCCTGCCGAGGGTGTCCTGATGCCACGTGTATTGATGGACACCCTTGTGCTCAAACATGGTGTTTGTTATGGACAAACTATGACGAGCACAGAAGTCCAACAACAAAACACCGCTCGGGTTCAGATCAGGGAAGCCGTTCCTACCAATCACACCCCTCCAGGTGCTACTGTCATTGCCCACGTGGGCATTGAAGTCACCCAGGAGGACAATGGAGTCCCCCGTTGGGGCGCTTTCCAGTACCCCTCCGAGGGACACCAAGAAAGCTGGGTACTCGGAACTGCTGTTCGGCCCATAAGCCAAAACCACAGTCAGAGACCTGTCCCCCACCCGAAGGCGGAGGGACACAACTCTCTCGTCCACCAGGGTGAACTCCAACACTTGGCAGCTAAGCTGGGGGCTCACGAGTAAGCCCACCCCAGCCCGCCGCCTCTCACCATGTGCAACTCCAGAATGGTAGAGAGTCCAACCCCTCTCGAGAGACTGAGTTTCAGAGCCCAGACTGTGCGTAGAGGTGAGCCCAACTATATCTAGCTGGTACCTCTCAACCTCTCGCACAAGCTCAGGCTCCTTCCCTCCCAGAGAGGTGACGTTCCATGTCCCAAAAGCCAAGTTCCATGACCGGGGTTTAGGCCGCCAAGGCACTCGCCCTCGACTGCCACCCAAACCACATTGCACCAGCCCCTTCACAGCTCTCCTGCAGGTGGTGGGCCCACTGGGGAGTGGGCCCACTGGGGAGTGATCCCACGTCGATCCTTAGGGTTTTACCCGACCGGGGCCCGTGGGAGGAGCCCCGGCCACCAGGCGCTCGCCTGCGAGCCCCAACCCCAGGCCTGGCTCCAGGGTGAGGCCCCGGTAACGCCAATCCGGGCGACGTAACAGAATCAATGTTTTTTCTACTCATGAAGGAGTTTGTGAACCGCTCTTTGTCTGGCTCGTCACCCAGGACCTGTCTGCCATGGGAGACCCTACCAGGAGCCAAAGCCCCAGACAGCATAGCTCCTGGGATCACTCGAGCACTCAAACCCCTCCACCACGTTAAGGTGGCGGTTCATGGAGGGGAAAATTCTCATTCAGTTTTTTATTTAAATAGCTCAAAGAGCACATTTTCATCCTCTAAATGAGCTTTAACACCTTCAGAAGACCTTGAATTTTTGAGGAGCCAAGAGATCCCAAGCACTCTTCATGAATTAAAATTTCAAAACCCTTGCTTAATCCAATGGCATGTTCATTAAAAACTTAAAACTTGGCATTTAGGATATTTTTAAAAAATAACCTTTTAGCAACATTAAATATTTAATGAGTGAATTTAGGCCTTTTAACTGTTGGCTTTGTTCTGTTAACTTGTTTGAAATGAGTAAGTAGAAAATAAGAAACGTTTCTATTTTCTCAGAAAAGCACAAGGATTTTTACGGGCGTGTGTAATATTTTAATTAGAAAGAACTGCTTCAACTTCTCATTTACATTTAGTTTAAAACCAAAATGACTAAAAAAATTGTATTATTTGACACATCATTGGAAAAAGAAAGCATACCTTACATACAATTTATTCAGTTTTGCACAACAACTGAAAAATGCTATTACAGGACTATATAGATATTTGTACTTTTCCCACGATACCTCGAAATTTTAGGAAGACTATTTTATGTATCTTTTAAAGGTTTTAAAACAAAATAAAAAATGATCTAAATTTTGATTAAAAAACAAGTCGCTGAGACTGGGAAATGTAGTTGGACACATAAAAAATGATCTGATGAAAGCAGGAAGCCATTATAAAAATTTGATTTTTAAGCAGAAAACTTGACTAATAACGTTTTTTATACTTTTTTTCTTTCCTCAAAATGTCCTTGTATAATGTCCCCTATTTTCATATTAAAATGTTTTCTATTTCTTTTTTTCTATTTAGGGATGGCTCTGATACTACGAGCCCTCAGCTGGGAGTTTTCAGTGGCAACACAGCGTTGGAGTCAGCCTACAGCACAAGTCCTCAGGTCCTGATCCGTTTTCACTCGGACTTTTCAACTGGAGGGTTCTTTATTCTCAACTTTCATGGTATCTATAAGTAACAATATTTACCTTGTCCCTACAATTTAAATGAAAAAAATGGCAATTGTTCTGTTTAACAATATCAAACATTACCTACATTAACAACAAGGAAATATCGGCTGAGATTACTTTTGCAAGTATTTTTTCTGATTGCTAAAGCATGAACTTTTTGCTTTTTGTTGCTGTTCTAAAAAGGCTTTCCCTCACCAGTTCTTAGAATATTTCTGTTAAAACTTGTTAGACTGCTTCATGGTTTTACTTGAATAGGAAACATTTATTAAGGATGTGAGAGCACTCAGGAGATCATTTGGCTTCCACAACGGTAAAGGTCTAACCGTGTCACAAAGGAAAAAGCTTTGAGCTCTGTTGTTCATTAGGTATGTTGAACGTCTCCTAAAAGGAAGTTGCATTCTGTTCTCACCTCCGTTTGTCATAAGCAGGTTTTTCATGTACAACTTCACTCAGTCAGATTTTCAAACAAATTTTTCAATGGATCTGGTAAATTACAATTACAATAAAAATAGGTAACACTTGTGATGAACACTGATTTACATTTTGTGTTGAGCTGTGAACTCGACCATTTAAAAAAACTGAGCTACATATAGTTGATTCACAATTTTTTTATTACTTGAAAAGAAATGCGAACCAATGTGTCTTTACAGTTCTATCTTCCAGAAGTCTACCTGTTGTGGTATTATATTTACTCAAAGGTCTATCGTATACTAGATCTAAAACCAGCTTTTGATATAAAGCTGTGCTTTTAACACCATTTTTACAGTATATTTGGATATATATGAAAGCAACAATAAAAAGTCAAATCATTCTCCAGTTTCTTCTGTGTCTTGTTCCTAAACTGTATACTTTTCTTATTTTCTTTCTTTGTTCTAGCTTACCGTTTGAAGAAATGCCCTCCACCGCCTGTTGTGGACAACACTGAAGTTATTTATGAAAATGAAGACTTCCACATAGGTAATATTCCTCGAAAAAATGCAAGATTTATTTTGACTATCTACAGATATCGGCAGAATCACGAATTCTCACTTGTCAAAAGCAACTAACCTTTGAATGGAGAGTTCCTCTTTTGCCTCTACTATTATTACTGCAAATAGAAATCGCTGACATGATTCAGAAAATACAGCCGCTCAGTTGCAGTACAGATTTCCTTGGTTAGACAACCGTATCAGCAAACACTATCCCTCTTTGCCTGTTGCCTCACTCCAGATTTACAATTATCAGTGCAGTGTATGACCCCCTATGTGTCTGGATGGAAAGTGAATCCAATATTTAAGAAGAACTGAAGCCAGGCTGACACTCAGACTTGTGAGAAACCCATTTCTAGGATTTCAAAGGGGAAAAAACACATACCTGACAAATTTGAAAAAAGGAAACAAAAACACACTGCGTTTTCTGCCCAATTCTGCCCCAAAGACACATTAGCTAAGTTCCACAGCTAAAACATCAACATTGTTAGTTCCTTTTAACTGATGCCTTTTTTTCAGAGGATAACTTGGATTTACCTGGAAAATAAAGTGAAAAGAAAGTTTATGTCAACTTATTTAGATTATGTGACGTCCAGCTCTTCTAAATCACATTCCAACAAAAAAGCAGCAGGGGTGCAAGCCCATCACTACACACAGAGATATAAAAGATACAGGCAGTCACCATCGGTGTAAACACCAAAAAGATCATGTGTAATTAAACCGAGAGCAGATCTGATGCTGTTACACAGAGATATAATGCTTTGTGCCAGCATTCAGCAAATAAGACATTATTTTTTTTCCTTCACTGTTGTTTTTAAAATATATCCAGACATACATATCTGCATACATCAAGCCAAATGACCACAATAAAACTAACTAAGTGTGAAACCAAGTATGTCATAATACGAGTAGATATTTCTAATGGTCTCAGGTACTGTTCCACTTACCATTCCCCAATAACATTTAGTTTACTGAAGTGTTTTTTTTTTAGTTACTTAAAGCCTATTAAGTGACACTATCGTGATGATCTTCAAGATGAAAATCTTCCCTAAACCACGGGTCAGTGCAGAAGTCAGATCAGCCTTAGCAGTTCAATACAGAGCTGCTGTGAGGCGACACATTAGATTACAAGGTACCATCTTATGGTCTGTAGAGGAGCGTTAAAGCAGCCCAGCTGCATTGTGAGGGCAAAGTGGGAGCCAGCTTCAAAGCAGGCCACTCCATCTGCATGTGAAATGAACTACGGACCCTCATGTAATTTAAATGTAAGACCTGTTCTGTGACAAGAGTGAACATTTCACTACTTGTGGACTTGAATATATTTTATTCATTAAGAGGTTACCAGACTTACCTTTTCACCATCGACAGCTGCAGCTGAAAATGATCATTTCACTTTGCGGGAATGATCATTTTACAGTGGGAACAGAGTACAAATGTATGACTAAAGCAGAGAGCATTTTTTGAATTTGGGTCTTCAAATTCTTTGTCATCCACTATCATGTTTGCATTATATCTAACTTATGATAAAAACATTACTCTTTTTGATGTTTTTAAGAAAAAAAACCAAAAAAAAAATCTTGTTATGCAAGAGTGAAAATCTTTTACTGGCACCCAAAGCAACCTTAAGTGTTTACAAACGGTTTATTTGTTCAGCTCGTCTCCAGATTATGGTTAGCTCTTAACCCAGTGATTCAATCTACACATCATAAGAGACCCTTTATTTCCTGACAAAAGCTTGTTCAGACTGCTGAGGTCAGGCGGACACCTCTGCAGTCACATCGACAAAACTATGAAAGCTTCGCAGATACTCAACCTAGCAACTTCTGCAGTTTACACACTGATGTTCCACACACAGACACACAATTCTACAGTTCTGTTGTTCTTTGTACATAACCTTAGGAAACATTCACTTAAATACCAGTTCATTCATGGAATTTAAACACAGAAAAATCTACAATCTTGTATAGAAGAGAATAATTTAAAAACATTGACAGTCTAGAGGAGACATTTTTTTGTAAAGATAAAACACAACCATACACACAAAAAAACCCACAGGCACCAAGATTAAAAATTAAATGTAACAAACATTTTTCGACGTCAGAGCACATCATTTACAAAGCAAACACCAATTCGTGTAAAAATTTATACTTGAAGCACGTCTGACACAGTTTTTTGTCTTTAACTAAAACTGTGTTTTCCAAAAGAGTTGTGCTTCTTCCAGCGTCTTTTTTTCTGAAGATGTCTTCCTTTTTCCTTACATGGTTATTATAGCAATTGAGGTGTACACCTCTAGTTGTATTGTGTTTTTGGTCAAACTTTCAATCTTGATTTTCTCATATTTTTTTTATATATATTTATTTTTCAAAAATATTTGATACACAATATTTTACAAAAACGCATGCAAAATTCAAAGAATTTTAGCTACATGTCCTCATTAAGTTTAATTATTTAGCGTCACATTTTGTGCTTTGAAAAGTAAGCTTGAATTAATGTCTGCGTTTATGAAACTTGCTAAGCCTAATTCTACGTTCACACCACCCTCTGCATCACGTGTTCAAGCAACTGCTTTAAATGAAAACTCTATGTAAAGGCACATATACATATATTCTATGCGCATTTCAGGCTTCCGCCTCTAAATTCTCACTTTCAAGTTTCTATGACAATTTTTGGGCTCTCCATACAAAGCACACGTCCATTTAACACATGAAAGTTGAACCAGGTTAAACTTTGACCAATCAGGAACTGGTATGGATGGCATCCTTTTTAATTCACTTAAGTGCCAACTGTTTGAAAAATTGATCATGGAGGAGGAATTAATAATTGTGCCCGGCCTGAATTCAGTGACACTAAGTTTTTCATTTTGGAAAAATAGCTGTGAAAGTAAAAGCCTGGAGCAGGATTCATGAAATTTGTGCGCCTCAACATTTTACACCAAGCCTGCATTATGCCAAATGTAGGTGGCGGACATGCGCTAGCAAACAGTAGCAGAAGAAAAGAAGAAGAATCCCTTCCCTTCTTGTCTAGTGTGAACACCATGGGATAAATGAGCATCAAGAATGCCTGTTTAATGCGTTCAAGAACGTGTTTCACATGCCCGCTGCCTGGCCAGCAAGTTGATGGAGATCCATGTGCTTGATTGTTTGTAGGTTCTTTTCTTAGTTCCTGTTTTTCTTCATTTTTAATTAAATACTGTTATTATTTAATTCAGGGTTGTTGGGATACACATTTCCTGAAAAATGTGTGTATTTCTTCAAATAATTTGAGAAAAAAATAATTAAATTTGGAACCCCTAAGTAATTTCTAAGTATATCTTTTTTTGCGTTCTTTTTTAAAAAACTCCTTTATCTTTTGGCTGTTCCATTTAGGGTTTGCTGTGGTAACTCCCTAAAGGGAGCAACCAAAATCTTTTTCTTAACAAACATACAGCAGATCTCTATTAGGAAAAGTGAAGCTTTTTGTTCTGTAGATGTTGTTTACCACTGCTCAGTGTTTTCCTCATTTGTTGATATGAAATGAAATTGTTTTGTAATCTTTGTCCTACCGGTACATCTGGTCCTTAACAGTTTTTAGTTTTGTTCTTGAATTTCTTTGCCGACTATAGCTTTTCCCTTTGACAGACAGCTTGAGCAGAGTCCTAATTATACGGGTCTGGCAGTAACCAGTCTTGGTTATGGCAAGTAAAATTAAAATAACCTATCAATAGATTATACGATTTGCAATCTAATAATGACTTAGGAGTGGGCAATCACTTTTCACTTAAGACTGGAATAGTTTTGAGAATTTCTTTCTGCTAATACGTAAAATCATCCATTCAAACTACATTTTGGATTCTCTTGGGTTAAGTTTGTATAAAATTGAAAGATAAAAATAAATGAAAGCAGTTTTAAAGTGGTAAATCTTACCATTGGCATTCACCTAACTCTTTCCAGTCCATCATTTGTTTCTTCCTGAGGATTCATTTGACTTTTTCCACTGTTGTGTTTTCATGCATGACCCACATTCTGTTTAGTTTCAGTACAATGTTATATGTCTTGACCTTTTCTTTTAAAATTCATGAAGTACTTCAGAGTTAATTGCTTCATCAATGCTGCTGAGTAGCACGGGTCAATGTGCAGTGAAGCAGGCATTCACAGTGCCTGTCCTACAGTGAGTTTCCTCAAAGAGATCAGGTTCTTGTGCTGCAGAACAAGGTTATTCTTCCAGCATTTACTCAAAACTTAAATCAGACTTGTCAACATAATTTTTTTTTGCAAAGTATTGAATACTAGTAGCATTATCTTTCCATCCAGTCTTGCAAATCTTTATTTTGTTGTTTTGGTTTCAAACATATGGAAGAAATATTTGATCCTTTTTTTATTATTTATGTTACTAAGGCACACATTTCATTCACCCAAAATATGCAAGAGCTACCGATTTAAACATTTACGAGGGTAAATTTTCTAATTGCTGCAACTATTTGTGTTCAGAGCCATTAAACTATGACAACAAGCTGTGTTTTTTGTCTACTTTAGGAGACATTGTGAAGTATCGCTGCTTACCTGGATACACGCTGATCGGAAAAGCTGAGCTTATGTGCAAACTAAATTCATATTTGCTCTTTGAAGCCCCACCCCCAAAGTGTCAAGGTAAGGAAGATAGTGTTTAGTGCAACTACTATGAACCTTATTACATGTGTAACAATTCATGATAACAACAATTTGATTCAAAGTCAATATTTGTTCATTTTGAACGATCCAATTGGATTCGATTTATCGACCTAAAATCGCTTTAGAACATCTTTAGCCAAAAATTAAATCAGTGTGACAAAGAGGTACATTCCTGAATACTGAGCTATGCAGGTGAAGTTTTTCAGATTCCTTGTATTTCTTGCAAGTGTAAATTAATTATATGTACAAACAAACAAGTAAACATGAATTATTGGCAAATCTGTTCATATTTTAGTTTTCTAAAGTTCAGCCCGCTGTTGCTTTTGCACATCAAAATGACAGAAACTGAACATCATTAGAACATATGGTCACGTCTTTTCAAAATTCACTTGGTTGTTATTATGTTGATAATAATAAATGTTATTAACATGTTAATAAAATAAACCTACGTGCCTCAATCCAAATAGTATTTTCCAAAATAGATATAATTGATTTATTTCATTTTTTAAACAACTTTGCTATGGCATAGTTCAATTGGATAATCAATTCACCTCAGACAGATTGATCTGGTTGGATCATAGGAGTAGAAATTAATTCATCAATTCATTGTTACACCCCTAAACATTAGGAATGCTTATGTTTGAAAACTGCTTCTGAAGCCGTTTCCAGTGTGGACTTTCAAAGAGCTTGAAGAACTTTAATTTGAGGGTCACTTCTCATCTGTAAAAAGGACAAATGAACACAACCAGGCTTCAATGTGGACTTGTGGTGTAAATTTGCAGAGATTACCCATAGTCTTAACAAAATGACCTCAGATTGGAAACAGAATGAACATGTCAGTCCAGGGGAGAGCACTCATGGCTACTTTTAAAATCCTGTTGTTCAGCATTTTTTATTCACTGTTAAAATTTTTAAATTAGTAACCAGCACAAGCTTTGAGGGGGAACCAGCAGGGTGCTTCTTGTTAATCATGAGAACCCTGGCTGACTTCAAGCTACACGCAAGCCATTTTTGTGTCACTTGATAGCTACTGCTGAGTGGAAACCCAGGTGGTATTAGATAAGCATATTTGGAGCTCTCCATTTCCCCAAATGTCCTATTGACCAGAAGCTACTGGTCAGCAGTAACGGTACAGTTGTGCCACTGAATTGGCACACATCTGCAGAAGAAGCAGTTTTATTTCTGTGTCATTAAGTCCAAAAGCACTCAGCTCTAACAACCAACTAAGCATAATTCTAATGTGTTCCTAGTTGTTGTTGATGTGAACATATCTAGAAAATTTAAGTTGAAAAACATTTTATCAAGCCATCATTTTAAAAAGCAGAGAAAAATGTTCCCTAAAAAACAGGTGTGAGATATTTTTTTAAATTTTGCAATATTTTAATTCTAAACATACAAATTGTAAGATTGGAGAATACAAGGGAAACAAATGTAAAATCATGTATTAAAGGTGGGGGGATAGGGGCTAGTATCACTGACAGAAAAGGAGTATTGATTGGTTTTTAGAAAATGTAGCTGTTGCCTTTTGACACTGATCATTAGCTCAGTTGTTTCTATTTTGATGAATAAGAAAAGTACCATATTTTATTAAGCAAAAAGGTGGTGGTGGTGGTGGTGGGGTCACAAATTTAGAAGAAGTTTGATTGAAATGCAAAATCCTGCAAGAAACTACTTTTTGCATTGAGCCCTGTTACTTATTCATGCTTAAAGTCCCACTCCAATCATATTTTGATCAGTTGTAAAAGTGTTCCCAGTGTTTTTTTAATTACAATTGTGCTGTTTTAGTCAAAAGTTTGTGCAACACGGCAAGAGTTTCGCAGAAACTTGCCCCAGATTTGTAGGTGGGACTGTTGGCGTGGAAGTAAGCCTCCGCTGATATCCCATCATCCATTTGTTTACGTTCTCCCACTAGATTACAGTCCCTCACAACCCCAAGCTAACAGTACCGGTGCAACAAAAATGCAGAGTAATGTTGGAGCTATCAAGCTGTACACTTTTGAGCCAAATTCCATCACTGTTTGAGTAAGAAAATACTCAGAAAAGCAGTTATGATCCTAATTTTTTTAAGTCCTCCATCTAGATAAAATGCTACAAGAACATTAGAAACACCAAAAACACAATTTTCTTTAGAGGGGGTCTTTAATGGGCAACAAATCTGAAAACAAAGAATGTTTCAAATGAAAAAAGTGCCTATTATTTATGCTTGAAACTGAACATATCCTAAAATCATGTGACTGAAGTTCAATTAATTGTGGATTGTTCCACTACTCTGTTTCTTTTTTCATGAACATCCTTACCGGCCATTATTTGTCACTGTGGCAGCCCAATGCCCAGCCAATGAGGAGCGATTTTCTTCATCAGGAGTCATACTCAGCCCTGGCTTCCCAGGAAACTATCCCAACAGTCAGACATGCTCATGGTTGCTGCGCATGATTCCAGGTACATTGTTTGACATTATCCAGGACTCTAGATTAGTTGTTTTTTTTTTCCCTCATGTAAGCATATATTCTCCTAGATCTTGAAAGTATATTCCACAGATCTTGTATAATGCTGCTTGAATCGGGATGCTACAGGAATAATTACCATATGACTAAGATGAGAATTCCTGAAAACTTTCAAAAACAAGATATCAGAAACATAGATTATTTTTTATATACATGTTCAAGGGTAAGAATTTAAGAAAATAAAAAGAGAATTTAGCATAATATTAATATATATTAAGAATAACATTGGAAATTAGCTATTTAGTTAAAACTAGTCAGGTTTCCAGTTTATATGTAATTGCAAAGGATGTGAAAAAGGATAATGGGTGGTCTTTATATGAATTTAATGGAACACAGGTTACAAAGTCATCCAAGTATGTTTACAGAGGCACTTTGTGTCGGCAGTGAACAGTCTGACAGTGCATGTGACATTGACTTCAAGGAACTGCTGGTTTTAATTCAATAAATGAAAAAAAGGTCTTTCAAAGCTCATTTATTCCATATGTTCTGCCAGGAGAAAGCGAAAACACATTTTGCATATATATATATATATATATATATATATATATATATATATATATATA
>BSAI01000104.1:16416808-16469260 GCA_036245035.1 Adrianichthys oophorus | reverse complement strand
ATATATATATATATATATATATATATATATATATATATATATATATACATACATACATACATATTTCTGTGGGTGTTTGTGTGTATCAGAGCATGCAGCTGTAATACATACAAATTTTCATGTTACCATTTAGTTTGAATGTGCAACTAAATCTTGTTTTTTCTTGATTCTCAGGTTACATCATCAATATTTATGTTGAGATGTTCCACAGCGAGAAGCAGTTTGACGAACTGGAGATTTTTGATGGTGCACATTGTTCTCTGATTTGTTTTTTACATATGCAGGCACAGATTGCTTTTGGCTTTTATTTTAAAAATCCAGTAATCATAAAGTACAAGACCTAAAAATTGTTTGACTACGTAGTCAAATCCAGCGAGATGAAAATGATATAAAGTGTTTTCAAGAGTAGCTGTGAAATACATAATGTCCCACTTTTAATATTTTCTTTTCGAAAATGAAAAAAATAACTTTCAGTATTAAACCCTATAATATTATTTCTTAATATTATCATGAATATTTGTCATTATAAAGCATGAACTTTCACGTAAAGTTTAAACTCCTCAGTCCTAAAATTAACTAAATATAAAAAAACATAAGGATGATAACAGACTTGTAATATCAAATTCAATGATTTGTAAGGAATGATAGAGCTGGTGAGCATAAGGATAAATAATAGATGAGTTCCGCTTAGTACTGATTATTTCTGTATATTGGGTCAAACCAGTCTTGCCCAAGAAGTTATGACTGCCATTATTCTGCATTATTATTTCTCTGTTAAAAAGAAAAATGTCTTCATGTGGGATTGTGAGTATTTTTGCAGTTAAAAAAAAATACAGAGAAATAGTGCTAGTTTTTCATTATTTTTTTTACACACTCCATCTTACTCTGAGTTGCTGTGTCTACTCCAATCAGTTGACATAAGTACAACTTTAACAGGTCACTGTTCCATCCTAGGGATGCAGACAAATGTACAATAAATAAATGCGAACTTTTTAGACACCTTATGTGTTTTTGGTCTTTTCTGTATAAACAGCCTTTATTAGATGAAAAAAAAGTATGATTTAGTAGAGTTCTGCTTCTTTTACTCCAATGACTAATCTTAATGCTGCAGGCAGAATCCCAGAACAAACCACAGGCAATTTAGGCAGAGTTAGCTGTTTAATGGCAGTGGGATCGGCACGTGCCTGGATTATGTTAAAAAGAAAAAAACTCAGCTTTTTTAAAATGTTATTAGACTATCATTACTCAAAATATGTTCAATACTCAATTTTAATTGCAAAATTGAAATTCTAAAGACAGAAAAACTCCCCAAAATGAGCCATTTTATTTTATGGTGTGCAGAATGTTTGCTTGTGTTCAACAGAAAAAATAAGTCAAAATGAGAGACATTTTTCCTGTTTGTGTATATCTTTCTCACAAGGACAGACTGTGATATGCAGTAAGGATTGCAAAAACTCATGATATATATACCAGCCTCTTCAGGACTCAGTTGACCATGAACTCCAACTGTATACCTGAAGTCAGTATTTCTTTGTAACAGAAGCAGCTTGACTGAACTTGTATCATGCAACAGTAGAATGTTCTCACAAACACCAGAGCAAAAGTTTTGTTACAAAATGAAAGAATTATTGATGCAATGGTTCAGTCAAACTCCAAAACTTTAAAAGGCTGTGGTAGAGGAGACTTTTTTTTAAATACAAACAATTATTTATAGTATTTACTAGGAGTGTGCTTTAGCAAGAGGTTGACGATGAGATGTGTATCATGTTTCACGATACAATCCATATATCCTAAAACAGTACCAGAGACAATATTTCACAATTTTTTTTTATTATGACTTAGAAAAAATATTTAACTCAATATTAAAATATATTTAATGATCAGAACACTAAGCCCTGCAACTGTATCTCATAGAGTTAATTTTAACCAAGCAAATTTATAGTGCTTTTATTTTGGTAATTTAATATAATTTGAGCCAACAGTTATGATGGATTACTAATGTCATACAAGAAATTAAAGCTGTATTCTATTACACAGAATGTATGTATATATATATATATATATAATAGTGTGTGTAAAAAAAAAAGGGGGGTTAGTATATTGTTGGTTTGAGGTTCAGATATCTGTGAAACAGAATGTCTAAACGCCCTTGCTTTGCTTTGCTTCACTAGGATCATCGGGTCAAAACCCCTTACTGGTTGCTCTAAGTGGCAACCATTCCTCCCAGCTGAACTTCACCTCTAAAACAAACCAGCTCTATCTACGCTGGTCTACTGACCACGCCACCAATAAGAAAGGATTCAAGATCCGCTACTCAGGTACATCAAATAAGTATCTCTCTTCTTTTAACTATTTGGAAATATCAGCTTTGTCAGACTAGAGCTTTAATCCAGATTATGATAAAATATATTTGTTCATTTTGTGTAGAAAGATGGGCTTTAAAGCATCAATGAAGTGTGATGTCACCATGCATGTCAGGAAGTCCTTTGTGTGGATTTTTAATGGCTCATTATTAAATATTGAGTAAAGGTTAATGACTTTTTTTACATTTCAAAACAACATAAATCTCTACAGACACCACTGACACCACAGACACCACTGTCACCTTCACCTTCCAAGCTTTCCCCAGTTCCTCTCTGAGTCCCTGGTATTTCTCCAGTTTCTCATGTTCCATGTTCTTGATGTTACCATCTCTTGGAACTGCCACATCCACAGCTTTCCTCTGTTCTTTATCCACCACTAGGCTTAAGAGGCACAAAAGGCTCAAGACCCACCTTTTTAGCCTGGCTTTTACCAAGTGTTACTTTTTTTTATCATTTGTATTTTATATGTATTTATTTAATAACTATCCACTTAACCAACTGAGCTATCCTACTGCAATATTTGGAATTTGCTGTAGTTTGTCAAAAAGATGGTTTCGGTGTTTAAGCTTCCCTAGAGAGGGATCGGTAATCCAACTGCCAGTCTGTTATAAACTTTAAAATTTTAATTGTGAATTAGTATAACCAATTCAGTTTAATAAATATGTAAATGCAGTTAATCTGTAGTCCATATTTAGTTAATCCGAAATGAAAACCACTACATTCCTATGTCACAGGTTGACACAGTTTCTAGAGGTTTTAATGAGTGGCTGCTTCATTTTCAACAGTAACCTGCATCTTTTTTTTTTTTTATACCATGCAGTTTTAAGTGGGTAAATCACTTTTCTGCACCCTCCTAGCTCCTTGTATGGCTGCAGAGGTTTGGTGGTCTATCCCACAGCTTTAAGCTGCTATAAGGCCATACATTTGAGCAGTACTTACCCACAACAACCCTTGAAACACTTTACTCTCTTGTGAAAGAGCATACAACACCTAACCTAAGGAGTCTTGCAAGCCTTCATGAAAAAGCTGAAATGAATTACACTTTTGAAGAAAAGAAAATTGAGGGAAAAAAAAAAACAGCTAAAGACATATCACTCTACAAACATGAATGTTAATCAACAGCATTTGCAAGCTCATAATAAATGTGACATTCACCCTGTCAAAGAAATGATTTAACAGCAAATCTTAAGTGACAACCATTCGTACATGATATTTCGATTATTAAAAACACATTTTAAAATGTGTTGTTCTTTTAGGATATTTTCACCAATGGTAAAATGGCTTCTTTTTTTTTTCTTTGAAAGAGCCCTGTCTCCACTGAATTCTATACTGGATCAGAAAAAGGAGCAGTCGATATCAATTTACAGCATACACATAAACAAAAGTTTTTAAACTCAAAGTTTGTTGTAAGAGTTTTTAAATAATGGTATTGCTTGAGTGTTTTTAAATTTCAGTTTTTAAGGTTATTTATTGATATGTAGTAAAACACAGGCAGAAAAAAAATAAATAAAACAAGTTTCCACTTTCAAAGACCAGGAAGTGCAGAATAATTTGTGTTTGAAGAGGATTGTGGATTGCAATCAGGTTGATTGGTATTTTCAATCTCAAAGGGTCTAACATTTTTATTTTTTTTTTATCACTTCATCCTTGCAGCGCATTTTAGAAGATGAAATAGTCATCTAAAATTCTAAATTGCTCTTTAAATGACTCATTCCTCACACTTGGAGCTGGGAGTATGTAAACATTGTAATGTTTTTTTTGACAAGAAATACCTTTTTCCAATATTTTCCATTCAGAATAATCAAAAATCCAGCCCACTTCTTGTCAAAACGCAGGTGCTTATAGATATGAAGTTTGCAGCATTTGTTTGTTATTTTAGTTTTTGACTATTTCAATTTGCAAGCTTTCTTTTAACATTTGATGAATGACAATTCCACCACTAGTCCTGAGAGGGCCTTTTATTAAACTCCTTTGCTTATTAGGGCCTGAGTCTTTTTAGTGAACATTTCTGCATCCAAAGAATGAGAATGTTTGGATTACTTTGATAAATTGAGAACAGTTTTAAAAAAAGAGGAAGAAAAAGCGGTAGATTTTGGAGCAGAAAAGTCGATTGGGAGATAAACTGAATTGAGAAAAGAAAGGGAGACATCTGAAAAACAAACAAAAAAAGATATTAAATGGAGGCTGTTGATCTAACTAAACTGGGAATTCCAATAAACTTTTTTGTTAACAAAAATAAAAACGGTTACCATGATTTACAGGAAGGGAGAACCACAAGCCCTGTTGTGGTTTGGTCTGCAAGAGGTTTTAATGTGTTATGCATCAACAGTAGCCCATCTATCCCCTACTTTTCTTAAAGAGAAACAAAAAACTACCTTCTAGAACAATTTGACCATCTTTCTTTAAAACAAGTTTAAAACCATTGTGTCATACATCAATAGCTGGTTATCCATTAACTAGAAAATTGCACAGATTGAATTTGCAATAATAAATTTGCTTAATGGAAATATAAAAGTTTAGAAAAAACACATTATTGAAAACAAGTTTTTGCGCTTGAAGGAAGTGGTTTTTGGAGTATCAAAAGTGACATTTTGCAAAATTGCAATGGAAACACTTTTTTTTAACTAAATGAGTCAAAAATATGGCGATGGCAATACACTTCTTGATAGGAACTGGCTGCCTTGGGCACTGTACAGCGGGAGCCACATGAGGTCCCACGGCATCACACAGCTCCTCAAAAGTTGAACGTGTCATGTGAATTGCAGAATTATTGGATCCACAGCTCCTCTGTATGATCACCAACCATGGTTTCCCAAAATTACTTTAGCCATAGCCGCTCCCATGTGTAAGGAGCTTGCCGCTCCATAGTCTGAATAAGACGCCAACGTCTTCTTTGATAGATGATGATGATGATAAGTGCCAGTGCCATAGCAGATATATGAATGTATCTGCTTTAAATCAAAGGATTGTGCACATCTGTCACCATGTTCTTGATTGACTTGATTATCGCGTGAGTTGGTTTGTGTTTATTTGCATAACTGATTGAATGATTTAATGAAAATGTATTTGTGAAATTGTGTTTTGCGACATTTCTAGAATTTCGATAAAGTTTTGTGCATATGTGTGATGGAAACTGAACTATAGAAATGTTTTTTTGTTTATGCTTTTATTTAAATTATTTATATTAATAACATCAAAGAGTCTGATTTTTTGTAGTTTTGGGATGGTAAAAACCTTAGATGTACACAAATTAATTTAAATTGTTTCTTTTCTTCTGTCTATTCTTTTCCTATCTGCTCTCAGCTGCCTACTGTAGCATTAGTGATTCCCCATTGAATGGGGGTGTGGTCAACCGCACAAAGCTTAGTCCGGGTAGCAGAATACAATACTTTTGCAACCGTGGTTACTATCTGGTAGGCTCAAGCAATGCCACCTGCAGGCTTAATTCCAATGGACTTTACAAGTGGGATTCCCCTCCACCTTTCTGTCAAGGTAAAACGTTAAACTCAATAATCTGCCCATATGTCAAACATTTTTTAAATATCCCTCTACAACTTTTTTTTTTTTTTTTTTTTTTTATGGCAGCTATCTCCTGTGGGATACCTCTATCACCGGGCAACGGCAGTTTCCATGCCACCCAATACACAGTTGGTAGCCAAGTCACCTACCACTGTAGCCAGGGTTATCACCTCGATCCTGCTGTATCAATGACAGCTGTGTGCTTAGAGGATGGGAGCTGGAGTAACTTGCTTTCCCCCCCCAGATGCCTGCGTAAGTGCTTTTAACATTCATTGTCCAAGCATATTCACCAACGTGGAAACCATCAGTCTTTTCAATCTCATTGGCATTACGATGATCACGAAATCTCTCGTCCATGTTGAGCCAGGTACAAGACATGTATCAAAATACCTGAAGTGGGCTGAACAAATAAATGAGTTATATTACAAGGTACACATTCAAGAATGTTGGCCTTAGTCCTTTTCATATAAAAAGGTTAAAAATTGTCTGGTTTTGGCTTCAAATGAAAGCTTGCTGTCCATCAGACAGAATCCAATGCAATCTTGAATCAAAACTAGACTGGATCTGCTCAGTATTATGAAACAATAATACATGTGTTAACATTTGAACAGTAAAGTCATGTAATTAGTCTGTTATAAACTGCTGTTGTGCTTTGTTTTAACTTCCAGCGGTGCACTGTCCCAGCATCGAAACCACTTTGTCTGATCACATGACCTTCCGCCTGCTTCGTGGCAGACTCGGGGAGTTTGGTTCTATGGTGATGCTGGAATGCTCATCAGGTTATTATTTGGGTGCTGGACATCGGACTCTACACTGTCTCGTCAATGGGATGTGGGAGGGGTCAGATGATCCTGCTACTTGTAAGAGTACGTATTAAAATATGGCTTTAAAGACAGATAAATGATTTCATATTACATATAAAATATTTATTTTATTTATTTACTAGTGAAATTTCCTTGACTAAAGCAAAAGTCAAAGCAGAATTTAACAGAGGATTATCAAATCCCAGCATGTTTTTTTTCCCTTCCTAACATGTTTTTAAATTGGGCCATCCACCCGCTGGGTGGATGTGTTTTCAAATTCCTTTGAATGCTACTGTTCAGAGCTTGCAACTTTGGAAATAACACAGCTTGTGCTTTCTAAATGTGAGGTATGTCTTAAAAAAAATATGTCTTTTCAAATATAGCATTGCTCTGCAGTTTGTATTTGGTTCTCAATTTATCAAAAAAAAAAAGTTATGGGAGCATGCTGTGACTTAAAAAATGTTCCAACAGAGAACTTCTTGCAATAATTATGGGATACCATTTGTGCATTTTTAGTGTATTAAAGGGGTGAAAAGTGTTTCTAATTAAGTAAGATCCACTAGAAATGTTGCTTTCTAGAATCGCAAGTGACTAAACATATACATCAGCAGCTGAGGGATTAAAGAAATATGTTTAAGCAAATATTTGCATCTGATTTAACAATCCTACATCTGTTGGCCTAAATAACATTCAGAAATAAATTAGAAATACTTTTATTAAATTCCAATTTTTGTTTTAATTCATATAATCCCAGACTTCTATTCTGAAGAAAGATGAAGAACCATTAAACTTGGTTTATGTCAAAACTTTTTCAAACATTGCCAACAGTTCCCATTCTCCTTTGTATGCCTCTATTTGTAACAATTTGTGCATATAATTTTTTTCTCAGTCATTTCCTGTGGGGAACTTCCCTCCCCACCCTTTGGAACCAAACTAGGTACACTGACCATGTTTGGAGCAACTGCAATCTTTATGTGTAACCATGGTTACACCCTGGTGGGATCACATGTCAGAGAATGTGGATCTGATGGGCTGTGGAGTGGTGCAGAAACCAGATGTCTAGGTAAGAGGCATTCACGGTATTGCAGGTATTTTGTTATTTGCATCAGGTCAGATTTGCGAAACAGTGAAAAGCATAATTAATATGCAAGCTGTTTTCTATAGGCGAAAGGGGGAAAATTGTACAAATAAAATATTCTGCTCATGAATCAGGAATGAAATCTAGCCACCTGTCAGAAGATAATAAAAGATTCAAGCTTTTCACATCATCATTGATGATCTCCTCAACCGTTTTGCTTTTGTTTACAATCTAAAATGATTGTTGGCTGTTGTATCTAGGCAATAGTCAGATAAGATGTATTTGAAGCTCGAAAATGCCTTTTGTTGCCATCTGAGAGGGTTTCAGCTCTTCTTTGCACAACTTTTATGCATTATCTCTGTAAAATCATCTTCTTCTATCACATTTCTAGGTGGTCTTGCTGCATGCAGTGTTCTTTCAAACTCTCCCTGCAGAGTTAAATGATGCTACGTTTGAAGACAGACCAAATCTTTAGAATGCACACCTAGTGCCAGTCCATTGTAGATTTATATGTTTGCTGATGATCTGGTTTTATCACATTCACGCACTGTGGGATGTTTGCATCCAGAGTTTACCGAGATTACATTCAATCCACTGTCACCCCCACCCTTAAATTGTTCCCATGGTTTCTACAACATGAGTCTCAAATGTGATTAATCAAACCTTTGCTTCAACAGCGTTATTTTTGTAAAAACTATTTTTATCCAAACTTATTGCACCTTTTGGGGTTTCAACCAAAAAGAGCTGACTTGGCTTTATGAATGCTGGACCCCCCTTTTTTTTCCATAAATTACACATTTTTCTGCAAACTTTAGACCTAAAATCTTGGTATTTTATCAATAGAGCTTATGGATGAAGGTCCAACTGGTCCATTTTGTCAATGTTCCTTTATCTTTTTGATTTTTTTTTTTTACGAAAAACCTCCAAATATGCTCTTTCACTATTTGCTAAAAATTAATGTTTG
This sequence comes from Adrianichthys oophorus, assembly GCA_036245035.1. Taxonomy (NCBI): domain Eukaryota; kingdom Metazoa; phylum Chordata; class Actinopteri; order Beloniformes; family Adrianichthyidae; genus Adrianichthys; species Adrianichthys oophorus. The sequence continues at coordinate 16,460,533 of BSAI01000104.1, read as the reverse complement.
CATTTATGTAGAATAACTTAAGGCCCCTGCGACAGACTGGCGACCAGTCCAGGGGTGTACCCTGCCTTCGCCCATGAGTAGCCGGGTTAGGCTCCGGCAACCCCGTGACCCCGAAAGGGATAAAGCGGATTGGAAAATGAATGAATGAATGAATGAATAACTTAAGTCAGATATTTGTAGTGATGGAAATTATAGTTAATATTTTCAAAGTTCTTGCCACTTTCATATGACATTTTAAAAATTCTCAATCACATGTATTTCATATGATTTATGTAATTTGTGACATGTTTCCTATATTTTGCAGCCAATCATTGTGTGGTTGCAATGATTTCTATGTGAGAAATTTAGTTAGGAAACATTTAAAAATACATTTAACTTTTTTTTTTCCCCCACATTTTTTCACATATCTAGCTGGGCATTGTGATTCACCAGATCCTATCGTCAATGGCCACATAAGTGGCGATGGCTCCAGCTACCGTGACACAGTGGTTTATCAATGCATGCTGGGCTATAGACTAATCGGCACATCGGTGAGAATCTGTCAGCAAGACCACCGCTGGTCTGGAACAACACCTGTCTGCGTCCGTAAGTGCACTGTCAAAGTGGTTTATTGAAGTAAATGCAATTGTTTTCTAATGCATGTCTGAAACTAAGAGATTTTCCAAACTATATGTAAAATCCTAAATGATCTGCTACTTCACACTGTTAAAAAAGGGGAAGCTATGTAGTGTGTAGTCCTTTTTACTCATTCTTGGTTTCTTGTGTCCTTTAGCTATCACTTGTGGTCACCCAGGTAACCCGCCTAACGGGCGGACCAATGGCACCGAATTCAACCTCAATGATGTAGTCAACTTCACCTGCAACAAAGGTTACATCCTCAGTGGAAGTCCTCGGGCCCAGTGCCGACTCAATGGACAGTGGAGCAGTCCCCTCCCTGTCTGCAAAGGTCACACTTAACATCTCATTTCACAGATTTATATATCCCATCTAAGTAAATACTGCAGTGTTTGCTATAGCTCTTCAAGTTCATGTGCACACATGGGATGAAGCAGTTTGTTTTTTTTCCCTTTTTCCCACAGTTCTAAAAAAGAAAAACAAGAACTAGTTGCAGATGCATGTTTTGTAATATTTTAATATCTTAAACAAGATAAATTCATTTTGATTCTTCTTTAGATCTGCTCAGCATGAGCATTAGATGCACTTAATAGCTGCTAGTCAGATTTTACTTGTAGCTACAACAAAGGATTTAAATCTGAGTTCAGCAGGCTTTAATACTAAAGTAACTGCACACATGCCCTCACCAGTTGTCAGCATTCATTCACAACTAATGTAGTGTCTGTATGTTTCTAATCTAACAAATTCATAGATGCATACACACACAGCTGGGCTAATCTCAAGAGACGTATTGCAATTATGTGCTAACTGTGTGTCCATCACTTTAAGAAAAAATTGTCTTAGCCCTCAGCAGTAAAACAGGTGTAATATATTAAAACACGCACGCACACTTACTTTGCTATCATCACATAGCTGGCAACATGGTTTCCCATCAGAGTGATTCATTCCTGCCTGTTTGCTTGGTTTCTTCGTTTTTCCTTATTCTTTTGTCTCATCGCCCCCCACCTCCCCTCACCCTTTCTTTTCTTTCATGCCTTCTTTCCTTGCAGCAGCAGCTGTCATTTATGAATATGAGACTTCCTTCATTCCCGAAGGGTCCCAAGCACACATACAAAATTTCAGTCACACACTGCCTTCTGCCCCCACAGACTTGAATCCAAGCGAATGTCAATCTCCCCTGTGACATGTGGAAACTCTCACTCTGCTGTTTTTGGGCTATCATCACTTGGAGAGGAGGGAGGAGAGGGTAGCTAGAGCTGTAAGAGCAAGAGGAAACAAAGAACTTTTAGAAAAATGAGCAAAGTTTGACAAAAGCGAAGTTGATTTATAATTCTTGTATGATAGTTTCTTTCTGAAGATAGAATTCCCTTAGGTTTTTTTACACCTAGTACTAGCCCTGACTACTTACAAAGAGCGCTGTGTCATAAACTTACTAATTGCAAAATGAACTTGTTGTTGATGTAGGATTTTATGTAAAACTTGTATGTCTGTAACAAAACACTTGTGGGTACATGATTTCATTTAATTAGATTTTTGCATTTTTTTTTATAGTGGTGAACTGTTCAGACCCTGGTCATGTGGAAAATGGGGTACGTCAGTCTGGACTACTTTACCCAGAGGTCTTCAGCTATGGCGTAACTGTTGCAATCCACTGCAAACGAGGTTTCTACCTTCTGGGATCTGCTATCCTTACATGTCAACATGATGGACTTTGGGACAGACCTATCCCTCGTTGCTTAGGTAAAATCATGCAAGCAACAAATTTTATGAGATACAAAGCACGCAAAATATTTAAGCCTATGAAAATACTTTAAATAAAAAAATACGCATAATGTTTGTGATTTTTGTATGGAGGATTAGGGCCATTGAGAAAAAAAAGAGCAATGGGAAATTCAAACTTTAACTCTTCTAAGTTAATTCTAACTTCTGAGATGAAAGTCAGAATTCTAAGATTAAAGTCAGTATTTTCCGTTTCCCTCTTTTTTTTGTCTCCATGGCCCAAATCCTCTGCCGTATTTTTGTTGGTACTACTCAACCATTTTTTTTTTCTTTTCACATTCTTTGTGATGTCTAAATTGTTGTATTTGACAACAATTACAAGAATGAAACTTGTCATAAATTAAACATTTGAGGCCTATTATCACACTCATATTTAATATGTTAACATTACATTGAACTGAGTGGTGATTATTAATGTGTACTATTATTTCAAAATGTCATACTGTCAAATTAATGTTGCTTCTGGCATTAAAATAGATATGATTGGCACTTTGCATTATTACCATGTCAGTTCATTTTTAAATGTACAAGGAAAAAAATATTTACAAAATTGTTAGGACATTAATTGTATTGCCTTGATAAATCTATTTTAATAATGTCAATCATAAAGTTTCACCAGATGAACAGTTTCATAACTTCCAAAATCCTTTTTGAGAAAGCTTTTCCTCCGTCCTTAAACTTTGATGTTTGGTTGGTCAGAGTAGTATGCAGATCTGCACATGATGTAAAAAGGATGTCAAAAAGCTTTCAAGCTCAGCAAGCTTACTGAGACTTCATTGATGTTGCATGATTGTAGCCTATAACCTGTTTTTCAGAATCAAAACCAAGTTATTGTTGCTTTGACATGAAAAAAACTCAAAATAATCTATGTACCTCCTGTGATTTATTTCTTTTAATCGAATATTATAGGAAAATACATTTAAAAAGTTGCTTTTGAGAGGACGCTGGAAAAATGGAAAAAAAAAAAAAAATTCCACATGCTGAAAAGGGAAAGCGATCGAAAATATTTATTCTATTCATCTTGATTTGTGTAAAACATGTCATCAAAGGCTGGTGGATTACTGTGTTTTGCATTCTCTTTGTCAAGAAAAGCTATGTTAGTGTGAATTGACTTAGATGAGCTTGAAGATGAGCTTGAAGTTCTGAGAGAAGCAAAAAAAAAAATTCCTGGTGAAAAAAATAAATAAATTTGGCAAAAAAAATAAAAAATTATGAGGGAAAAAGTTTTAAGGTCTGCACAGTTTTGTGTAATTGTGTCCGTGTGCTAAAAAAGCAAGCATGTCTCTTAAGGCGATAGAAGTGCTTTTTAGGAAGCTGTTGTGGATGAAGGAAACACAGATACCAAATAGAGAGAAGGAGGCTAATGCACAGAAGAGGGGAGAAACACAAAGAGGTGCATGAGGACGACATGGCAACAGAGGCAGATATAAAGATTTCAGGCAAAAAAAGGGCAGAAAGTAAGAAAATAGCAAAAGCAATATTTTTAAATGATACAAAAACCTAATAATAATGATAAAACTGTTGGAAATATGTATTTTTGATCCTTTCTTTTGTCATGGCCATCTACTCTGCTGTTTTCATTTGCCCTCCGCTTAAGTCTTCTGCCCCCCGCCCCCCTCCTCTCCCCCCATATAAAAAAGCTTCAGTTCCACCCCTGACTTTCAGTATCCATCAGTTAAATTTACCTGTCAGACAGATGTAAAACAAAGTTGTTGTGATCTATATTTTCACCCATGTTTTTTAATTTATATTTTATGAATTAAGATAATATTTTCTTTAGATACCCCTCATGCTGTTTTAATTTGATACACTTTAAAAGGACATCTTATGTCCATTCTTCCTTGTCCAGCTCTTACGCACATAAAAGTCAACAAAAATCAGCCTCCATCCCCTTGTTCTCTCTTGTTGTCACCCCCACCCGTTTGGCTCCTGAAGTGACCCAGCTGCACCACCTAATGCAGTCATGTATCTGAAATCTATAGTTGGATGTAATCCCACGCGCTAAGCCACCCCTCTTTCACTTCCAATCTTTTGTTGTCTCCATAGCCATTTCCTGCGGCGACCCCGGCGTGCCGCCAAATGCAGTCGTGTTAGGAACCCGCAGTTGGACTTACGCCTCAGTTCTGCAATATTCCTGTCTGCCCGGTGGACTGCTGGTGGGCAATTCCACTCGTCACTGTCAGGAAGACGGCACGTGGAGTGGAGTGCCAGCCTATTGCACTGGTAAAGCAATATAACTTAATAAAAACCTAAATAATGTACTTTCCCATTTTAAAAAAAGTATGAGGAAAAACATTTTTAACAACCAGAGAAATTAAAAAGTTACCTGTTTCAGAAAAAAAGAGCATCACCACGTGTGACATTACACAGTAAGTCCTTTCACACTGGCAAGTCAGCGTGAAGACGCCTTAACATAAAACACTGATGCCACCTGTGGCTGACACTGTGCTATGTGACAGCAAGAGGCCCCAACTAGACATGATTGGTGTTTGTCACAGACTGACAGATTTCCTGCTTGTGTTAGGAATATTTAGTCCTTGAGCTGGATTGGCTTTTGTCTTTCAGATCCACAGGTACCACATACTGTAATCAGCATGTTGGAGTGGAAGACTTTCACTTTAGCATTTGTCATCCATGGCTGAAACCTGATTTTGTTCAACAGTTTAAAAAGTGGAAAATAAAACAAGTTGTGATTGCTGACTAAAGAAAAAAAGAATGAATGCATTTGATTTAGAAAAAAAAACAATTCTAGATATGAATTGAAAAAGTTGTATTCAAAAGACTGACCAAAACAGTATTTTAAAATAAGATGAATACAATTTTTATGAACTTTTGTAGTTTGATTTAACAGAGTACTAGAATTTGGAATTATGAAGGAAGAAAATCACAAATCACAAATACAATGGAAACCAGAAAAGTTGCATTACCTGAGATAATGCTAGCTGATGGTGGCTCCGCTGCCGAACACTGGCGCCAACCTTCCATCAGAGGCAATGTGGGGTTTAGTGTCTTGCCCAAGGACACATCGAAACATGTGTAGGCAGGGGAGGAATGGAACCTGCAATCTTTGGATCAGAGGCAAATCTTCGCCCTTTCCACTGCACCACAGCAACTGTAAATGTTTCATCTGCCATTTTTTTCTATTAAAGCAGATTTAAAAAATGAAAGTCCCGCCCTGCTGCCTCGCCAGATTTGACCTGAAATTTCAGCCAATCAGATCAACCAGAAAGGTTACCCCCCACCCCCCCCGAGTAACAAAGCATAAAAAAAGAAAACTGAGCGAGCGCGCAGTCAGAGCTCTGTGACCACGGTGAGAGCTCTGCGCCCACTCCAGTTAGGACTGCACGGTGCAGTTGTAAGATACGCTCATTTAGTTATCAAATACGCGGCATTCAATTAATGGCAGAGATGTAGTGCCATATTGTAATGTCTATTATTTTTATGTGGAAAACAACAGTGGACTGAGTTTTATGAAACAAAAATGTGAATGAATTTGACATTAATTCTTGTGTATTTGTTTGTTTTTACACATACTTAATTTACACTTGATTATCTTGCAAGAAATACAAGTAATCTAGAAAACTTCACCCTCACTGTTCAGTACCCAGGTATTTATCTTTAAGTCACAAGGGTTTGATGTTTTGGCTAAAGATATACTGGATCAATCGTAGGTCAGTGAATTGGATCCAGTTAGATCTTTCAAAACGAACCAAAATTGAAACTGAATCGTCAACCACAAATATTGAATCAAATTAAATCTTTATTAAAATGAATTGTTACATCCCTACTAGTCACTGATTATGTCAGTCTAGGATTCAGACTGTCTCAATCCCAGATTGTAGCCTAGCAGTCACTCTTCTACAAGGCCACTGAGCTGTGGCTTGGTGTTAAAATAGTGCTAAGGTGGTAAAGCTATAAAATGTGTGCGGTAATGCCCAAAAGACTGCCTGATTAGTACTCCTCTTCACAGCTTTATCAAAGCCATGCCAATTGAGACAAGGTGACACGATCAGATATTTCTAGATAAGTAGGAGAAGGATGAGTGGAATAGGAGAGATCTTTTTCTTTTTCAATCTGTCATTATTTTGTTGTTGTTAACGTTACCTGATTTAACTCAAATTCATTTAAAAAAGTCAGCAAAAAGAGAGTGCTGGTTTAGCACAGATTTTAAGTGCTGTTCTGCTGAAGGCCTGTGCTGACACCGCAATACTAAAACTGGTCATTTTCAAACTCAGCATCTACAGTCTCACTAGCTGAGATGTAATAAGCTTTCTTTGTTGGCCTCAAAGCACTCATAGGGCAGAAATACATTCAACTGCTATACTGACTATAGAGTTTTAGCTTCTCAATTTGAAACACACTTGGTGTATTTATTGGTTCGGAAAAATGTGTGTCACTGCATTTCAAATTGGAGGCAAATTGCTGATGTCATGCCATCATCATGCCAATGAGTTTGTTTTTATAATTTAAAAAAATGGCTGAACTCGTAAAATTTGCATAATTGCCAAAGTCCTAATATTGCGTTTTTTGTTTTTTTTTTCACTTTAAGTATAGCTAGTGTAAATGGAAATCATTTAGCAGCACTTTGTTGGTTCAATGATATGCATGTGGTGTTACTTTTGGAATATTGATATAGCTTTTCCTTTTTTACTACAGGTGTCAGTGTCGGAATATGCGGAGACCCTGGGATTCCGCCCCATGGTACCCGCCTGGGAGGAGAAGAATTTAAGACCAAAAGTCTTCTGCGTTTTAGCTGTGAGGCAGGATACAGTTTGATTGGCTCAGCAGAGAGAACCTGCCTTCACAATAGCACCTGGAGTGGCACGCAGCCTGTGTGTCAAGGTGGGAGCTGCACGCTTACCTTACTCCTGTTATTATCTGATAGTACAGCTCTCAAAAGATAATTAGAATGTCCTCATAAATCCGCAGTACAGCTTGCACTTCAAATGCCTTGCAGAACAGCCTTTATTTTCCTGTCCCAGTCCTTGATATAGTAGCATTGAAAATCAGGGTTATGTTACCTCTTTGGTTCAATAAAAATGTGGGTTTTCTGCATTTTCTTTTATCTCTGACAGTTTTGTGTATTTTCCATTGAAAGACCCTACAATTCCCTTGGTTCCCAAAATACAAATTGTATTTATTGGATGCAGACTAAGTAAAGTTAAATAATCCAGTCCATAATCTGACTGTGTACATGATATATCTAAAGTGTAAAGTCATAGGTCAGTGCAGCCTCCAAAGATGAGATAAACTTTTTTCTTAGGTCTTAAAAACACACTGTGATGATCTTTTGATCTATTGTATCTTTTAGTTATGATTATGCTGTTTTTAGCTACTTCTTTTTTTCAAAGTGTCATTTTCTAGGAAATAGATTCTGCAGAGTGGCAGGAGTTCATTAGACATTTACCTCTGAGTAGTGGGCAGGACTGTTAGCGCTGAGCAACCCTGCCTCATTTCCCATGATCCCTTTGTTTACGCATTCTCCCGCTAGCATACGGCCCCTCACACCCCCAATCTAACATTAGCGGTGCAACAAAAATATTGGAGTTACCCAGCTGTACAATTTTGAGCCAAATGCCAGCTTGGACAAGGAAAACATGGATCAGAATAGATCAGAGCAGGGAAGCTAGTGGCTCTAAATACTAGCTTGGTTCTACGTTACACTTTAAAGCTTTTTCCTACAGCATTTTTTCGTCTGCTCCTGATACACAACAATTTGAATGATGAAATATTCAGAAATGCAATTTCAATCTTAATTTTCTTCCTACGCCCTCCATCATGAGAAAAATGCTACAAGAACATGTAAAAAAAAAAAGATGATTTTCATCTGAGTGGGTGTTTAAGCTGTTTAGTATTGTTCAGCAAATTAATAAAGCAGCTTTCAAAACATCTTGCAGGCTTCACACAAGTTGTTTATTGCATACTAAATATTGCTTCAGGACAATCTGCCAATTGTATATGTTGCACATTCCACATATCTGACAAGTCATAAAATTAAGTACTGTAAACCTCCTTTTTTAAATGTTTTTTTATCTCCTGTAACTGAAAACTAATTAATATCAGTTTGTTTTGTTTTTACTCACATGCTACAACTAAAGATTTCAGAGCAGCAAAATTTCAATCAAACATTTATTGAGCCTCATATTTAAATCTGGTGTCTTGCTGTTTACCAAATGAGTGTGATTCAACAGAAGATGTTGCATAATGTAAGAGGATTGTAAAATTGGCAGTTTTTTTTTAAAAAAGAAAAAAGAGAGAGAGATGAAAAATTTGTATGCCAACTTTTATGTCGGCTTGGCCCAGATGGAAAGAACTGCAGTGTCACTTCTAAGTGACTGAGCTGGATTATCTGCACCACCCTGCTGATAAAGTGCATCCTATTTAGCTCCAGTTTCAGAGACTCTTTAAGCCAACAGGAAGTTAAGGAAAATAAAGTAGGTCCCCTCAATGCTGGACCGCTGCCTGCATTTCCCTTCTTAATGCCCATCCAAGATTTCCAAACTGAGTCAAAGACTTAAAGCTAAGCACGGTAAATTCCTATGCAGGTAATGGAATCATCCGAAGCCTCATGAGAATGCAACTGTATTCACATTAAGTTTGTTAAATATTATTTTAGGTCAATGTAGCATTTTCTGTTACCAAAAAAGTAATGAAGCAGCATGTGAGAAACAGATCACACCCAGATCATAGGAACATTATCCAACGACTGTAGCAAATCTCAGGCACTTTATGTATCTCCGATTTTATTATTTTATATTTTAGTTTTTGCTGGTCTGAAGTGTTTAGGTGCATTATAGAACCACTCCAATGAAAATTGTGCTTTTAAAATATTCTTGTTTATCCAACGACTGTAGCAAATCTCAGGTACATTATGTATCATAGAAAACACCTTTTTTTCATTTATTCTAAAAACTGCATAAACATATTTAAAAGAATTATTGAGAACACTTTTATAGTAGATCAAAAGATGATTGAAGCAGGAATTTAACACAAAACCTGAAAGAAAAAAAAATGTACAAGCTTTGGAAAAAGTGTTTTGGAAAATGTAGTCTTTTTCAAGTAACTTGAATTTCATCATTCAAGTGGGATTCACGAGGAAAACACAATTTAAACAGTGGGTATAATCACATTTTGCAACATACATATGGAGTTGCTTCAGTCAACCTTGTAGTTTTCCACACCTTCAAAGTCCAGCATTTAAAATCAGTATTTTTAAGCCAGCGTTTTAAAATACACACGCAACAAAACACACATCTCCAAAGAGTTGCATCGCTTGACTTTTTCAAAGTGTCTCTTTGTGTAATGCACATTATTTATTTCTGTCCACAGTTGTTTTTCATTAGGCTAATAGTAGTTAAAAGCTGATTCAGAAAGGGTGCAACATCTATCATTGAGACATAAACACAAAGAAATCCATACACACTTCCAGACAGATACACACATTCACAGACTGCTGCTAAACCACATACCCTAACACTCTGAGATGGAGGCAGCAAAATGCACTCTTGGACTGGGATTTTAAGGGTTTTAAGTAATGAATCTCATCAGTATATGTTTGATTGTTAAGGTCTGTCAGCTGCCATGATCCTATTAGTGAAATGTGCTGTGGTTGGTTGCTAATTAATGTGCTAATTAATGTGATGTGCCAGCAAACCAAAGATCGATGGATCACTGATTCAGACCTTTCCACTCTGCATTTAAGTACCCTCCCTTGACTATTATGTTTTGCAATTTATCACGCCAGTAATGACCAAAAGAAGAGAAAGCTTTTGACATCTCCAAAAGACTGCTTTAATTGGAAATAATGGCACACATAGTTTTGCTAACGTTAAAACAATGACATTAAAACTATGTAACTTTAACACAAAAGATGTTACTTTGAGATAAAAACTCAGATTTGCATGTGGTGGCTGCTTACATGCCAAGCTCAGAGCCAAGTTGAATTAAGTTTTATGCATTTTTGTGCTCTCAGCACTGAGACTTGCTTCTTTTCAAGAAAGTGTTTATATAAAATTGTCTACAAGTACTAACTGCAACAAATAAAGAGCTCTCCAGCTCTGCTGCATGCACACTGCCTCATCTGTTGTTGTACTTGTTAGAAATAAGAATTCTTTTGGGAGATTCAGTCTAATATTCCAAAATAAAGCAAAACTAGCCAGTGCTCCTGGGTGCAAGTCAGAGGTGCTCAGTTATAGTATTATGTGACTTGGACATGTCCAATAGGATAACACAGTGTATCTGCAGCTTCCTGTTAGCCTTGAGCACACAGCTGTAACCCACTAAATCTGCCAGTCAGTGCTGGGAATCAGTCCAACAACCTTTAGTCATTAATTAGCCTTGCTACCTTGAGGACTTATTTTACTGTATTTCCTGCTGACTAGTAATAATCTCATTATCACATCCCACAGCTGATTAGCTGTGAGTGACAGCAAAGCGGTATTTCTAACCCTGATATTATCAATGGCTAATCAACGCTGATTGGTATTTTCTCAATTCTCAGCTGTATCCTGCGGTAACCCTGGAACCCCAGCGCATGGTAGAATTGTCCTCAGTGATGGCATCACATTTGGCAACTCAGTGGCTTACGCATGCTGGGAGGGCTTCAAAACATCAGGCCTTACCACGAGACACTGCACAACAAATGGGACATGGACGGGTCAGCCCCCAGACTGCACTGGTATGATGACTTCTATGTGATTATTTTAAACTATTGGTTTAAACAGCGGAAGGTGTGATCAGTATTTGAAATAAAGATGTTTACTCAGCCATGGTAAAACAGGATAATATGAAAAAAATATGACAGCTATCCAACTCCCTATGCTATTCTGATATATTTTGATGAAAATATAAACTGCTTGGCTTAAGAGGTTAATAAACATTGTCTGTGAGAAGGTTGTGTTGGATCTGATCGTGTACAAGCATTTTCCCTATATTATACTGAGCAAGACAAGTGAACATGTACTTTTGAGTAAAAAAGAATAGATAACATGCCCACAACTGTGGCCCCACATATAGACCACTACAGGTTGAAGAATGCCTGGCTTAATACAAAGTTTTACTGTCTTTTTTCAGTCATCAGTTGTGGAGATCCTGGACCCATAGCTAACGGAATCTACCTGGGAAATGACTTTACCTTTAACCACACAGTGGTTTACCGCTGTAATCCAGGTCACCTGATGGAATCTTCTGGACCGGGAAGCAATGTTATACGCTGCAGTACAGAAGGAACTTGGAATCAAACAAAGCCAAGCTGTAAAGGTAAAATACACACACATGTATCTGCCTCCACTGGAAGTCAAAATACTTTTCAAAAATAGCTTTTTGGTGATCCAGAGCAGGATTTGACCACATTTTCTTATTCATACATGAAATGCACAGAAGCATACACTTTGTGTCAGATGTATTCTGCCTGTTAGATTGTAGAGTGGTGCCTGGGTAAAGTACACAGGTGGCAGGTCATGATGCAAAAAGCATGCTCTGCAGCGCATCAAGGGCAGGAAAACTGACATACCTATAATATCAGCACTACATGTTCTATTTTCAGATGTTAAAAGTATTGTCAGAGGAGTGGAAAAAAGTAAACAAGCAAGCTGAAAAGAGTTGGCTGTATAGCAAGAGCCATTATGTGGATACATGCTTATTCAGTTGATCCCCAGCGCACTTTTCACATGTGGATTCATTCAGTCATTTGAATTTTTACCAGAGAGTCAGCTACACAAACTGTCTGTATATGTGTCAAAGATGGACATTTGCTTCCTTGCATGTAAACCTATCAAAAAGTAACACAAACAACCTTTGGTGCACATGTCAAAACGGCTGCTAAGTTCAAGGTTTTCCTAATAATAAAATTGACAGGATTACATCTTCTGGAAATAGGCATAAATTGAATGCCTTGGCAGATAAAAAAAAAAAAAATTGCAAATATAACATGGGCTTATTCTGAATTTGTAATATCCTATGTGGCAAAATGCCATAATTAATGCTATTAGTAACTTTGAAAAGATTAGTTTCAAAGAGCCACCTGAAAGTCATGAAAAAGAGATTTTTGTTTCAGAGAATTCAAATTATCTTTTTAAGTAGCCAAAACAATTAAAATGATTACCTAAATACTAAGAATTGGTTGAAGTCTGTTCAAAATCAAAAAAAGATACTGAGGAAATATCCTCCTTGAGTAGGAGCAGTGGCTTTTAAGAGATTGTAAATGATCAGAATTGGAGTTTGCATAAAATGTATGCAAACTCTACTTACTGTATCACAGGGCTACCCAGCCCTGGTTGTAAAGATATACCACCCTGCCTGTTTTCCAGCTCTCCTTGCTCCTGATTATCTGGATAAAGCCTTAGTCACAACTGACCTTATGTGTGGATATGGACGGCAGGCGAAAAATGGGAAAACCCGAATGGGGCATTCATGTGACCTGCACAAATTATCAACGTGTTAGAGCAAAAATGTTCATGCACATATTTTTCTATGGGTATGGTGCTAGCGACAGGTTGTAGCAAACACCTAAACTACATTCAAAGGTGAGGGATGGCAGACGCAGGCGTGTCATATGGGTTATTCATTAATTAACACCCCCAAATCCTGTGCCCTACACCATGAGCCTAATGGTGTGGTTAATGTAAAAAGTGCATACTCCTTGCACTGTGTGGGTATTATCCTATAGATGTCCTGTGGACACACAAGTATCATGTGCACACCCTGTGCATACAGCTTTGCCCATGGTCAGGAAGGTGGCAATACACACACCTTACTAACAACAAGAGTGCAGTGTAAGAGCACCGTACGACAATGTAAATGCATTTGACTGACATTATCCTTACAGATACTTCACAATACACTTACCACACCCACAACAGTGGTATGTTCTATTTTTATTATGTCCATTGAGGTGGCTGTCTGAGCCTCAAGGGGAACTGCAATACACATTTCCGCTCCCCTTAAGAGGCAGCTACTCCTCTCCACGGGCCCGGACAACCCAAAAACCCGCAGCATCCATACGGGTCAACCCCACAGATGTGACTAAGGCTTAAGTTGTGTTCAGTAAATCAAATTGTGCTAATCAACTTCAAGTGGGAAGGGAGAATTGGAAAATAGGCAGCGTGGAACAGGGTCGGGTAACCTGACTGAATGAAGCAAACCAACAAGTGAGCAACTGCATTAACATTTATTTTTTACTGACAAAAAACAATTCTGGGTGTGCATCTCCTCTTTTTTGAAAACTTGCTACAAATACAGCCTCTTAGTTGCTAAGTTAGTAATAGGAAAATAGACATATCAGGCAGAACGTGATTTTTTTTTTTTCAAATTCATTTTACATCGACTCTGCAGCACAAATTTCCGACATTATCTGCATTTTGATTTAATTAATGGTTTCTACCATAATGAAAGTACTCAGTATAGTAGCTTGAATTCCCGTGATCATAAAAAAAGATCAAGGTATCTTTATAAAAAAATTTATCCAAATAATCTGCATTAGATTACCAAAATGATGCTGTTGTAAATGCACAAGATAATTAAAGCTAAAGGAGGCCATACATAGGAGGAGTGTTAATTAAAATTAAGCAAGGGTGTTCATGGTAGGTTGGACCAGGTAATTAGTGGTTTGTTTGACGTTTGCAAGTTAGATTAAATGCCTCACTTGGCTGGATTGCCAAACAGCAGGAAAGCTCCTGCTACCACGTACTGAGCACCTTTTGGGAAAACCATCACAAAAACTGATGACCTATGCTGGTAAAAAAAAAAGGGAAAAAAAGGGCAGGGGGGTTGAATTTCACCTGTGTTGAACACACTCCTGACAAATCCACCATTTTGTAGCAGTCCATCAAGAGCTCAAACACATTTTATGGAAATGTTGATGCTACACAGTGATTGGATAGTTGCATGTCACATCCCAAAGCAAATCACTTATAAAATGATTAGAAAGAGTCATTTTACTTGCTTTAACACTCACTGTTATCAAAAATAGCAATTGATAACAGCCACACACACTAATGCTACTTCTTGCACTTTAAAAATAAGACTTTTATTGTAAAGTTAGCAAGATTACATGGGATTTGTTTTTTTCCTGCCATGCTGAATTCCTTATAGTATTAGTATGGAGGACTGCCAACAGATATGCACCAAATTCCATCTTGTGAAAGTTCTGCCCCTGTAACCTGAGACACAAGCTCAGTTGGTTAAGTGAAGGACTGGCACATGGGAAATCAGGGTTTGATTCCCAGGGGGCGCAATGAGCTTAATCTATATAATACATAGTTAGGCAGGCTACTGACTGACTATGCAACCCCAAGAGGCCCAGGGTCTCCCTGTCCCAATCCCCTGCTCGGATAAAAATACAGGGTTTTGCCCTGACGGGTAATGCCAAACAGTGAACAACACATGGCAGCCATAGCATGTGTAAAGTTTATGTACACAGAAATATATCTTGTTTCAAAGACACAGACACTATTCCTGAGCAAAGCTACATTTATTGTATGTAAATAGGAATAGTTACTGGAACAAAAATTAAGTAATGATTTAATTTGGTACAAAAGTTAGCTGATTTAATGAAATACCAAGTAACAACATCCGAATCAAATGATTTGACAAGTCCTGTCATAGTTCTTAAAATATGTTAAATTTTAATTTAAGATTTATTTTGCAATGAAAGATATGTCTCTCTTTATTGAGGCAACATAAGGAAATAGATAGTCCTATAAACGCCAGTAATTTATAATTCACATTTTGATACTCAAGAACACTGAAAGGAAACAATCCCTGAGAACCCCCCTGCTGTCTCTTCCCACAAACGGAAAATCTCCTGCTGGTTCTTTTAGCTGCTGAGGCTTTGAACTGAGATGAAAAAAAGGGATAAAGAGACTACTGAGAGGGAAAGAAAGAGAGATGCAGAGAGGGGAAGCGGGGAGGTAAAAGATGCTGGAAGTGATTGAGAATCACACATACAGGCAAGAAATTGAAAGTGGAATTTGTATTTATTGAAGAGATCAATAATGTCAGTGCCTGACTTAAATGTTTAGTTTTTTTTTATCTATTGTTTTAACTTCACTTTTGAGCTCTTACAATTTATCAATTTTTTTCCTTCTTTTTTTTTATTCTACTTTAGCAGAGAGTGTTTTTTTTCCAGCTCCCTGGGTACAGGTCAAAAACTTTCTGACACCTTGAAAACGAGTCTGTCAGACTTTTCCTGGATAAAAAATAAATAGTACATTCAAAAAGGAGGATGGAGTAGTATCATATGGATGAATATGTGTATTTGGAAAAAGAAATATATATAAAAAACCAAAAGAGAGACAACACCACACAATGAAAGACCATAACATGAGAACAAGAAAGAAGCAAATGTGGGGGGGTAAGTAGAAATTAAAGCAGGTGAATGAACAGGGGAGAAAAAGAAAAAAAGTGATGAGCCATCAGCTGGGCAAGATGGAAAAAGTAAAAGGAAAGCAAGTTAGAGAAGAAGCAAATGATGGAAAAAACATGAAGGGGAAAATCAATACCTGCACACAAGCCTGTAAATGCACAGCGAGAACAAGGGATTAAGGCCATAAAAGGTTTGCCATCTGAAGTATGTCAAAGGAAAAAATGTGTTTAAAACAGAATGAGGAATGGGATGGTCTGGCAGTAATGGTGTGAGAAGGTGACCAAGCAAGGCAGATTTAGGGTGGACCAAAGTTGGGGACCAAAGTTGGGGACCAACTTGTAAGAGCTATGAAAGTGTTTGGGTTGTGGGAAGAAGGACATTGTGTTCGGAGGAAAGAGTTCGATTGGTGACAGGAAGAGCAAAGGTGTGCAAGCAAACTGGAGTGAGAGTTGCTCTTCTTCCTGTAGGTTGTGCATCATATTCATTCTGAATACAATAAAAAAAGGAAATAAAGAGGAAACAAAAGAGCTTCGAAGCCTTCAATTACAGACACAAGTGATCTTTGGGCTTCAGAGACCAACAGAAGTACCGCACTGGAATATTAACAGCTGTTTTTCCATTTCCAGACAGCCTGAGTTTGTCTCATAACTACATGTTGTATTTTATGAGGAAGGAAACAGTCATACAATGATTAATTTGAATCCCTGTTAGCTGCTGGCCAGCCACTAGCTATTGTTCCTGGAGTCACAAAGCAATAAAATGATGAACTGCATGCTTCATGAACCTGGCACTGACTTGTGTGCAAAAGTTTTTTTTTTATTTCTTTATTTTGTAGAACCGAGAAAAACAAAATGCATTGCACTGCTAAAAATGGACATTGCTATAAGATGGAACCGTTTGTATTCTTTGGAGTCTGAATTCAAGGCTCCTCCAGGGCACAGGTGATGTCCAAGAGCAGAGTCTAACTTGTTAGTTGAAGAGAGGACAGAAAGGGAGGGTGTAAGATAGTCTTTAATCTCACAGTTATTTGGTTGACCATGAAACACTTCAAATTAATGATTTTTGTTCTCGAATGTGAATTTTCTTTTGCTCTTTAAGGAGTGAATTAAATGAGTACTGAAGACCCTTTTACTTTTGAAAATACTTTTAAATTATGTTATACAAAAAGAATGCATGATTAGCCTTCACTTAGACCTGTGTATTCAATCGGTGCATTTAAAAGACCGCAATTCCGTTTTTGTTTTTCCTTTCTGCAGTTAAAAATCTTGTTTGCAACTGGATTTATTTAATTGTTTATATTTCCAATCAGCATTCATGTGATGGTTTGAATTGTGAGCTGTAAAAATCAGAGAAAGCAAATCCCATCAATCTCCTCAATGCAACCAGTTACTGGTTAGTTACATTGGCTTCATGAATTTGGCAGGTTTCATAAAAAAATAAAAAAACTGAGAAAACAAAGCAACACGACCTTGTTTTGATAAAGCCATCACTTTTTTTAAGTGTGCCTTTGTTCTTTAGAACTGTAAAGAAAAGTGACACTTTTGAATTTTAAAAATGAAATGAGGCAGAATCTGAAGAAGCACATTACTCAAGACTTACATTTTGCTGATGATGTTGACAAGATTTCTGCAGGGAAGATCGATAGTTGAAGGATGTCTTGCGGTTCTTATTACATTAGGTTGAGCTTATAGTTGGCCAGACGAAGGTAAACATTTCATTCCATCTTTTAGTATAAAGAGACCACCATCAGCATTTTCCAACTTTAAGATTTTTCTAAAAAGTCAAAGAATTGCTGAAATTTGCAATGGACTCCTGTTATGCCAACGCAGTTAGCTAAATAGCCATCCAAGAAATGAATGGCAGGTAAAGTCACCTGACCAGTTTGTAAAAAGTAAATGATAGATGTATTTTTTTTTGTGTGTTATCGTTTCTTTTGGCCAAATGTATATACTAGCCCTTACTAGCCCTTCTGAATATGAGGAGATTGAACAAGACAGACGGGTGGTTATGAAATGTTATTCTAATGCTAAGAATTCCCCTGTTAATCAAAAGACTAACCCTATCTGAATGCAATTTCAAACTGAAATGTAAAACAAAAAGACAAGACTCATAAAAATCCATCACCTTTACTGTTGCCATGGGTATTAAATCTAACTACAGAGGTATGGCTGAGTTGTAGAACCAAAATGGAAGTATTTTTTATTTCTGTTGTAAAGTTGGACCATTTAACATTGGCATAAATGGGGACTGACATGATTGTAGGAAAAGTGACTTGCAGTTTCATGGTTAACCGACCTAGCTATGTTCATTTTCAATCATGTTTTAGTATGTTAGTCAAAAAGTTGCCCCTCAGGTTAGCCACACATCTCAGTAATCATCTTCTCAAAAAAACTGCTTAAAAAAAAGTTTAAAGTGTCACATAAAACCTAAAAACAGAAGGTATCATGTTGAGCAATTTTTTACCTTAGTCACAACTGCCATGATGAGTGGACATGGGCTGTGGGTGAAAAATGGCCAAACCTGTACAGAGCATGCAAGTGGCTCACAGCAAATGTTAAAGTCCTTGGCTGTTCAGTGAGCCTGTAGAGTGAGAATGTTCTTGAACATGTTTTTTCTACGGGCATGCTGCGGGCAGAAGGTCTTAGTGAACACTGAAACAACACGGAACAGTAAAGTAAGGGGGAAGTAGGTAAGATGCAGGCATGTCTTATGGATTTTTCTTTTTTCAACCCCCCAAATCCTGAACACTAAGTGAGAGTGCTGCTCAAATGATAAGTGAGCGCTCCTTGTGTGCTCAACGCACATAGCCTGACTGTTAGAAAATTAGACAATCAGAGACGAGTTTGTGTTAGCATCGAGGTCAGTAAGGGGCCAGTTCACGCATCTTAAAGCATACTTGCACTCCTTTTAAGATGCGGACGCCCCTCTGTACTGCCCTACAGGAGCCAGGACAAACCCGCAGCACCCGTATGGGTCAACCCCTCGGACGAGTGCATGAACTAAGGTTTTAGGTGCAAATAGGGTCTAAAAATACTTACAACACAATGAAATCCAGATTGTCTAAATACATTTTGCTGTTTGTTCTTCTATATTTTAAATTTCTTACAAAGACTGGAAAATAGAGAAATGTTGTTGTTGACCAGCCATCCTCTTCTCAGCAAAAGGCAAGAACTGTGATTGACATTTAAAAGAACTGTTCACGCACTAATGCTCACATCTTCTAATGAGCTCAAAGAACATCAAGAAAATGAGACAATTACAGTATCTGAGAGATTGATAACATTTAGAGACAACTAATATTTCAAATTATTGTCGTTGAAGTCTTGGCATCATTAGCTTCAGTAAAGTTTGGAGCTCCTTTTACAAGTTCACCACTTTTCTGCTTTTATTAATGTAAAGAAGTTCTTTGTTGCAGAACACTGTTCTCTCTTTTGACATGGTTGTAAATGTGTTTAATGTACATACATGCTTCTATGCCTGACTTCCATATGTACTGAACATGTTTTTTGCATGCTTGAGTATGTCTGATTGCATATTTGCGTCTGCTCTGCGCTCTGTGTGCCCGTGTGCACTGAATGTAATCATGCCACAGTGAACGGAGCATTACACCATCTGACTCCTAGTTAGACGAGAATAGCACTGGCTTAAATGGATGTTTGAGGCCCTGCAGATGGCTATCATTATCTTATGGAGATAGTTACATGCACACAGCATTGTTTATCATGTTTGGAAGTTATCTGCGCAGGCATCCATGCACATTAAGTGCACTGCGAGTACGAGCGCACATTCGGCGGCATCATTATACATAAACAGTATGCTGTCAAATGATCACAGATTACGTTCTCCATGTGTAGCAGATGTCTCTTTAATCCTTATTAATACAATTTTAACTGGTATTCATTTTGATTTCAGTGTTGTTGTGCAGAAGCAACAAAAATCTTTTTTTTTTAAAACACCCAGGGTTTGGGGGGGGGGTGAAGCATGAACAGTTATCCCAAAATGCATTATCAAGGAAGAATTCTGAAAAGATTAAATCATAGAATCAGATTTGGCAGGTTTTATTCAGGTAAGAAAATTATAAAATAAAATTTTACACATTTTGTAAGAAACTAAATACTATTATCCATGAGCTAAAACATATTTTCTAATATAGCACAGGGATGTTGTTAAGAATTTTAAGGGATGATTGGCCCAACTGCATTTATTTTTAAAGTCTTATTCCCACAAACCTTTAAATCAACACATTATTCAAAATATTTTTTAAAGCAATAAAAACACAGTTAAACATTCACAAACAAGTCATCAAGCTTTATGTGAAGGTCGATCCATACAGAAACATTGGATTTGTATTGATGCTTGAATCCATGTTTGTGGAGTGGACAGTAAATCTATATGTTCAAGTTAAGCAAAGACAGTGTGTAAAAAAAACAAAACAAATTTTATCCAACAAGCTAAACATAAACTTGTAACTCAAACTTTTTTGCTTGTTCGTGTAAAAGAATTGTTGATGAGGATTATTTGAAATCCCTCTGTTTATTTCAGTTATCCAGTGTGGACCTCCACCTCAAGTGCTTTATGGAAAAGTGGAAGGGAGTGATCTATCGTGGGGATCCAGTGTTAGCTACAGCTGTTTTCATGGTTATCAGTTGTCCATTTCAGCTGTTTTAACCTGTGAGGGAAACGGAACGTGGACGGGAGATGTTCCCCAATGTTTGCGTAAGTTAGCACCCCGCTGTCAATGTTGTATACTCCAAAACACTTAAGGTTAGTGCATGAACCATAATTGTAATTCTCCAAATGAGGAGTAAAGGTATTGTTTGTTTTTTGTTTTAAAAGCTGTCCTGTGTGGGGATCCTGGATCTCCTGGAGGAGGATTCAGAGAAGGCAACATCTTTTCATACGGGTTAGTAGTTGCATTCTTTTATAATACTGCTTGTTTTTACTGTTTTAATATTTACTCAATTTAGTATTTGATATTTGTTTTCTTTTTTGATTTTTTTGTAACATATTTTATATAAATATTTGGATTTTATGCTCATAAAAAGTATGCTGTGTACGTATGAAAAATTTTGAGCTCAAAAAAGGTTGCTGGTCTAACTTTTTCCCAGCATTGAAGACTCAAAACAAGCAGAAAGCAGAGGATGGATAAAATACAATTTTAAAAACTTGAAAAACAAAGCAGAGATGCCAGATAATAACTCACAGAATAATAATAATAATAATAATAATAATAATAACTCATTCCAAACAAAAAGAATTCAGAAAAAGTAAACAAAGTAAGAAAAATACAAAAAAAATGCAGAATGCAGAAGCAAAGAACAACAACACACACCAATACCTAAAAGAATGGAAGATAAAAGGTACACCAATCATGCGGTTTGTAACTACAATCTATAACAATGTATGGCAAATATAACTAACTCCTATGGACAAAATAAATTATTTAAAATATAAAATAAAATAAAGAGATACCGTTTATGTGGAATCTTTTAAAATAAAATCAATACTAAGGAGTAAGAGAGAAATATGTGACAAAACCATGAGAGACCAAAATGTGCTGGTAAATCTGAAACAGACTTTTGACATTGAGGCCAGTCTGGATGTCAGTGGGAAAATGTGCAAGAACAATATTGATTATATTGTTGGAAACAACAACATAGGTAACTTGATGACAACAGTTACAGGGAAAAGTCCAAGTTGTTAACCCCTATTTCAGAGAAAGTGATTTAAAAGAAAAACGTGTATTAACACAGAAGCTCTCGTTTCTATGTGTGTCCGTGTATGCAGGTCAGAGGTGAGGTTTTATTGTCATGTGCCCCACGTGCTGGTCGGCTCTGCCTCCAGGCTGTGTCAAGCAGATGGGACCTGGAGTGGAGAACCACCAGCGTGTATTGGTAATAGACAGAAAATAAATACAAAATTTCTGTGTCATGATATGTCATTGTTTATTAAAGGGGGTTGTGAACCAAAATACTGCTGTAAAGTAAACAGTTTTATTTCTGACATACAAAGTAAAAGGAATACATTGAATCAAAGATTGTTATATCTGTGTGTGTATTATAAATAAGTCTTGTGTTGTGATATCTGTAAGCACAGAAAGTCTTGAAATAGAACATTGGACTTAAAATGATGATTAAAAAGTAAAAGAACACTAAATGTGTGTGTGTGTGTGTGTGTGTGTGTGTGTGTGTGTGCGCGTGTGTGTGCGTGTGCATAGACCCAGCCTTCAACAGCTGTCGTGATCCAGGAACTCCAGCCTATGGCATTCCAGTGATGGCCCAGGGCTTTCAAGTGAGAAAACAGCAACTGACTCTGTATTTTTTTCTCCAAAACAATCCAAGAAAGATCAGTAAAAGCTGCACAAACCACTTTTGTTTCATCATGTTATTAAATTTCCCATACTGAGCACTCAATTAATGCAGCTCTGTACTTAAACAGAAGATAGCATCAAAATGCGCAGAACAAGCATACTTTTTTTCTTTACAGACACGAGGTTACTTTTTGAAACACAGCTAAATCATGTACAGTATCTTTACAAAACACATCACATCAATCCCACTGAGTGCTTATACATCCTGTATTGTGAGCTTGGCTGTTTATTAAATCCCGCTTTAATCTAATAAATGTTAGAGTCCAACAATTTCTTCACTTATTTATGAAACATGCAGATGAAATATGTTTTTAAAAAGTGTAGAAAGTTTTGTTGAAGCTTCCAGAAGGACACATTGGGGTTTTTGTTGAGGTGTTGTCTTGACTTTTAGCTCATGTTCACTCACAGTTTCCAGTGCTTTTTTCAATACCCTATTAACTGGAATTCAGCTTACAAAACATTGCTAATCTCTATATCATATTTATCAATATTTAGGTTGGCAGCAAGATTTCCTTTAAGTGCCGCAAGAATTACCACATACTTGGTTCAACAACAAGAACGTGCCAAGAAAACCTGACCTGGAGTGGAACTCAGCCGGAGTGTGTGGGTGAGTATTAGATTCTATGACTAACTCATGCTTCTCCATGTCATGGCATTATGTCACTGTGGTTCATCTTTTTTAATATTAAAGTTCGTGTAGTTAACGTATATTCACATGTGTGTCTTTTGTCCTTTTATCTTTCATCAGCCCATTCATGCAGACAACCCGAGACCCCTAGTAATGTAGATGTACGATCCATGGATCTGCCTACTTTAGGGTATACTTTATTATACACCTGTCAAGAAGGTTTTTATCTGGCTGGGGGGTCAGAGCACAGGACCTGCAAAAGTGATGGAAGATGGTCAGGGAAGCCACCACTCTGTAAAGGTATGGAGATACAATCTTAAAAAAAAAATAAAGTGGATAAAAAAAAGTTTAATCTCCTTCAGGCATATGACAGCTATAAGTAATGTTTTTTTAATACACACTTGTGGTCCTGTCTATTTTCAGATAAGGATGGTGTGATGAATGAAAATGAAATGAAAAGATTCATGACTATATACTGCAGGAAAATAGGTGGCAAATAGGATTTGAGACCACATGCTAATTTCCCCACTTTAATAAATCTGTCCCTAAACACATCAATCGCTGGTTTTTGTAATTTAAATACAAATTGGGTTTAACTAAACTTTACATTTTCTGTTTCAGTTGGTGTAAAAGTAAATCCCAAAGGACGAGGAGAGTCTGATGTCCAGAAGAACAAGATCCGTGGTGTGTAAAATAAACAGCAGCACATGAGAAAACTCTGCATTAAATATATTAAATACATGGATGAGTATTAATCATGCATGATTCATACAGATTGCAGATTTATTTTGCATTATTTTAAGTCCTTGACATAAAAGGTTCAAGTAAGGGTAGACTGCAAAAATTCATGTGTGTAACAAACTTTTATGTGATGATAAAAAAGAAAGCAACAAAAAAAAAAACTGCAGTCTGTGCACAGTGTATACAAGCTCATATGAAATATAATAAAACATGAAACTTCAGGGAAATTTATTAAAAAAAAAAAAAAAACCTTCTAAATTTGATGAAAGATTTTACGATTTTCTTTAAGACATCCATTTACAAGGCAACTGTAATAAGAGGGACGGCAGCTTTTTATTCATTTTTTTTTTCAATAAATCTCCAAATATTTTTTGTTGAAATGTTATACTTTATAAGGAGAATCTGGAAATATGATATGTGGATGCTGACAATTCCTACTGGAGTAAATTTACTGAGCCAAGTAAAATGAATCTCTATCAACTTTTTCTAACTCTGTAATGTTGGTTTACTTTTAAACTCATGATGGTTTGACTTTGACAGCAACTGCTTTTTTTTTCATTCTCTGCTAATTATGTTTTTTGTGTGTGTTTCTCCACCTCACAGTGCCAGTGGACGTCTTCTCACCAAACTCTGAGTGGAGTGGCTTCTATGAGTATTTAGGAAAGAGACAAGCCACAACATTTTCAGTTTCTGGGTTTAATGCCACCAGTGGCAGAGTTAATGTCACATTGCTGGAAAGCAGCGGAGTTTCAATCAGACTGTCAGGTAAAACATTTACGTAAATTGCGTAATTCTTGATTTGTTACTCATTTTGTGCATAAGTTAAAAAATTACAAATATAAAAAAATACTAAGCACAATTTACTCATGCACTACTTAAAATCACAACAGATTGAAACCACATGCACATATCTTTAAAAATTAGGAACAAAGACAAACTGTTTAACTGCTCTAATGTTTTACTAGATTTCTAGTTAGTTTGTTTCATATAATACTGTTTGTCTATTTAAAAAAATATTTAATGTTACATTTTCTGCAGCTTGATGGCCCATGTGGTTGAATGCAGGATTGCTACATGAGAAATCAGGGTTCGCTTTCCAGGGGGTGCAATGAGCTTACTCCAGTGTGGGTCTTTAGACAAGATCCTTCATGCTACTGCCTACCTATGTACCCACAGGGGGGCCAGAGTCTGGGTCTTCCTGTGCCGGTACCATTGACAGATATCGAAATGGATGAAGCTCTGGTGACATCACCCATAGAAAATCCCTTACCTCTGGTTCCAGGGGAAATGAAGTTAATTCAGTCACCATTTTTCTGCAGTACGGGACCTCACCATTTTTGAGCCAGACGACGTTAGTAAGCGGTGATTGGTCTGTGTTGGTCTGACTCTTCATTTCTATGGCAACCACTCTCGCTAATCAGAAGGGAGCTTGTTGGAAAACCACACCCCTTCCACTGAAAGAGGGTTCGGGAGTATCTGTCAATCAATAGTTTCGAACGTTTGAGGTGGGCGCCAGTGGGCACCACATGATTTTACTGAGGCCTCTGATTGGAGAAAACTAATTTTTTTATAGTAATTTACCCGATAGGGGCACGTTGTCCATCAAAACTAAATTACTGTCAGATTGTGGAGAACATCCAAATTATTTTAAAACAGCAAAAAGATATGAAAGTGGTGATTAAGATTTTTCTCATAATTCACTCAACCTCTGCAGATGATATAAACTTATATCACAACCTCATCCTGAACCTGAGTTCTGAAAGTAATCCATAATACAATGTCAAATTATATATATATTTAAAATGTAAAAAGGTTTCGTCTGTTTTAGATTTCTGACTTTGCTTGTAGAGTGTGTATTTTACTAAAATCCACTTTTTACATTCAGAAATGGCTGTTTTTGAACTATCTTTCTCCATATATAAGAGTTTTATGCTTAATTGTGATGAATCACAAAGACTGTTAGAATCATCAAGGTCTCTTTGAGTTTCTGGCATTGAAAGCCAGGCTTAGCCCCAACATCTGTCTCTGTGTAAGTGCCAGCACAAATTAAGTTAATTTGCAGTTGAATTATGTTGGGTTCAGACACTGATTCAAGAGTACTTTACAATCCTTCATTCTCTGTCTCTGTCTTTCTAGGCACCTACAAGTCAGAGGAAAACCAGCTACTGTTGAAGGTCTATCAAGTGAAAGGACCAACAGAGCATTATTACAGCAAGTTCAAAAACGACAACTGGGCAATGGATGGATATGTAAGAAGAAGCTCGCCTTCAATCATACTGTAGTTTTAAGACATTTTTTAAACATATATATATATATATATATATATATATAGTTACCAGCATGTGACTACTGATGAAACTCATTTATGTTAAAATGATTGTAGCAGAGTGACATGAAGGAAATGTAAAAGGGCTGCATAGTGTTTAGCATTCTCGCGTCACAGTGAGAAGGTTGGCAGCTGGTAGAAAGAAATCATGAGATGTGATTCATTTGACTTAAAAATGTTTTGATTAGATTTTCTACACACACACTTTAAATGTTACAAAGTAAAGAACCTTTCTTGCTGTTTCAGAGGCTTAGAATCTTTAATACTACAACTTCTCAGAATAGCAGTATCAGTCTGTTTTTTTTTTCTACTTGTTACAAACAAGTGAGTTACAAGTGTATTGAATACACTAACTTGGCCAACATGGCGAACGTGTTGCGTGTCACAAACAACTTCTAGAATTACTTTGAACACAGTTGATAAAGTATGACTAACAACTGATTTATCTTTGGCTCTTTTGTCTGTAAAGGCTCATAATGAGCCTTATAGTTTGTTGCTCCTTAAAAAAAAGTTTAAAAATAGACTATTCATTGGCAATATGGCTTATGCGGAAAATACAATGTATTGCTGTCTAAAACTGAACTTCAAAACGTCAGCTAAATTTAGCATATTTTGTCATGTAGCTAATAGTATGATCCTCCTTTACATGCAATGTCATGCTGGCTAGTATACCAAATTTAGGTCAGAAGATCTGCCAAAATATAACAAAATGCCAACTCAACAAAAACATGTTAAGTATTTCACTGTAAATTTAATGAAAGATGGCCTCTTGTGTCTAATTCCATCTAATAGTTTTTGCCCTGATAAAACGCACTGACAGATATTGTTGTGATTGCAAACTATAACAAAAGTTAAAGGTCTTAAAATGAATCTGTAATACTTTCAGACACCTTGCTGCCTAAATTGTTTAGGGTAGCTGAGCAAAATCAGTATTTGATGCTTAAAAAAGCACAGATTCTCCCTGTTATATAACTGTGAAGTTTTCCAAGCACTTCACAGACAACTTGTTCCAACAATCTTGAAAAACAATTGTATTGCGGATTTGTGCTGTCACAGTTTTCCGTCTCAAAACCTAATCCCTTTCTGACTGCGTGTTGTTTGAATCAGTGCACAGTGGGGCCACATTATCTGCAGCAGAGGTTTTTTTTAATTTTATTTTATTTCTGTTGTTCAGAATTGTTTTGTATGATTATGGCTGTATTTTGAGTTTTTGGGTGGCTTTAACACAAATTCTGTAAATGCCTTTTGTATTGAGAAAAGCAAGTTAATGTGTAATTTTATCAATAGGAAGATCTACCAATCTCAATAGTTATCTCTGTTTATTATTTTGAGTAGTATATTCTGGTCCTTAGTAATGAGATGTAACCAAAATCCCCACCTTTGTATTGTTAGGGCACTGTTTTTAGCCTCCACATTTTTGTTTTTGTGGGCTTTAAAAGTGAAGTATATTGGTATGCAGTCTGAGAAAATACATTTGTCAGCTGTAACACAATTTGTTGCCCTTTTATTTGTGAAAATAACTTTTGTGCAGTGCTACACCTTTCAGTGAAGACATAAAGTGACATTGACTTGTAAATGTCGAAAATCACACTTTACTGGTTTCTCTTCAGTGAGAAACTGTCTGTCTGTCATCCTGGCAGCCGCTAATGATTGAAGGTGGCTTCTTGCCACTATGAGGTTGCCCAGGCATGCAGCTGGGACTCCGGAAAGTTAATGTTCTCACCAATACAATGCTGGAGCATGTGACTCTCCGTGGGCCTTAAACCTGGGCTCAGTTGTTGTTGAGCTATTGCTCATTTGTAGGAACTGAAAGGGATTTGAGTGTGCAGGATGGTGACAGACATAGAACAAAGTAGAAAAGAGGAGGGAAAAAATAAAGCTCAGAACTCTGTATTTGTTTGGATTGTCCCCTATTGTGGCAGCTTCGGCACAGAGTGTGTTGTTAAATGCTGTAAGCCATTTATGCTTCATTTCGCATACAAGGGTGTGGAAGGGGAGAAGGTAAAAACAGTGGGGGGAAAAAGATTACAGAATGAGGAGAGAAAAGGCTGATAGAGAAGGTGCTTATCGGATTTACCAAATGAGAACATTTTGGATTGCAGTTATGTAACACTAACAGCACATTAACAGATTTGCATTATTGCAGTAATTCTATTTAGTTAACGCTCATTCATCTTAGGGAAAACCGAGGCTCTTTTGCAGATTTGTCCCAGCAAAACCAGATGCTTCAACTGGGATAACAGCAATTGCATTGATCAGAACTAAAAATCGCATTTACTGTACTGAAAATGAGTACTAATTTATGAAAGAATGTCTTTGCTGTACTGGCAACATTAAATTTGTCCGTGTTATCCTGTTTTCCATCAAATGGGCAGATAAGTAATTACAACTACAGCAGAATGATTCTAAATTGAATCCAGCTCTACACGCATCTCTGTATTACTTTTTTTTTTTCCCACAAATTCATTAAATGTAGGCCATAAACAGTGCCTGATGTTGTCATTCCCAAAGGCTAATAAACTGCATTAATCAACAGCAAATCAAACTGAAAGAACCCTGGAGTGTTTGAGAGGAGATTTAATCCAACGGCCTGAACTGCCTTTTGTTTTTCAGGTTACTGCAGAGTCAGACCAGAAGACGTTTGTCTACCAGGGACACATTCACAGTAATGACTTTGGGAAGTTCCATCTGACAAGACAAGGTAGTTCTATTTGGTACCATCAATAATGTGTTTTTTGCAACATTTTTAAAAGTTTGCAATAATGTAGAATTCTTTTTGGATTTCAAAAATAGTTTAAATAGGTAAAAGTATAGAAAATTTAAAGCATATCCAAATCCAAGTAAAAGATGCAGACCAGCAAAAGCCATATTAGTTTATATGATTGTTGCTTTTTCTGTGTGTGAATCTAGGTCCCATAACCATGGCAATGGACCCATCTAACCCATACACAAACAGCAGCTCTGTGGCGGCAGCCATCTTAGTTCCTTTCTTTGCCCTCATCCTGTCTGGATTTGCATTCTACCTCTACAAACACAGGTAATTTACATTTTCATTGGCGACTAATTTCAGACAAACAATCATCAAAGAAAAATTGAAGAAAAAATCCTCTGTCCTGATATTAAAAGGGAAAAAGAAACAAGAGACTCAAAAAAATAATGTGTCTTGTCTTGATAAAAGGAGTGGGTCTTTGTTTTTCTAAACATAAAAAAAAACTGTGAGCGGGCATGATCCAACGCTTTAGTGTACAAGTTCCAAGTCCAAAAAATGCCGAGGGTGGAGTCAGGAACAGTATCCCATATAAAACCAAACCCAAATCAAAAATGCAAATTAAATTAAAATGCAGTGGGGATGCAACGATTCACTTTCCTCTCAGTTCGATTCAATAGTGTAATGTACTATAAATCAAGAATTGTGGCATCCGTAATTCAAATCATCTAAAGTGGTTTGGTCCAGGTTAACAAGGACCTCCAATGCTGTTGACCTATATAGGGTACCAGTGTAAACTGGACCGCCATTTGTCGTAGCAGAGGAAAGCTTCTTTTGAGGAGGACATAAGGGTTGTTAGCGTGAGTAAGCAGTATGAATAGGAATAGGATTAGATAAAGGCAACCCTTGTAGGGCGTTGGGAGTCCCGTGTGGCAACCCCCACAAGAAGCAGCCGGAAGGCAAAAAATATTCATTTCATTAACAGGAAAAAAAACCTTTGACATTCGTCTAAATTACTTCAACGATTTGAAATATTTTTAATTACATTTGCAATTTATCTACCTTTTTAATTTCCTAAAAAGTTAAAATACAAAAAAGCAGCCTCTAAAAGCAACATTTACTTTACCAACTTAAAGACAAAAAACCTAACATTAACAAACAACTCACTCATGGTAAAAAAAATAAAAAACTTACCTTTAAAACAAACACCTTTTTTAAAGCCCTACTTCAACCCTGTTATTGTTACTCTAATGTGTGGTGTAGATTTCTGTAACGCTGTGCTTTGCAAAATCCCCATCAGCTTCATTGGTTCTGCCTCCAAGCAGAAAACTATAAAAACCTAATTCATTTCCCGTCGTGTGAAAACAGCAACACGACATTCTTTTCAGGCAATGCCTTTTACTGACATAAAAGTAAACCGATGACAAAAAAATATGTTTTGAATTTATAAGCCAACAACTATAATAATGCAAAAGCTGAACAATTTCACAGCATATTGTGGTTTTGAATTTGTATACTTCATGTTTATCTGTTAAACCACAAAGATAAGTAGCAGTCACAAAACGAAACCAACCTTTAAATAATAAGAGTTCCATAAAAAAGTTGAATAAAAAGTTATAAACTACAATGTTCATTGCCTTTAAACATGTAATAATGTAGACTTACACCCAAAATACAATGGTAACAACATGTTTGTTACCATTTAGAACTTACAGGTAATATTTATTACTTTAGTCATTCAAATCTCTGATTTTTTTTTTTTTTTTTTTTTTTTTTTTTTGCCGCAATATGCTTTCCACATGATAAAAAGATTGTTTCATATAAATCTGTTGGTTTGTCAGGTAGAAAAGCTTTGTGCTAGAATATTCCATAGTATTTGATTCATGTGAACTCTCAATTTATTTTTTCAAATAATTTAACATTTTCTATTATTGCAAATCCAAACATCAGGGACAAGCAGTCGTGTGCCCAAATATCAGCAGTGTTGTGTATGTACCATAATGCATTTTCACTAAATTGAAATTTCTGTCATTACTTTATAAAATATTTGTTTTATAACTGAATTGCCTTTTTAGCAGTCCATAATAATAGCTGATGGTGACAAAGCTGATGGTTGTATGCAGGACATTGTCTGCTGACACAGATGACAATGAGAGACCAAAAGACACCTGGGGGCCTGGCGGCAGGTAAGACATTGCACCTGTCCTCACTCTGGTTTAAAGAGCAACCAGACGCTTCGCCCGCCGCCACATCCTCCGTCAAGCTTTCCATTTCTCGCTTTAAGTTATGAAAACTTTTTTTCTTACTATTTGGATAGGCTGCACTGTTACAAAAAATGGGCTAGAACCAAGTTAAATAATGTTCTCAGAAAATAGTTGTAGATGGTAATTAAAGAGAATTTTATACCAAAAAAAAGAAGTTTGAAGCTTCATAAAGCAGTACAGCCCTCCTTTTTTCAAAACTGCAGCTTTACACGAAACCTTTTATTTTGTCTTATTTTGTCCTCATTGTCATTTCTCTGTCAGCATAACATCATCGAGAGCAGTCTTTGAACCATCAAAAATGTGATTGAAGCAAGTTACATGTTGACAGGCTATATGTTTCAAGTCCTGCCTGATTTTCAACATTACTTTCACCCACACCCACAAATACAAAGTCAAACCAGTGTAAGCCCAGTATTTCCACATGTATAAGAGTAAAGCTGCAAAACAAACCAGAAAGCAGCAGCGAGATGTGTGTGTGTGTCTGTGTCTGTGTGTGCT
Source organism: Adrianichthys oophorus (assembly GCA_036245035.1). Taxonomy (NCBI): domain Eukaryota; kingdom Metazoa; phylum Chordata; class Actinopteri; order Beloniformes; family Adrianichthyidae; genus Adrianichthys; species Adrianichthys oophorus. The sequence continues at coordinate 16,429,242 of BSAI01000104.1, read as the reverse complement.
GTGCAGTTTTTCTTGCTGCGGCTCATCTGTCTGCAGAGTATCTATAATGCTGTCAAAGCAATTATGCGTCCCGTTTTTCATTCTACCAATAAAATGAAACTATTGCACCCACAGCCACGACGGGTGCAGTGATTTAAGCTACTACCATGCGGGGAGGTCTATGCTGGGTGTTGGGGTGTGCAGTTTTGTAAAGTAATGGCTTGAACATGTTGGGCAGGCTTAGTGGCTCCCCAGGGTTGGATGTCTACCAGTGCTCACCCAGGCGCACACACACAAGCACTTATACGTACATACACTCTTAATGAGGTCAGAATCCAACCGCAGCAGCATTCCTCCCTGCTAATAGGTTCACAGGGTTTGGAGTGAGTGATTACATCTAACTGGATTATAGGGCATGATTATCCAAAGGAATAATCTGCCACAAACAGACAAATTAGCAGGGGTAAACCTTATTTCCCAGTAAATCTTGGTAAACCCCTACAGTAGTTTTTTTTTTTTTCTGGAAAATTCCTCTTTAGATGTACTCATCAATGACAAATATCAATCTTCGTTTCTGACCTACAACTGAGATGCGTGATAGGATGCACACTGATTTATTTATGCTAGATGGGCAGAAAGATGCCAGTCAGCTCAACTACTATTCCAAGAAATGATCATTTGTTTCTTGCATTTTTTCCCGTTTTAACCAATAGCTTGCACTTTTGCCAGAATCTCTAACAAGTTACCTGAGAAACCCAGTACTCTTTTTTTCTAGGTATCAATCAATTTGAATAATTAATGAAATCCATATTTTAGGTTCTTAGATGTGTTTAAATATATGCAAATTTCTTTTGTGCATGATTGGTTCTGCAAGATTATGATGTCGAGCAGTTCATCTCCCTGAACCTGGTAAAATGAAGGGGCTTAATAGAACATGCAGTGAAAATGAACATGCAGTATGCAAAAAGGAAAAAGAATGACCTAATTTCCAAAAGCATAAATGCTTTTTTTTTTCTTAGCATTTAAGCCATTTTTTTTGTTTTTAACATGATTATTGTTGTTTATACTTATTGTTCCTGCAAGTGAAAAAGTGTTTTAAACAGACGAAGGTGTGTTTAAAAGTCTACATTAATCATGTTTATACCTTAAACCAATTTGAAGAAATATTAAATAAGAATTTGCTGTGGAATATATTAATGTTTGAATGTGTTTAGATTTGTTTTATTTTTATTTTATTTATTTGTTTATGTTTTTCATCAAATAACAATACTTGACACCAAAACAATACAAATGTAATTTTAAGAGTTAATAAATGAAAAGGAGCTGATGAACTTATATAATTTGTCCATATAAGTTTTAACTTTTTTTTTTTTTTTTAGCATTTTTTTTTAGCATTTTGAAATGGCACTTTAAAAAAAGTGAATACATACATACAGTGATTTATAACCCCCGATTGTAACAGTAAAATCAGTCAAACACAAGAGGCTCTCAGCTCCTATCTGTTTGCTCAGCTGTTGGACAGGACAAGTTTAAAAATAAAAAAAATAAATAAAAAAGTGAGTCCATGCAAATAAAAGGGGAGCAGAATACATATTTTTCAATCAGCCATTTTATACTTTATTCATGTATTTTGTGTTAAAGATGCCTGTGCAGTTTGGTTGTCTACTGGAAATTTTCAATCATTTATGAATGTAAAACAAAATCCTTTTGTTAATCCATTGTTATTTTATTCTTTTTCAGGACACGTACAAAAGTCCAGTTTAATGGATATGTTGGCCACGAGAGCTCCAACGGCCAGGCATCCTTTGAAAATCCAATGTATGACACCAACATGAAGCCCACCGAAGCTAAGGCAGTTCGATTTGATACCACACTGAACACAGTGTGCACTGTAGTGTAGTCCGGCAAAGCTACCACTGCCTTTAAAGTGGTTCAATCCAACCTCCATGTTGCAGTCTGCAGTGTGTTGTTACCACACAAAAGAGGAAAAGCAAACTCAATATTTTGACTTGTCACCATCAGCAGCCTTTGTGTAGCATGCTGGTCCCCACACAGCATTATTTGCACAGTAATGCAGCTCTGCTCCGCCTTCCTCGTCTGAGATGGGAAAATAGAGAACATAACTTGAAACCTGTTAGCAATGATGTCGTCAAGTCATTGTTTTTGGGAAGCATCTCACAGAAAAATCCAGATAAATCATGTTAAGAAACTTCCCCCCCAGAGCACACCCATTCAGATTTTGCATAAGTCTAAAACAACTGACCCTACTTATGCATGAAAGACGATCTGCATGGTCAGAATCATATGGCCCTTTACTATTTCCTTCTAAGAAAAGTAGCTTGACAGAAGTCCAACTGTTCCAAATTTGCACAGTGGTATATTAACTCCCATGGGTTTGACAGATGGGGTCTCAAACCTGTGAGGGAAGCACAAATATTGCACCCTTCAGCCTCTTCCGGATTTGGATGGTTCTTATATGTAAACCACCACTCCTGCTGGACCAAATATTCTCCCACTGAACTTTCCTCTCTGAGCTTAATATGAATTGTTTCTAAATGATACACATCACATTGTCTGTTTTGACGGACGACGATGGTAGATACACAGACGGCTGTCGTGTTGACAGCCCAATGCACTTCTAGTAACGATAAGATTAGGCTCCATAAAGCAGAAATACTAATGGTGAATTGGCACTAACGATGCTGAACTAATGCCAAGACAACAAGACAGGCTAAAATAGGGTTACAGATAACTTTGTAATCTTTTAGCCTTCTCAGACAACTTAATGACTCTTAATCTAGCAGGACAATCACAGAATGAAGAAAGTTTAGTTGCTAGTTAATAATTGGTTTTTAAACAGACTGTTGTCTTTGACTTTCTCCACAATTTTCCTGTTATGACAACCCTCCATTAAAATAAAGTTAGACAGGCTAAAACGGCAAATCATGCTTTTGCAAACAGTGTTTTCAAATGTTCTCCACCACATGTGGATGAGCTCTTAGAGGGTTTGAACACATACTAATAATATACATCACGCCTAAATAGAGTTGGCTGGCTGTACTGAAACACAAAACCAAACATCGACCCAGAGTTGCCCTTTGGTGCATGCTGTGTACTGGTTTCCAGAGACTTGTCAACACAATCAAAGATTCTTGCTCCTGGACTGGCCACAGTTCTGTGTTTTGTGGCTGAACAAGTGGAAGCCTGGAGGCAATAAGCTGTCAGGATCTTCGAATGCTGCAATCAGCTGTGGGCAAATCCAGGGAGTTATTTGATCTCGTATCTTTGATCCGGACCATCAGTCAAGAGATTCTTCTTCTTTTTTTTTTTTGTTTTTTTTGTTTTTCTTAGCAGTATACTTTTCTACCAGAAAACCTGGAAATAAATGAACTGATCAGCAGACAGACATGCTGACAGAAACTGGACAAATGGACATAGACAAAAGGCACTTCTGTCAGTGGAAAAGGAGACAAGGACATGTTACTGTGGAAACAGACAAACAACTTTGTCTAATTGTCTCTTGTGGCATTTTTCTTCAGTGAAGATATTAATGAACAGACTCATATGTTCAAGAACCCAGTGGCCCCTTGGGTTCTCCCAGACCAATGCCACTGGGGACCCAAAAACATAAACTTCATATGAATTGCACAAATTTTGCACTGTTTTCATTTTGTTTGTTTGTTTGTTTTCAACTGGAATTATAGGGGGAAAAAGCAGGTTCTTTGAGATGGATTTTGAAAAACTAATCGTATAAAAAAGTTTTATTAAAGAGTATTATCTATAAAATGATGACAAAACGTCTAAAAACAGGGTTACAAAGTGTTTGTATATACACATTGGTATTTGTTGTCCCTGCTAGCAGGTTTTACAACACTGTAGTGTTTATTTTTCTTGTCTTGGCCACTAAGCTAGCCAACAAAAATGTTGGGTACTGTTTACGTTTGGACCACCAATTGAAATAGTCAGAATACCACATCTAAATTCGCCAACTTTTGCTGTTTCTGAACACTCGTACCATTTTCCTACTTACTCATTCTTGTTTTTTAAACCAGTAGTTCACTGTCTACGCGGAACTGAAAACTGATTCTTTTTTTTTCCAGCTGCAAACCTGTAAGAGGAGGCATACTGTAAGAGGAGGATACTGGTTTTCAGAAACAGCTATTTTCGTAAACCTGCTTTGAAACAGCATATTTTGTGTTTCTGCTCAAACCACAGCGCATCTTTTTAAAGCATTACACCTCTGATGCACTTGATTGCATTTGAGCACCTCTATTTAAAGAGCACAGCATTAGCAGTTCCTCAAGACAAAGGTCAAACAGACACAGTATAAAGACAACATGCACAATTAGGGTTGTCAAACAATTGTTGTCCCTGGAGGCCCAATATAATTTGAGAATTACCTTGTGTTGAGAGATTAAGTCTAATCCTGCTTATCAGAGCTGGAAGGTCACTGCAACAACTACACAAGCTTAGCAGTTGCGACTTGTCTTTTATTTCCTAGAATTTTCTGTCTGCCCCTCTAATCCTTTTCAGTCTACAGAATTGGAGAAACTTTATCAGTTTCAAGTCACTTCCAAAGCTCGTTATGTCTTGCAGCGTCCTGTCAATTTCTATATATTTTTTTTTTTATTATTTGAAAGATGCTGCACTGATGTAACTGCTTTTTGTGTGTCTTTTTGTGTCATCAGACCTGATTCATTCATCGCTCCCAACATTTTACCATGAAGTTGACATGTCAACGGTTTGCTTTGACCTGCATGATTTATTTTTGCCCAATGACACATTTTATTTGTTTTCCACATTTTAAGTTAACCACAACCCATAACTTCGTAACAAAAAGGTTTATTCATTGGGGCAGAATAAGATGCTAAGAAGAGATTTACAAGAATCCTCTAATGAAAGCTTCATTGAGCCAAAGGCAGCATTGTGCCAGACACAAGTCTTTTATTTAAAGCAGAAACAAGCTTCAGTAAAATAGGAATATTTACCCCAAACTCAAATGCTGAAAAAAACATGGAGAATTTTGCATCCCCCTGTAAGAAGATTATTTTGTAATAATTAAAAAAATGTTTTGCTGAGATAGTCAGCTCATTATATAGAAAAATAAAATATAAATCCTGCAAAAGAAATGAAAAAATTCTGAGTATACATAAATTAATAACTGTGAGACATTTTGCCTTTCATACTATTGTCATGGTAAAAGAGAGTGCTGCACAGAAAGCAAAAACATCCAAAGATTTTAAGCAACACTTGCAGTACTCCAACGAGGCAGATAAAGCCCGTTCAGAAACTTTACACAGAAATAAACGAAGCTTGTGTAAACAAAAATAGAACATCTGCTCACAGTCATGAGCCCCCTCTCAGTTTTATTGCAGGAGTGCACTCTGTGCCTCTTTTTTTTTTATTGATTTAATTAATTGAGCTGAGATTTCATATGGAGTCAAGAGCTCATAATAGCGACTCAAAATAAGAGGCGGCAAGCTTTCCTCAGACGCAATAAAAGGTATCATTTTTATCAATTATAGACAAAGATTTGGTCTCCTGGTGTGCCTGCCAGGCTCTGTTTTATATTTGCATTAGAGAAGAAAATGCAGTGTAAAATGCAGTTGTTATACCTTGTGTACCACCTGAAATTCAACCAGTGACTTAAGCTGCAGATAGCTTCATTTTTGGCTGAGTTTTTTTCATGTATAAAGTGGGTGTTTCATATTCTAAATGCCAAAACAGATTTTCCATTAAAAAATCGTAACTATCTGTCTTTTGCACAAGTAAAGCTACCTAATTGGAAAATAAATTTGCAACCAAAGCCACAGTTTTTGCTTTTTTTAAAAAACCCGAACAAAGACAGGTGGTTAATCTGCAGCTATACACAAGCATCTGGAGTTCAGGTAGTTGACAAGTAACAAGAACATACAGAAGCTTAACCAACATGTTATGCAAATTGCATCAGTCTATGATTGTGTGATTCACAAAACACAACAGGATATAAAAAAAATAGGTTACAAAGATACGACCAGCAGACTGTGTTAAAAGGGTTTAGATTTCCTTTTTACTTTAGCATAACAACAGGAGGCTGCAGCTTACATACTGTCCTCTGGGTATGTGTTGCATGATCTAAGAAATTGCATCCCACTGCACTTGAGTGACGTATAGGAAACATTGCCCAAATGCAAAGCTTCAGATGCAGCTGCAAATCCAACTTTTAATTTCATTAGTTGTCTCTTTGAACAAAAGAAAAAGATTATGTGGATTTGGTCACTTTTTAAAAGCGTGTACAGCAAAGATAAGACTAAGTAAAAAACAGTAAATTTTTCTTTATTTTTCATACCTCCTGTTACTGTAATAACTGAGGCTGCCTTTAAATTGAAAAAGAGAAGATTTAAAGTAGCAGGCTTTTAGTCATCTAAAGATGTGTGCAATTTAATACAAAATTTCAATTTTTTTCCAAAATTAGGGCATATAGTCATTCATTCATTCATTCATTCATTCATTCATTCATTTTCCAATCCGCTTTATCCCTTTCGGGGTCACGGGGTTGCCGGAGCCTAACCCGGCTACTCATGGGCGAAGGCAGGGGACACCCCTGGACTGGTCGCCAGTCTGTCACAGGGGCATATAGTCCCTTATTTAAATACATTTTGAAAATATTTCAGACAAGAAAGAGAGAAAGCAAGTTATAAAATAAATATATTTTTTCCCCATCTTCTCAATTGCTAGGACAAATCATCATGCCAAATAAAGTCTCTAAAGAAAATATTTAACTTGATGGTTTCAATTTGAACGTGTGTTTGTTGAACCCCATTGCAAATGTTAAAAAGTTTCCAAAAACAAGGCTACATGTATTTAGGCTTTACTGGGATGCATTCTTTCTTAACAAATATTAACATGCAGTAAATGACTGCAGTTTCAGCATTTTTCTGAAACAATAGGTTTCATCTGGTCCACCAATGACACAAAAAGGCAGGTCTCTAGCAGAAAAATCATTAATTATCATTCATGTTCTTGTTTTGGGCTTCAATCTGCCTCCATTTTTCATCACCATCCTCCCTCATCATCATCACATGCTGCTGAACTTGAAGTAGGTAAAAGAGAAAAAAAAAAAATTTTGTACAGAAATCTATTTTTTATGGAGATTTGTTTAAAAAAATGAAGAAAAAACTGAAATTATTAAACATGCTGTCCTTTTTATTATCAATTATGTAGGTACAAAAAAACTGTTTGTAAAAAGTCACTGTTTTTACTCCTACACACCGTGTAAAGATCTAAGGTTCAAACAGACTGAAATAAAGTGTCATGTAATCTATTTTGTCCATTGGGGCTGCTTTTACACAAGAACAGAAAACACAGCAAATATTTCTTTATTTACCTTCCTAATGAGAAGAACAAATTGAAGTTTAAAATGTGTTTCCAGTTTAAAGAGTTGGCATGTAAGTTCTTTAGAAAATTAAAGCTTTTACTGTCATTGGAAAAGATGCATTTTCACAAAATGACTGCAAATTTGCACAGCAGATGAGTTGCCTGAGAATTAGAGATTCTTCTCATTGAAATATATCCACACGAGTTTGAATTACTTGTGGTTTTAGGCAATAAGGGGGAAAAAAAGACCAGATGTTTGGTATTACAATGTCATGCAGACTAAAAGGGGTTAAAACAATCCTTGGCAGTTGTTCTCGTGTAAGAGCAGCCTCCGTATGGCTGAGCCTTGTGTTTATATCTGAGAGATGGGTGACTTTCCTAGGCACACAAGATTTTGGATAACTTAAACACTTTGCATCCCAAAAAAAGTGGCCTCCTGCCTGAACAGAAAGGGGGAGGTTGCTACATAATCAGTTTGTCTCATAACACTCAAAAAATGTACTTTTGGGCTTTAGCAGCATTAGCAAAATTGACAACAATTATTAAAGATCCCTTTTATGTTGTTGTTTTTTATTTGATTTATTTATTTTTGGGGGCCAGCAAACCTACCCTGGTATTTTGTAAGTTTTGTGAGAATGGCAAATCCCTTTTTAAATGCTCCAAAAAGATTATATGAGAGATAATGGTATATTATAGAGGGTTTAAACAATATGTGAATGCAGCTTCACCAACTGCTGTTAAAGAGACTCACAGTTTATCAGATATTTTGAAGACATTATTTGAGAATAAAGTTTTTGATACAATAATCCCTCATGTGCACTTGTTTTTTTGAACTGCCATCATGAAATGATGTCAGATATGGTACTTAAAAAAAAAAAAAAATCTCAATTGAAAATAAATGACCTAATAAGTTTTAATGATGTTCATCATGGTTGTTCATCAGATGCTTTAGCACAAATCACAAAATCTTTAAATCTTAAAAAAAAGAAATTGGTAAGAAACAGTAATCTTCAAATGGTTGATGAAAAATTCAGCAGTGTCATTACACAACAGAAAGAGACTTTTTTTTTTCAAATAGAGAAAAACATAATGTGATATTTAATCGAAACCAAGCTCCAGCGGCAACTCCCTTCATAACTTAAGTGGACTCCATCTATATATTTGCCCTGTTTGAGGTTGAAGGTGATGTAGGCTAACTGTCCATAACAGGTTGAGGTAAAGTCATGTGAAAAAATTAGGACACCCTCATTAAATCATCAGCTCTGTCTTAAAAAAATATGTATCAATGTCCTATCTTATTTGGAAACTTAAAAAAAAAAAGAAGTGTGTTAGTAAAAATTGAACAAAAACATAACTATTATTCTACTCATAGAAAAAAATACAAAATAACAAAAATTCATATTTTAATGGAAGTCAAAGTTTGGCCCTCCTGACTCTTATTAGGTATTTTTGCTCCTTTGGCTGAAATCGCGTCATATAGAGATACTTGTTTGTAGCATCTACCAGTTCCTTAAACGTGTCTTAAGTGTGAAGTATTCGGACTTAAACATTAGCAGAAATTACATTCTTTTCAAATTACATTTCATAGAAAGATTTTGATGCACTAAAACATTTTTCTATGTCAAGTTAGATCACAGATCACTCAGTTATGTTCAAATTGATATTAAATGTGTACGTATCCAAACATGTGTGTTTATAGGGTGTCCTAATTTTTTCACATGACTGTAGGTGTCTGTTGATAAATTCTTGGTTAAGAACAGGTACATTTCTCTAACAACTGTGAGTAGGTCCTACCACTTTTAGAGAATAATTTTTGAATTTCTAACATAATAAAGACAGAGTTTTGTTTACTTCACCCATGGGTCTATTCACCTGCCAGACAAAAGATACCCCCCCCCCCAAAAAAAAGCACAAAGTTGAGGTCTTAGCAAATCAAAACAACTGCTGTTGTTTTTTTTTTCTTAATCAGGGTTTTTATCCATTTTTCTAAACCTGCTAAATCCCTCTTGGAGTCACAATGTTGCTGGAGTCTATCCCTGCTACTGTAGGACAAAAGCGTGGTACTCCCAAACCAGGACAATCTGCCAGTGTTTTGCACTGTGTGACATACACCCAGGGACAAATTAGTACCATCAATAAACCTTTGAAGCATATTTTTGACAGTGGAAGGAAGCTGGAGAAAAGCCACGCATGCATGAGGAAACATACAACCCAGCAGGGATTCCAACCGGTGGCTTCTTCATCTGAGGTGAGAGTGCTGACTACAATCCCACCTTGCAGCCAGATCAGGTTTTAATGAAAAGAAAATAAAGAAATAAATGTTTAGAAAGTTTGACATCAAGCTGTAGTTGTTTTTGGTTTGAAGCTTACCACTTAACATAGAAGTCAAGGGGAAATTGCTCCCTTATGAAGCCAGCTTCCAGTGTTTGTTTGTTTTTTGAGAAACTACGTTTGATATTTCCATGATTGCCGCAAACCTAGGAACAGAAAATGGAGGCTTGTTTTTACTGAGTTCTAATTATTGGCTGTTGCAGTGAAAGGTTGCTTTCTTTTCTCAGGGATTTCTTTTTAAAATCTCAAGAGAATGTCTCAAAAGCAGCTTTAATCAGAAAAAAAGTGTCACATTCAAAGTAAATGGCTCTTAGTAACTGGAAGGCTTCCATTGTTTTGATCATGGCCCTCCAGCTGATGTTGACCCATCCTTTGAGAGACGTAATCAAGAAATAAACGGGATCTTTGCGTTGTCTTAAAGGAGAGGAATCATTGATAGGTAAGAAGATGGTCTCATCAAGGAAATTTGCAAAACAATTAAGGAATTGTACAACATTACTGCTCCCTGATAGTGTCTAGCACCACCAACTGCACAAAGTGACTGTTTACATGAATGCCAGGACTAAACATTTATTAATAATGGCAGTTATATCCACAAAAACCCTATACCCTGAGCGTACCGAATACAAGTATTTGATTACTGGAACTTTACACATTTTCCTCTGAAAGCGTAAAGACATGATTTTTAAACAGCAACCATCATGATTCAATTGAATATCAACAATATCATTTTTGTTTATTGTCTTTTATTTGACAAAACCTGAAACAAAAGAGGCATATTTTTTTCAGGTTGAAAAATTATGTTTTTGTTTTTTTCATTTTTGTATTTTGATTATTAATTGTAAAAAATGACATGCTTAGCAGTTTTTATTTTGTGGTTTTGTTGACGAAGATCTTTTGTCAGTCTTCGTCAATGGCATTTTTCCCTGATAAAAACAAAATGATAACTTAATCAGCACTACAGCTTGGGAACAAAAACTTTTACAAAAGTTTTTTTTTTTGTTTTTTAATTAAAAACGAGACAAAAATACTTTGTAAAGAGAAACTGTTGGTGATAATAGGCAGGCAGTAATACAAAAAATGCCAATAAACATACGTAGGTAACGTGTACATGCTTGATTCCCAAGGAAGATGCTTCAAACTGTTTCTATGTCTTGTGTTTCTGTGGGGATATTGAAAAAAAATGTCTTCTCCTGACAAATGGACACACTTCACATGTGCAATGTTTTGGGTCACAGTACTGTACGGAGGGGCTAGCTTTCCATGAGGGATCTTCTATTTAAAGATGCTCTTGGAAAGTTGGCATCCTGTTTTGTTGGGCTATTTCCAAATTGCCAAGGTGATCATCCTGGTATCCTGTGTGTCTCTCTGGGTCCATCAGACATTTTATTCTTTCAGGCTCAAGCCCGTTCGCTTTTCAGGGTTGGAGCCTGCTTCTGAACCCCCTCCATCTGCCCCATTGGTGGGGGCTTTACCTACTTTGCCTTCTTCAACCCCTTCGCCAGGGTCGGGGGCTCCAGTACCAAGGGGAGGGTTATGATCCTGAAGAGAGCTCATTCTGATCAGTTTCAGTTTGGATTCGATTGTCATTCCTGATTTCTATTGTTGTCATCTGCCCTGTGCCAGTCACTGAAGGGTGGTTCTGTCATGCTCTTCTACTGGGCATTCAAAAAAATAAAAAATAAAAAACACATTTGGATCTTCTTTTGCCACCTGCCATTATTTCATCAAGATTATGCTGCTCACTGGTTCAACCAGATTTTTAAGGTCATTCCCGTCTCATAACCATTGTCACATCATAGTACTCAGTCTTCCAACACCTCATTCACATCAAGCTACAGATCAAAGTGGCCAACCTTTGCCTTTCATTTGACCACAAGCTCTATCTACTTCCTTCCCTAATCCCTCCCTACCTTCAGAAGCCATTTAGGCTCATCAGCGCCACATCAGAAAAGAAACAACGCACTAGTCTGTTATTCATCTCCACAAAATTTAAGACCATCTGACGCTGGTAACGCTGGCTGTTGTTCTGTTCTGACCATTCAGCTCACAACAATGACAATGATATCAACAGGCCAGGTTGAGTATTCACATAAAATTACTGACTTGTGCCTGGTTCCACATTCTACTTCACTCTGCTTTTGAAGAGAAAAGGGAAATAAGCACAAAACCTAAGAAAGATTGTGGTTGATTGAAGGTAAATGCAGATATTTTTAATCTATATAGTCTGACAAAAAAAGAGAAAAAAATGTATGTAAATATCATGAAAGAATCTGCAATTTTCCCTTGCAATTCTTTTCCTAACTCTTCATTTGTTGAAGGACTTCCTGGTGTGTGTGTATATGGTGTCAGCTGCGGCTCATTATTCTCCTTCATGAATACTTAGTTTCTGTCTTCATACTCCACCAGATTGTTGACTGCCCTGCTTCTCTTAATCACTTTCAGTCCAGTTCCTGCTTAGTTTGTTTTTGTCGTTACTAATGCTGCTTTTTCATCCCATTGACTTATAGTTTTATTTAACCAACCCCAACAAACTGCTTTTTTTTAGTTACTATTTTTGGAGGTCTGACTTGTCCTGTTTTGTGTGTATATTGGGGGGGAGGTCTTGCCACTTCTGTCTGTCCTTTGGTGGGGGGCTTTGTGAGGGAATGACTGGGCACTCCCCCCTTTTGTCTCACTTTCTACACTCCATTATTCTCCACAATAAAGCATACTTACCTTAACACAGGTGCCAGCTCACCTTTGCACAAACAGATTTGTATGCATGC
>BSAI01000104.1:16376473-16416798 GCA_036245035.1 Adrianichthys oophorus | reverse complement strand
GTGAGCTGCTCTGTGTTTGTACTTTATATGTGTTTATGTGTATGTGTGTGAAGATATGTTTGTAATGTGTGGATGAGTATGCCCGTGATCAGGCCCAACCTTTTTGATAAAAATCAATATTTCACAGTAATATTGATGAACCTCGAGCAACATATTGCCTCTCTTTGTAATTCTACTGTTCTTTATCATCCTCCAACTTCTTCAACCCTTTCTTTCCTTTTGCACCCTTATCCCTCATCTCTAACATCCCACTCTCTTTTTGTTTCTTTTCCATCCAATCCAACAAGAAACGAAAACAAATATAATTAATATAAAGGAAGTTCAACATCAAGAATAAAGGGGTATATACAAATGTACTTCTCGTCTGAAGTTTCATACGTTAGCTCCCTATTTGTAACAGTAAAATCTGTGCAACACAAGAGGCCTTCAACCCTTATCTGTTTGCTCAGCTGCTGGACATAACAAGTAAAAAAAATCCCTTCGAGATGTTTTTTTTTTTTTTTTACATTTTCTGAAAAATAAAAAAAAATAGTTTATATAATGGCATGACTGGCGTCACTTTCAAAACTTCCACACCCCTGTGTTTGATAAACATTGCATCAATGGTGGTACTGTTTACTTTGCTTTTTTTCTGTTGTGCTGCTGTCTCACTTTTTAAAATTCTTTTTGAATTTGTATGAAAAGCTTTCTTTAAAGATCCTTGAATGCATTGAAAGCACAGCACTAATGTGGTCTTCCTAACTGTAAAGGTGCACTCACACCGAACACGATTCTTGTAGCGAAGGCGGCCAGTTTCAATTTTCAAGTAGATGGTACAGGCGTGATCTGAGATCTGGCAACAGCGTGACTTGAGTAGCGGGCGCGGTGAGCCATAGTGAAAAGAAATCTGAACTCTGGGGGGGTCGCTGCATCGCGTCAACCAATCAGATACTCAACTTTGGGCACGGGACGTTTTCAGTGGATCGGATTTCCTGAACTTCCATTCATTTTCTTTACCAGCTGTATCCCTTTGGGGCAGTGGGTTTTCTTGAGTCCGTCCCAGCTACTGTTGGGCAACAAGCCTGTTACAGGGCCCATGGAGTTGCAGCAGTCACACTCGCTATGCCGGCTACAGGGAGACGAGCTGACAGCCAGAAAGAGATCACCTGCCAGATGAAGAGACGGCCTGCTCGGGCCTCCTGAACTTGATGATGTTTTCTCTTATTGTCATCGAGACAAGTATGAAAAAAAAGGTCCCCTAATTTTATTCTTGTTTTTATAATGCACCAATTATAATTTAATACAAGACAGCGAGCATTTAAACACGGTCAGAGAGAGACGGAAACACCGCGGAAGCGGCCGTCATCCAGACACAGTGGGACTGAAGCTCACTGTACCCAGAGAACCTCTAAATCAGGGGGCTCACACTTTTTTGGCATGCCAGCTACCTAAAACACATAAAATAATGTGAAGTTTTCATTGTAAGTTCTCAAACATACAACCAACATGTTGTTAAAACAGAAACTCATGATTCCTGTTTGAAAACTATGAAAAATCCAAACCCACTACTGGCATTGGTAGTTCGTTGATTTTTTTTTTCCCTTTTTTCCACTAAATTACTCAACACACATTACTATAAATATTACTCAAAAATATCAGGATAATTCTTAAGATTTTAAATGTCAGTAGAATGTCTTTTAAAGCCATGAGTTTTTTTTTTTTTTAGTAATACATAGTTAACGCAAATAAATGTAGTCTATTGAACTCTTGTTTTAATATTTGTTGTTGTTTTAAAAAGATGTTCATAGGAATTAAAAAAATTATATAGTATTTATGCTTAATAAAATGCAACTATGTTTTTAAAAATAAAATATGATAATAGCAGAAACTAAGAAACCCGGTTTATTCCCATATTGAATGACACGCACGATGACAAACCACTGTCATCACAAAAGCAGTTAGTAATGAAGAGTGTTTTTGCTATTTCATCACAGATTTTTTATTTTTTTTTTTGTTGTTGTGGTGGGTAAATGGTTTATACAGTTGTTCATTTATTTTGATGGCCCTCGATTTGATGGCCCTGTGATTTTGGAGAGATCTTTGAAAAAAAATAAAACTGAAATCTAAACATCATCTGTGTATTCCATGCATTGTAAATGAGATAAACACAGACACCACCTAATGTAGTGATCAGGCTAAAAACATTAGCTGCTAACTCCTCCCACTTGCGGACGAGGCGGTGTGCTTAGGGAACACATTTTTGGCCACGTGGCGAGCAGGGAATACATGAAAGAGAGGCAGGCCATGCAAACCGCATTCGGTGTGAATGCACCTTTAGCCTTTTAATTTACCAGTATTTTCAAAACTTAATAAAAAAAGAACCCATTCAAAAGTAACGGGGAGAAAAACAAAAAAAAAACAGAAGAGTCAAAGGAGTGTATTCTCTCCTAAGTTTTATGTGAGATGTTTATTTGCACATAGACTTTAAAAATTGTCTGAAATGCATGCATTTATTTGTGTAACAAATGTTTTTCAGTTCATTTTAAATCCTGTGTTCAGGGGTAGCAGATGGTCCTTATTAAAGCTGTATTATGTTGAGATAACTCAAAATTGTCTTCTCTCTGGTGAAACAGAATGAAAGAACCAATGCTCCTGTGTAGCATGAAGAATATGCTCATGTTTCCACTCATTTCCACTTATAAATGATTGGCCAAATGCACTCCTCTAGCAGACATGGTTAATCAGACTGATGCACTGTGTGCATTTACTCCATTTGCCGGGTTTGCAATACTTTTAAACTTTTTCAAACTGGTGCCCATTTATGGTTTGAAAGTCCTTGTATTCCTCTGATCCTATTGGTCAAACTCTTAAGAGATTTGTGAAATAAAAAAGTGTGACTTCAAGTAGATCTATCATTTAGTTCAATTAGTCTTTTGTACCAATATTTATTAGTTGTTATTAGCAGTTGCTAGAAATGCTTTCCAAGTAAAAGAAAAAAATGTCATTTTTATTTCAGTTGAGCTTTTTTTGTTCTCAGTGGATTAGGTGAGCAAGTTACACAATCTGTTTTAGTACTTTGATTGTGTAAGTGGTTAAAGTACACTTTAGTTGTACTGTGACAGATGAGTCTATGCATTTGATGCTTAAAAGTTTTTAAAAATAATTTCCTTTCTCCATGTAACAACCATCTGCTACAACAGCTGTAATGTAGTCACAGTACAAATGCTTCTGCTCAAATCCAGAGTGAGGCCTGAAAAATACTGCCAAAGTGCATCTTATTCTGTTTCAGTGCAATGCAACATGAGTTTCTTTGTGCTTTACTGAAGCAATGTTCTTCAGCCAAATTTGAAAATTCAGTGCACCAAAAGAGATTTTTTTTTATACAGATAAGATCCAAAGCAAGATCACTTCTTAAACTGGGCAATCAGGAACTGGTAGAGTAGAAACCAAAATGCAGCACACTGGACTTGGTGACAGAAACGAAAACATTTAAGAAACGAACTGAAACATGACAAAAACCATGGAGAAACAAACGGATGACCTGACACTGAAGAACTGAAAACTTAAATAGACTGAGGGTGGTTAACTAAATGAAGCCAACTGTAGATGATCAACCTGAACTTGGTGAGCTGGACAAGGAAACAGAACATGACAAAGACACCACAAAAACCCAACCACAGAATCCTCACATGGGCTGTACCTTAAGATTAAAAGAACGTATTCCAATTTATGTTGCTGTTGCCATAAAAATGATATAATTTAGGAAGCATAGACTGTATTTTTCAGAGTTTTTTTTTCTTCAAATAGCTGGCAGTGAAAAATTATGAATCGCAATGAACCTTTGCTCAAAAAAAAAGATCTATCTAAAGTGGTGCTGATCTGCAGGGGAGAGAAATGCAAATGAGAAAGTTTCTGAGAATGAAATTGCTTGTTGCTTTAAAAACCCATTTTAGTATGCGCTTGGGTGAACTTCTGGGATAGCTATTATTGGTTGGCTTTTGGACAGATTAAAAAATGGGGTGCTTCCAGAAGAAGAAATGGGTAAATGTTTCTCTTCTCTATCTCGATCTACATCATCTTATAGAACATTTGCCATGAAAGTAAATGGGTATTTATAAAAGAAAACAAAATACTTGCATTGTTTCTGGAGTATTGTACAACCTTTCACAGAGACGGAAATTGTGCTGACTTGTAAAATAAATGAATTACGTTTTGTAATATATTTCCCTTTAGAAAGATTTTCTTTGTTGACAAACCAGCAAATTAATTTAGAAGCACTGCTTAAAGCTTAAATGTAAGTGAGTTTCTACATTAAAAGGTCAGTCAAAACTTTGGCACACTCAGGAAACAGTTTTTATTTCTGCAACTTCATTTTTTCTCATTTAACAAATCAAATCAAGACAGAGGAAACTAAATGGAAGTAGGTTTAACAAGGAGATTGACATGGATGAGCTGGTGAATGATAATTTTCATGATACTAATGATGCTTTTTATTGGTGTTTATTTCTGCACAAAAATCAATTATGGGTAAAAATAAAATATGGTCTGGTCATTTATTTCACGTATTCCTGGTTGACTAAATATTAGGGTTTGGAATGATAACATGTTAATCACGTGTTAAAGTATTACTGAACTAACGATAATAATTGTTTTAACCCTTTAACACCATAGATGTTGATGGAAACACCTAGATAACCCGCTCTATGACTAACCCTAACCTTTCAATCATTTGTGCGGTCAACATGAATCAGCTGATTCTGATGCAGAGAAAAGCAGCTTTTCATATCGGGTTTTACATGATTGTAGCAGTGGCACAATAATAACTGCGATCTACAGTCAGCGCCCTCGTCAATTTGTGGTCGTAAAATAGAGGCACATCATTTATCTAAAAGACCAAAAGTTTGTGATATTTTGACAGACTTTAACTTCACAATGTTGTGAAGTAGCTAGCCGTCAGTATCACATATTCAAATAGTTAGTGTTAAAAGACCACAGTCTGTTAAAATGATGGAGATTTATTGGGCTAAGTAAGAATAAGAAATGCAATGAACTTGTATTAACCTGAAAGCATTTACCAAAAGACAAATCGAATGAATAGTTATGAATTATTGAGCAAGCCTATAGAAGAATATTGCTGTAGAGTTGTGGGTTTCATAAAGAAGGAGCTTGAACTCTCACTGGTGTTTTTACATTTGGCTTTAAAATCAATAATGTGGATTCCACTCTGGTAGAAAATGCTTCACGTTGATTCCTGTTAAAGATAACTTATGAATAAATGCATCAAAGTTGTATTTTTTATTTAAATCTTTAGTTTTTAATTGGAACATAGATAGAAACAAAACATAAACAAAAAAGCTTAAGTGTCAAGAAAACCCTAGCTGTGATAAACAAGGAAACTTATCACTGAAGGTGCATTCACACCGAACGCGATTGGCGCGGCCAATTCGCATGTCCCGCCCTCTCTCTCACCGCGCCGCGAATTCGCTGCTCGCAACGTGGCCAAAAATGTGTTCCCTAAGCTCGCCGCCTCGTTCGCTTGTGGGAGGAGCTACCAACTAATGTTTGTGATCACTACATGAAGCTTTGTCTGTATTTCATTTACAATACATGGAATACACAGATGATGCTTGGAGATCAGTTTTTTTTCTTTTTCAAAAAACTCTTCAAAAACATCGGTGATGACGTCTCCATGTAGATCATGGGCCATCAAAAATACATTCACAAATATATAAACCACCTACCCACAAAAAAATAATACAAATTCAGTCATCAAATAATAAACACTCCTTTCAATGAACCTATGCTTGTCCTGTGCTCATAAAACCACCACTCCAGATGTAATTTGGTACAAGTCTCAGTTTTGTTGCGGTTTACTTTTTAAATATGGATTTGTATTGTATTAAGCCCAAAAATACATCATTTTATCAAATAATTTCTATGAATAATCAACACGAAAATGTAAACTAAAGGTTTCATAGACTACATTTTTTGTGTTAACTATGTATTACTTAAAAAAACTCATGGCTATAAAAAAATACATTCCACTGATGTTTTAATTTCAAAGAATTATCCTGATGTTTTAATTAATATTAATAGCAAATGGCTGCACGGTGGAGCAGTGGTTAGTGCTCTTGCCCTTGACCCTGAAACAGCATCACTAATGGGGAACCTTTCTGTGTGGAGTTTGCATGTTCTCCCCGTGCATGCGTGGGTTTTCTCCGGGAACTCCGGCTTCCTCCCATTATCCAAAAACATGCTTCAAAGGTTAATTGGTCACTCTAAATTATCCCTAGGTGTGGATGTGAGTGTGCATGGGTGTGTGATTGTGGCCCCTGCAACAGACTGGTGACCTGTCCAGGGGTGTCCTCTGCCTTCGTGCAGGGTGGGTTAGACTCCGGCAGCCCCGTGACCCCGAAAGTGACAAAACGGTAAAGAAGATGAATGAATGAATGAATGATTTATAGTAACGTGTTAAGTAATGTAGCGAAAAAAAGATTCAATGAAACAAAAGAAGGGTGCGGGATTCGATCCCGGGGTTCTTTCAACAACAAAAAATTCAATGCATGTGAACTAACCACAGTCACCATGAGAGCAGTTGACTGACAGAAGGGACAAAATGCTGAGTGAAGGGCTCATTCGGGTTGTCACAAAAGGATTTGTTCATCCATGGATTTTTTATCGTTTTTAAACAGGAATCATGAACCAACGGCATGTTGGTTGTAAATTTCAGAACTTAAAATAAAAACTTTGCATTGTTTCATGTGTTTTAAGTTGCTAGCATGCCAAAAAAAGTGTGAGCACCCCTGATTTAGAGGTTCTCTAGGTATATTGAGTGTCAGTCCCACTGTGTCTGGATGACGATGACGATGTTTGAAGCAGACTGTCGTCCAACAGTACCAGGAAGGGTTCAGGAAACTTCGCTGTCCTAAAAGAGATAGATGAGGTTAAGAAAATGAATGGAAGTGCAAGAAATCTGATCCACCATATTGGATGTGCATTCTACCTGCTGTCACTGAAATCGTCACGTGCCCAAAGTTGAGTCCCTGATTGGTTGACACAGACCTCCACAGAGATTAGACTTTTTAACTCTGGCTCGCAACGCCCACCACTAAATTCACGCTGCATTGCTTAATTTGCGCGATTTCCGGACTTTCGCGCTCAATTCCTCGATTTGCGTCTAAACCCTTGACTTTACATTGAAACTGGCCACGCGCACCTTAAAAATGTGATATTTATGTTGCTTTTTTGGATACAAAACAGTAAACATCTGTTGTTACTTGTTATTTAATAATTAAAAATTATTATTAAATATCATAAGAATTAAATCCACTCCTGGTAAGTACTAGAAGATCGACCAACAAATTGAGAGCTTTTGGCTTAGCTTTCTCTTCACCACAACAGACCGGCGCAGCAACCACATAACAGTGAACACTACACCATCCCACCTGTCGAGCTCACACTCCGATCTTCCCTTACCTCAGGTTCACACTGCATATAGTCCAGCTCCGGTCCAGTCGCCAGACTCTTTACGTAACTTCAAATTTTTGTCGGATGCTGGAGCTAGCCGGAGCACCTGTTTGTGAAGTTGGGGCAGTCAACAACCTAAACCAGAAATCATGCGAGCGATTGTAAAGTGCATCCGGTAAGTGTTTCAAAAATAAAACATGTTTTCCGTGTAATACAGCCAAATACGGACATTTAAGCCTATACAGGACAAAAGTGTTAATAGCAGTTCTTTTTTAGAGCTGTTATTATCTTGAATATGTACTGTATTTCCACATTGCATTATATGCCCACACATACCTTAAGACGCCATGCAACCTGTCACAAAATCTGAAAAAAAAAAAAAAGTTTTCAATTACAACACTTGTGTCCATCCATTCAGGGCAGTAGTGTTTGATGTCCATGAGGATTTCTTGTTTGTTTTATCGAAATCCCTGCTCCGAGTAACTGCTGATCGCCTGAAACAGGTGTTCCACCAATGAGAAACAGCAAGGGCAGCGATAAACTAAAATAAGAAACAGGACACCAGCCCTAGAGGACTGGGATTGGACACCCGTGATTTAGGCCATAATCAGGCTAATATTAGTCTTGGGAGACTTTAAATGCTGGAGAAAACATAAATAGGAGTCTGTAAGTCATTATCAGAAAATAAGCTGCAGCATCTCTCCCTTGATAACATCACAGATCAGATCCCTCTTACTGCCGTGGGTTTAATCTTTGGCAGTGAGTTGTTGAATCAAAGGGAGAGCTTTTCCCTATGATGTTTACTGTCACTGAATTTCATTAATATTGGTTTCTATAGGAAGCTTTAATATCATTTGTAAATACTGTTTCAGGGGAATTTTTCACCATGCCAAAAAATATATATCTTGGGGAAACAGTGAAATGCAATAAGGCACTTACTATGTTGGCCAGTTGCCTAAAACAAGAAGTGGCAGTGGAGTTTGGCATCACTGCTAGGATTCAGGCATGATGATAATTTTGGCAACATTAGGAGTTGGCAGTGAGAATGAGACGTATTCCCTCTTTTGCGCTTCTTGGTCCTCCACGTGTGGAAATGTGCAGAAAATATTTAAAAAGTCAAAATTCCTGTCAGGAATATTTGTCCCTTGTTTATTGTTTGCCTGTTTGCTTTTCTTGTTGCTCTGTCTGCATTCTGCTTCCATCTTTGTTTCTTGTTTGTGTAATTTTCCATCATAAATAAAGCACAACATTAACTTTAAATGTCATTAGGACAGTCACAGCCATATTGGATTAAATATACTGTATCTCAGAAATTGAAACCTCAAATCAAGGTAAAAAATATATATATGAAAAACCTCAATATTCTTTTACAGGGTTGCTGGATCCTGCCCAAGCTACAAGTTTTTGTATAGTAATATTAGTGTATTATGATTTGCACACAGAAATGAGTCACTCAAATGTTGCCCAGATCCTTGTTTTTTAAAATGTTTTAAAATGAATGTAATGTCTTTTTTGCAGAAAAAAAAAAGTTCTGTCACTTCTTTTGAAATCATTCAGCGGCCTAATGTCTGAGAATATACAAAAATTCTGAACTGAACCCAGCAAGTATCAGTTCAGTATTGCAACACTGTTCAGAAAACATTCTGACACTTGAAAGGCATAGAAGTGGTCACGCTGAGAAAATGATTAGAAAGGGAGCAGAGAAACAAACTGTAATATGCATAGTTGTTGTGCAGCTTTCCCTTTCAGTTGCCATTAACACACAATGAAACACGCATATTTATTATCTGATATCACAAAAAAAGGACGCACACAATATTGTGTAAGAACCCTATCTGCTCTCTTTTGAAGCACATATGGAAACCACACAAATCAGCGCTGAACAATTTTTAGGGGTATTGAGTAGTATAATGGTTAGCCTTGTGTAAAATCATAGCTATTAAGCACTGCTTCAGTGAATAAAACCTCAATATTTACTTAAAATCCAATGATCAGGATGGCTCACTTGGCTGGGTGTAAGACTGGCACATGGGTAACTGGGTTCGTTTCCCAGGGGTGATATCAATATAATCCATTATGGGTCCTTAGGCAAGACCACTCACGCTACTGCTAAACGATTTAGCCACAAGGGGGACCTGAACCTCTCTGTGCCAGTCCCCAGCCATGATAAAAAAAACAGGGTTGCGACAGGAAGGGCATCCATGAAAATTCTCTGCCAAACTACCTGTGCGAGTCAGTGAAAGCTGTGAATCTCAGGTTCTCACAGGGTGAAGACAGGGGTTCTATTTTTTTTTTAATTTGCACAAGTGTTTTGAGAATTTATAGGAATATTTTTAGTGATTCATTGTCAAACCTAGCTAAATGTACTTTCTTTTTATTTTGGTGAACAAGCCACCACATTCTTAACACTGGTAGTTACAATGTGGAAAAATTGGAAAAATTTATGTTTGACAGTTAACTCTGCAGTGAAAGTATTCAGTTTATTGGATTTTTACTTGATGCCATGTTTTAAAAAAAGTGTATTAATTAGACTAATTAAATGTTTGTTTGTTTGGTTGTTTTTTTTTTTTAGATCTTAGTGTTTTAAAGCAATGTAAAAAATAAATGTATTCAATTTAGTCCCAAAATGTACTGCTATTGTTTTTTTCAGAGTACAAGACTCACTGGAGTATAATTCGCTCCGAAGTTTAAATCACACTTTGGTAGAAAAGTTCAATGCTTCTGGACAAACTCGCCAAGCCTGGTAATGCTGCATTCACACCCAATGTGAGTCGCATCTGCTGCGTCTTTTGACATGTGCCAAATTTGATACTGAAGGGTTGTCCAAAATTGTGACCATGAGATCATTCAGTCTTTTTTTTGTTTTGTTTTTACGGCGAGCTTTACCTTCTACCGCGGGAGCTGCATCTGAATGACAGCGCTTTTAGCATCGCTTCCGGATCTCTGTTGATGACTTGCTGTCCAGCATTAGTCCGAGGAAGGAAAAAATTTAAAACAACAATAATAATGTCTCAATGAAAATGAGAAAAATCTAAAGTTCAGCAGGAGAAGGATCAGATTCTTCTTTTTTATTTATTATTATTTATTATTATTATTTTGGACAGTACTTCTTCTTCTGCATTGCAGTCAGAAGCAAATGCTGATACATATACTCCTACAGTACCGTCTAGCGGTTGTTAGTGGGAAACAGCTGCCAAAGAGCAACCAGTTGTTAGTGGGAAAATAACAAATAAATGAGCCAACATTTATTTTTAGAGGTCACATGTAAGTTGCTCCAGAGTAAAAGTCGCACTCCTGGTCAAACTATAAAAAAAAAAAAAAAGGTATACTCTGAAAAAGCAGTTTTCAAAATTTACTTTCAAGATGAATTACAAAGACAAACAGCATGAATGGGACAATTGAAAACAGAAAGAATAATCTAGTAAGGAATAGTATTTTACCATACAAAAATGAATGCTATATTTGTTCACTTGAGAGAAACATAGACATGTAAAAAAATGACCCATATCATAATGTCGTCCCTTCGCATTGCACATAAATGTAGGCAGTGTTTTGTCTATGTGTACATGCATCGTAGCATTTTGTTCTAACACAGCTGGAAAAGACTAGTGCAGGTCTGTTCTATACAAATGAAAAGGAGGGCATTCAATACATGCTCACAACATGCCCGAATTATGTTCAAACGCCCCAAGTATGTCGCTCTTTCCTGAGGGTAAAATGTCTGAACAAAGCAAGCATTTGCTCTGTTCTACTTATTTTTGCCTTGTAGTCGTTCCCTCTTTGTGTATATGAAAGCAAAGAGAACAGCAGGTACGGGTGACTGCATAGCTGACCCTCATATTACCAAAGAAAGCAAAAGCATTGTGTGTGCGGAAGAGATCTTTTTGATGATGATTGGTCGTGACAGGTGAAGTGTACGGGCCTGCTGCCAGGAACAACAGCATCCCACAACCAACGCACACACATACACTCTCTAGAAATATATCCATAGTTATCCAAACATGACATCTGACTTTAAATATGCTTGCTTTTATCGCTTAAATGAAAGAAAGAAGTGATCTGCAAATGGATTTGTCTTGAAGGTTATGTTAAAAGGCCTGATGGCCTTGTAACTATGAGCTTGCCGTGGTAAACTAGTTGTAGACAATGTTTGTTTTATTGGTTTTTAGGAAGTTAGAGACTCTTGGGTGTCAGGTACTATAAGTGAATGCTTAAATGTGATGCCTTTTGTGAATTCTGATTAAGAGGAATTATTTGGATTACATTCTTCTTGAGACCTTTCAGATCTTAAATTCATTCTTAGAAGCTTTTTAGTTCTGCTGAGGTAGGCTGTGCAATTAAGGCAATGTCCTGTTGTTGCCAAATGTACTTCCATGATGTTGCTTTAACCTCATAAAACCCGAGCTAATTCCAGATGTTAAATGTATATCTACATGAGTTTGTGCCATCTAACATGTTGATTAGCTATTTTTTGTTAAAACTTTTATTAATAGTTTGAGCCTTAAAGAGTAAGTTTGTTGCACAGGTTGAAACAACTGTTCTTTGCTGTGGTGGTGCTGGATGAGTAACAGCAGGATGGGGGGACAATACATTTCAAAACATACACAAAGCATGCTGCAAAAGTCTTTTTATCTTTTTTTTTCTTTTTACATTTAAAGTTCTCCCAGCATGTGTTTATATACATTTAAAAAGCTTTTTTTTTTTTTTTTTTGTCACTATGAATTTATGTAACTGTCACGTTTGCTTAACAACCATAGAACAGATAGAAAGTGATGTGCACTCCCATCATCAACATTTTCTCATTGATTTTTTTCAATCCTGGAAGAGTTCAAGATGATCACTAATGATCTGGCATCATGTTAGTGGAGCTCTATGGTTGGTTTCTATGAGCAGTATTTACATTTGGGAAACATATTCCATTATTTTTCAAGTATTAGTATGCGAGGATGGTGAGAAAACAGGACTTTGACCATGTTTTGTTATATTTATTGAATGAAGTGTAAATTTGTAGCATAGCAGTTTCTGATCATGGCAAAAGAATCTCAATTATGAAACAAACTAGCTATTAAAAAGAGTTTTTAGGATTTTTCAAATGATTTAATTTTTTAAAATGTGTTCTAAAAAATGTGTTTTGATCAAAATAAACAAGGCCAGCATTCTAAAAACAAGGTAAAATTAATTTACTTTTGATTTAATAGAAATTTCACTACTTGATTTTGTCAAATTCCTAGTAAATATTTGATTGGGTCAAAGAGTAGAAACTTTTAAGAGTGAAAATTGAAGGTTTTATTTAAAACCTAAATGCTTTTCAACTATTTTCAAATAACTTCACAGAACTGTAAAACTAAAGTTAAAAATAAATACAGAAAGATTTCACTATAACTGCTGGGTAATAAAGCAATCTTTGACTCCAGGACTCATGAGTTATACCCAAAGCACTGTATGCAACCTGAATCCAGTGGACAGTGGTTTACACCAAGACATACATAATTTATAGTGTCCCAATCATAGTCTTTGTGATCCATTGGCTAATCATCCTCATTAAAATGTCAGTGGTGCATTTGATTCTGACCTTGTAAGTTTAAGTCTTCCCCTCTGCTGAGAAGGTCACAGCTTCTGCACTCCTGTGTCGCAACATGCATGTTAAAATATGGAACTTGAAAAAGGTGAAGCCTTATTCTGAACTTCAGCAGCTTTGTTACTTTAAATTAGAGAACTGTTTGTTTAGGAAAGATAATCAATTTCATGTTGAGTTGATTTTATTTAATTCAAAGTAACTACACACATTCTGTCGTATATATATATATAAAATGAAGCTGAATTTTTGTGTATCTTTTTGAGTATTTCATCATACTTTCTTGGTTTGTATTACTCTCACAGGAGGAGCTGCCCTTCGTTGTATTGTTGTGCCATAGTTTAGCTTTGATTGCAAATGTGAACAGTAGCAAATATCACAATCACTTGCTATAAGGTCATATTCCAAAATGTAAAAAAAAAGAGAGTCACAACTTCCAGCATTACCTGAGCACAAGAATACAAATTAAAATTAAAAAAAAAAAAAAAAACTCAAATGACAGTGACTAAACATAGGCAAGTGAATGCCTGCAGAGCAGAGACAAATCTGGCTTTGGCTTGCAGGTTGAGTGAAGAAGAGTCCATCCTCTTGATTGAAATGGAACGCAGGTGCACTCCAGCCGGGTGGAGACAATCATGATCTAAACCTTCACTCAGGCCCACACACACACAGCCACTCACACATACACACAAACACACACATAGAAGCAACAGGAGTGGCTGTTGCTGAAAGGTTGGAGCAGCTGTCTCCTGCTTGATTAGTTGGTGGTTTTAAATTCCTTGGAACACAATACTTTACTTTTCACAGTTGTTATTGTCAATAGCAAAGTTTACTGGAGCTCACGTTTATTCATATTTGTTGTTCTTTTTTCCCTACATTTCCAAATTAATTGTGCTAGACTAAAAAGTGTGCGCTTGCACAGGGGACATTCCTGCAGTCAATAGCTGATGGCTCATCTCTTAAATCCTCAAACATTATGCTGTGCGATCATAAGAAACATACCCACTGGACTGATAATCTCCAATGTCCTCCAGAGGATTTTGAAAATAAATGAAGCCTCAACACAAATGTGCAAATTGACCAGTTTATTCCTCTCAGAGTTTACTCTACCCAGTCAAACAACGTGATTAAAATCAATGATTGGGTGGAGCTAAGGTAAGTGAGATTTCTTTTGAGTTCATCAATTGGTCCATCCACCTGCTCATCAAAAATACCTGTACATGCCTTTACAAATACACCAACTCTCCGCCAACTTAAACATAGTCCACCAGACGTCTTTGTCTTTTAGCTGCTCACTTTACAGGTCTCCATAATGAATCATCCACCTCCATCTAATCCTATTCAAGTACCCTCATCAATCAAACAAAGCCCCCTTTACAACACCCCATAAACCTCCTGTTTGGTCTTTGAAACATACTTTGTCCAACCTGTTCATTGTCCCTTCTCTGAATGTGTCCAGATTATTTCAATCTGCTTCCCTGCATTCATCTCCAAAATATCTACCAGATGATGCATTAATTCCCATTCTCATCCCTCCCAAAGAGAACCTCAACATCTTCAGCCCTGCTACCTCCAGCTCTGCCTCCCGACTCTTTTCTAGAGCCTTTTTCTCCAAACCAACAACACGGCTGCTCCCATCATTCCTTTAATTCTTGATAACACTCCTTGGTCACATGTCACACCTTAAACCTTCCACCACCTTTTACAACCTGCTTGCACACACCTCTTTATCTCTTTCCTACACTAGTCATGCTTTGGACTGTTCACCTTCAGTAAAAGTCTTCCACCTTCTTCACCTCTGCCCCCTGAACCTCACTGTTCCTTTTTAGGTTGCAGGTTAAAGTCCACTACAATATACTTGTGAAAGCACCTGAGATTTCCATTGTTTTAAACCTAAACTGCAGAAATCATTCTGTAATCCAGTGGGTGTTAATTCCTATTAACATGTTATTTAAAGTGCTTTCTTCACTTTTCAAGTGTGTATATCTTGTTTTTGCAGCTACTAACCTGTTTCCTTGCCCTCTGTCTCAGGGCCTTCTTATAGCACACCATTTGTTTTCCGCGCCATGCCGATAACGCAACAGGGGGTTAATTGCTTGCTGCCCCTGGCTTTAGTCAAAAACTCCTTTTACTACCCTTTTTACTATGTGTACACCACTTTTTTTATTTTATTTGATGTTTGCCCATTTGCTTCTTAGCCCCTTACTGCTGCAATGAATAACTTATTTCTTTTATCCTTGAACAGATGTCCCAGGGAGGCTCTGTTATTTCCTCTACTTCTTATTTCCTCATCACTGCATTTTCTAACCTATATGTCTGTCTTACACAGATGTTCCAGTATTGTTCATAGTTGTTCATCTTGTACCTCTTCTGCTTGAGTTTTACTCCTAAATCTTTCATTTAGAGGGAGTTTTCCTCTCCAGTGTTGCTTTTACTTGCTCCCAATGAGAAGTACAGCACAGATACTTAAATGTAATCACCTTGTTACATGTACAGTTTGTTATTATACAATTAAGACAATTTGATTGATCAAAATTATGTGGGCTTAATTGGACAATATCATTCATAATGAATAAAGCTGAAGGTTGATATTTCCTGATTTTTGTATTGTGTAGAGACAACCTTGGTTGTGAACTGGAGCTTTACAAATATACTGAATTGATCCGGACACCATTACAATAGTCTTACAACTTGATGGCTTGCTTGAATAAGCAAGATGCATTTTTTTCTTTTGCTGTTTTTTTTTTTACTTGTCATGACATTGACTGGTCATCATTTTAAATCCATGAGACTTCAGATACTTGTAAATTTTGGACTATGTCTGCACGTATGTGCTTTTTGTTAAGCAGCTACTAGATTGTGTTGTCAAGCCAAAGGTCAGGTAAACACTCAACTTCAGCAACAAATCAAATAGATCCCCTTTGCCATCAAATTTGGCAAGGTTTTTTTTTTTTTAATAAAATTTAGAATGCCCTTGTATTCTCAGTTATCCCTTGTCAGTTTTATAACCAACAGAACTGGCAGTCGACTACATGAAGTTCTCTGTCACGCCTTGAGCTCACAACACCACCATACTGTTTTTGGCACCATCGCACACCTCTGTAGGCAGGCCAGGCAATCTATGCATGAGAACAGCTGCAGAATAAATCACAGCAACCAAATAATCTGTATCTTTGAATGAACTAAGCTCTGGCGTAGAATGAGGTGTGTGCTGTGAAGAGGCCCTTTGAAACTTTGCATGTTCTTCTTGATTCTTGTTTTGTTGGAAGTTTCCTCTTATTAGATCAGAGTCAATTGTTTTGCCTCATGCACACTTTTAATATAAATGAAATTAAAATAATTTATTTTTAAATTATCTGGTCTACAATTGGTATCACTTGAATGCCTTTTTTTGTTGTTTTTTTAGCATTTTCAGTTGGATTGTTGATGACTTTTGTTACAAATTAATTGAGAATACATAAACTGAATTTAGGTGAATAAGTATTCTTAAAACCTTTTTTCATCCATTTTGATGAACTTAGACTAAGTCATGAGCTTTGTGTCTCTTTAAATATTTCCATATTGTCTATCAGGAATAGACAACTCCAGGCCTCGAGGGCCGCATTCCTGCATGTTTTCTAACATACTATGCTCTGGCATGTTCTAATTGGCTGGACACACCTGAACAAGGTAATCAGTCATGAGTAGGGCTTGGATATCTGGAAATCATGCCGACATTGCGGCCCTCGAGGCCTGGAGTTGCCCATCCCTGGACTCTAGATAACAGTTGAATTGCGGTTCTCTTGCGGCGTTAACATCTGCTGCAGGACTCCTCGTTCTTGCGGCTGTAGTTCTTTATGATTCTGACACGTTGCTGAAGGGTTCTTATGCTGCATAATGACTTTGGCACCAATTAGAATTGTCCCTGATGGTAGCATGATTAATAACAGCCTACAAATCTACAGCAGCTAAACACTTGCACTACCCTGTGCTGTTACTTGGCTTTAGAGCTGGGGGGAAAATAATTGTGATTCAGCACAAAATAGCCTGCCAAGATGATCAACATTTTTGTGAGAAAATTTTGTGTATTTATAACCCTGCAAATATTATTCCTCTTAAACTTTAGTGCATTTCAAAAAAGATAAACATTTCAAGATTTGCTATTTTCATTTAATGCCTCCCACAGTCCAAAACATGCTTCAGGGGTCAATTAGGGATTCTAAAGTGTCCCTTAGGTGGGATTGTGACTGGGTGTAATTGTTTGTCTCTGTTTTGCCCTGCAATGGACTGATGCGCTGCTTATCCCTTGTGTTATCTTAGGCACGTTAATGTTGGGATTGTGGGGTCATCTGAAATCCACAAGACAGTGCATTGAACATACAAAATAAATAAATGATTTCACTTGTGTCCTGGCAAACATCAAATCCTGTTCACCTTTGTTATGGGAGGGATAACACATCAACGTAGTGGTGGGGTCATCTGGACCCCACAGCACAAGCGCTATATGTACCCAGCCTTCTTCCATCAGATGCTTAGTAGGCCCTAGTAACTTCCGTCACCCTGAAGGTAATTAGACAGATTTAAAGAATGGATGGATGGATTTTTGTTAAATGTAGTTGTGCTTCTCCATTTCTTTTTAAGGATGTTATGACAAACATTACTGGGAGTTCTTGGTTTCTCTTTTCATAGCTTGTGGTTTGTGCTAGACCGAACAGTTAAAGTCCTCCCATCACATTTTCATTAGAATTCGCCTCTGAGTTGTGGGCAAGACCGTTGGTGTAGAAGTAAACCTCCACTAATATCCCATCATCCCTTTGTTTACATTCTCTTCCGCTAGCTCATGTCCCCTTACCCGAAACTAGCATTACCAGTGCAACAAAAATTCCAAGCAAATGGAGTCGAGCAGGGACCTTGTGACCCATCCATTTCACTTGTTGCGTTTTCAAATTGCTCTTTTAATACTGTATTTCAATACCTAATACTTAAAAAATACTGTTTTAATCATAAATTCTTTTGTATATGTTCTCCATCATGGAAAAAAATTCTACAAGGATATGTTAAAAAACAGGATTTTAACTGCAGCGGGCCTTTAAGTTAAAAGGATTAAAAATTAGGCAGAATCTTCTGAAGAAGATTCTGTACTTGATCTTGACAACCTGTAGACACAAGTTTACTCCATAAGAAGCTGTGAGTTATTGCCCTATCTTTAAATGTCAGTAAAACTTAGATTAGAAAGCTGGATCCTACTAATATTGAAGAAATGGAGAGCTGTCTATTAGAATCTCCGTTTGTGTTGCCTTGCTGTGATGTTTCCAAAGACCTCAAAATTCCTCTGCCTAGTGTTCATTATATGTAAATAGACGTTTTAAATCATCACTTCATCCATTTGATTTCACTTCTTTCTTCATTCATCTGAATGTATTCCCTTTCCAGCTCATTTCTTTCAGGAAACAGCTGTTTAGGCCCCTGCTTGTTAACACCTTAATCTAAAAAAAGCTTTCAAGTCTGCACACTGCTTTTTGTTATGTTTTTAGTGTTGGTGTCTGACAGAGAGTGCAAATTAATCATTGGTGTGAGTGAAAGAAATAGAGAAGGAGCCGGAAAAAGGTTTTCATAGTGTCACTTTCTGTCTGGGTGGGTGTGCCTCTGAAGCTGAAAAATCGTTTAAATTAGGAAAGGAATGCAGGAATACTAACTAGTGAATCTGATCTGAGCCAAATTTTTTCTGTCAGGAAAATTCCCAAGTAGCTGCCTTGCAATTTCACAGTGATTGGACAAAGAGCGGAAAAAGGGGGGGGATAGAAACCAGCTGAAGGAATACATCGAAGAATAACCAGAAGGAAAAAAATGAAGTCGGCAGACGGATCAGAGTTTGAGGCAAGAGAAAAAGAAAAAAAATAAAAGAGTAAAAATGCAGGCAGAGTGAGTAGACTGTGGTAATACTGAGTTCATTTTTTTTCATCTGGGGGAAAAAAGACAGTGCTGTCAGTGAAGAAGAACTTTTTTTTTAAAGAGAAAGTTAGAAATCGTTGTCTTACTACAGTAGAAGTGGTACCCAACCCATGAAGTTTGTTTTAAAATATATTTTACACAAGATATTTGCTTTACCTGAAAAACGTTAATGCAGAATTACCAGTTCGTGCCAGCTGATGTTAGCCCACTAAAAAGTGAATTGCACAAATTAGTTTGGACAATTTAAAGATCACAATACTCAAGGGTTTGTCAATAACACCCTGCAAAATAAATACACATTTTTTATAGTTAAATATTGTGCTGATCTTTACCACATTGTTCCATCCATCCATCCATCCATCCATCCATCCATCCATCCATCCATCTTCTTCTGCTCATCCAGAACTGGGTCACAGGGGCAGCAGTTTAAGCAGATTCCCAGACTTCCCTCTCCCTGGCCACTTCCTCCAGCTCCTCTGGGTAACCCTTAGACATTCCCAGGGCAGCCGAGAGATGGTCTTCCAGCATGTCCTGGGTCTTCCCTGGGGCCTCCGCCCAGTGGGACATGCCTGGAACACCTCCACAGGGATGCGTTCAGGAGGCATCCGGACCAGATGTCCGAGCCACCTCAACTGGCTCCTCTCGATGTGGAGGAGCTGTGGCTCCACTCCGAGCTCTCTCCAGGTGACTACGCTTTTCACCCTATCTCTAAGGGAGCGCCCAGCCACCCTACCGAGGAAGCTCATTTCAGCCGCTTGAATGAAGGACCTCGTGCTTTTGGTCATGACCCTGAGCTCATGACCATAGGTGAGTATTGGAATGAAGATCAACCGGTAAATTGAGAGTTTTGCTTTCTGGCTTAGCTCCCTCTTCACCACAACGGACTGGTACAGCAACTGCTGTAGTCTTTTGACTGCTAGGACATAATTTGTATTTAATTAGCATTATATTAAAAAGATATAAGAGAACAATGAGAGAAAGATATGAAGAGGAGAATAGACAATACAACTACAATGATTGAGTTTTTATTTTCTTAAATGACAAGTTCAGGCATTTCTACCTTGTAAACTACAAATATGGCCTTTAGCTCATCAACAATCATATCCCATAAACTTTTCTCTCCGATTTTGTGTGCCCATTTATTGCATAGAAGAACTGGACTGAATGGTCCCTCCCCCCCTGCCTTCCAAATAGGAAGTACCCACTGGTTCCAAGAAGCTAAAATCAGGATGTTCCACTGTCATCAAAATATAATGGCCTAATTGTTGTATTTTGCGGAATATTTATCTTATTAGGCCATTCCAATTCAACACAACACAACTGATAGACCAAAATGCTGTCAATCAGAAAAAATGACACTGTTTTTAAATTATTTGGAGGCCCCCTGCAATAACTAAATGCACATGCTTACATTACAGACATGTGCATCATTACAAACATTACCTTAAAAACATTGATGATAATATGTAGCCATCCTGTGGGCCTCATACCTCAAAAAATTGCAGATGGGATGTCAGTAAATGGAAATTTGATGTTTCTTGTCAGCTTTTTTTTTGTTTTGTTTTGGGGGTTTTTGGTAGAGGACACCTACCAGATTCGTTCTGAATCACTCTCATAAAATAAAAAAGACCTTTGAGAGAAATTGTTTTAGATGACAAGTGACAGAGATGTTAGTATGTATCTGTTATTTCTGAAAAAAAAAAAACATTTTATTGGTTTTTATTTTTGGTCAGCTTTATGCAGGTTACATAAATTACAAACAAAAATTCCATTAAAATCCAAAATATTTCCAAAGTTGAGATCTAAAATCTGAAACTGTTTAGAAACAGAATTAAATGAGAACAGAAAGGCATCATTGAAAACCAACACAAGATAAATAAGACCAGACGATAATTATGCTCAAGGGAGGCTGTACTACAAAATTAGAACTATATAACTAACCAAACAGGCAAGCAGGTTCTAAAAAAATACATATATAAATAAAATACAAACTAAAATACTAAGCAGGGAGCAAAAACAGAAAAGAGGTTTCAAGCAAAAGAAAAAAAACGAATGTTCTTGCGGAATGTGTAGTAAATTTCAAAGACCATGACACCCAAAGTCTACTTAAGGAATTATTGGCCAGAGTCAGTCCCAACAAACCTTTTTCACAAAATCATCACGGCTATTCTGACCGCTTGACTTTTTTGTTGTTCTTTCACACTGCACCAGATGATTTATTGCACAGTGCTGACATAATGTCTCTGGATCTAATGTATGTAGAAACAAACATTAGCCGCAGAGTGACATTATGACCGCAGTGCAGAATAGTAGGTACTTGGAGTGTCCTTAGACAAGACATTGAAGGTTTAACTCCTTGAGTAGTTGGGTGTCCTCACTGATGACATCTTCATGCTAAGTCACCATAAAGCTGCAGGGTAGCTGATGCATAGCTGAGCTACCTGACTCCCCCTGCAGTGAGAGAAGCACATCAGCCTCCCAGAGCACTCAATATCACAGAAAACATGCACATTAAACTTGCGTTTTAAGTTTAGATGATTCATTTTCTGCCAGATGCCAATTTGGCCTTTAAGTTCATTTTTCTTTTACACGTTTCACTGAAATTGTAGTTTTTAATGACTAGTTTGCCATAAAATATATTCTTGCTGTTAACTTAAAGACGGCTTGCATGAGCCTGATCTGCTCATGTCAACTAAAATTGTTTTGATGCTCTGCATGAGCAAAGGGTAAAGTACGGAGCAAGAGCCTTAATCACATGTTCTGGTACCGGGGCTGACCTGTACAGGGACTGCGGGTTTTGGGGTTGTCCGGCCTTGTGGGGAGTTGTAGAGAGGAGCGGCCACATCTTAAGGGGAGCGCATGTGTGTCTTGCAGTTCCCCTTGAGGCTGGTATGGTCACCTCAAGGGCCATTGTTGAAGATGGAACATACCATTGTCGGGTGTGTGGTAGGTGTATCATGAAGTATTTGTAAGGTTTATGTAGGAACAGGTGATGCTGTTGTACAGTGTCCTTATGCTACACTCCACCTTTTAGAAAATGGTAAATGGCGTAAACCAATTTAGCTCTTCTCTACCTGTGATCTTGTGTACATGGCTCTGCCTTCATATCAAGTGGCACTGCGGCGTCTCCACTCTAGCAGCTGTGTTCTGATTGAAAGAAGGCATGTTTAACCCCACAATTATGTGACTGAGTTAATAATTTGATAGTTCATAAAGCGAGGGTTTACATTACACGAGATGATCACATCAACAATTTAATTATCATTGATAATTATAGCCTTTTGAATGTGTTGTGATGAAAAAATGTCTGTTTAGATGTGTGCACAACTAACTTTAATTTTGTATGACATCCCAAACCTAAAAAAAATGTAATTGACTGTGTTAAATTTTAGGGGTTATCATTTTCAAATTCATGCTGCATTGATATTTTTACATTATTTATTTGGTCATAGAAATGGGTAGAAATTACTGCTTCACTTAAGTGAATGAATTCTGATTCTCAGTTTTTTGTGGTTTCGCTTTGCTTGCATTTAAGTTTTGCTTCTGTTTTATAGTTGATTATTTTTAAGCCTGTGGTTTCAGTTGCTCATAGTCAGATGTGTGCCTGTCACTCAAAGGGGCACTCTCCCCAGTCGTCTCTTTGTTCCATCATGTTTCAGTGTAGAAAAGTTCCCAAGTTTTACTTCCACAGTTCAGTTTCTCTTGTTCCAGGTTTTTTTTTCTTTAGTCTCCCTCTCCTGAATTTCAACCTTTCCCACCTTTTTATGACATCCAGGTGGTACATGCTTTAAAAACATCGTCAAATAGTTGAAGTATTTCTTGGGCCTGTTTGTTTCCTAAATGAAAACATTAATCTTGCAAACTTTTGGCGTTTCTCCTTAAAATAAAATCTGAACTACGCATGAAGGTGTCAACACAAGAAGACACTTTTCTTAATAATGCATCTCTGTGGGATCATAATGAAGTAGCAGGTAATAATATTTTTTTGTTAGTTTTAGTTTAAATAATCATTTAGTTGCTTCAATAATTTCTCAGAGGTTGTCTGTAACTGCTAGAGACAGACTGTAATTGGAATTTTATTTAAAAATTATACATGTAAAAAGACTGCAAAATCTCTCCAGCATAAACAACAATATTGAGAACATTGTTTTATCTGCTAGAAAAATCCTATTTCCTATTTCATAGACAGAAAAGCTAAAGTAGATGCTAAAAAAAACAGTGAGCGTAAATTAATGAGATGATCAATATCATTGACATGTTATTAAAGCACAATTAGATTGGAGATTCAGGATTGTGCATCTCGGATGTTGCATTGAGGTGTTGCTGCTTGAGGAATGTGAGAAAGTATTTACTGTCAGATAAAACACTTTTTTTTATAATCCATGCCCTAAAATACTGCTCTTTTGTCTGGAGATAACCAGCTTCGAGCATTTAAAATGTAGCATAGGTTACCATGGCAATTGTAGCAAATGCACCAACTTCGTGAAAGTCTAAATGAAGCCTTGGACTCGAAGATCCCTTCCTAACCAGCAATTTCGGTCCATAGTTTAGGCGTCTAGAAAAGTGCAGACATGGTTGATGGCTCAGGAACAAGAAATTCACATCAGGAAAGCTTAGGTGTGGAAAATTTTGTGGATTCCAGTCTCAGACAGGCAATAGACAAACAGACATGCAATTTATACCCATATAACCATCAGAGTTCAGAGAAAACATTTCTTTAGCTTCACCTTGAAATAGCCACTGATATTCAGAGATGCATCATCTTCTTCAGATTCTGTCACTTTGTGCGAGGCTGAAAGTTTTTTTTTTTTTTCTCTGAGTTTGAAAAGACTGGAAGAGGCTGGAGTATTCAGCTGGCTGCAATCTGCAACCTCGCCACTAGATCTCATTAAATCCTCCACACTGCTCCATTAAGGCAAAGTGTGACAATGAATATGATGTGAGGATGTTACAAGTATGAGGCACAGAAAGCGATATCCAACAATGACTATCTAATGCAATTCAATTTTAACATCGGGGAGAATTTTGATCCTATCTCTAATTCTCTTTCTCTTCTGCTTCCCTTCTTCCCCCTTTTCATGTCCATTACCATTTCCCCCCGTTCCTATCTTTATCAGCTTTTTCCTCCTTCTACTATCCTTCCTCTGCTGCCTCTTCTGCTCACATTAAAAAAAAGAAAGAAATGATCATCTGTGCTGAAAAGGCCACAAAACCTTGCAGCGGTTTGCTCACTCTTTTCCTTTTTTTTGCACCCACACCCTTACATTTCTTCTTCAGATAAT
Organism: Adrianichthys oophorus; assembly: GCA_036245035.1. Lineage (NCBI taxonomy): Eukaryota > Metazoa > Chordata > Actinopteri > Beloniformes > Adrianichthyidae > Adrianichthys > Adrianichthys oophorus. The sequence goes on along the minus strand of BSAI01000104.1, from coordinate 16,392,564 downwards.
AATCTTCAATGATTATATCAAAGTAGGATTTACAAGCATTTACACCTCTCTGCAAACTGCAAGTAAAACTAATTGTGTGTGTATCAGTGGAAGCGTGTGCATCCAGAAGTGTGGGCAAAAGTGATGTTTTAAATAAGTCTGAGAGTCACAGAGCACACATAAAGTGTCTCTGCTCCTAGTTTATCTTATTGTTTGAACAGACTGCTTTAATTAGGACAGGCCTGTCTATCTGTGTGTGTGGTGTGGTGTGTGTGTGTGTCTGCAGGATGATCTTGTCCGTGTATGTCCTTTTACTGCCCCCATGTGGAGAATTGTAGGGAAGCATACACTTCATACTTCAGTCTAATTTTTCAGCACACACGTATGCACAGATGCAGACTCTCACACACTCCAATGACATGGTATTAAATTTGGAAACACAATTTCATGCTATCAGTACCGGCTAGCTATTCAATTTATACGACAGTCATCTTCAAAATGTGTGGGTGTGTGTCTGTGTGTGTTCATGCTCGTGTAAGTAACTGTGTCTGCATGCATCTGTGTGCCTGAGTGAACAGGTCATGTGTTTGTTTCACACTCATTATCTATGTTTATTAAAATTAGAAGTTGGTTGTCACAGCAACGTCTGGATTCACTATAATTATGTTGATTAAAAATGTGAAAATTAATTAAAAAGTCAGAAAAAAGATCTCACAGCAGATGATCAGCAAAACACAGAAATGATTTAGATCTCTGCTTTTCATTCCCTCCCTCCTTACACACACACACAATTTTACAGTTTGTTTTTTTTTCTGTCTCTCAAACCTTTAATGTCCTTTATTCCCACACAGCGCTGGATTATTTGTATTCAACACTGACTCAAGCTCTAGCCACACTCTTTTAACACCTATATTTATACAGGCAGGCATACCACGGCATGTTTGATACTGCCGGAGCAGACACACCAGCAGCAGAAGTAACACATAACACCATGAACCTCACAGTCATCCTCCAGTTCCTTGATTATCCCGCTTCTCCCAAACCCATAGCTCTTGTTCCCCGTTTGTTTTCCTTTTACACAATGAATAAATAGGCTCAGCATAGTGTTTTCTTTTCTTTTATTAGCAACTGCAAACACAGAAACAATGGCTTTACCCTCAACAATCTACCTCTCCCCTCTTTGTTTGCTCTTCTCATCAGCTTTAATGAACCACAAATCTCATTAACCACTCTTTGATCAGCTTTGCCATCACAACCTCCTGCACTCGGGCACAAATCTTTAATGCTGACTACTTACTACATTTGTTGTCATTTTCTGCATTTGGATAAAGACCTTCAGGACTAAATTGAATCTGTTTTTTATTTGTATGTGACACAGAACCCACCTTGATGTTGTGAGGTTTCCTATGCTGGCACAAATAATTGTAACTGGGTTATGGCAGTTTTTCTACAGCCTCAGTCCCACTTCACAGCTCAGGTTACTCAGTCTTGATTCATTGCCAACTAATCTTCAGCATGTTCAGCATCTCACCATGGTGATGTGAAGGAGGATGGTGTTTCATATTTTCAGCCATAGGTTGAAAGGATTGAGGAGGTGGCAGGAAGATGAAAGATATTTTTCAGAGATGACATAGCATGAACATCGATTTGGTTTGATGCAGCAGCAAAGGGGAACCACGATACCAAGCCCGTGTTGTTTCGTGCATCAACGTTACAAGGGAGACATTAGCCAAAATGTGTAAATGTTTTAATGACTGTGAGACGTAGCCAAGCCACTCATAACACAGGCAGAATGTGCCCATCTCTCTCCACCGGGCTGTGAAGTGTCTTGGCTTGGCCTCATCTTCGAAGGGGTTGTGTTGGAAGGGGACATGGGAGAGAAGCAGGAAATTGTGCCAGAGATCTAACAAACCATGGCATGCTGCACACCATAAAGAATGCAGGAAACAATGAAAACAAGATTTCACCAAGTGTCAAACAAGTTGTTGAGGATCAACAGGGACAAACATCTTAAGGCTGTGTGGAGAGCTTCAATGAGCTTAAGCATCTAAACACTGCTCTGGCTGACAATTCTCTACCTAAGCAAATTTGAGCGTATTGTATGTGTTGAGCTTCATAAATTTAAACATGGGACTGTACATCTCCAATTTGCACCCTTTTTATTTATTTTTCAATTAGGCTCAGTTGAACTTCCATCTATTTTTGATGTAAATTATTTTCTAAGTCTGTCATGTTCAGATATCAGCAAGTTTTGTTTCTTTGTTTTTTTTCCAAAATTTCTGTTTCATTCACTTTGCTTTTTCTATTCAAAAAACGTTTTCAACAATCCAAGCAGATATTTTATTTAATTTTCACGTGTGACTTTAATGGGGCACCTAGATGTTTTCTTCCGAATTCCTAACTCCAATATGCGTTACTTTCTCCGAGAAGGAATAGGACTCTTCATCCCTCTTCCTGCCGCTGCCTTTGGAGGTGCAGGGCTGGGTGCAGGGCTGGGAGCGGGGCTGGCTGCAGCGCTGGGAGCTGCACTGGCTGGCTGGGTTTTAGGCTGAGGAATCTCAATGGGAAGTTTTGGAGGGATGATTGTTTTGGGGGTCAGAGTTGGTTTTGCCTCAGGAAGCTTTTCCCCGTGGCGGTACACGCTGACCTAAACAGACAAAAAGGAAAACAAGGACATAATGTCAGCATATTGTAAACATCTCATCTACTTCTGTGTAAGTCCAGATAAGGCCAAATTTCAGAAGTATACACTTTCCAAGCAGATATTGTTCTTTGCTGAAAAGAATAATTTTAAGCCTAAATTACAAGAATGAGGGCTTGCCTGTGATTCTGGGCAGAAATTTTAATAAACATCATTGTAAAAAAAAGAACTGTGGCACAAAAACAAAGAAAAGAGAAAATATCATAGCTGATGAAAAAGAACACTTTCTACCACAGAATTTCATGACAACATTCTCTTTTATTAACATTTATTTATGAAGCAAAGGCACGTTAAAATGTCTTTTTAACAAGAGTCTTAAATAAGACTTGCAGCTGCTCAAATAAAGGATGATAGGAACAAAATATTGCAATTACATGTAAAAAAAACATCTTAATAGTAATTTGTGGTGCTCATCTGTGAAATTTACCACTATATCCACAGACTCTCCTCCATACTTGTTCTGGACAATCATTGTGTATCTGCCAGAATCCTCCATGGAAACACCTTTGATTGTCAGACTTGCAAACTTGCCCTGGTCCAAGGAGACCACGTACTAGAAGCAATTATAAAAAACATATGTTAGGCAGAGGAGATGGACGGCATGTAGAGTAAGACATGATTAAAAAGTCTCTCATTTGATTCTCAAACCTGCTATTTTTCCACATGTTGTGGACCAGCATAAGTAAGCATCTCAACAGAGATGAGTAAGACTCTCACACCTGTCTGATCTCTAGGGTTGTCTCCAAGCCAGCCAGAATTTACAAGTTGTTGTTTTGTTTTGTTTTCTATTTTCAAAAACATCTTTACAAGCCTCCTTGTTACAAGGCTAATGGGAGGTGTCCAAAAGGTCTCGGGACCAGCTGACCAAACCAGGCTTTTTTAAATGCATCAGAGCAGTGACTCTGCTCTGAACTCTCCGTCTGTTTAGCTTCAGTCATTTGGAAATGACTGAAGTTAAACAGAACGAGCGTGTGAGCCTCTCATTTGGCATTTGATTCAAACATTGATTCATCTCTAGCTCAGAGTAGCAGAATGAGCCTTGATTACTATATTGCCAGCGCCTCGGTGAGTTTTGAACAGACCAGCATGTTCTTGATGTGCCATGACTTCAGTCTGCAGTGTTTTACAGTCATCTGGTATCTGTGGAATTAGACGGCAATAATACAGGTTTCCTTTGGATAGCAGGGACATCTAAAAAGAAATGTGTTTTCCTGTTTAGAGCACATGCCTGTCTACATTTGTCAGCCACTTAAGAGAACACTGAATTCTGAGTCATGTTAGTACTGGAGAAAACATCACAGTATTTTAATTCTTCTCGCTCATTGTTTTTCAAAGCTTGTTAATGTATTTTTTATTAAAAGTAAATGTGGAAGCCTAATTAAATTTCTAAATGAGAGGCATTTATCTTTATTTTCTGAGAAATTTTCATTCTTTTGTAGCCTGAAAATCTTCTAAAATAGCTGTTTTCCGATCTGCACAAAACACTGTCTTTGAAAATTGCAATCATTTAGAAGACCAATGCAGGTTAATCTGTGGCTGTTTCTTTCCCTTTTTGATGGACTGATGAAAGGAGGCTGATTTATGAAAAAACATTGTCTGGTAATTACAGTTGTTTTGGTGATAACAATGTGCAATGCACTAAAAGGTCCTTCTCAGTGACAAAATGTACAAAAGCATTAGCTTTTGTTTTTCATCATCGGTTCTAGTTCACCTCTATTAAAGCATGTGCATATCAGCTTTTGCAGCTATTTCTACTCTCAAGCTAAGAGGAATATTCCCCAGATCTGAATGCATTTCTGTTTGGTTCTTTCGTTATGTATCCTCTGTAGACCATGTGCTGTAAAGAAAGGGAAGAAGATCCCCTGAGGTTTAAAAAAAAAGAAATTACACCACCAAGGACCTCGGTTCTTGTTATAGGCAGACTATTAGCAGGTGATGGAGTGAATAAAGAAAAGGGCAAATGAACTGAAAGTCCTCCTGGAATGGGTTTCACAAACATATCTACAAAGCTGATTGAAGCCTCAGGATGCTGTTGAAAGAGTATTCAAAGGAAAGCACTAGAACACAGCCTGTGCGTTCTTGCTGGCAAGTAGGTCGATGAGATATGAGAGATAGATTTGCTCCATTTCTCAACACTAAAGGAACTCACAATACTCAGCTTACCCCAAGTCCTCTAGAACAGGCAGAGGTCTTTGTTTTGTCCTAATTCTGTTCACATCTTTTGGGGAATGTATTGAAAAATCAGAGCTTTGGAGGAACTGCAATTTTACATTTGAGATCGCAGGAGTTTCGTCAGATTTCATTGAATGAATAATGCAATACTTGAAAAACACTCTCCATGCAATAATATATCCCAAAGATTATTTTCATTTGTATAGGGTTAGATTTAAGCCGTTTGGTCTCACATTGTAGCTAACTGGAACAAAATTCCTGTTATTTCCTGATACCACTGGCACTTATTTCCATCTATTGGTGGAAAAAAAACATATTATATAATCTTTTCAACAATTCTGAAATACAATTGCTAATATGTTTTTGTAAAAGTGGTCATTTAGTCCTGATTTGTTAAATTTGGCATCAAAACTGCTTGCTTTTATCTCAGAAGGTACCATGGCTTGAGTATGGTTACCCTTTTTTTTTTTTATCAAGATTAGCCACATGTGGCATGTTTCACTTATGATGTCTTCAAACAAAAGTATTTGCCTCTCACAGGTCTCTCACAGAGTCTGATAACAATATTGTTTTATTAAAGTCAGATTACTGGTAAAATGACACAGCTGGCTTTCCAGCACAGTGACGAATGGCCAGTTGTCCTCATGTGACTAATTATTAGTAAGAAGATTCTCAAGGCTGTGCCCTTACTTTAGATTTTTTTGATACCACCTAAATAAGGTGTCAGATGAAAACAGTCTGCAATGATACAGAATGATCCATGAGTTCATATTGAGTGCAGAAAAATATGATGGGAGACCTGGTTGAGTTTAAAGAACACTCCTGTTGTAGCTGTGTTGGATTAATGAGACGATTAATCACCACAATGGAAAAGGAGCTGTGCTTCAAAGAGGTTAAACTGCTCAAAGTCAGAGTCAGCGGTATTATTTTTGCAGTTTGGAATCAAATAAAAGTATTGGCCCGGTTGGTGGTGCCTGCTTTCAGACCGAATTCAATTATGTTTTGTGGCTACAGACACACAAAGTTGTGAAATGCTTTTTGGGTTCCTGGTAAAGCCTGTAATTACCTGGTCGTCAGGTTCAACCTCTGCTCCATTTTTCAGCCATGACACCTGAGGTTTGGGGTCTCCACAGACTGTACATGTTAAGCTGAGGGTCTGAAAAGAGCAAACACGGATGCATTAAACAAACCCAGACAAGCAGGGATCATTTCTTCATGTGCTTGGACTTCTACCTTCTTTTCCATAATGGTAACAACATCAGGCAGCCCTCCCACCACCTTACCACGATCTGAAACAAGCCAAGCGCCTCATTGTTATGCATCCCTGTTTACCGGAAACATAAACTGTTAGGCGAGAATGATAATAAACTCACTTTTCTCAGCGTACGCCTCAGCTCTAAGAACCACAAAAAGTTAGATATTTTATGAAAAGCATGAATAAAAATGGCTGTTTTTGCAGTGACAAAAAGGGAAAAAAAATCATAACTTTGAAGTCCCACTCCAACTATATTTGTTTCTATTGTAAAAAAAATGTTCCCAGTGATCTTTTAATTATAATTATACTGTTTTTAGCCTAAATCAAAAAGCCTGCGCCATTTTGTTAAAACATATTTTCTGAAAAGCAACAGGAGCTCCTTAAAAATTTGGCTCTGGGTTGTTGGCAGGACTGTTGGCGAAGAAGTTAGTCCTGCTAATTTCCCAGCATGCCTTTATTTACACTCTCCCGCTAGCTTATAGCACCTCACAAGACCAAGCTAACATTTGTGTAGCAAAAAAACATTGAGCAATATCTAAATTATCTTTTAGGTTCCATTTGCAGACTATTGTCTGCAAGCCAATGTTTCAGAATTGGAGCGCAGAAGGGAGACTTTAGGCCATCCATGGCAGTTGCCAAATCACAAACCGGAGCTTTTTCAAACCACAGGTTTTCATGCTGTCATGCCCCCTATCCACAGGATTTGAATAAAGAAATACTCATAAACAAAGTTCTAGTCTTAAATGCTTTCATATATGTCCTTGATCATGAGAAAAATGCTACAAGAACATGTTAAAACCACCCAAAACATGGGTGGTGATGGTCATTGGTGTTGGTCTTTTAAAAAAGGTTCACTGCACTGTTTACGTACCTTTTTTCTTCAACTAAAGTTTGTTTATTATTATTGTTAATATTGTTAAAGAAAAGCTAAGGTGAAAGCAAAATTTCATCACATTATAATTTAGAGGTTTGGAATATTTATCTCTGAAGGAAAAAAAAGATTCTGTTTGATGAGGGCTGTCAGAACAGCACGGCAAGAGCAAAGGTCAGCCGCAGGACCAGATGGCTGGGGAAGCGCAGCACTCCTCTTGGCATGCTGATGCTCAATCAAAAGGGCAGTGGGGTGTTACTTGTTTCAATGTTTTTGTAAAATCTTTGGCTTAAATGTCTCTCTTTGAATTTTAATTAGAAAGGGGATTTGAACAGCTCCCTCTCTGCATGCAGAACAGTGTTTGTAGTGTCACTTTTTCCTTTTCTTTAAAAATTGAAATAGAAAAATGTGTGCGCTGAGTTTGCTTTCGCGCAATTAGTCTAAGGACCACATAGAAGCTCTGCCACCTTCAAGCTTCTAATTTAAACACTAAAGTTTGAAATGATGAAAAGGGATTTTTTTCTTGTTTACAATGTGCTAGAAGATTCCTTGGAGATTTGGAGTAGCTTCAGTCTTATGGTAGTCGGAGCATTTTAAGAGAATACCTGAAATTTCAAAATGTGCAAAAAGCTGGTGTGTGCCTACTCACTAAATCTGTGTGTTTACTTTTACTTGTTTTCAAGTTAAGGATATTACATCAGAAAGAAGCTAGGGGCAACTGCCACCACACCCACCCCCGCAAAAAGCCTTGTCTCCCCAATTTATGAGTCAATAGTAGTATCATTATTGACAAAGATTAAGAAATCATCAATGCAAGCTTCTTTAAGAATCAGTCATAGCACCTCAGTTAAAAGAAGCACTGTTATAATAATATCGATAACAGCAATAATAAACAGATTTTTTATTCTTTCCTGCTTAATGACCATGCACTCTGCTGTTCTCATTTTTAATCCTCAAAAGTCTTCAATCCAACTCCCGCCCCCTCTATATAAAATGTCTAGCTCCGCCACTGTATGACATGTTTTCTGAATAACTTTGAAGACTTTAGGTTTTTAATATTATCTATTAAGGAGCTGTATTAATGCTGTTTAGCCAAATGACTTAATTGTAACAAATGTCACATAGTCATTCATTTGGCCTACACACTGCATCATACTACAAAGTAAGTTTGGCACGCCAAGGTCACTTTTTGTAAACTGGTTTGGCTAATCTTTTTATAACTTGAATCCTTCTAAATGGTGCAACTGGATTGGTGATCAGCTTGAAGGACCTTCCCTGGTTCTATGAATTTCTTTTGTATTGTAGAGTACAGAACTGTGTCGTTTCATTTGCATTGTATCAGTGCAAAATAGTTAAAATGCAGCAGAAATCCTAATGTCAACATTGAAAGAATAAAAAACATTATCTCTTAAGATGTTGAAGAAGCAGAAGACAAGAGTTGTGACCTGCTGAAAAGGTCAGCATAGGCCACTAAGGTTAAGGAAGGTAAAGCTTCCACCTTTATAAGTATCATTCCAGTAGGTAATTCCATTATTTAGAGATCCATATTTAAACATGTGCCTGAAAGTAACTATTTCTTAATGTCCATGTGCTTTATTTTGTTCTGAAATCTACAATAGAAATATTTTAAGTTATTTTTTCATTAGAGCCATAGGTTACAGATTATTAAAGGCATATTGATCACTCTTCTTTGCCCACAAGTCAGTTGCATCACTTGGAAGCAAAAACCTGCAGTAAAAGTATTGCAAGACTTCTAAACTTAGTTGATCCATGATCCTTTGTGAGAATTTATAGATAGTAAGCTGGCTTGATTTTTGAGTACAACTTCTTATAGCAGGAGACTGTTATTATTAGGTTAGAACATGTATCTTTCTAACCATTGGGTGTAGTTAAAACTTGTATCTATGAAAGACATTTTTTAATTAAAAACATAACAATGTAACAATGAGGCACTTTTTTTTGAAAGACATTTTAACAAAAATAAAACAAACTGTAAAACATATTAAGACACAAAAATATAAATAAATTCCTTACTTGAGCTTCTGGAACTCAGCAAATGCTTTTTCATACACTGCAAAACAAAGAAGGTATTTTGACACTTTTACACCACAGATCTGTGCACACTTAGATTTTAAAGCAATTAGCCGTATGTAGTAAAACTATGGTGGTGAATTGACTCAATAATTTAGTATACTCAGACTGGACACATTGCTTAAAATGAACTAGAGTTTACTTCCCCAATAATCCAGAAGAAATTTTCAGTCTGAATAAAACCGAGCTGACCCTTCTCCAGGACCAGGAACTGATCTCAGACCCATCATTCAAGGTGGTCTCGGTTTGTTTCCAATCAGACCAAGTTCTGGTGTGGTCTGAGTTCCATAGTGTGAATACACTCTGTGCTCAGAGCAAAACAACTGAACCAAAACGGCCACTATAGCTAGTTATTACATGATGTGAACAGAGCACCGTGGACAAACATGGAGCAGTGATGCAACAGAAACTCATTGAAATGTGGTCGGATGAATGCAGGCTCATTAAAACAACTTTTAACGTGATTCACATAAGTTCTCACACTGTTTTCCCAATAATCTATATGTCATAAACACTTATCAGCGCCTCCTCAGTAACCATCTTGCAGCATGCATCTGTTATATCAAAGTAGCAAGTAAAATGTGTTGTATTTGAGGTTGATATAGACGTTCAAAATTGGTCAGCAAAATATATACTTCTTATAAGCGAACAATTCCAACAAGGACTGCAAAGTGCAGGATTTCCATTATTCTTTCTGTCACTGCTGTGCCCCGCCCTTATAATTCCTGGCCAATGACTGAAGAAATATTAAGTCACGTGGTTTTGTTTACAAGCTTTAGTTCGAAACAGAGATCTCCAGTAGACACCAGACTAAATACAGACCAAATGCAGGTTCAGGACTTGATCCGGACAAAATTAAGTGAACTCAGTCCAGACCAAGGCACTTTTCAAGTCTGAATATACACCCTAAACTTCTGAACTATAAACCCATGAGAGTTAGCATATGTGTCGTTTCTAAGATTGTTTTTACTCTTTATAAATAAATAAACAAATAATAATCGGAGGAGGCACTGACCGTCACCGCTGAGGTCCAGGGTTCGTTTGTGAGAGTTTTCAGCATTTGTGATTACAATGGAGTACGCTCCCTTATCCTTCTCCCCTGGCTCGATTACCTGTGTATCAGGAAAACAGCAAATCACTCAACTACTTTAACTCTTTCTGATTGTGGCCTCAAAATCATCAAAATCAATGTTGCTTTACCAGATGATTATACTTGCAAATAAATTTGACAAAACAAACAAATAAATCTTCTGAGTAAAGGGGCTTTTGTGTGTCTGTGGTGGTAATGTCAGATCTTGTTTCTTGTACTGTGCTTCTACATGATATTAATTTTAAGATCACAGAATATAACACCGCACATATAACACCACAGAAAAGGGACATGTCACAGTCTGCCTTGATATGAAATTACCTCCATAGTTGCCATGGCGGGATTTCCACCAATCACAGTCTTGTCACTGCGTGAGAGTTTAGTTTCACTGCGAAGTAGATAAAAAAGAAAAGAGAAGTTACTGTGCATGTGTATGTAGTGTTCTCAAGAAAGTGAAGCCTGCTTCACATCTAATGGTTGAAAATGTTGCTAAGCCCTCTTCAACATTACACTCTCAGAGAAAGGATACAAAATGTATTTTCTCTGACATTTCTGTCCCTTCATTTTCTTTTCATTCTTTCCATTTTGCTTAAAGGGGTTAGATACGAAAAAACAAGAGTATTATTTAAAGTCCCACTCCAACTCTATATCTATTGTGAAAGCATTCCCAGAATTTGCATTGGAGTGGGTCTTTAAAGACTTAAGCACCACATTTCTGCCTGAAAAACAAAGGGATGTTATTGCATTACTGAGGTAATTAAAACAACTCCTGGCAGCAATAAGAAAAGTCACTTTGTAGTTTTTTCAGTTGTCATCAGAATTTGCAGTTTAACTTGGGGGAAAAAAAACAAATGGATGAACTTATGGTCAGTTTTTTTCCTGTTCTCTTTCTTTTTCCTTTGTCGTCATCTTCATGCTACTCGCACAGCTACTTCTAGTTCTTCCTAGCCTTATTAGTCTTGCAAGTTCAAACTCCTTACCCATGACACCAGGTGATGTTCATCTCTGAGGTGTAATACTTCATGTGACACTGTAGCTGGATACCTGTTGCTGTGCACTTAATCACCAGCTCAGCAGCACTGGCTCCTAAGAGATGTTATAGAGCACACTGGAGATCAGAATCCAATGCATGCCGCTGCTTAAAATCCTGGTTTCTAGGAGCTAAGGCATGTATCCTGTCCCTCAGTGCATTGGCTTTACTTGCTTTGCATGCAAAATCAAAGTTCTGTTTGCTGCTGTTTGTAGAATCAGGTTGGAGTCTTCTTTTTAGAAGTGGCATTTGTGGGTCTTAGACAGTGAAATTTCTCTAATAAGTCATAGAGCAGATTTTGGATAATGGACGGATTCTGTGTTTTATTCAGTAAAACACTTCAAATATGAAAGGATTCACTGTCAAAAGCAAAGCAGATGGACATAAAAGGCTATTTCTTGCAACATAATGTCAGTGTGAAGCTCACTGAACATTGCTATAACAAAAGTGTGTCATCCACCTGGTCAAGTCTCCATGGTTTCCTATTATCACCATAATAAACCTTTTTCTCCTCTGCTGCCGTGGCTGTAACAGTTGCTGCGGAGCTGTCAAGTGAACATTGCTTAAAATAGGAGTAAGATGCTCCTCCACACTGTCACTGTGACAGCGCAGTTGAATTTTAAAGTGATTTCTCAACATGATGGCCAAATGCTTCCAGCACGACAACTTCTGTTGTTCGCTGATAAGTGTTTATGAGTAACATTGCTATTTGAAAGCAGAGGCATATCAGTCTGGCAATGGATCTGCTTAATCTCTTATCACTACGGTGTAATTTTTCCATGTTAAACCTAGACAATTTAAACTACATCTCATCAGCAGGTATAGGACAATCCCAGCAGTAATTTTTGCTTTTTTTTAAATGTATATGGCCTCATGCGATTACTGACATTTGTACTCAATTCCTGCACATGTGTGGGCATACGCGCAAACACAGCAGATACCTACCAGCCAGTTGGCTGAGCTTGTTTATGGCATCGTCAAAGACTAGAAAGGAAGCACAGGAACATGTGTGAAAGAGGCAGACTGAAATAAAGACATCATGCTGCCCTCTAGAGGTAGCAGGGTTCATTCAAAGTTTGCCTTTCTGTTATTGAGGTGTTCATTGATACATAGTGGTCTGCACCCTCTGTGAATTAATTTTATTTTTGTTTTTGCTAAATGATACAAATATTTTGTACTGTACTTAGGTTTTTCAAAAAATAATCAAGTAGTCACATGGTGACCCCTTTTTATTTTAGGTATCTAAGAACCTCTGTTACATAGGGCATGATTGATCCAAAACTGATACAAAGGTCTAATTTAATTATAAAAAAAAGAAAAAACATTGGTGTCCTGGTGAGTTTTGAGGGCGACTTTCTTTTATTTGATTTTGACATGTTTTTTTATTTTAAAAAAATCTATTTTTGGCTCAAACATCTCCTCATACCTGTGTTTGGACATAGCCTGATTCTCAACACTATTTACTCATATTTTTTCCATTTTTAATTCTTTAAAATTTACTGGTAATTTAAGTAAGTCCAAAGTATCTACAAAAGCTCCTTTGGGAACATTTGTTAATATCTTTTTAGGAAAGATTAAGTTAATTTTTCAGATGCTAAATGACAGAAAAGAAAAAAAAAACATACCTTTTCCACTGATGTCAATTTGACTCATATCTTTTCCTCTGTCGTCACTGATAGTGGCTTTATAAACTCCTGTTGACTTTTGTGAAAACTGGAGAAATGAACAAGGAAAACAAGTCATTTCAATGTTAAAGTGGCAGAAATACATTTAGTTCATCGTCTGAGGGATTCAACACTATAGTTCAGCCCTTGATAGGGAGTCTCAAGCAGAAAGGCACTTATTCAAATTTTCAGGGTGTTTGGTATGGCCCAACTTCATACAAACACATTGTGATCATTTTATATCTTTAGAAATGCAAAAAGACACAAGCCACATCATTCAGCGATCAGTGTCACAGATTTGGCATATTTCCTAAAACGAATGCAAATCTTTAATAACTGATCTAATAGGATTTACATCCATATCAATATGTTTGGTAGCTTTAGCATCGTTTTGCTGGCGAATAAGTATTTTGTAAAAATCTGTGGGAGTTATATATTCACACGTCAGTTGTTGCTTTGGTAAACTCAATAACTGTTGTTTTTGATTGATTCAAAATTTATTTAAAAAAGCCACAAGTCATCAAACATGTGAACTGTGTCACAAGTGTGCTTGAATGTTGGCAGATTCAGCTTCAGATGAATAGAAGTTAACACACATAGACAGACACACACACACAAAGACATTTACAAACTTGTTTCACTCAATTTGTAAATATGTACACAATTCAGTTTTAGACGTGAGTGTACAGTGCTGTGCTTTCTTTTGCTCCACAATTTTCAGCAGATTAACACAAGCAGTTTGTGCATACCTCTTTAATCGGCAGTTTGCAGACACCTGATCCAAGATCAGGCTTCACCTCAGGGATAATCTCTGTGTCTTCTTTGTACCAGCGGAACTCTGATTCCTTCTTCAGGTTAGCAACCTTTAGCAAATAATCAAGCATTCATTATAGTTACAATTTCACCAAAAAATGACTTTACCAACGTTTTGCTCGTCATCAAAAGCGAACAATAACAAAAAGCCACATCTCCCATTCATTGTCATTCTGATTATCCTTAAAGATAGTTTTATAACTTTTGAAAAAGTGGTGATCCATGTGTGTTCACATCCACCTGAGCTGCTCAATAATTTAGATGGCTACACTGATCTGATGCTGTCAGCACATTATGAATGCCTCCCAGAAATATATGTAACTTACTTTTATTGCAAGTTATTAAATAGAAAAAACTGCAAACTCTTGCACAACAATAAAATGGAAGTTGTTGGACTGTGTGCAGAAGTTTGGAAGTCTCTTTAAACAACATTTGTAGATCATTTTTTTATTTAGTCACATAGTTATTCATTTCTACTTTTCCACAGCATTCAGACGTTTTTAGTACATTTTACAGTCTTTTGACAGAATTTGTGTAAATGTACAGTAGAGACCAGTAAAACTTTTCAAGCTCCAAGTTAAAGCACATTCTTGAAAAAAGAACAAGTGAACAGGGACTAAATATAAGCTTTTTGTTATTACCTAAAGTAAAAACAGCTGGATTTCTTTCAAGTTTGTATTACTTGATTATTTTAATTTGTTCAATTATTTTCTTGCATGTGCACCCCTGGTGTGAAATGTCATCCCACTGGGCATCCCTTTTAGTTTCATGGCAGTCCAAATTTAGCACAATGACGACTCTGAGCATGACCTCTTTCTAGAGTGACATCCCTAATGCCTCAGTATATAGAGTTTCTGTTGGTTCAGCATTTTCCAGTCCATCCAAACAAATTTCCTCTCAGTGATAGCTTAAATTTTCTTACAGACTTTGACTGTCTAACTTGTGTTTAAAGTGGTGACACTTGTTTGAGGGAGTCTGCAGTTTTTCAGAAAACACTGCATATGTCAATGTTATTTTAGTCATTATGTGAAAAAAATCAGTTTTCTTCTTGGATCTTTAATTTGATGTTTTATTTCACAAAAATTGCCAACGTTTTGTCTTTGAATGCTATAGAAAACAAAAGTCAATTAAAATGCTGAAAAGTGCACTTGTATGACGGTTTCTGGCAATAAATAGACACAATCAGTGAATGCCAAAACATCTGAGGAATCAAACTTTCATTTCTGTTTATTCCATGTTTAGTTTTTGCCCAATCTCAATCTGTGCAAAGACATTCTGTTTACATGTTTATAGTTTAACCCCTCACCAAAAAGAAAAAAAACATACATAAACTTGTCCAATGAACACAGATGGTTCATATTTCTGCCAAATTGTGATGTTTTTCCATCTGATCCTTTAAGTAGTGGGAGGCACTCCATTTATTTACTTGACATGTTTACTGTGTTTCTAAAAGTTCATTTTTCTTTGCCCAATGATTAAATTAAGCCAGTAAACACGATCAAATAGGAAATACTATATGAATCCTTGGAGGGAGATCAGCATTTGTCAGCAAAAGAAAAATCACAAAGTCACTATTAGGAGGTTTTTTGTAGAGGTCAGTTTTGCAGCGAACCTGACAACGTTTTCAACAAAAAATGTATATCATTGTCACATCAGTATTTTTCACATTTTGAACTTTGTACGGTCAGTCAGTTATTCATAACTATCAATGCCCATTTCTTGTGTCTATGCAGTAGAAATACTGAGTTGCTTCTGAGTGTATTGTTTACCTTGCAGACTAAAATGACAGAGCAGTCATCTCCAATCTGAAGTGTCAGAAACTCACTGAAGTGAGGGCCTGTGGTGAACAGAGAGAGTCAGATTGAAAAAAAAAGGTGAGCTGTTTCCAAAACACTTCTGTGGAAGTTGCAAACGCAGAGTTGAATCATCACAAGTCTTAACCCCTCTAAAGCCTACTGCATCAAAGATTTTTATTTTTTAATAAAGGTGTTTTTGTCCATCTATGAAATGCATCTATCAAATGTATTATTGTGTAAAATTGTTTAACTTCTCCTGATTTTGTTCTGCCTTTCTTTTTAAATTGGCTTGATTTGTGATGAAAATGTTCTACTTTGCTCAGTAACATTGGGCTGTTTTTACTACATCACTGTACTCATCATATTATACTTATTGCTGTTTCTATAGGTACGATGATTTATATTGAATTTTTATTTTGTTATTTGACAAACAATATTTGTATTTTTTGGGTGTTTCTATTTTTCTTACCCTCTTTCACTCTGATGTATTCCCTCCTCTGGTAGTCTGCTTCAGCCAAAGCTGCTTTAAAAGCTGTTCTCCCATGCAGATACACGAGAAAAAATAGATGTAGGGTCAAGTGATTCCAATAGTTGCAATATATATATATATATATATTGATATATATATA
>BSAI01000104.1:16239706-16371473 GCA_036245035.1 Adrianichthys oophorus | reverse complement strand
GGGTCTTCCCCGGGGCCTCCTCCCAGTGGGACATGCCCGGAACACCTTCCTAGGGAGGCGTCCAGGGGGCATCCGAACCAAATGCCCGAGCCACCTCAACTGGCTCCTCTCGATCTGGAGGAGAAGCGGCTCAACTCCGAGCTCCTCCCGGGTGACCGAGCTTCTCACCCTATCTCTGAGTGAGCGCCCAGCCACCCTACGGAGGAAGCTCATTTCAGTCGCTTGGATCCGGGACCTCGTTCTTTCGGTCATGACCCAGAGCTCATGACCATAGGTGAGTATTGGGGCGTAGATCGACCGGTAAATTGAGAGCCTTGCTTTCTGGCTTAGCTCTCTCTTCACCACGACAGACCGGTACAGCGACCGCATAACGGTGGACGCAGCACCAATCCGCCTGTCGATCTCACGCTCCGATCTTCCCTCACTCGTGAACAAGACCCCAAGATACTTAAACTCCTCCACTTGGGGAAGGAGCACTCCACCCACCCAGAGAGGGCAAACCACCTTTCTCCGGTCGAGAACCATGGCCTCAGACTTAGCGGTGCTGACCCTCATCCCAGCCGCTTCACACTTGGCTGCAAACCGTTCCAATGCATACTGGAGGTCCTGGTTCGATGAAGCCAACAGGACAACATCATCTGCAAAGAGCAGAGAGGAAATCCTGTGGTTCCCGAACCAGACCCCCTCCGGACCTTGGCTGCACCTAGAAATTCTGTCCATAAAAACTATGAAAAGAACCGGTGACAAAGGGCAGCCCTGCCGGAGTCCAACATGCACTGGGAACAGGTCTGACTTACTGCCAGCTATGCGGACCAAGCTCCTGCTCTGGTCATACAGAGACCGGACAGCCCTGAGTAAGGCTCCCCGGACCCCATACTCCCAAAGTACCCTCCACAGGACACCACGGGGCACACGGTCGAACGCCTTCTCCAAATCCACAAAACACATGTGGACAGGATGAGCGAACTCCCACGAACCCTCCAGCACCCTGGACAGGGTGTAGAGCTGATCCACAGTTCCACGACCAGGGCGGAAACCGCATTGTTGTTCTTGGATCTGAGGTTCGACTATCGGCCGGACTCTCCTCTCCAGTACCCTGGCATAGACTTTCCCAGGGAGGCTGAGGAGTGTGATTCCCCGGTAGTTGGAACACACCCTCCGGTCCCCCTTCTTGAAAAGGGGAACCACCACCCCTGTCTGCCAGTCCAGTGGTACTGTTCCTGACTGCCACGCGATGCTGCAGAGACGCGTTAACCAAGACACTCCCACAGCATCCAGAGACTTGAGGTACTCAGGGCGGACCTCATCCACTCCCGGTGCCTTGCCACAGAGGAGCTTGTTAACTACCTCTGTGACTTCAGCTTGGGTAATGGACAGCCCCACCCCAGGGCTCTCAGCCTCTGCTTCCTCAAGAGAAGGCGTGTCAGCAGGATTGAGGAGATCCTCAAAGTATTCCTTCCACCGCCCGACAATGACCCCAGTCGAAGTCAGCAGCTCCCCACGTGCACTGAAAATGGTGCCTGCAGAAAGCTGCTTCCCCTTTCTGAGGCGCCGGACGGTTTGCCAGAACCTCTTCGAGGCCAACCGATAGTCCTTCTCCATGGCCTCACCGAACTCCTCCCAGGACCGAGTTTTTGCCTCTACTACAGCCTGAGCCGCAGCTCGCTTAGACTGCCGATACCTGTCAGCTGCCTCTGGAGTCCCACATGTCAGCCAGACCTGATAGGACTCTTTCTTCAGCTTGACGGCATCCCTTACTTCCGGTGTCCACCAACGGGTTCGGGGGTTGCCGCCACGACAGGCACCAGAGACCTTGCGACCACAGCTCCGAACAGCAGCAGAGACAATGGAGGTGGAGAACATGGTCCATTCAGACTCAATGTTACCAGCCTCCCTTGGTACCTGTTTGAAGTTCTCCCGGATGTGGGAGTTAAAGACTTCCCTGACGGAGGGCTCAGCCAGAAGTTCCCAGCAGACCCTCACACTACGTTTGGGTCTGCCGAGTCTTTCCGGCCTCCTTCCCCGCCATCGAATCCAACTCACCACCAGGTAGTGATCAGTGGACAGCTCTGCCCCTCTCTTTACCCGAGTGTCCAAGACACACGGCCGAAGATCGCCTGAAACGACAACAAAGTCGATCATTGATCTCCTGCCGAGGGTGTCCTGATGCCACGTGTATTGATGGACACCCTTGTGCTCAAACATGGTGTTTGTTATGGACAAACTATGACTAGCACAGAAGTCCAACAACAAAACACCGCTCGGGTTCAGATCAGGGAAGCCGTTCCTACCAATCACCCCCCTCCAGGTGCTACTGTCGTTGCCCACGTGGGCATTGAAGTCACCCAGGAGGACAATGGAGTCCCCCGTTGGGGCGCTTTCCAGTACCCCTCCGAGGGACACCAAGAAAGCTGGGTACTCGGAACTGCTGTTCGGCCCATAAGCCAAAACCACAGTCAGAGACCTGTCCCCCACCCGAAGGCGGAGGGACGCAACTCTCTCATCCACCGGGGTGAACTCCAACACTTGGCGGCTAAGCTGGGGGCTCACAAGTAAGCCCACCCCAGCCCGCCGCCTCTCACCATGTGCAACTCCAGAATGGTAGAGAGTCCAACCCCTCTCGAGAGACTGAGTTTCAGAGCCCAGACTGTGCGTAGAGGTGAGCCCAACTATATCTAGCCGGTACCTCTCAACCTCCCGCACAAGCTCAGGCTCCTTCCCTCCCAAAGAGGTGACATTCCATGTCCCAAAAGCCAAGTTCCATGACCGGGGTTTAGGCCGCCGAGGCACTCGCCCTCGACTGCCACCCAAACCACATCGCACCGGCCCCTTCTGAGCTCTCCTGCAGGTGGTGGGCCCACTGGGGAGTGATCCCACGTTGATCGTTCGGGTTTTACCCGACCGGGGCCCGTGGGAGGAGCCCCGGCCACCAGGCGCTCGCCTGCGAGCCCCAACCCCAGGCCTGGCTCCAGGGTGAGGCCCCGGTAACGCCAATCCGGGCGACGCAACTGGATCTATGATGTGCTTTCTCATGAAGGGGCTTATGAACCGTTCTTTGTCTGGCTCGTCACCCAGGACCTGTCTGCCATGGGAGACCCTACCAGGAGCCGAAGCCCCAGACAGCATAGCTCCTGGGATCACTCGAGCACTCAAACCCCTCCACCACGTTAAGGTGCCGGTTCATGGAGGGGTGTTCCTGTTTATTTATTTTTTAATCACATACAAGTCACACCTGAGCATAATTTGCACCCCAGACCAAACTATGCAAAAAACGAGACTTGTACTCAGAAAAATACAGCTACAGTGTCATGCTAACACCAATGACTAAAATGTACCTTCAGAGGTGATTGTGTAGCTGGACGACACCCCATCTGTGTTGGTAACGGAAACAGAGAATGTTCCAACATCGTCCTTATCCGGGTTCTTAAAAATTAGCTTTGAGCTGCAAAGCAGGAACAGAGAAAGACTAAAGCACAAAAGCATGCACCAAGACCTGTACAGTAACTGCTATTGGGATGTACATGCACAATATGCATGTGCTTCTTCGTCTATGGTCTTACTGGTTGTCTTCTGTCTTTATCACGAGTCCTTTGGAGAAATCAGTGATTTCTTTGTATTCCTTCTTCCAGAGGAACTGAGAGTCCTCACTTAGTTGGCAGGACTCAAATGACAGAACAACGTCTCCTGTCTTCTCATCCACCACACAAGAAACCTCCTGGGAACCTTCAAAACAAAGGAAAATGTCAGGATGCTTTAGCAGTCGGCCAGGACTTGAGACAAATTTTGTGATTCAGAGAGGTCTTTTCTTCCTACCTCTAAAACTTTGAAAAAAGGGAGCATCACACAAACAAATTTGGTCATGCTTTATGTTCAAATACATTGATTTTTTTTATTTTATTTTTTTAAGAAAACTGACTCATAATCTCTCTGTTGTTATAGGTTACCTGCCACAGCCTTGGCAATCACCAGGTCAGAAGCCAATGAGGCCATACCCACTCCAGCTACATTAACGGCACGCACTCTGAACACATAGCTTTCACCTGCTTGAAGACCTGTTACCTAGGAAACAGTCAGCAAACAAGTAGTCAAGTTTGGGAGGAAGAACAGCCTATTTTACAGTAGTGATTGTTAAAAAGGAGGTTAGAATTTTGCCAACTCTAAAGATTGACCCCATAAGAAAAAGAGTTTAATAAAAAATGGATTCAGCATTCCTGAAGAAAAGACAGTGAATCAAAAACTGGACCAAAGAAGAGTCTAAGTAAACACGATTAAAATATCACGTCTAGAAAATATGACACTAAATCCCTAGCACTGAAGTTTAACAATAAACGGATTGAGGTGGCCAGTGAACCAAAAGAGGCACTGCCTATATAACTGAAAAGTAAGTAAAGTACCTTTATTATTTATTGCCATAATATTTTGATTATAAAATCTTGTAAACAACATTTTGTTTTTTTGGATTTTTTTTATCTTAATGATCTTTATTTTGATTCTGTTTTTTTTTGTTGTTTTTTTTAAGGTCTATAGATTAGCAAACCTTTGCATTCATTTCTTTTTATTTTAACTAGACAGTGCTGTGAAATATATTTAATAATTTCCCAAACACTTTCTTGGTTTTTGCTTTAGATGTTTAATCGTTTTTTTAAATAATAAACACAACACAATTGTATGGATTCACCACATTTTAAACTTCCCGGTTATATCAGTTTAAGTGTTTATGATTATAATATGAATACATATAGAATTCATAGTTGTTACTTAAAAAAAAAAAACAGGAAGTTTATTATTGTACACAGTACAGCAAATTCAAATTCTACAACTTCCATCCACTAGGTGTCAGTATTGTACAGTTTGAAGTAATGTCAGATGTATTTGAAGCTTGGCCGCAATGGCATTATATATTTAATGAGCTATTTAAAAAATCAATTAAATAAGGAAAGAGTACAAGAAGCTTAATTTAATCATGAACTCACTTTTAAGAAGCGGTGACTGACAGCTGTCTCGTTGGCAGTAACCCAGTCAGTAGAGTCTTTTTTAGAATACTCAACATGATAGCCTGTGATTGGTCCAGAACCACAATAGATAGGCTCTTCCCACTCAACAACCAACGAATTATCTCTCACTTCACAGAATGTCAAATCATAGGCTGGGCCTGCATAACCAGAGAAAAAAAGAATGAGAAAAACATTGAAAAAATGTTGTCACATTTGTTGTGGCTACAAAGATTTTATGTTCATTTCAAAGTATCTGCAATCATCTCAGTCAAAGCACAACATACCTGGCTCTGGCATTGTCCATGCCTCACAAGTAAAGTCGGTCGAATGTTTGGAAGCTGATCCAAGGCCAGCTAGGTTGGCTGCATAAACTCTGAATTGATAGACAGCTCCCTGAGTCAAGCCCTCCACCTGTCAGTACATGACTGCTTAAGTCCAAGTCAGGGTTAGTTTTAACAAACAGGACTTACAGCTTTAATTTACTATAACTATTAAGAAAGTGATGTGTGGATGTTTACCTGATTTTGTTTAAAAAAGTCTAAATAACATCAGAATTATCCAGTTCAAAGTAAAATGCACCTTATAAAGTCTCTCATGAACTGGTGGGATGTGAACCTCCCTCCACAAGGTTGTTCCACTGCGGCGTTTATCCACGTAGTACTCTTTGACCTCTGCACCTCCTGAGTGAAGAGGCTTCTTCCAGTTCAGAACCATTGAGTGGCCATCACAGTTCAGCAGGGCAGTGTCATAGGGAGCAGAGGGGGGTGCTATAGATACAATTTAGAACAACTTATTTTTTAAACCTTTTTTTAGGTAACATTTAATGCATCAGAAGATCAATGTTAATACTGACTGAGAGCAGCTTTCACACTGAGAGGGGCAGATTCCTGGGATTCATCACTGAGGCCCAGTTCATTAATGGCCTGGACACGGAACACATATGTTTGTCCTTTGGTCAGACCGCTAACCACGAATCTAAAGGAAAAGTCATCAAATGCAAAGCTTGTAACTACAGTTTTTGTTATTTATCATAAAAACAATAAGTTTACTTTAGAATTACAGTCTGTTTGTGTTTTAAGAAGAACCTACTTGGTTTGCCTGTGAGGTTTGTGATTAGCTGATGTCCAGTCTTTAGTCCCAGCCACACACTGGTCAATGTAATACCCAATCAGGTTGTTGGGTTCCTTTGGAGGAGCCCACTGGATGAGGACAGAGGTGTCTGTTTCCCTTGTTGCAATCACTTGACCGGGAGCAGAAGGTACACCTGTAGAGAAAAAAAACAGAAGCAAAGATAGAAAAGCTTGGACATATCCTGGAGATCATTGAATGTGCAAGAAAAGTCAAGAAGGTGGCAGACAGACCTTTGAGTTGAAGAGTTAGAATCAGTTCGGTTGGCTCTGAGGGCTCGCTGATCCCATGCATGTTGGCAGACAAAACTCTGAATTTGTATTCTTTTCCTTCAGCCAGGTCAAAGATGGCGTAACGGGGAGATCGAATGGGAACCTGGGTGTTAACGCGCTGCCATGCATTGCTGCCTGCAATGAGCTGTTGAGACACGGACTAAATGAAAATGGTTCAAGCAGAACCTCATCCTTTCCTAAATTCAAACGTAAAGATCCATTTGAACCCTCTAATGATTAGTTAAAATAAAAGTTGCTTACCTTTTCTAAGTAGTACCACATGGGAGCCTTGCTATAATATGGTGGAGATTTCCAGCTCAAGACAACATACGTTCTGTCTATTTCACACACTTGAACTCCTGATGGAACACCGGGGGGGTTTCCTTCAGCTACCCAGAAACAAAAACACATACATTACCAGCATTACATCAAAAATGTACTTCACACAACCTGTGTGTGTAGATATGCTCCACAAAATTTACAACAAATTCCCACCTTCTTCTACTTCGTGGTATGAGACAACATCCAGCTGTCCTCCAAGCTTTTTGGCTGAAAAAGTCAAAAGACGTACAGTTTGGTTTCAAGAAGCTAAACTCATGCATTACACTGAAGACTTAAAAAATAATCATCACAAATTTGACTTAACTGAAAATTTTCAGGGAAGTATTTTCAGTCCCCCTCATTAAACTTTAAGCTGAGATATGTGTGACCTCTGACGCACACATGAGTAACCTGACAATAACAGCAAGATGGATTTATGAATCTAAAAAAAATTAATTAAAAAGATGTGTGTGAACACATTATTTGTCAACAATAAATACAGCGTCTCTGTTTTTAGACTGTAAGTTAATCCTAGTTGATTGTCTTCTGAAAAAAAATGTAACCAGTCTCATAGCGCTCATTAACATGCTGAGGCTCATTCCAATTTAGACAGTAAATCATTTTAGCACACAGGGCAATGCACAGTAGCTGGAGATTAGTAGATTAGAAGCAATTGAATAAAGCACACCAAATCTGCAGTCTGCACATCAGTATCGTGTTGAAAAAGTGATTACTAAGCAGGTCAAAAGATAGCATTTCTCTGTGGGAATATTAACACCCACCGTGGAGCCTCTCAAACTCTGTGGGGTCCAGTGCAGCAATGGGGTCAGACATGCGGGAGGCTTTGCTAATTCCCTTGGAGTTGACAGCTCTAACTCTGAAGTAATAGGAGTGTCCTTCAAACAGTCCTGACACTGGGTATTTACAGATTTTAATGGGGTGGTCATTGCACTGGGTCCAGTTGTCAGTTCCAACCTCACATCTACAAAAATGTACACAAGAAAAGAAGAGGAGTCTGAGATAATAGATGATGTACAATAATGTGGCCCAGTTGGAAAAATAGAATAATTCATTTGAAATTTCTTTGACTTTTTTTTGTGTTGTTTATAACAAAATACTAACTGAGAACTTTCTTAATTAACCATCAATCAATGAGTTCACAAAATCGATGATCGGTCAGTATTATACCGATCCCCAGCCAACATATGATCACAAAGGCAACATTTTACTATACTGCCAGGTGATTCTGTCCATAAGAAGTTAAAATGGAGACATGTCCTCAGATAGCTTTTGTGTCCATAGTATTAATATAAGGAGTTCCTACTTGTCTACGAAGTATCCCAGGATTGGGCCCTCTGTAGTTGTGTTAGGAGGCTTCCATGAGACAATGACATAGTCTCTGTTGGCGTCATGGATCTTTATGTCCATCGGAGCACCAGGTGCACTTGGAACTGGTGGAGGAACATCTGCAAGGAATCCGATAATTTAATTAATTCCTCAAGGGAAATCGCTTCAGGAATCAGACAACAATCAGTGACAATCAATAAAAATATATTTTAAAATTATGGGTTCTATTTTAAAACTGCAGGTGTGATGTATGACAAAAGAGTGTCAGCGAGAATGAAAGGAAAGGTGTACAAGGCTGTGATGAGAGCAACCATGTCGTTAGTTAGATGGATACTTCGAGATGGAGGTACAGTATGTATGTGTATAATTCTCCATGGTGACTCATTAAGGGTTGCAAGGCAAAGAAGTTCTCCTTGAATCTCTTACCTGCCACTGAGACAAAAGCACTGTGTTCTGCAGTGCCTCCCTTCGTGAGCATACAAAGAGTATACAGGCCTTCATCATCTTTGTAAAGATTTGGAATAGTCAAGGTGGTGAAACCTCTGCCTGTTTCAATTTTCACCCACTTAGATTCGAACAGACGAGTGTCTAAAAAATAAACAAAAAGCCATTCTTAGTTCTCAAAAAAATGTGTGCTCCTCTATGAACTTTACTACCCTGAATTTACAAAATGTAGGAGGATATGAAAAAAAATGCAATTTCACTTTGACTTCTGATTTATTTAACTTTTCACTGACTTTGCGTTTGGAATTCAAAGAAAGGAAGATCCTGAATAATTTATCATTAAACTCAAAAAAGTTTCCTCAGTTAGTTAGTTCTTTTGGTTTTAGTATCACTTCACAGTTTTTTTCTTGATGATGTCAAATCCAGAAGTGTTTTTTTTTTGTTCGTTTTTTTAAAGCATCTTGGAGACACGTTTTAGAAAATGCAAAACTCTGCCCAATAGTATCAAAGCTTTTAAAGAGCTTTTTTCAATTTGATCCTTTATTCTTCTTGAGTCTTTATTGCATTATCACTGCCATTAAAAGGATATTTATCACAAGACAAACTGACACAACTCATCATGACATGATGACTCGTGACCCCGATTTTAGGGCATTTATCTTCTATTCTGTTTCAGTCTTGAGTACCATTTTATCTTCTTAAAGGAAGAGCACAGACTTCCACTGTCTAATAGCCTATTCCTCCTTAAAGCCCAAAGAAGGCTTAATCTCTTCCAGACATACAATTTAATACTTACCATCTCTATACCACTGTGCCTCTGGCTGAAGGTTGGCCAGGTTTGGACTCAAGGTCATGGTGGCAGACAGGGTGGCAGATTCTCCTTCAGTGGCAAACACTGGTCCAAACTTCTCCACAAACGTAATGTTAATTTTTGTGTAATGTACCTTGGGAAGCATGGCAGCTTTGAGGCAGGGTAAAGAAAAACACAGTCAGACAGGAACTTCATCGAAAGCGTCCTGATTAACTGTTTGTTACATTAAAAAGAAATATGAGTAACACTGTGTGCCATAATCATTACTATTCTACAAATGGGCCATTAGAATTACATTATTCCATAAAACTGAAGGGAGTCAGAGCTTTGTCATAATAGGGAACCTACCTGTAAAAGGTAACCATGCATATGGACTGGACTCTTCCTCCTCCTTGTATCCTAAACAATTTAAAAACACGAAAGCGAAAGTTTTTACCATGATCGTAGATAAATGTTTAAGAACAGATGTGTCTCACAGCTGCATTTCCATGTGTGTTCAAATCACTGTAAGTCGTGCAATTACCAAAGTCACTAAACTACTTTTTTGTAATCGAATAAATACTGTAATTACCAAACAAAACTGTGACTCAATGTCATCAGATCTTATTTTAAATAACCAGAACATCCGGTAATTATTATTCTTAAAGTTGTATAAGATATTGTTTATCATTTAATTTGTGAGTTGATGGTGAAGTTTCATCCAAAACGTGACTTTTAGAACTTACGCTTTACAATGATAGAAGCCTGAGAAGAGACCTGCCCATGGGAGTTTCCCGCCACAGCAGTATACTGAGCCGTGTCGTCAGTTGAACATCTACAAAAGAAAACAAGTTAAAACAAAAAAGTTACATTAATGTGTGTTAAAAAAAAATCATGTTAACTAAAAACATGGTTTTGCAAAATATTGTAGTGTTTTATCAGCATGAGGTATATTTGTTTGGGCAGTGTTGAAAGGTGTCAGAGAAAATATGGCACATTCTTAAGTAGCAGATGTATCACGTATCTTTTAGAATCTCTTGCTTCTAAAGTACAGGAATCATGGAATTGCTTCTTTTTTTGTTGTGCAAATTAACAATCATTTTCTGTCTGAGTGCATGTAGTATGGACAAAAGTCAACAACTGAACAGGAATCACAGACACTGAGCACAGCCAAGCTCACAAATACAGCTGTCTTCATGTTTGGACGATTAACTTTTTTTTTTTTTTTTACTGAAGACTGCTTTAGCTAATTTTATGCTGCCACAAAAAGGGGGTAAACTTGGTTGAAAATGTAAGACATGCAATATATAGTTATTGTTGTCTATTTTGATCAGATTTCACAGAAATGCTTCTGTGGTAGGGCAGTTATGGGGATAATCTATTGGCTGTTTATGGTCTTGACAAAAAATACAATTTTTATCAGCCATCTTCTTTCATGGCCTCTCTATATATCCCTGTAATTTTATGGTATGTTTGTTCTTGCATGTTGCCCTACATATTTTGTTTTTACTAGATTTTTACATTTAAGGGTTAGATATTAATTTTGAGATGATTTTCTTACACTTAAATTCAATTCTTGTAAAGTAATCATCAACCTACCAGTCTTTTCGTTTGCACTAGTCTGAATGTGATGGGATCCTTTCATAGTGTGATGATTGAAAACCTCCTGGAGTATCATGTAGCACTGAGGTAATCATTTCAGCAGCTGAGCTGCTAAAGACTGGAGCAAAAGGTGCCTGAACTGCTCTGCCAGTGATCCTGAAGCTGCATGCACACACTCAGCTGACTCAAAGAGGATTTCTTATCCCTGAACTTTTTACTAACTGCAGATGTCTTACATTTTAGTGCAGGTTTTAGTTTGTTTCTGCTACAGTCAATTCATTAAAATCTGACATAGTTAGGATTATCAATAAGGGGTTATAGTTCAGTGATGTAGCATTATTTAATCCTTTAACACCGGAGATGTCCCCAGCGACACCTAAAGAACACACGCTCTTTGACATACCATAACTTTTCAACCATGGTCAATAAATTCCAGCGGATTCTGCAGCAGAGAAAAGCGGCGCAAAGCGTAAACGGCTGAAGAGTTACAGTAAGTAAAAGAACATAAACACTGGGGCTAAAGCTTTGGTGTTAAAGGGTTAATCATGCAAATGATAATGAAGCTTTGGTATTAAAACAAAAACAATGCAAGCTCACTTTGGTATCTCGAGGGAATGGCTCCCTCCTCTGGCTTCAACCAAATACTTTCCAGAGGACAAGTCCAAGATCACACCGTCTCTGTACCTAAAAAGAAATATTTTGTTTAGGTAAATGTATTTAATTGCTTTTAAAAAGATAAAGAAACACTTTAAACCAGACAGAATTTGAAGGAATACTGTCTTTTGAATTGCTATCATAAAAATGCTGATCATAGAAAAGTTACATTTTTACTTACTTACCATTTAACAACTGGCATGGGAAAGCCTTGAACAGTGCAGAAGAGTTTGATTGGAGTATTTTCAAACACAGTGTGGGATCTGAGTCTGACCAGGAACTGCGGTCCTCTGATCATGGGCTCCTCACGCACATATTTATCCACCATCTTTGCTTTTACCTGACAAGGCAAGTAGGATACAAAAAATAATATTAAAAAATTAATAAAAAAGATTTCAAAACAGCAACCTTGTTTTTAGTTTATTTTTCACTTTCCATTTAAAAGATAAATTAGAGTTAAACAGATGTGCACAAACCAGTGTGGATAAAACCAACTCATGCATTCTCACCACTTCCTGGATCCGAGCTTGGGTTTTGTACTCGTATCTTTCCTCCATAGTCTCAGAACTAAAGGAAGAAAATGTACATTACTTTTACTAACATTTGTAAGTAAAGAGTTGCATTGCAAATAGGCTTTGCACTGAAGGCTTATTTCTTTTTTGCAAGCAAATCTCAATAGTCTTTTTTTTTTTTTTTACCCAATAAAACAGAGTTTGGTGTCTGCCAGACAGACACCAAACTCTTCAAACTTTTCAATTTATAAATGTTTGTGAAACATGCACAAAAAAGTTACTGATTTAAAAAAAATATCTGACATCATTTAAGAATGTGATATAAGAGTTGTGCAACACATTTTTAACTGAAAGGTTAGTTTAAGCACAAATGTCATTAGTAATCATGTGATGTGACACACGAGTAAAAAAAAAGATATTTATGTCAGATTTTAAGTAAAAATGTTTTTGGGTGGCCCAAAACGAAAGACCAACCTTCAGGAATCACAGTTTGGTGAAAAAAATAATTTTGTGTGCAATAAGACAGGAAAAAAAATCCATTCTCGACTAAATATTCAACTTTTTGTGTAAAAGTGAAGATTTCTTTGGGGACTGACAAGCATTGTATCTGAATTTCAACTGTCAAAACATGCAGCATTCAAACAAATGCTTTACTGATAAAAATGAATTGTATCCTACAATGTACACGTTTGTTAATGCAATGACTTTCCTATTTAATAAATGTGACTAGCAAAATTCAAGAGGTAGGCTAATAGCCTTAATTTTTAATGGGACACTCCACATTTTAACAATAGGCCTATAACAAAAAGAACAATTACGTGCAAGAACATTACTTTAAATTTTAATCATGAACCACAAATATAAGAGCAGCCTATGTAAAAAATGATGTGCACACACAAACTAAATAGACAGAGGTATTTCCAGTAGAATTGAATACTCAAAAAAATAAATAAATAAATTAAGCCAGCTGAATTTAAGCAACCTTTGTGTTCTGGATTAAAACCTCTATTTCTACACTTTTTTTCTATGTAAAAAAATTTTGCTCTAAAGTAACACCATAATATTTTAAAAGTTAAACTGACAAAAGGTATTTTCTCCATCAAACCCAAAATGTGTTTGTCTTCTAAATGCTAGATAATATATAGAGATAGACTAGTGTTAAACTATGTTCCCACCGCCCTCAGCAACGCGTGTTCAAGCAGCCACATTCAAAGAAAAGTCTTGAGCCCATGTTTGGCCTTAATGACCCTGCATGACCTTGCAAACGGCATGTAAACGTGCCGTTTTCAGGCTCTTTGTACAAAACGCATGGCCATCGTTTTTGCAAACAAAGCAAAAGCTGAATTTGCATTTTTAGTGGAAACAAGGTAAAACGTTGACTACTGTTATACTAGTAAAAATGCCAGTAGACCTGCTGTTGATGATGGTATTTTCCAAGTTCTGCATTAGCCTTTGCTAGCAGCTCTTGTACCTGCTGTACTCTTTAACCACACGCTGGCTCTGTTTGTGGTGGTATTCATGGTTGTAACTTCCACTTTTAAGTCGGAATGACATGGTGGCACAGTTGGCACTGACCTGTTGAATAAAACATGCACACATAATGATAAATTGTGACCATTATCAAAGTTAAAGCAGAAATACAGACAAAAGCTTCTTTGTCATGAACATAGACGAAAAGGATATTTTTACACAACACATAAAGAATAAAAATGAAATTTAAATTAAATATAAATGTAAATGTATATCTCATAGACTACTACAGACAAATAAACAGCTGTTATGCAGTCATTATACTTGTCAAAATAACCATTCTTGCTCTGCTACTTTTATTTGAACATGTTCTTGCTAATTCTTTTTTTTTTCATATTTGAAGTTTTTAAGTTATAAACTGACCAATTAGATGACAATAAAAGTAGGTTCACCTTCAAAGCGTTCGACTGACATTTTCTCTTGAGCCCGCTGTCAGCGGAAAGCAAAAGTTGAATATAGTAAATAGTGGGGTCTTCTAACATGCTCACTCTTGACTAAAGAGAGTGGTTGCCATAGAAATTTGGATTCAGACCAACTTGGAACAATTTCTGCTTATTGACGATTTCTGGTTCCAACATGGTCAGTCCAGTTCTCTTATCAAGTCAATGTTTAAACCAAAGAAATCCTTCAAAGTAGCAAGTAAAAGGTTTTTTTTCTTTCTTTTTGTTTTGCAACTGTAATTTAAATTCAAGCTGTGACACCATTAGTCAACATTGACCTTTTAGCATCTGAATAACTGTCCCGCTAAAAAAAAAAGCTTTGATAATTCCAAACCCTAACACCACAAAACTTTGAAAGTCAACTTCAAAACAATGGGTAACTCTTTTTGTGTTTTGTTGTCTTTGTAAAGACATCTGAAGTCTCAAGAATGGACTGACTTTGGGCCTAAGTGATCGGTTCCGTTGAAATCCAATGATTTAAAATTTAGCTTAAATCTCTTTCTCTCCTAACTTCTAATAAACAAATCCCAACTGTGATTTTACAGTTCTTTTTGAGCCCATACTATGGATTTATAGCATCTCTGTCCATCTTTTACACATCCAAAAGTATTTATTCACCCCTAATATAAAGACAACTCTCTTGGAATTTGACCTTGTGGAACTTTTTGATGAGGACTTCTAAATATACACAAACACCCACACGTGACCCTGGCAGCACTTTGACTGGCATAGAAGGTAAGACTGGACGGCCTCAGCACCAACATGTAAGCACAGATGTAAACAAAAGACAAGTTTTAGACTGGATTTTATCAATTACCTGTTAAGCCTGTGATTCCATGATTATTTGTCAAAAATCAACAGAAATGTACTATTGCTTTTTTGTAGTGTTTACCATCTTGATTAATTTCCTTAATGATGAATCGAGACTTAAAAATGCAAAGTTGGAGTGTATGTAACTTTCTTTTTTTCTGCTTCTCTTTCTTTGCTGCCACTCAGATACAGCTAAGAAAAAAAAAACACCAGACATAATGCACTGAACAAAAAAAAAAAACAAAAAAAGAAAAACTGAAGCACAGCCAATATCTTGTGATTAGCAAGT
This sequence comes from Adrianichthys oophorus, assembly GCA_036245035.1. Classification (NCBI taxonomy): domain Eukaryota; kingdom Metazoa; phylum Chordata; class Actinopteri; order Beloniformes; family Adrianichthyidae; genus Adrianichthys; species Adrianichthys oophorus. The sequence continues at coordinate 16,356,340 of BSAI01000104.1, read as the reverse complement.
TAAAGACCTGGCTGAAAAAAGTCTTACAGTGTACAAGCCAGTGACAATTACTCTGGCAGCTCCCCAGAGTTGCTAATCATCCGCAAAATAGTCCTGTTGACGAAGGCTTTTTAAAACGGGGGCATCCAATCCAACAAAAGACAACTTGCATCTGTTTCAAGAAGAACTTTATTTTGCTCTTATCTTGAAATCAGTCAATTCAGTTAAAAAAAACATTTTCTTTAGGCGGCAAATTCAAGAAATCTGATCTCAGCTCCAATTGGATTGACCTCTTATTTGTCCCAATGCCACTCACGTTTAAAATACTTGGAACTTTGCAACATTACCAGTACATTCAGTTGTAATGCTGAAGACAACTTAAGAGGCAGGTCGGTGGCCAACTGCTCAGGTTTCACATTTGGAGATGCTCAGTCCCTGTTGCAGTTCTGCACAGGCTTGAACTCCTTTAGACAGATTATCTCCAAGTGTGACCGCACATACTGCTTTGAAAGTGAAGCAGTCACTATCATTCTCTTCTATATGGTTGGCATCAAGCTGTACGCTTGTGTTGTTGGAAATCTCAACCTCCTATCTCAACAGACTACACAGCAACAGTGTCAGAAATTATCTTGGACCAAATAAACAAACTAAAAAATGTACTAGAAGTGTGACAAATACGTTTACAGCAAACAACCAACCTTGACTTCAAAAGGTAACAAAGCAGATGATCAGCAGAGTTACATGACCTTGGAATCCCACAGCTGAAAAAATATCTCAGACTGGAAGAGGAGAAAGAGGAACCATCTGAAAAGTCTATGAATGGCATGTACAACTTGTGGGATGAGGGAGCACCTGATATATTGACCTGTACTACCAGAGTTAGATAAGACGAGTCTGCCAGAAACCACAGAAACAGTAATTGGGGCAATGCAGAAATAGTCTCTAATCACAGGAAAAGTAGAGACTATAGTCTCTCACATCAGGACAAGAGAAGGTCAAGATGTTTTAAAATAGTTCAGCACCAACTGTTTTAGATGGTGAAACTAACTGGAGTCGGGAACAGGGTATAGCAATATCTGTAGCTTGTCTGGGTTGGATGTCCTGAAATCAGAAAATGAGATGTCTTTGACCTTACGTATAGAGAAGAATAAAAAGAGTGAAGAAAGTCAAGAACTACCAAATTTGGACAAAAGAATGTTACTGCAATTTGACCTGACTCTGCAACGTTAGAAGTGACAGACGCAGCTACTCTAGACACGCACGTCAGGAAAGTATACTAGAAAAGATCTAGAAAAATTGTAATTTGATGTTCAGATCAAAGATAGTCACAGTGTTGAGAGTACTAAGAGTACTGGGATACCCCACTAGTGTTACCCTTTCAAACTTTTATAAGTTGTCTTAAACAAATGTCTTGTATTACAGTCCTGTGTTGCATCATGCACGGGAGACAATATAGCTGTTACATCATGTCATCATTATCAGAGAACAGAAATAAGTCCAGATGAAATGTGACGCTCTTCCCTTTGCTGCACCCATCACCCTCAGAGTTAGTGACACATGCTGCATCACATTCCTCTGCCATACTTCTCTCTTTCTAGTTTCAGTGTCACTTCAGCAAGCACCACAGCCATGTTAGACTTACTCCCTACATCTGTCACTGGAAAAGAAAAACATGCAGGTGAAACTGCAGTATGGACTAACTCCCCAATCTCTGACAATGAGAGTTATCATCAATAGTGTGCCATCCTTCTTCTACATCCTCGTAACCAACACAAAAGATTTCAGGAACACAGTGGATAATCAAACCTCAAAATAATAAAACAACCAAATCTTTGAGAAATACTTGTGCCCAACCCCCACCCCCCACCCACCCACCCACACACACACACACACACACACACACACACACACACACACACACACACACACACGCCACAAAAGAAAAAAATGAAAAAACCAAAGAAAAATGTTGTTTTTAATATTTCCAACAGAGACACAAGCTTTCGCTGCAAAAGAGTAAAATCCATCAGAATCTTGTAAACAATTAGCAGAAATGTTTCAAGACCATTAAAAGAACATGTTCCAGAAGATGGAGGACTTGTGCTTAAAAGAAGAAAAATATTAGCAGCCTTTAGTAAAACTGTCATTGCAGCTCTCTCTTATTTTTCCTGCCAGTAATTTACCAGCAAATACTGCAGCAGCATAAAATTCAGCCTAATGACACCTGAGCCTCTGTGTCCTTAACTGTAATCCTCCTAAATGTCCTGGCATTAGCAGTAAAACTCATACAAGGCAGATCTGATGCAAGATCTTCCTTTGCCCTGACTGCACAAACACAAAATAGCACATTTAAATTATAAGGTTTTATGATTATAATTAAATTATGTTTATTGTCAACACATTTAAGTTCTGGAATTTAGTAGAAACAACTCATATAACATATTAACAAAAGTGCATTGTTTCCAAATGATTATATTTTCATTTAACTTGTAAATTTTATAAAACCTGTTAAGTTTAGGTATGGATTCAACAAGAACCAAACACAGAAAAATCTAACTAATGATAAAACATCCCTCTGTTAATCGCTGACTAATCCTAAATCCTCTTGAAACATATCCTTTACATTTGCAGCATTATATCATTCATCACTTTTAAAGATCATTAGCTACTGCCAAGGATCTTGAGACATCTTTTGGTGATCTTTGTCCCAGGTCCAACAACCCCACCTACTACACTCAGCTCTGAACTGACATTTGATGAAATTTCTCATAATAAGGAAGAGATTACTGGAGTAAATAAAGTTGATTTTATTTCTTACCCCTAAAGATTTCCTTTTCACCAACCTCGGCTGTCAGCCTGAATCCACAGGGAGTCAGCCTAAACCAAGAACCGTATCAGGCCAACAAAACCAGCACCCGTCTTCAGTTGCCCCCCACCTGCCACTCCTTGACACCTTATAAGGAGAGAGAGATGCCTATATATAACTAGTATCTTCAAGACATGTGCCCGCTACATACAGTAGACTAGCTTACTGACTTTGTTGATAGATTTCAGCACAAAGGATGACAGCTTGTTGATTTATGAAGTGACTCTAAAACCCAAGTTATGTAGAAACTAACACAGGAGCAGAAGAAATGTCAGTCTTGTCAGTGTTTTTTGTGTGAATAAATGACCTTTTAACACTAAACTTTATCATTGAACATAGTGATCATTTTACAGTAATTTGAGTGTATTTATCTTTTATTCTCTAAAATCAAAGTTAATCATAAAGCTGTTAAATCCTCACATTGAAATTGGGATGCACATTGGATGGAACAGAACTTTCTCTCCTTCCATCTTCATTAAGGTGGATCTTGAAACACTATCCCAATCAGATATTGGGCCAAGGCCTATTTATAAAACAAGCTACAGTTACAGCAAGACTATTCTCAATGCTGAAGAACACATCTTACATTTGAGACAAAATCATGTGACTGTACAACATCGGTGTTCATTTGGTGCTATAAACAGGAAACTGTGTGTGAAAAAAAAAGAGTGACGTAAACAGATGGGAGTGAAAAAACAAAACCACACAAATGGACTGACGGCTTTAGCTTCCTTCTGGAATTTGCAAAACGCAAAGAATGTTTTAACCATTTACATTTTTCAAAAAAAGAAAAAAAAAGTCTAAGTTATTTTAGTTTCTCTGTTAAAAAAGCATTTCATCCATGATCTAGCACAGTGCAGGACCAGAAATATCTTTGATATTGCAAAATAGCATTTAGAAAACAACGAATAATTGTAAGAGAGTAAGATGGGACAGCAGACTTGGTTTTATATAAAAAAAAATAACTTAAATATATAATTAAGTTGCAAACATAATTCAGTTATTATGATTTTTATTATTTTATTGCTAATTACTGCAAATTTGCCATTTTTGTGGGTTTAACTTAATTTAATTCAGTCATTTATATTGTTAGCTTACCTTTGCCAGTTAAAAAAAATGTTTTAACTTTATTTTTATTTTGTCATTTTTTACATTTTATTTCCCACTTTAGGTCCAATTCAGAATTGAGTGCATTTTTAAATGGTCAAGTTTAAATACTCAAGTTTGCTCAAGTAAACGTGTCTAAACAAAAACAATTCTCCATTCAGTGCAAAAAGATTCACAAGCATGATCAAATAGTTTGTTTGGAGAAATGTAATTCCTAGTGTTTTTTTTTTCTTCAAAAACAAATGTGTGGGTGTAATATATAATATATCTACGCAGTTTTTAAAATAAGGAATTACATTTGTAATTAACTAATAATTTACAAAGTAAAATATTAAATTACAAAATACTTTATAATGTATTTTTCTTGTTTTCAAATTGTTCATGTTTATTTATTTCATCAAACGCAAAACAGGTGAAGATTTAATTGAGGCATTATGAATGAAAAGGAATTGAAAGAAGCAAAAACTTGAATTCACAATTTAACATTTCTGATCAAATCTTAAAAACTGTAACACAGCCATTGTTCTATTTCATTTTGAAATATTACATAAATTAAAACTACTCTTTTTTTCCTTCGAAAGAGCTTCCTCTCTTCTGTCAAAACCTGTCAATCACACCGAATAAACCTGAAAGGAGGAACATGGCCCCCCTGACCTTTGACTTTTAAGCTGTGACCCATGACCCCCAGTAGTAACTGCCACCTCTTCAGTTTTGACATTACTCATCTGGTTGTACAGTAGAAGTGTTGCACTTTGACCTGTATAATTGTGTAGCTTTGTGAACAAAAACAATGGGTTAAAGCTATGTAAATAGAATGTTCAATGACTGAGACATAACATGCATTTTTTTTCTTATACACAAGCATATTAAGAAAATAACGGAGACTTTATTTTTATTTTAATTATTTATTTATTTATTTATTTGGGGGGGGGGGGGGTGTCATTGTACTATTGTGCACTTTTGTAAAATGACATGTTTGTTTTCACCCTGAGTGATTGATGTTAATTAATTAGTGGATTGTCATCTTTACCTGGCTAAGCCATTTTTACATAATTCCCACAGTGGCATGAATGCTCTAGAATCTAGATAATGATAGTGAGGCGAGTGACAACATTTCTAATTTGCATACTTTGTTACATTTTAGCAGCAAGCATTACAGAGACGATGGCTATTACTGTAATGATTATGATGGGGTTGTAGGTAATTGAAGAACATATTCAAAAATGTTATTTAAAAAAGAGTAATAGCGCCTTCTGCAGGAATATTTGTACACTTCAGGCCACTGTTTAAGTCTAACGTAAGGGGAAATTGTTTTATACCTAAATTTATTTTACAAATTTATTTTATTTATCAATTTTTTTACTTCTTAAGTTCTAAAATCTAGCAAGTCAAATAATAAATATATGTTGTGCCTTTTTCGGATCTATTTTTTAGGGGATTTGCAACGTGATGACGTAAACGTGAGCGGTGCTCACAATTGGTTAAGATGACATTCCGGCTGTTAACTAAGATTGTGGTGGAACAGTAAACAGTAAACAACCGGCTCTTCCCGGTTAGCACTCCAGTTCGTTGTTGCTAGTTCCTGGAAACATTAAAGTCTAAAATAGCTATTGGCTACCAGGTAAGTCCATTTAAATGTTGTTTGTTTTTTTACATATCGAGGCTTCATATTCTAGTTTTTACCTGTACTTTTGAATTTGGACGGTAAAGATCGTGTCAAAACACTACTATGTTGCATACAACTATTTAAACTATGTTTACGCTACGGTTAAGTACCAAACGTGTACATGTGTGCCGAAAATGTAGGAACGCAATGTAATTTCGGAAAATTAGTGCAGAAAAAAATAATTTCTCGACAAAGATTCGTGTTGTTACTTCGCCCTTTTCCGTTTATACTCGGTCAACTCCGTGAATGGTCGTTATGTCAGACGTTTCAAGTAATTCGCAGCAAAAGAAATGTAAAATAATAATAATAATAATGGATACACAGTATGCTTTCCTGTTGTTACAGCCTGAGATAAATACTTTCGTTTTGCAACATAACCAGGGATGTCTTTGTAATTTTCTCATCCTGTTTTGGGATCAGATGCAGTTTGGAAATCATTAACAGAGTAATGTAAATTGTATTTAAGGTGAATCATGAGGCTTCACGTTCTTTTTCTGGTCTCCGTGTGTGCATGCTTGTCCTGGGCTGCTGTTATTTCACCTCAGTAAGTACAGAAATTGTAAACTTGTATGCTCTTTTTTTTTTTTCTTTCTTTTTTTTTTGTTTTACAGTGGAAAAGTTCTACTTTAGCTTCATGATTTAATATTTGCATTTCTTATCCAAATAATGTGTTGCTTGCTTATCTGATTTGAAATAAATCTTATCTGCTTTGAAATGTCGTGTGTGTATTTCAGCCAAATGTGGAGCAAACTGATCCTGACCCACCATTGGCCCAACACCTTCTGCTCAGTGAGTTTCTCTCAGCTTTTTTCAGTTACTTAATGTTGCATTCAATGCTTTACACAAATCTATCAAATCTGATGTTTCATGTTTTGAATTTCTACACGGCAGTTTAAAAAGATAAATCCGTCTTTATACAAAAAAAGTATTTTAACAAAAACAACTAGTCTCTAAGTTTTAGAGAAGCAGAGAAATAAGGTACCATGCATTAAAACGAGGAAGTGAGAAAACATTTTTGCTGTTCCTTCAAACATCCATGCATTTCTTCCTCTTGCGGTTACCAACATAACTGTGGCGTCAACAAACTTTCCTGACATTTCTTTCTTTTTTTTTTTTTATTCCCAACTGATACATAACATATCAATTAGTAAGTCTGTTGCTTTCCTGTTGTTACATCCTGAAATAAAGATGTTAATGTTGTCATAACTTAAAAAAAAATGTAAAAAGATTTGGAAAGAGTAACTGTCTTCTTTTTTCTTTGATCCACTAATAATGTCATCTGATGACAAAATCTTCACTTTTTGAGATGTGGTGTTAACATGAGTTGTCTTTGATATCTCAGATGATTACTGCCTCTGATTTATTAGACCTGGGATTAAAAATGCAAGGGCGTTTGCTTTTACTTTAGTGGATTTGCAGTTGCTAAATTACTAGTAGGGCTAGCCCAAATTCCCTGAACATAGTTGAACTATCTTGTTCAGTCCTGCACTTCTAAAGGTGCATCCTGAATGTTTTGCTGTTAATTAAAAAAACACATTTGTTAAAAACAAAATGAAAATACATTTTCATTAGTAAGTTTTAAATAAGTTTGTTTTTTTAAATCACGGTATGAAAATATATATTTTTTTAAAAAGTAAAAGAGGAGGGAGATAGCCCTTGCAGTGCTCCAGGAGAAGTTATGATTAGCCATCAGACTCATAAGCAGGATTAACTCTGTCGTCAAAGCAAAGTCTGTCAAGTTCAGCACTGATCCCCTTGCTGTTAGCTGGAAAAAGAAAAATGCAAAACATGCATTTCTTTGACAGCATGTGATGTAAGGGAACTGATCTGTGTGTCAGCAGCGCCGTTTGATGAGGTTACTTCAGGACTGCATGCAGGAGGATTAGGTCTCCATCAGTGACAGCATAAAACTCACATCCTCTATTTTACGCTCACCGTGCTGTTCTGTGATTTTGTTCAATTGTTCTCAGTTCTGTCACTGAGCCACGAGAATAGCTTTGATCTGACAGTAGTTCTACAAAACAGAAATGTATTGTTTTGCAAATTGTAATGATTTCTATAGTAATTTGTCCCAGTGGGTTTAACATTCTTTTATTTCATCTTCTGATATTCAGATGAAAACAGTTTAACTTTTTTAGTAATGTATACTTTATAATGTGTATTTTGTGCAGAAATGTTAGTTTAACTGTTTTTAAGCTCTTTAGTTTGTTTAATTTATCTTTTTTTATTTACTATTTATATGTTGCTTGTGTTCATATTTTTCTTAGTAGTTCCAGCAAAAACAATGACAGCTGTAGAATTAGCAGTGACTATTTATTTATGATTACCAGATGGAACACTGTCATCCAAACCTCAGCTACTGGACGCTACATGGACTCTGGTAGGGAAATGTATATTGTTTTAATTCTGCTGGCTAATCCATGCTGTTTTACTGTACAGGCGTTTTGAAAAAAATTTCCTTCAACTTGACTGTTCATGTCGGATTTTTTTTAGGCCAGATAAGGGCATGGACTGCAATTCCTCATGGCATTTCAACACATCTCTGATAGAGGTATTGTTCAGTTTATTCAAAACAAATATAAGTCGAAACCAAATGTATATTAAAACAATCTTTTTCTATGATATTTATGTTCAGTACATTTATTTATGTAGACATTATGACTATGTGCGAATTCCCTCACTACACCATAACCCTTAAAAGTTATAGTGCGGGACTATTTAGTGCCTTGGATTTTAACATAATTTAGGCATGTTCACTACTTTTTCTTTTTTTTTTTTTTTTAACACTAAATATGACATCACCCATTTGCCGAAGGGAAAACCTAAAAATGTTAAATTTTGATGATGAAAACTTGGATGGTTTAATTAAAAAATATATATATAAAGTGACAGTAAATAGATCATTTTTCACTTTTGCTTCCTCACAATGGAGTTAGAAAAGCTCAATTGAAGTGCAGCAGTGCTTTAAAAGTTTAAAAGTAGTTAACAGTAAATTTTTTATTTTATGTGGTTGGCAGATGAGCATTGGAGGTAGATACTTTTTACTTAGTTCTAAAGGCTATAAGGCATAAGTTTGTTTTTTTTGTTAAATCATCTCATTTTTCATAGAAATTAAGGCCATGTCACACTGCTGGTATGTGCATTTTGTGCATATTGTATGGATGAAAGTTGGTCATACGTGAGTATATGGGGAAAAAGTGAGAAAAGTTGTCGTCTTTTAAATTATATTTTCTCAATTGTATCACAAATGAACCACGTGAAAACCCCGGAAGAAGTAGGAATAAACCATTCAAAGAACACGTAAACCCTGCGTTTAATTGAATTTCTTCACTTTGATACACTTTGGCACTAGGCAGAAATCACATCGTGTCAGCACCATGGCCAGCACCTGCCGGAGGTCCTTGTGATGCTTTATTTCAGTTATTCCCTTGGTCCACACCAGTTTTAAGTCATCTGCTAGGTACCAGCCAAGCCAGCCCCTCCGTAAGGACCAGGTGCGTGTTCAGAGTCGCATCTGCATCCGCCATACCTGGCCCCTTTCACAGGGCAGCTGTGTCCGGCGCCACGCAGAGACACGCTCCCTCCAGCTGGACGTGCCGGATGGGGGGAGCAGGAGACCTTCACTCGATATAGACTGCTGGAAGGGTGAAAGATTGTCCGATTTCTATACCCGTCACACAAAAAATGAGTCGTGCATGAACTGTGCGTGATTATTGACTGTTTATATGCATTTCATTAGTGATCCGAGCATCAATTACATGATTTTATTGTGATATGTGCGTCGTACAGACAACATAAAAGTTACCGTCTGTGTTACATGCGTGAAAAGTCTGTTAGACATAGACACGGAGCATTCGTGGAAAGTCACACATTTGCGTATGCATCTTGCAAAAATCAGATACAATTGCGCAAGACTTATGTAATTGCATATAAACTACGTAAAATATGCATATTTTGAACAGCTCAAAGCCTAAGTCGCATAAAGACTCGTCAGCCGAGACCCTCGACGGGTATCTGCGCGACAACTGACAAACGCCAGATACACTTTTGAATTACGTATTTCAAGTATGTATCACGAAAGACCAAAATTACATATGAGAAAAATGCGCAATTGGAGGTAGCAGCAGTGGGATACGGCCTTTGTTTAGAATTTGAGAAAACCAGTGAAATTTGACTGACAAAATTTAGCAATTTGTATTTAGGGGTATCAAGTAAAGGTTTTAAAAGATAACTGCAGAATTCCCCTTCTTTGTTTGTTTTACATTCAGGTCAAAAAATAATTAAATAATGTGTGAAAGTTTAATAAAACAAAAAAATACTTCAAATTAAGTTTGAATATTTAAAATATAAAAAAACAAATATAAAAATAACAATGATAACATTTCTTGCCTGTTTTTATTTGTGGTTCAGTGTTGAATTTGCTTACTGTATGTGCTTTCTCACAGTCTTGTCATTGTGCATTTTCCCCTTGTTCTTTTCCTCAGAGTTTTACACTTAAGTCATTGTTTCAGCCATGTCACTGCTTCTAATAAATAAAGCAAATCTGTTTTAGGATCTGCTTCCTGACATGAAAAAGAGTTGGCCTAATTTGCTTCATCCCTCATCTGTCAGCTTCTGGTAAGTTTGTGTTGTTAAGCCTAGTGTTACCTGTAGGAATTAGTTTAACTAGCACTTATATACACATATTATATGTTTTATACACCAGAAATTGAATTAATTTTTAAACTCAACTGTCTGCGTTTATGTGAAATGGCATTGGTGTAACCTTTTAATTATTTATTGTCCTTTTTATTTCACTTTTGTTCATGTGTCTGTAACAGGAAGCACGAATGGTGCAAACATGGAACTTGTGCGGCCAAGGCAGAGTCTTTGAACAGTCAGCACAAGTATTTTAGCAAAGCACTGGAACTCTATCACAAAGTGGACTTGAACAGGTACACAACACTTGTCTGCACATAACTGTACCTAAGCCTGTATGAAGCAACCTGTCCTCTATATGTCTATGCTTACTTACTTTTTCATTATTAATGATACATTGAAATCTGTGATTTGGTTATTGCAGTGTCCTGATGAAGTTTGGAATTACCCCCTCTGACAAATACTACCCTGTACGTATGCCTGTTTAACTCTAAATAATATGAAACATCAAAAACAATCTTTATTCTTCTCAGTTTGTCCTTCAGATTCTATGAACTAATAAATACCGCTTTGATTGTACAGACGAGGACTTATTCACTCTTTTTTTAACCCAGAGGAGCATTCACAATGAACTATCTCCATTTTTAGCAATTTAACGTTTATATCATTCTTAAATCTCACATTTGTCTTCTATTAGCTCCATTTGTGACACTCCTGTTAACTTTTGTGGTGTATTAACATAAAGAGAAGTTTAATATCAAGAACACAATCGCCACATCCCGAAAAAGTTTATGGTGAGGAAGTAAGCAATGACTTGTCTTTGTAGATTGTAAGTTACAGAAGTGCTAAAATTACAAATTTACTTCCAAGACAGAGCAATGCATGTCTGCTGACACGTCGCAGAGTTACATTATGACCATAATGGCTGTTTTATGAATGTTGGAGAAGTCTGAAGAGGACATTGATTGTTTGAAAGGTTGTTTTTCTTGAGGTAAAAATTAATCTCCTAATGTGTTTGTCATGTTAGTGCAAATTCCGACATAAACAGTTAAACACAAGAAACACACCTAAAAAATTCAAGAACTCTGAAAGGAAGACCATGAAATATATTTGGTTTATTCTGCCTTTTTTATTTTAAAAGAAGTGAAAAATGATTTTTAAGTACTTTTTTCTAATGTGTTTTTAATTGAAGCTGGATATATAAAAAAATTTACAGAAAAAGGAACTGTGATTGCCATCTTTTACTAAAACATTTCTCTGTTGTGCAGTTTTCACAAATTGAAGGAGCGATTGAAAATTTCTATGGCATCAAGCCCAAGATCCAGTGTGTCCATTCATCCAAGGTACAAACATTCACAGCTGTTCAGATAAAATGATCAGTTTGTTGTTTTGATTGTATGTGGTTTTTTTTGTTTTTTTGTTGTTGTTGTCAACACCAGAATGGAGATTTCCAGAGTTTGGGTCAGATTGAGATCTGTTTTGACTCAGACTTCACGCTGTTGGATTGTGAGAAACGATCAGCCAAGGAAACCTTTGCAAAAACAGGCTGGAACCACTTTAGTGGTGCTGACAAGGCTTCAGGATTCAATGTGTGTGACTATGACATCCCAGTGTATTACCCACCACTTCATTGAACAATAGAATGTTTACTGATTAAGTTGCAACAACACAATCTCATTTTTTCAGACAAAACAACATACTAGTTTCACAGTCTCACTGTGAATCGCACCACAATTTATTTTTAAGTTTGTTTGGTATTTGCCAGAGTTCAGATGAACTTTCACATGTGCCCAAACCTAGACATCCAAACAGGAAAACAAACTGGTGCAAATCAAACAGCCTAAAATGAAAGCCCTGTTTTGTCTATTTGCGAAGACTTTAGAAGAACAAAATGCATCATGATCATTTCTGTTTTTTTTTTTTTTTTTTTTCCTCTTTGTCACAATTATTTCTTTTTGCTTGTGTATGTGCCATATTTTTGTTTAAGGGACATAAATATCTTTAGAATCCTAATTGGTTATGCAAAACTGATTTTTTTCTACATTCTGAAGCCTGTTTGCACAGAAATGTGGATAAAGTGCACTTTTTGGGCCTAAATTTCAGTCATCTGTATAGGCTGTAATGATTTTCCTTTGTAACCTCTGTCCTTTCATGAATCGTAAACTACTTGATCATTTTTAATGTCATATCATTGTCTGAGTTTGAGTATTTGCCTCAGTATTTTGCATTTCCATGTTTGATGCATGTCTCTATAATTTATTTCATTTTCAGGACATGCAGAATTGAGAAATGTAAAAGAGCATTATCTTTTCTAAACAATAACTAAGCTTTTGTCTGTGCATTATGAATAGGGCACTTTAAGTTTTTTAAACGAAAGGCTAAATAACAAGTTTGTATATTAAGAAAGACAAATAATTGCAGTGGAATTACTTAAATGAACGGCTTTTGTAAAATATCAATAAAGTTCCACATTGTCGCTATGTTGTGATGATTAAAATGTATCTTTGCAAGTATTGAAAATACATTCATATTCTTTTAATTGATCATAAATGCATCATGGTGAACAGTTTTACGTGCCAATTATCTCCAAAAATATGTAACTTTGAAGTCTCTGCAATGCTTTTTCTTTTCAATTTTTCTTATCTTAATAATTATAAAACATGTCCAAACATGTGTATCTCATAGTCTGCTGGCCTCTGTAAATATGAATGTGGTGATCCCCTTAGAGCTCTAATCCTGCCAGGACAAAGACACCAGACTATAATCCCGACTCTCCGCCCACAACTCAGCACAACAGATTGAACACATTTGATTACATTTTTATTTGTGCCACAATGTTCCCAAACAACGGCCATTCTGTACAAATGTGTTCCAGCTTCTGTCAAACTGGTGAATGTCATGTAATCAACACTGATTTGCCAGAGCACTGTTGGGAGAAATGTTGCCCTGTCTGAAAGATTTTAGAGAAAAAGAAGACTGGGGTCAGACGTGGACACATAATCTGTGTCCTCCTTTGCCCCCTACCTTTCATTAATTTGGTCTCTATTACCTCCACTCAGCTCTTATCTGTCTATGGTTATGTAAGACTGCAGCTCTGCAAAGCTGCTGATGTGACAGATCTAAAAACATCCTCACGCGTGCCCGCATATGCTCATCATATCAATCAGATTACTCCTCTGATTCTTGCTTTGCTCCTTCTTGATGACCTGCTGCAACCCCTTCAGTATCTTCATGCGCAATGCATAAACGATGTTCTGTAAAGGTGGGGCAGAGGAGAATAAACAGGGAAGACGGTTGCTGGTTCTCATGTGTGACCTCACCAGCTGTTGCTGCGTGCTGTCCGGAGGCACGGGGAGGGGCGGGGCGGAGAGCGCACACTCCAATGTGACGGGTGACAACCGTTGCTCTGCAAGGAGAGGAGGGCATGCATGCACATGCAGCAGGGGCTGGACATGAGCACGCACGGGCCGCACCGTGAGGCGCCAGCGCGCGCGCACCTCTCCTGATTCAGCGGAACGGACCTCTTCGTCAGCTTTACGCACAGAGCCCCCCGCTGCTGCTGCAATAACGCCCCGCCGCGAGCCTCTGCAGCCCCGCTCCAACCCTGTCTGGCTGCTGCTGCTGCTCACAGCCTGAGGAGGGGGGTGGGACAGGTGGACAGACGGGCGGCGCAGGAGGACGATGGGTGAATTCTGAAAACAAGGAGGAGGAGGAGGATGAAGCAGCGGAGAAACTAAAGACACGACAAACGCACGGCTCCTGGGACCTCCCCTGGCAAGGGAATGCTTGTTATTATGGGATAGGTCCAAACGACTTCCTGTTGTTATGGATACAAGCACGAGAAAATTCACTGTACGGAGATGGCTTTCTATTTATTTGAAGAGCAAAGCGGCCCGGAGCAAGAACAGCGCCGGCTTCTGTCAGCTGGAGGTGGGTCCAAAACTTGTCTTACGCAGCCTGGTATTTTCTGACACCAGGTGATTGCATGATTCAAGCTGCGTCCCACTGCACCACAGCAAATAAACACGCACAGCATACACCTCAAATGTGCATGTAAAGAATGCGTCATTGTTGTGCATACATTGTTGGTTGAGGATGCCTGCAGAACAGGCATGTGGTGTTATGGCAGAGTGAGACAGGTTCCATGGAAATGCAGTCAGACATTTCAACAGGCAAACAAGGCAGCAGGCAGGTTAGATTAATAGATCCAGACAGATTGATTCAGCTGACGGCCTCAGCTGTGGACTCCTATTAATGGAACAAACAAACCAGCAGAGAGGACAAATAGACCATGAGGTGTGCACTAGTGCCCCCTGGATGTGTATTTTTCAAGTAAACCTCAAAAGACCTGTCGAAGAAACCTGGTACACACAATTGATGACAATGAACAGGAAGTGATGCTTGAGTTCTAAAAATGTCCACGCACACTCTCTGTTTTGATTGTGAGTGCTGATTAATCTAATTGACCCTTCAACCTGTGACCTGTCTGCTTTTCTAAATGCATAGGACTTACTGTCTCCTGGTTTTCCAGGTTGGTTCCCTGTTGGCTTTTGCAGCTCCATGAGGGGAACTTCCCTTCTCATTCCTTCACTGTGAATGAGAACTCTGCATCAAAGAAGTATCCCGGGAGCTGCACACGAGCCTTAAATCACAGCTCAGAAAGAAAACAACAGGGCCAACCAAGAAACCAAAAAAAAAAAAAAAGCCTTGTGACCTTGTGCTTTGGCCAGCAGAGGAAAATCCCATGTTATCTTTGTATTAGACCTGTTCAGTTTTGATAGACGCATACACAGTTTGCATCTTAGATTTACTGCAAAGTTATCAAAAGGATTTGGCTCTCATACCTGGTTTATTTTACCGTATTTCTTCCAAAGTTAAATACTTCATTAGAAATGTTTTATGCCTAGAGTTTTCTTTGCAATATTTCAGCTGAATATGAAGAAAGCATTAAAGTTACTGCACACAGATGGAGAAACAGAAGGCAAACTGTCAAACATACAGTGAGGAGCACCACTTTATTGACTGATCATCTTCTAGCATTTTAACCTCTGTAAATAATAGTTTTGGTCAAACGTTGAGCTGATATATGCAAAAATAAGCCTTAAAGATGGAGGTGGTCAGAGAAGCGTCTTACTTCCACTCGACAAATAAAAAAGTGCATTTCATGCACCAATAAAGTTATTGCAGAGAAAGGCAACACATTAAAAACCAACTCCAATGAACATTGTAATGTTGGTGTTTTTAACAGGTTCTTGTTGCTTTATTTCTCATGATAGAGGACATAAAGAAAATTAAGATTAAAAAACCTTATTGAATATTTCTTTATTCAAGTATTTCTCTCTATTGTATATCGGCAACAAAGAAAAAAATGCTGTTTGAAAAAGCTTGTAACTATGGCATAGGTGCTACAAATGATGGGAAATAAAGGCAGGCTTACTCTGTGCCAACAGTCCCGCCCACAGCTCAGACGCCAATTTTTGATGGTCTCTGCAGAAAATATCTCCTAGAAAACAACACAAGTTTTAGGAACTTGTCTAAAAATGGCATAATCATTAAGACACCACTCGAAAGGCTTTTACAAAAGATCACAAGATGATTAGAGAATTTAAAGTTTATGAAAATGTTATTTTAAAATGAAGTACTCTCTAAATCACCACATTTGCCTTTTTTCTGGTGTTGTAAATCCTGATAGGAAAAGTTGGCAATTCTTCCTTCACAACAACACCACACACTGTATTGAACTGGGAAGAACAAAAACTAAGTGAAGACAAACTGTAAAATGACCTTTAAGTTTGTGTGATACTATCATATAACTCAATGATTATTTTTGGTAAGTAAAAATAGTCCTTGAAAAAAACTCTCTGATCTTTGGCTTTCAAATGTCTGTCAATTTAACCTTAATTGTTTTGTGTGAGAAAGATTATTCATTAATTTTCTGAGCTTAATTAATCCCTTTCGGGGTCACAGGGCTGCTGGAGCCTAACCTGGCCAATCGTGGGTGAAGGCAGGGTACACCCTGGACAGGTCGCCAGTCTGTCGCAGGGCCACAATCACACACCCATGCACACTCACGCCTAGGGACAATTTAAAGTGACCAGTTAACCTATGAAGCATGTTTTTGGATGGTGGGAGGAAGCCGGAGTCCCCGAAGAAAACTCCTGCATGCACGGGGAGAACATGCAAACTCCACACAGAAACCCCCCCCCCATCAGTGATGCTGGTTCAGGTCCCCCAACCTGGATTTGAACCGAGGGCCTTCTTGCTGTGATGGAGGAGCTCAAACCACTGGTCCAACATGCAACCAGAACAAAATATTACAATAATTAAATTATCTAAGCAATTAAATTGTTTGTAAAAACTTAAAAAAAACTTTTGGAGGATTACTTTTTGGACGAATTAAACCAAAGGAAAAACATTCATGCACGCACAGTGTGTGAAAACCATCCCACACTGCTTTAAAAAAAAAAGAGAGAGATTTTAACCACTCCATGCCTAAATTTAATCTCAATTATATAAAAATAAAAAAAATTCTTGAATGTTTTTCTGTTCAAGGTGATGCTAAATTAATTGGAGTTCTGGAATATCAGGCAATTTGCAGTCATTAAGTGAATTATTTCTTTCCATCTGCTAGGCAAAGGAAAAATTAGTCCTGTAGTATAATTCATTTTTGTGTCAAATGTTCATATTCTATTTTTTTAAGTATGTTTAGTTTGTGGATGCAAAAACTTAGACATGTAACATATATATATATTTAAACAAGAACTAAAATGCAATCTTTAAACATTTGTTAAATTTTGCCAAATTGACATTTCAAGACATTTTAGAATCACATGCATGCATGCATCACACATCATACAATACAGCAGAATGTGCTGTAATTCCCAAACCTCCTGTTGACCATTGTGTTTGAGTCAAATGTAAGGCCATCTGTCCAACAGCTAAAGCTTGGTTGAAACTAGGTCATGTAACAGAACAATGATCCCAAGTGCACCAGCAATTACACAAGAGAATGGCAGAAGGAGGGACGAATATAGAAAACATTTAAATGTGCACATCACCTTAAAGTACTTTTTTTATTTTAATTAACTTTTGTTTAGACAAGAAAATTCACAGTTTATATGTGAAAAGTTTTTTAAAGAATCTGAAAACTCATGATGCATAAAACTAGCACAAACAATTTACACACAAACTATTAGCTTATATAGGGATCTGAGTGCATTGATTTATGTCTACAATAGTTAAATATTTTTAAAAACATCACAATACCATGAAATTTATTTGTTATAAACTGCAAAAAAAAAACACTGCAGTTGGAAGCAGTTTTACTGCAAATAGACTTTTTTTGTTGTCATTCCACTTTACATTTACCTGTTTATGGTCTGGGATTATGACTCAGGTCACTGTTTAAGGCCACAAAATAGCAAAAGGATTAAACAAGAATAGAATAGGATTAAAAAAATCAAAAGATGGTTATGAGCCTGTGAAGCACAACAAAATATGTGTGTGTGCAAGTAGAGAGGTAGTCTAAAGGAGCAATATGTTAAAGATATTGCAACTACTGAATAATTATTGCACTTGTGAAGAGTCATATTTTATTAGTGCAAGTGTGTGTGTGCGGACTGAGGAGAGGGAACCTGCAGAGCATGGTAAACAGTTTCTAAGGTTTGTGGTCTTTTTTTTCCAGTCTCTTGCCTATAATAAAGATGCTGGAAAAGACACGTGCAGAAGGGATGATGTTTTTCACCTCTTTTTCTGCTAATGAAATATCTAAATGTCTATTTGTTGCAAACAGATATCATTTAGTAAACTCTGCCAAAAATGTTCTACTTGTGCAGTTGCAGAGAATAATGTGTGTTTCAGCTGTAGTATTACTTTCTTTGAAAGGCCTTCAAATGTGTACAGTAGAATTTTTTAAACATGTAACCATCATGTGCACACACCTGCAACTGTAACAGGAAAATAGATGCATCCTGTTGATGTCCCAGCTTCACCTTCACCACTCATGAAGAGCATTAACAGGAAGAGACTGGGTTCCCCATCTGGACTCTTCAGTCCCAGATAATGACTTTAAACCTCAACAAGGGTGCTATTAAATAAATAGAAAAATAAAAATATCATTGCTGACAGAAAAACAATATATTTGGAGAAAATTGTTCTTTTTCCATTTTAACAATCTAAAATTGCTTATTTTATTTTCACAAACTATGGTGGAATGTAGAAGTTGAGGTTTATATATTGTATTTACTGTACATGTGAAACGAGTGAGATGATGTTGAATTACTTCCAGGTCCTCCGCTGTAATCTGTTTTTTTTCGGACTCTATTGTTAAAGTTGCAAGTAAAAATATGTGTTCCTTTATTTTTAGGACGAAAGTTTACTCAAGGAAATTGACATCAGCCACCACGTGAAGGAAGGTTGTGAAAAAGCAGATCCTTCTCAGTTCCAGCTTCTGAAGGTGCTGGGACAAGGCTCTTATGGAAAGGTAACAAAACATATTAGAACACATTTTTCCACTAAAAACGAAAATAGTTCTCCAGACAACTTGGTCATCATGAGGAGACAATGTCCTCTTGGATTTGATTTAAATATGGATGCAAACTTAACAATCTTTCACTTTTTCTTGTTTACTTCAGAACCACTAAGTTAGCTTTCTAACATAGAGCGAGGTGTGCACATATGTTGCTGAAAAGTATTGTCTCTTTTTTCTCCAGATTTTTTTCAAACAGTGCTGATAAAAGCCGACACAAATGTAACAAAGCTACTTTTGCTTTGTTACTATGCATACCTTCAGGGGTTTAGACTTTTTTGTTTGTTTGTTTGTTTGATGGAGAATTTTGGAGATTTACATAACCTATATTTGAGGATGCTTTTATACGGCATAAAAAAAACATCATTAATAGTTTAAGAAACTACAAACAGCTGTTAATTAGCCTGTGTGACAATGTTAGAATTTGCTCTAACTAAAACCAGGGGTTTGTAACCTTCAGTGCTAAAGGAGCTGTTTGGTCCAGTTTCTTACCGAACAAAACCCAGCAAAGAGCCACAAAGTCCCACCTCAAGGTTTAGAAATATACACTTTATTTATGTTTTGTGGTTATTAAGTCGTTCAGTTACAAAATGTAGCTTTTAGATACTACAACAATTAAATTCTAACAGTATAGTAGTACATTTAGGCATTTTAACTTTCTTTACTTTTGACAGCAGCACATGCAAGTTCCTTTCAAAATAAAGTAGATTAGCTACCCCGACTAAGTAAACCACATACTGTAAATCACTAATCTTATTTAAATAAGTAGAGGTGCTCTGTGGTGTTACTGTAGATTAGAGGTCTGCCGGAGACGGAGCCCTTTGCAGGTTAGACGTGGATCTGGTTTGCAGAGCTCCAAGCGAACAAGAGAGATCAAATCACGACATGACCTGGATAGCATGTTTATGTAACTTGGCATATTTTCTCCATTTAAATCATAGCTGTCGCTTCATGATGACAGTGTTCACGTGAGTCTGCTTTATGATGCAACTGCACCTGACATTTGACCTAGTCTGGTAACCTACCAAAAATGAAACAGCTGTATGAAACACCAGATCTTGTTTTTGTTTAGATAGGAGAGCTCCTGTTATTTACTATTTACACCAATCTAAGCTGCTTGGGTTTTCTTTAGTTTATCCAATAAAAATAAGTAAAATGAACAACTTGGTGAAAGTCAATAGAGGATAAAAACACTAAAATGTCACTGTTACAAAAAAAGAAACAATTTCAGCATATTGCATTTTGTCTTGGGCTGGATTACTTATCCTGATACTATCTACCTCTTCCACTTTGTAATCTACGTGTTGGAACGGGGTGATTGTAAACTGGAAGAGATTGAAATCCCTCATATCAAATCTGTTGTGTGCAGAATCTGATTTTTTTTTTTTTTGTAGAACTTTAAAACATGGTACGTTCAAAAGTACATAATGACCCATGTATTTCTCTTACTAGCTTTGTATATTTTGTCATGTTCATTTGAAATAGACAAAGATACTGTATAAACACAAAATGGTAATTGCGTTTTGAATGTTGTAATCCCAGGAGCTCTTGTTTTTCACAAATATTTCATATATATTCCTGTGACATCATAACCCATATATAAATTCTATATGATGCCTTTAATATGTCGAATTCAAATTGTGTGAAAAGCAAAAAATGTTTTCCAAAATGTGCTCATGCTTTTCAGGTCTTCCTGGTTAGAAAGATAAGAGGGGCAGACAGAGGACAGCTATACGCCATGAAGGTGTTAAAGAAAGCCACCCTGAAAGGTATTGTTCTGAAAAATAAAGAACAATATTAGGATTTTTCGTTAAATGGAAGCAGATCTGATTTAAACTGGAATTCTTAATGTTGATTTGTTAAAAGTAACACATTTGATGTAGAGAAACAGACATATTTATAACAGATTTTCTAACGTTTGTCCTACATTTTGTAGGATTTGGTGTAAAACAGGTTAGTTTGTTCTTTCTTTTCAGATGAACAGTTTCACATTCACTAGGACTAATGTAAACTAGGAGTACTGTTAAAGCAGGTTCAAATGTCCTGTGCTCACCTGGTTTATTGGAACAAGCCTTAATCCTCTTAACTGCACCCCAGAGTGGGAAGAGTTACAATATATTGCTATGTTAAGGGGACAGATGCTGCAGTGATGTACCAACTACTCAGCAGCACAATGTTAAAGGTTTAATTAGAGCAAATGATATGTTTCTGTGACCTATACCTTTTTAATAATTTGTTGTTGAACATTTTTATTAACTATTATTAAGCTAAAAGTGTGTAAAAACCATTTCAATTTTTTATGAGTAAGTATGTTGAAAAGTGTGAAGAATCTGTCAACATACTTTGTCAGAAGGCGTGCTATTTGCACAGGTTGCGTATGCATATTTTCACATTTAAACCAAGACAATTAAGCCTTGGTGTACATTTTCTTTTCGACTGTAATTTTTACTTTAGATTTCTGAAACTGCTTTAGCAGATGAATTAAACAATGGTTAGAGCTCTTGCCTTACAACAAGATGGCCCCAGTTCAAGTCCCAGCTGGGACCTTTCTGTGTGGAGTATGCATGTTCTCCCTGTGCATGTGTAGGTTTCCTCCAGAGACTCTGGCTTCCTCCTGTCCAAAAACGTGTTTCTTGCATTAATTGGTTACTCCGAATTGTTCCTCGGTGTGGGTGTGAGGGTGTATGGGTGTGTGATTGTGGCCCTATGAGAAATTGGCAACCTGTCCAGGGTGTACCCCACCTTAGCCCAACAGTAGTCGGGTTAGACTACAGCAGCCCCACGACCCCAAAAGGGATAAAACGGGTGGGAGAACATGGATGGATGGTATCTACAGTTTTAAAAGAATCTGTGCCACTGTGGTCTAGTATAGTACAACAATTCAATTCATGGAATGGCTACAGTTTTTCAATATAGTAGTTTAATTTTATTTAATTTTGTATGTTTTATTTAGCTAAGCTTTATTCATTTTTCTAATTTTTTTTTTAATTCAATTTTTTGATGTTGAAAATGAGTCTACACTGTATGGTACTTTTGATTCATTTTAGAGCCCTTTGACCACTGATCCAGCTTCATATACTACAAGCTAAATGCATCTGTCTTTATTTTTGAAAGTCTTTTAATTTTAAAAGCATTTTAGTAAGTAAGCAAAAGTATTTTATTCTTGAAAGTAATGTGTTTACTTTCTTTTTAGTTCGGGATCGTGTAAGATCTAAGATGGAAAGAGATATCCTAGCTGAAGTGAACCATCCGTTTATAGTTAAACTCCACTATGGTATGTATAGAATCTATTAATGTTAACTGAAAGGCCATTTGTATATCTATCTGTCTGTGCATCACTCCACATCATTTTATTTCCCTCTATTATTCCATCTTCGTCTCTGTCTATTTAACTACATAAGCATGCAAGCATACATTGATTCACATCTGCATGGCCAGGTCAAACATGTAATCTTATAAATTAACCAACAAACATATCTGAATATGTATGACATCTGTTTTCTTGTCACAATCCCTCAACACACCTCATTTAAAAAGATGGCAATAAAGATTTTTAACTTTGTTCCTGGAAAAGTGATCACTTTATTTTCTTTACGAAGAACAATCACAAAGTGCTTTGTTTACATACAGCTCCAGGCAAAAAAAATGACTTTGGTTTGATTGACAGTTTCCATACAGTTTTCACACCTTTAGAGAACATAAAGCAATTTTGACTAGAGTTCTCAGAGCAAAGAACAAAATCAAATGCAAAAGGTCCCAGTTTAACATTAAAGAGGTAATTTGTGGGAATTTGTCTTATAATATTTGCACATTTCTTACTTTCTTTCAGCCTTTCAAACAGAAGGGAAGCTCTATCTGATCCTGGATTTTCTCAGAGGAGGAGACCTTTTCACTCGTCTGTCCAAAGAAGTGGGTTCTGAAAATTAAATAAACATGCAACAAAACTAAAAGCATTTTTTTTTTTGAGTGACATAATCAAATGAAGGTGATCAGGGCAAGTGGATAGAAATTAAATGTACTTTATTCATTTATTTATAACAAAATGCACTGCACAAGCAAAATGACTTTGAACAATAAACTGTAAACGCTAAAATCAAACATATGAACTAAGGAATACAAGTGAAATAACTTCCCACGCAGTAGAAAAAAGTGGAAAGTGTGACTAAGATGAGGGGAAAAAATCAACCTGATCTGAGGTGATTTAGTGAAGGACAATAAAACAGACACAGTAACAGTGGGGCTTATTTAAGGAGCAGAATAAAAAACCCTCAACAAAAACACTAAAGCACATAGCAAAACCAAATACCAAATATGAATAATCCTGTGCATAAGTATAGCAGGAAATCATTGAATCAAGGCAAACAGAAAAAATAATTTAAACAAATATTTTAAGATTTATTAAAAGACAGGTTACAATAATTACTCACACGACATTTTTAACATGAGCACACATTTCTTTTACCTTCTTCCAGGGCTAAACATTTAGAATTGTTTTATATTTGCTGCATGAAGACAATACAATATCTTATGTTATGTCATATGGCAATTTTTCAAATCTTAATTCAGTTTTTATACAGAATAGAAAATTTAATCAATTATAAAACAAAAGATAAACGCATAAAAAGCAAGTTTTGAGCACAACAAATAAGCACTACTCCAACCAGAAAAATACTTTTGGTTCACAGTAATAAAATAACAATGAGTATTTTTTTTCTTTGCTTAGGTCATGTTTACAGAGGAGGATGTGAAGTTTTACCTTGCAGAGCTGGCCCTGGCTTTGGACCATCTGCACAGTCTGGGGATCATCTACAGGGACCTCAAACCAGAAAAGTATTGCATCTGTTTTCTTCATTTAAGTTTTTATTAGGGCTGTCAATTTTAACGCGTTAACAAATGCAATTAATTAAAAAATGAATGCCTTAATAGATATTAACGCAAATTAAACCCACCAGAGAAGTAATCGTTTTCATGCTTTCACAGCATGCGTCAATTTCTGAAAAGCACACATTGTCGGGAACTATCCCACTTATACCATAGTCAATTGCAATTTTTTTAAATACTTTTACTCTTGTTATTTTTAGGTTTAGATCGCTTTTTCACAAAATTAATTTAAGTTAATTAAGTTAAGACAGAAAGTTCACCTCGTCCCGCTTGTTTTTGTTCAGATCATGAAGAAAAAGTTTGTTTTGAAGAAGCCTGCACATATAGAACATTGTGTCCAGAACTTCTTCCTGAACACCCAGCAGCCAATCAGAATAGAGTATTCACCCGGAACATTTAAAGTGCAGAAACATAATGTTTGTTTCTTATGGCTGTATATCAGCATCTTTGTTTTCTTGGTGTAATACTGTAGACTATAAAATCTTTACAGTTCTGCTTATCTTACTGTTAATGTGTTTTGTGCACACAAATTAAACTTCTGAGTTCACACTTTACAAATTTAAACATTTCAGACAACAAAAAAAGGAGAAAACATTTTTTCTCTTGCCTTTTTTGTTCGAAAGCTGCATATTGTTGTATAAATTTAACTGGTAAAACATTGTGATTAATCATAATTAATCACAACCCAAAAGTGTGATTAATCTGATTAATGTTTTTAATCGATTGACAGCACTAGTTTTGAAATTACTGAGGTCATATTACATTATGTGTTTTTTTTTTGTTTTTTTTTGCAGCATTCTTCTGGATGAAGAAGGACACATTAAAATTACTGGTCAGTCCGTTTGAAAGTTAACATTTGAAATCTTTATATTTTATGCATACATTTTTTTTGTCTGTAATTTAACTTTTTTCTGCATCTCTGCACAGACTTTGGACTTAGCAAGGAAGCTATAGATCACGATAAAAGAGCTTATTCCTTTTGTGGTACAATTGAGTACATGGCTCCTGAAGTTGTGAACAGACGAGGGCACACACAAAGTGCTGACTGGTGGTCATTTGGGGTCCTCATGGTGAGAGTAGTTTAATCCTGAAATGATGTTTTGAAAGTTTTTCTGAATATATTAATGGCTTTTTTTCTACCTTTATGTGTTGTTCAGTAAAGCCTTTAATAGATTTTATAATCCAACAATAGTATTTTGTCTCATTTTTGTTCTAACAGTAAAAAATGATACTATGATAAAACTTTACACTGACATTTTATTTATTTAATATATATATATATATATATACACATACATATAGTAGAACACCAGTATCAGAGAAAGCTCTACATCCTGTGTACTTTCTTAAGACCTGAGCAGTTGGATGCATATTGTTGTTTATTCGATTTTTGAAACATTATGCGTGCTGACGTCTTCACAATATTTGGTTCTGTTTCAGTTTGAAATGTTGACAGGATCTTTGCCATTCCAAGGAAAAGACAGGAAGGAAACAATGGCACTCATTTTGAAGTAAGAATAAGTTAACATTAATTTAAATGTAAAGTTAACATTTAGTGTGTTGCAACTGTGCCGTTGTTACCCCAAATTAAAACAACTTTAATACATGAAAAGATGTTTTCCTTCAATGTTCAGTCTTTCCTTGCTGGATGCACATGGCTTGTTAATACTCTTCATTTTATGCTTTTTAATGAACTGAGTCCATCTCTCTAACCAACTGAATAAAAAAATAATAAAGCTATTGCTAATCATGTACATGTTCATAAACTTCTGTTGCCATTATGTTTTTTTTAGGGCAAAGCTGGGAATGCCACAGTTCCTCAGTCCTGAGGTACAGAGTTTATTGAGAGCGCTTTTCAAGAGGAACCCTACCAACCGACTTGGTATGTTAAACAACCGTATACAGACCTGGAGGGCATGTTTACACACAGAAAGAAACAGTTTTAAGTACACAACTTACCTGGTGAAAAAGTTGATTCAGCTAGTGAAGTGAAGCCATTCACCTTAACTTCAATCTTGTAAAAAATATACAGATGTTGAACTGTTTGGATGCAATTCCAATCCACCTATTAGGTCATTTTGTGTTTGGGGTCATTACTTCAGTATCACAGAAGTTTCATAATAACTGATCAAAGCTGAGAACAACTGATGTCCGTAAACTTTATAAACCCTGTAATACAAGTCACATTGATGTACATCACAGGGTGTTGAAAAGCAAGCATCTGAGCTCAGTGTCAGGTCCTGCCAGCTGCTAAAGTGCTGCTTGTTGAGTTTCATTTCTATTTAGTTCATCTTGATTCTTGCTCAGATTGCATTTGGCATGAAAGACTGGAATAGTTCCTTATGATATGGAGTCACAGCCTGTAGTCGCATTCTATTTTTTTTGTTCTATAAATTATTTAATTGATCTATGGCCAAGAAAATGTGAAATCTGTGTTCTACAGAGCTTTTATGTTTTTTCTTCATCCTTTATTTTGACCTTATTCTTTTGCACATAACATTTAGAAGTTCCACAACAGCATTGCAACTCAAAAACTACAGCTACTAGTTATGAAGCATCACATAAAAGTGAGAATTGGTTCAGAACAAATAGTGTTTGCTCAAAGTAGCTGAAGTTTGCCGTGTTTGCAAAGAGCTCTAAGCAAAAATGCACACAGTGGATCTGTAATCATCATTTTCTGACAAGTTGGCGTCAGTTTGAGACAGCAGGGTATTAAACTGTCTGCAATTTAAGCCTTGCCGTTTTATATAATCATACACATAATACCTCAAAGGTGCTTTTGAAATTCCTTTATGTTTAAAAATGAATAGATGTTTTTGTCATCCGTGTGACTGAAAGGTGCCGGACCAGATGGAGTTGAAGAAATAAAAAGACATCGTTTTTTTGCGTCAATAGACTGGAAAGTAAGTACAAGAATGTTTCCATGTTATGGACTGTTTGTTTGGTTCACTTAAATTTAGAGCTAGTTTTGCATTTTTGTTTTATCACAGATGCAAAACTGGTGACAATGTGTTAATGTATTTACCTTTGTTTGATCATTCTAAATCAAGCCTGATGACTTTGATTGAACTCGTCTCAACTTGCTGTAATATCTAAGAATGAGTTAAGTACATTGCACCATCTTAGGTATTAATTTATAAGCTTGAGGTTTAAACATTATGCTAAAGCCATGGTTTCAAGAATCTGCACTGTCATCTTTCAACTTTGACACCAAATGTCTTGAAATAGAATCAGTTTTCACACTTCTGCACAGAGAATCTGTGTAGCTTGTGAACCACTGTTGAAGTTTTTTTCTGAGAACTTGATATCATTATTGTTGCCTTGATTACACTTGCAGTAAATCACTGAAAAAAACCTTCTACCTATACAGCCCTACTGGGCTTCTAAATAAACCTCAGTAGTTTTGAGAGGTATACTTGTAAAACGAACTAAAAGGTTTTTAACTAATATATTAAAAAAATAAACTTTTCTAAAGATAGCCGATGAGACATAGTCTTGAATAGTTAAAAGCTCTGAAATAAATGTGGCCTTTGCTCCCAGTGAGATGAGTCAGTGTAATTGACTGCAAGAAAAAAGAGCCAAAAATAATTCTAAGCAAAATCATGTCCTGTCAATCATTTATTGAGATTTATTGTGACTGCATAGCTGGATTCTAAGAGTTCTAAGTGAAAAAGCCAAATGGAAGCGAGTGAAAACATTTATTTCACCAGTTGGATAGCTCCATACTGCTCGCCATTTTTGTTGCACCAGTAATGCTAGGTTGGGATTGTAAGGGGCTGTAAACTAGCGGGAGCGTGTGCATAGATGGATAATGAGAAGTGGGGGAAGGCTTACTCTGCACCAAAAGTACCGCCCAAAACTCTGAGGCAAATTTCTGATGAACTGCTGCTGCTCTGCAGAACTATGTCATAGAAAATGACACAAGTTTTTTGGTTTTGACTAAAAACATACTTTAAAATCCATGGATAAATGTTTGTATGTATGAATGTTTTCTAATAAAGATACAATAATTTCCTCATCTTCTCATCCCGCAGCACTGTACACTTCCTGTGCAACAATGCCTTTCCATTGCCAAATGGTGTTTTTGTTTAATGTGGCGAGCCATCAATAAGAGGCTTACCCTCTACACTATCTCAATTGAATATCTTCAATTTTTATCAAACAGAGTGCTTCTGCTGTTGTTGTTTTGCTTGTGACATTTGCCCAGTGATGTTTTACAGTAATAATAGTTTTTAATAGTGAAAATATCATAAATCTAAAACGGTTGTCTACAGCTACAGAGTAACAGACAATGCTTTAGAGTCACGTGTAGGCCATAATGCTGTTTATGTGTGTATTACTGCATTGTTTGACGTTCAACAACATGCAAACCAAAAAACTTAGTGCTGTGTTACAATAAAGCAACATTTTACTGCAAAATTAAAAGAAAATGCAAACTAAAGTCATATGTACAACACAATTCATTTGCAAGGTGGTTCAAAGTACAAAAACATTGTTTTCCTTTGTTTTCAGATTGATAAATAATGCAAGTAAAGCAGTAGCATTATATATTATAACTAACTAAATCATAACCTTAATCCCCTTAAACAAGTTTAAATGAGGACAGATACAAGACTTTTAGCTGTCATACATTAATCTAAAAGACTTTAGTCTGAACCTGATCATAAAGTCAAAGAGATGCTTGTCAAACAGCATCAGGAAAACTGAATTTCTGCTTCACAGTCTCTATCCATGGCTATGATTACATTCAAACTTCCTGTATGTGGAGATGTTTGTTTATCAGAAATTTGCTTGTAAATGTGTTCTTTTTCGTGTTCATTTTGTGGTTAAATTGTTCACTGATGCTGTTATCTTCTTCTGCAGAAATTGTACAGGAAAGAAGTGCGGCCTCCATTTAAGCCAAGTGTCGGAAGACCTGAAGACACTTTTCATTTTGACCCTGAGTTCACTTCAAGAACTCCGACAGGTACCAGCAACCTGAAAATAAACCTTATATATATATATAATATATATTTATATATATAATATAACTTTTTCACCACCCAGATTCTCCTGGCATCCCTCCCAGTGCAAACACACACCAGCTGTTTCGCGGCTTCAGTTTTGTAGCAACTAATCAAAGTCAGGAGCCCAGTGTCGCCCCGGTAACTCCAACTTGTCAGGGGGCAAACATTAACCCCATTTCACTGGTAAGAACCTTTTACCAAACACCCTATTTCCACTTTCACCTATGATAAAAGAATATTCATTTGCTAAAACAAAAGCAACTTATCATTTTGTCAAACATCAGATCTTCTTTTGCTTAGACATAAATTATGCATTGTCTCACATTAGATTACATGAATCTCACTAAACTCATATTTTTAAAGCTACTTAGATCAAAAAAAGAAATGATTTAAGAATATTTTTATTTTGACAATCTGCTGTACTTCAATTTAATGTCAGGTCTCAAAAAGTTAGAAGTGTTTTACTCTTTCTCCTCATAAACTTATTTATTTATTTAAGTTATCAAAGTTTGAGAAAATCAGATATTTAAAAAACTAGATTCTCATGGTGAAAACAGAATGGTTTTTAAATTGTTGTCAGCAAAACAGTCAGATAATGAAGTGTGATTCCTTCTTTCATTAGGTTTTAAACTGCAGACATTTCACAGACTGTGGTTTCTCAGACGTCAGATTATGTTCTTACTCAGCGTTTCCTTTGTGTGTGGCCTCCAACAGCGGGTGCACGGGGACTATGCCTTCAAAGATGTTTACGAGTTGAAGGAAGAAGCCGAACTGATGGGAACTTCTGTCCGCAGAAGATGTTTGCACAGAATTACTGCTGTGGAGTATTCAGTAAAGGTATTAAAGTCCTTTTTAAAATCAATCCAGAATTACAACACATTCCAGGTTAAAAACATAAATGTTGCATGGTTTTATTTTTGTCATTTTGACTCAAAACAAGTTAAAGATGCACAACGGTCCTGAAAATCTAAAGATACCTTTCTGCGGTGTGATGATTCTTAACTTATTTTCTTTAAGGTCATATGACAACAACAGCAAATCTATCATTTCAGATTTCAGCATTTCAGTAAATGGATCGTTGCAAAAAATGGATTAATTTTGACCCAGATATGATTACATCCTTTTCATTGGTGTTTTTTAATGACGTGTTTTTTCTGCTTTTTTTTATTAGATTATTGACAAAACTAGGCGAGATCCATCAGAAGAAATTGAAATTCTTTTGAGATACGGCCAGCATCAGAATATCATTACTCTGAGAGAAGTAAGTGTTACAGGCATTGGGGTCAAACATTGGATTGATGGTTGAATTTGACTCATTTTTATATTTACATTTTATTTACACAGTTGTGAGTGCTTTTCTCATGACTGTTGTTTTCTTTGGCTCTGTAGATGTTTGATGATGGCCACACTGTTTATTTAGTTCAGGATTTACTGAGAGGAGAGCAGCTGCTGGACAGAGTTCTGGCTCTGCCCAACTTCACAGAAAAAGATGCCTCGGACATCATCTGCACACTGGCCAAAACTGTGGAGTACTTACACTCCCAGGGGGTAAGAATAACAGACCATTTATGAAATATGTAAATATGGCAGATTAAAATTGCATACCTGTCTGTCTTCCAGGTTGTACATCGAGACCTGAAACCCAGTAACATTCGCTATGCTGACGACAGTGGCCTTCCAGAAAGCATCAGGATATGTGATTTTGGTTTTGCAAGACAGCTTAGAGCTGAAAACGGCTTGCTGATGACGCCGTGTTACACAGCCACATTTATGGCGCCTGAAGTATGTCTGAATGGATGCTCCTAGCATGAAATGTATCATATTTCATATATTATTATTATATTTACACAGTTGTTTGAAAATCTGTGCGTATGCAGGTTCTGAGGAAGCAGGGGTATGACGCTGCCTGCGACATCTGGAGCTTGGGGATCCTGCTCTACACCATGATAGCAGGGTAAAATTTGAGATTCAAGGCATATAACGTCTCCAGCACTTGTAGCAATTTGCTTTCTGTTGTCGCTATATAAGCTATATGTAATATTCCCATTTTCTGCAAACACCCCCACTAACACCACTTCTGCTGACTCCTGAATAAACCCCCTGTGATGCTGTGGTGGGAAAGCCAAAGAGACATTATGTTCTTTCTCAGTGTCAAACTAAAGGTCACTGCTTTTTATATCCTCCACTGCAGATTTTGCAGTCTCTGCAGTCATAAATCTGTGATGTGTTTCCCAAAGTGTTTCTTTGAAATCTACTACTTTTTTTTTTTTTTTTTTTTACATTCTGACCACAGATTTGAATTTCCTTTAAGTGTTTACTCTTTTTCTCAGTTTCAGCCCGTTTGCCAGCAGTACTGATGACACAGCAGATGAGATTCTGGCTAAGATCGGCAGTGGGAGAGTCACCATCACAGAAGGGAACTGGGATTTTGTGTCAGATGCTGCGAAGGTACCATCTTTAAGATTCATAACAGTCGAACAATGCTTGTTCTTCACGCTGATCAATTGCTTTGATGTTGATATAAAATATTCTACGTTTAACAGGACATAGTGATAAAGATGCTTCATGTGGATCCTCACCAGCGTTTAACAGCCCCGCAGGTACTGTGTACTTATGACAGCAGTTTGTCAGAAGATCATGTTTTTAAAACACACACAACTTTTAAAACATGTCTGCAAATAACATTTTATTAAGAAGATAGCCCCCCTTGTTACAAATCGTACAATAATCTGTAAAATCAGAAATAAATGAGGTGGTGCTCAGGTTTTGACATTGTACAAATATAACTTAAATTCCCTCTCCAGCTATACTTTTTTTTCTGTTGTAGAATTGTTCCCAGTGGTCTTTTAATTATGATTATGCAATTCTTAGCCAAAATCAAAAAGCCTGTGTCGTTTTTTATGACATTTTCTGGAGCGCAGCAGGAATTGCTCACCTGGGTTGTGGGCGGGACTGTTGGCGCCCAAGTTAGCTCTGCTAATTTTCCCATCAGCCTTTTGTTTACACTCTCTCCCGCTGGCTCATACAACCTCACAAGCCCAAGCTATCATTAGCATAGCAAAAAAAAAAAAAAAAAGACTGCGAGCAATATCAGAGCTATCCAGCCGTCCAGTTTTAAGCTAGATGGCAGCTCAGATGAAGAAAATGAAGACATTAATGGATCTATTTGTCTGCAAGTGGATGCAGTTTGTCTGCAGTTTAGGTCACAAACCTGAGCTTTTTCAAACATCCAGTTTTCATTTGGTCCTGATCCAACACAATTAGAATGAAGAAATACTCAGAAACACAGTTTTAATCTTAAATTATTTTATAGATGTCCTCCATTATGAGAAAAATGCAACAAGAACTTGTTAAAAACACCGAAAAACACAATTTTCATTTGAGTGGGTCTTTAAGGGATACAGAATGTGAGGCAGCAGCTAGGTGGTGTCTAAATCGGACACCTAATCATTAGCAAAAAATAGAAACTTTATTCAAATAAATGATGTGCAGTTTGTAGATACAGAGCAGGAAGGAATGATCAGAGATTTCTCTTTGTTCTGAGCATGAAAATTTTATCTTTTAAAAGTATGGGAAGTTGCCACAGTTATCATTTAGAAACAAATTTGAGGCTTTGCACAAGCTCACTTGCAAAATTTTATTCATTCAAGCACACATGTAAACAATACGTCATAAGTACACCTGCGTACAAACATTAGCAGAGAACAACACAAGCAGCAAAAAATAAAGAAAATTCAGCAGACATCTGGAGGAAGAGAGACTGTTCTGGAGCTTATTTTACAAAAAGAAAAAAGAGAGAACTATGAAGTAGGGTAAAGCTTGATTAAAAAAAGAAAAGAATATCTATGCCTCCTCTGAGAGATTGAAAGAAATCTTAATTTGTGTGTTTGTAATACTACATTTGAAATAATCACAGCAGATCTTCATTCATTTCTTTTGTACAAAAGTATAAATAATCCATAAAGACTACTATTAAGAAATAGATAGCAAACATACACCAACATAACACTGTCTGCATGTTTCTTTAAACATTTTGCTATAAGAAAGGTTAAATTACCCTTGATATTCAAACATTAAGATTTAACAGAAATTGTGTTTCTTTAGGTTCTTCGACACCCCTGGGTTGTAGAGAGAAACCAGTTAACTGACAGAGCACTTACCAGACAGGATGCGGTGAACGTCAAGGTCAGACACATATGTTTTATTTGTTGTTTTGGTTTTTGTTTGTGTAAATTTGATCTTAATCTTAAAACTATGAATAGGAAAAATAAGCAATAAGATTTGAGTAACAATTCAATTACTGGGCTGCACAGTGGCGCAGTGGTTAGCGCTCCTGCCTCACAGCAAGAAGGTTCCCGGTTCAAGTCCTTGCTGGTGGACCTTTCTGTGTGGAGTTTGCATGTTCTCCCCGTGCATGCGTGGGTTTTCTCCGGGTACTCCGGCTTCCTCCCACCGTCCAAAAACATGCTTCATAGGTTAATTGGTCACTCTATATTGTCCGTAGGTGTGAATGTGAGTGTACATGGGTGTGTGTTTGTGGTCCCTGCGACAGGCTGGCGACCAGTCCAGGGGTGTACCCTGCCTTCGCCCATGAGTAGCCGGGTTAGGCTCCGGCAGCCCCGAAAGGGATAAAGCGGATTGGAAAATGAATGAATGAATTCAATTACTATTCCACACTTGAGAGATGCATTTAAAAACAAATCTATATATTTTAATGTAAATAAAAGAAAGAAGAAAAAAATATAGTTTGTGTTTAAGAAGTTCATGTTACAGTGAAATGCACTTTAGTGTAATGTATCTCACTGTGTCCAGCAGGGGGCACTGTCTGCCTCTCCACGGTTTTATTGACCAGACGACACTAATGTAGTTTCTCGTATCATCCACCAGGGGGCTCTGTCTGCCACCTACTCGGCTCTGAGTCGCTGCGCTCCTGCTCCAGTGCTGGAACCTGTGCAGTCTTCCGGTTTAGCGCAGCGGAGGGGAGTAAAGAAACTGGGGCGTCTAAACTCCTCGACAGACCCTAAGGAGAAGCAATAATTTTAAAAGTCGGTTTTAAATCTTAATTTTAACAACAGTACCATACAATTGAAGGGAAAGAACTCTTAAAAAGCACAAGCCACTAATCAAAAATCATCTAATAGACTAAAGAACCTGAACTGACCTCAGTTAAACGTTGGAATTTGACTTGACTGTTCTACTTAGTTTGACTTTCAAGAGAACCTAATCAAGCTGCAGTCAGAGAGGCTGAAATCAACCAGATTCTCCGTGTTTTTACAGGTTTTAAGTACTTATTGCAATTACTCATCTGTTTTATACTAATCCTCTCTCAATACGACTTTTGCCCCGTCTGCAACTGCTATTCAAGAACAAAATATTTGCATCTCTTTGCAAATGAGAGGGCTTTTGTGCAATACACACTGTGGAACGTACACAAACAAATTTCTCCTGCCTTGAGTTGTACAGTAGAGTTGTAGCTATAAGAATTACAAGCATAGAAAAAAAAAAAAAAGATTCAGTGCCACAAAAAACATCCACAGGAAATGGCTTACTAAGCAAAATCCAAGTTTAGCAATAGTTAGATATTCTTTCTGTAATGTAAATGCACTTTTTTCTTGGCAAGATGTTCTGTCTTTCCTTATGCCGTGAAGTTAGGTGTGTGTACACAGAAATGTAAACGTCCTACCAAAGGAATTCACTCCGAAATTCATCTTTGCTGGCGACTTTTATCATTCTATATGATTTATCTTTCAAAAATAACGTTCTTTTTTTAATGCGAAATGTAGCAATATGGAACGTACCACTCCTGCGACCTTCTGATCCGATTAAAACAATAACCCAATGAACAGTAGTAGCATATTCCAGCATATTTTAAGTGTAAAACTGGTCAGAATAAAATAATTCTCTTATTCTGTCAGTATCTCAAATCAGAACCCACCTGTTTACATTCTGGATTAATAAGCTATTTTTAACATTAATTTTGTGAAATTTAGTGAGGCAGACAGTTTTCGATTCCTTGCTACTGGTGGCCAAATTGCATCTAATTTGCACTGAGGACAGTTAAAAGGTGTTTTCAGATGCAGACATGAGTAGCATTTCAGATTTTTTTTTTTTTTTTTTTACAGTTTACCAGAGGGAAACAAAATTAAAATGCTCTATTTTTAACACAAAGTGAGCTGGTCTGGAACTGAATGCAGTGATATGTGGGGGAAAAGCAACACTGTATGTTGTGTAAATATATTCCCTGTTGCAGAGATTCTATGTGTCATGTGTTGTTTTGCATCACTTCACTGTATGTAAACCTGGTGCAGTTTTGAGCTGTGCCGTCAGACGAGGTTGTGCATTCTCTCTCATGTAGCTCCAGTTGAAGATCTGCATAGAATTGCAAATGTTAAAATGTACATTTTGTCAACCTGAAAAACTATGAGTACATATTAAAATATGTAAACTGGAATTATTTGGTTTAAATTCATAAACCATCTTCACTTGGCCAAACACTAAAACAACAGATTTACAAATAAAACTAATGGAAGTTGTTTTATTGAAATTGTCCTGTGTGTTTGTATACTTAAACATTTACTCACATATTTACAAGGCAAGTTTATTTTATAGCACATTTGTACAAAGACAACTCAAAGTGCTTTACATAAAGCATGAAAGAAAACAATCAAAAGAAAGATCAGATTTGTGATTATTGGTGTCATCAGTAAAGTGTTAAAAAAAGCAATGTGAAACATCACTTTTAGTAAATATATTTCCTTGTGAAATTTACATTTTGACATAAGGGAGCTTGAAAATGACCATGGTGATTTTTTTCTTTAATTATATTGTCACACATTGCATTACCTCTCAACATATGATTCAGTGCATTTGCAGTTTTATTTGCTTTTATTAAATGCATCATTGGTGGTGGGTGATTAGCATACTGCTAAAATGTCCCAAAACATGTTTGAGAGATAAACTGGTGACTTTCAAGATCGAGTGTGTTTGTGGTTGACTGTCTAAAGGAGACCCTAAACAGAGCAAAGTATAGATAATCCTTGTAAATTATGGCTTGAACTCTTTTTTTTTTCATTTCTGCTAAGACTGTGTCTTTGTACTAAACAATTTGACATTATCTTTACTCTTGATGAAACTCTAGAAATATGAAACTGGTCATACAGCACATCTGTAATCTTAGTTTCCAGTGACTTATCATGAACGTACAGGTCTTTTCTTTGTCAGTGTAAAGAGTGACCGGAGCTCACTGGTCAACAGTCGATGGCTCAAATTTCAACTTTATAGACTAACTCTACTTAGAGCCAAAAAAAACCTTGTCACAATTGTGTCTTTCAAAAAATCCCCACAAGTCCCTGACTTAAAAAGGTTGTGCTGAGAGTTGGGATAGTATCCATGCATCTTTTTATGCAAATTGGATGCAGCCATATAGCTTATGAAGCTTATGAATAACATCACATTTTAGAAAAGAATGCTTTCATTTTGAAATCTGCATACTTCTATATGTAGCATTAACAAAGATCATCACAGAAACCAGTTCTTTTAATAAAAGCTCGTCTGAGTTAGTGGACCTCCTTCAAAGCCACTAGATGGCAACCGGTCATAGACAACACCTTTCTCTGTCTGTTGTTATGTAGAAGTTGTCCCTTCAGAGCCTAGATCCCACCCACCCAAAAAAAAAAAGAACAAAAAAAGATGATGGAGAAAGTCTTTAATTTATATCAACCGCCATGCTCCCACTTCATAAAAGCTTTTAGCAGGCGCTGAGCGGATGTGTCAGGTGGGTGTGTCGGACTCATCAGCTCTGACATTTAAGTGCAGTAGTGCTCTGCACAGAAAGGATTGCAGGATATGAGTAGATACAGATGACAAGCCCCCCACGAAGATGATTGCAGTGGAGTGACAAGAAGAGACCAAACAAGAGAAAGAGTGTGGAGAAGGTGTCGGGAGGAGAAGGATGAAAGGTAAAAGAGAAATATAGCTCTGAGAAACAATAACTCAACCTGACAATTACAGCTTTGTCGGAATCTGTGTCACTGTTCAAAAAGAGCAACTTTCAAAATGAGCTGGAAAAATACATTTTGATAATTCATCTCTCCTTATTTTCTGTTTTCTTCCAACTTGATTGCTCTTTTTGTACTTATGTACCTAGCAACATTGATTGCAAGGTAAACATGACACATTCACCTTAAAGGTGGAAAAACAGATGTAAACACACAGGAAAAGACTTTTTTTATGACCCACACCCACTAATACATGCTTATGACTGAAAATGTGTTTTGTCCAAGAATTAAAAACCTCTATAATGTGTAAGGACAACTTTGCTATGCCAAATTAAATCAAAAAAAGGTCAATGACCACATGGAAACAGTTGAAAGCAACAACCCTTTATCATAATGGGAGTCATGCTATTTATTGAGTTGCTGTTGGTGCATTCTGGTACAGGTAACCTGAGTGTTTGTAACATCCATAGAAACAACATTTTCCAACTTCACAAAGTGCAGCAGATAGATTTGTCTTTAAAAATTGGAGCCAAATAGTTTTTCTGGAAATCAAATCTAAAGCAGTTTAATGTATTTCAGTGGATCTGACACACTGTTGTCACAACTGTGGGATTATTTCAAAAAGAAAATTGTTAGGTGTTTCTTTTTTTTAATATGATTTACTAATTATCTATGGAAACACTTTCGTTACCTGTTTTGGCAGCTTTCAAAAGTAACTAAAACCAGATCTGTGCATTGACTCCATAAATAGAACTGGACTGAGCAAGTGTGACATCACCCATTGAAAATGCCTCAATTCTGGCTCCACGGAAATGAAGCCAATCCAGTCGCCATTTTTCTGCAATATGAGCGTTGCCATTTGGAGCCAGACAACAATGATTGGTCTGAGTTTCCATGGCAACTACTTCTTCAAAGTCCACACCCCTTTCACTGAAAGCAGGCTCGGGAAAATCTGTCAAACGTTTTGAATGTTTGAGGTGGGGCCAGTGGGCACTACATGTTTTTAC
The DNA here is from genome assembly GCA_036245035.1 of Adrianichthys oophorus. Classification (NCBI taxonomy): domain Eukaryota; kingdom Metazoa; phylum Chordata; class Actinopteri; order Beloniformes; family Adrianichthyidae; genus Adrianichthys; species Adrianichthys oophorus. The sequence goes on along the minus strand of BSAI01000104.1, from coordinate 16,318,666 downwards.
TGAGGCCTCTGATTGTCACTTTATAACTTGAATAACTTTTTATGAAAAAAATTGAATCAGCAAGAAGATGTTAAGAAAAAATATCAGAGAAAGAATGGTTATTCTGATAGTTAGAATGTCTGAGGAATAACTGTTTATTTCTCAATAGAAGTCTATGGGATTTTGTCTTCTTGGGGCCAGCAGATACTTCCTGTTTAGAGCACGAGTAGGGAGAGGTCACTCAGTCCAGTTCTCTATATACAGTCAATAGATCTATCTAAATAATCAGCAAATAGCTTGTGACGCAAGCATGTCATTCTCCAATCACCCTAATGTGAATGCCCCAACTTCACAATAGAAATAAAAATACTCCCAAATAATGTTTGAATTTACCTCTATGGTTAAATTTCATGTTCCAAACCTACTGAGATTATTCTGTGTGAACCTTGTCAATTTATTTGAGATTCAACCTGTGTTTCAACAGGAGTGTGATTTTTTTGATTGAAAGGTGATTGTTAAATTCTCAGCCTCAAAACAGCCACACTAGCTATGATTCAAAATCTATCATCTTTAATTTTTCTTTTCTGTTTGTTTACTTTATGGTATACCATACTGAATTTGCAATGAGCCGGAACTGAAAAACTGGCATAAAATCAGCCAAACACAAACCAATAGGTGATCTTACACACGGAGTATCTTTCTATGTACAGTCATTGACAATGACATACAAAAAAAAAGGTTTAAATGAGCAATTTTCACTTCTAAGGCTCAAATTAATTAAGGTTTTTGATAAAAATCAGAGCTTAATACTGTCAACCTGCAAGTATGAGCAAAATCTGGGAGTTTGGTCAGCCTGCTGAATTCAGCTTAAAATATTAATCCATTGTTCATATGGCTTGAAATGAATTAAAAATGTGTAAAATTCATTCAGTTTATGGATCATTTACAATGAAGCATGTCAATTAAAAACTTTTTTCTTTTGTAAGCAGACACATGGTGCTATTAAACAATAGCATATCTCATGATATTTTGTGTGATGACAAATACAAGCAATTGGTTCCAGATAAAAGCCTTTTTTTAATAATTATCTTGTAATTAAAGCTTAGAGCCATCTAGTGGTGAGATTTTTACAACAGTCTTCACAGATCACTGAAGAGAAAAATTTAGCAGATCTCATTAGAGATTCAGAGAAGATAACACACAGTCACCAACAAATATCTGATTAAACTGTCATAAAGATGAGGCAAGACAAGGACATAAACACAGCGCAGAACAAGCATAAGTACATGCTATTAAAATGGGATTACAGCCATGTCTTGTGCAAGTATATCTGTTCTTCCCTTGTTCAACACGCCAACTCCATCACAAAACAGAATGCTGAAGTCAAGCGATATACAGGCTCTGACAGGGGTGGAGATTCCACCAACTACGCTACTGGATGCAGACACACTCATGCACACCAACCTTGGACACCCTGTGGCACTACAGCTCGACCTGCCACTTGGACGTTCACAGAATGAGACGGACAAATCTCTAACAGACGGCTGCTGACAAAGAGATTATCACCGTGACAAGAGAAGTGTGTGCAGCTGTGGGTGGTGGGGTTTGCAGCAATGAGATGGGATGTGTGTGTTCAGGAGGGCGGCATTTGAACACATCTTTTCTTTTTTTTTTTAAACATGCAACTGCATGTAAAGTCAAACATACTTAGCATGATTTTGCAAACCTTGCTATATTGGGACGGTGCGACCTTTAATCGACATTTGCTCTTCCTATCGATCTGCAGCTCACACAACGACATGCTTTAAAGATGCTCAAACGCTGAAGGAAAGTGTGCCACTACTTCTGTTGCCAAGTCAGTCAATAGCAACCTTTAATTCTAAAAAGGGAAGAGGATAAGTGGTGACAGGAACTACAGGAAGTGAATATTTTGAACAAAAGCGAAAGATTTAGCTCAATAATACATCAGTTTGAATGGAAATCTTTCATGTAAATACCAAGTTGGTTTTCAAATTTACAAATTAGAAAAACAATGATGTTTAAACTTTACTTTTAGCATCTTACTGACAATGAATCTTTGTCTTGCTTGGCAATTTGTCTTGTATGTGTTTGCCGAAAAATCTAAAACTTGTTGTTGATGACTCGTATTTTGAAATATTGAAAAACCTCACACATCATCAAAAAACTAAAGAAGAATGTTTGTGCAAACAGAAGTTTTACAGGTACATCGGTTTCTAATTTTTAAAGTCTGGCATTCTGAGTGATGTCTAATTGTTGCATTTTAAATATAAAATCCTTAAAAATTGAACAAATTAGCATAAAATTATAAAGTTGCTAATAATGATAAAATGGCTTGTGGGGACACAGTTTGAGATTTCCAGTCCTAGAGAAGCTGCAAATTGCTGCAATGATTGTGATATAATTATGCAATCCAAAAACAAATACACTGACAAGTCAAAGGTGCCAGTGGAGGATAAGTGAAGCCCTGCAGAAAGTCAATTAATCTTTTCAGCGGTCCCCCTTCCCTCCGCCCTACTTAAAAGCTTCATTTACCTCCTATGGAGAAGAGATAGAAACACCATTAGTGAGATGATGGCAGGACTAGAAAGGGGAAAGGAGAATCTCACAGTTGGATGAGCTGAAACAGTATAGGCTCCATCCCTTCAAAAAAAAAAAAAAAAAGAAAAATTGTATGCACGCAAAAAGGCAAGGCGCTGTTCTGCTTGAGTGAGCTCAATTAGGTTCTATTCTGATTATCAGAGGTGGTGGCGTGCAACTTTTAAGGCGGAAGTATGCCTCAGATCCCAGAGATAGTAAAGGGTGAGCTGACCCGCAGAGCTGGACTTGTAAAAGGGGAGATGTAGTCAAGGGGCACTTTGTCGTGCAAGGCATTAATGGATCAGAACCAATATTACTATAGTTCTGTTAGTGTGTGTACGTGTGTGCACATGCGCGTTCGTGTAGCTTGACAAATGCTATTTGTATGTGTTTACACGCACACGTCTGAGTGTGTGAAATGCCAGTGAGCATGTCGGCTTTGCTTCACTGGGCTCGGCTGGGTACTGGAGCACAACTGGGGGTCTCTCAGTGTGACAGAGGTCAAAATGCACACACACACACACACACACACACAAGCACACACACACACAAACAAGGAAGTCTGGCTGAACACTCAAGTCTAGAACAATCAGACAGCAGGTAAATCACCAACTTCCTTCTTCCACTTCAAACTAGTCATTTCTGTTACAAAAGTCTTGATTTGTGACACCTAACCTACTGCTGTGCCTCACCCACACGACATCTCAGTATTGTCACATCACTTTGTACACTCCCTGACATTTGAATATGATCTACCAGCGTTCACTGGCATAAAAGTGATGTAAGCTGCTTTGAGTTCTCATCTCGCCTCGCACACCCTTAATGAAGTTTTGATCTCTAGTCCCCAAAATTAGCTTGACTTAAAAATATTTAATGCCAGAAGTTGAAGTGATAACTTGTAAAATATGCCTCAGATTTCAAGAGTTTTAGACCACTTCCTTACAAAACTGGAGTTAGTGATCATGATAGTGCGTCATTTTTCAACTCTTCCTCCCATGTGTGTACGCGTTTAAACTGCTCCACAATGTAAACATATTTTTGTCCCAGTGAGCTGGGGGTCCCAGTCGGACCAAACCTGAGTCTGCTGAAGCTGGTGTGAATGTGTGTGTTTGGGCTGCAGCGACGTGTATGTGAGCATATGTGAGGGTCGTGAATGTAGCAGCCAGGGGGATAGTGTGCTGCCGCTGCTGCTGACACTGGGCCTGTATGCCTGGTGTGCCTCTTTCTGCACCACTAGAGCTGGCACTGCCTCCTGCCTCTGCCCAACCCATTCACAGCGCACCACCTGGGAGCTACCAGGAGAGGCCCTGCAGAGAGAGGACACAGGTCATCTGTGACAGAGGGACACAGAGGGACACAGAGGGAGAGGGGGCGGTGTAGATCCAAAAGGAGGATTTAGGCCAAAACAACACAAGAAGAAATTGTATTTAATCTTACACTGTAATTTGTAAAATCTAGAAAATGAAAAAGAAAAAAACACTTTTTGAGATTTGAGATCTATGCTCAGGTGTTATTGTGTGCTGCCTGATAGTGAGAAAACTCAGTCTTCCTCAAGCCTAAGTTCAAACAAAAATGATAGTAATAAAGTCAGCTATGTCCAGTTGTTGTTCACCTTTTGACATTTCCAGTCAGGGGTCGCCACAGCAAAGCAGCTTTCATGGATTCATAGGTGGTTTTGGATGCCCTGCCTAACACAACCCTGTATTTTATCTGGGCTGGGGACAGACATAGGAGACCCAGACTTGAGCCTTCTTGTGGCAGCACTGAGAGTGGTCTTGTCTATAGGACCCATGTGTATTAAGCTCAATGGGAAGTTAACACAGGTTTCATGCATGCTAAGTCCTACATCCAGCCAACTGAGCCATCAAGCCGCTACCCTTTTGAAATAGTGATGTTCTGTTTTAAATGTTCCCTTTACGTGACCAATGTTCATTTTTGTCTTTGGAAAATACAATCAACAATTTTTCCAATCATTTAAAAAATACTGAGATCTACTTTGTATACCCTAAATCAATAACAAAGACACTAAATAATATTTATAATAAATCACAAATTGTACATAAATATCTTGATCCGGTATTCTTTGATAAATATCATTAAAATGTAAAGTTTAAAGTAACAAACATCTACTGATTTTCTACATTTATCCTATCAAAAAACAGCTGATTTGGCACCTTATATATATATATATCTATATATCTATATATATAAATATATATATATATATATATACACACACATTTTTTGATCTGTTCTTCTTTCTTACATCAGTTTTAAATCAACCTATTCTTGTATTTTTATCTATGACTGTTATGACTGTTAATTAAATAAATACAGACCAAATACATACATGTAATATTAATGCTGCAATTTAACATAAAAAATGAAGTTTATACTCATTTTAACTTTTTTTTTATTCTAAGGCAAAATCTGTCCTCACTATTCTTTCATGTTTTTCAAACCGGACTTTGTCCAGTTGTATCATATTAGAATTTGATAAACAAAAAAAAGACTACCGGTAATTCATTAGTCAATCAAATAACTTGGAAATTGTAAAAGTAATCGCACGCCACAGTGACAGAACCAGCATTTAAACACAGTTCAATTAAATCAAATATTTACAAGGCACCTTCACCTACTTTGTGCCCTTCCTCCCCCCCAACTCCCCCTACGTGATTTTAGACACCGTAAGCCCCACCCCAGTTTGCGGCTCCTCCTTCACAGCGCAGCAGACCCTCTCTCGCCCCCTCCTGCATGGGCCCTGGGTCTCTGGCTGGGGCAGACTGGCACAGCTGCGCCGGGAGCCTTGCTGTCACAAGCGGTTAGAGTGACAGCCACTCACACTTCATAATGTCCCCCTCACAGGTCATCGAGCGACAAGCTGGGTCACCTCGCTCCAGCAGGCAGCCCCAGGGGAAGCAGCGTGGCCCCCCATCATCCCTCCCTCACCCACCACCTCTCCATCAAATCACCTCCTCCTCTCCCATTGCCCAGAAAAATGAAGAGGCAGGAGGGGCAGGTGGAGGGAGGAGGTGTTCTTTTCTGTCTATTCAGGAGCCTCTGCCAGGGTCACAGTTGAGGTGGGCATGCCACCACTGGTTCTTCTGATACAGATGATGCTGACAGTGTGGGTTACTGTCATCATGCAATGCTGGGATAGTAGCTGTGGGCCCAGAGCAACATGATGCAAAATATCAGTCCTAATAATGAAGTTCTTCAGGTGTAAAGAGAAACAAAATCAGATTATATATATATATACATAAAGAGAAAAGGAGATTTCAGTAGACATTTGATGCTTTAGGAGATTTTTTCCTCATCCTTTGTATGAATAAAGGATAAGAACCTACATCAAAAGTTTTATTATATTTAAAATTGATCTCTGTCTTTACTGCTATTTGGTTTACATTGTATTTTTGTCACCTTATAATGCTTTTTAATTACTACTGCTATTTAAAACTTACATTAAGTTTTTTACCTATTTCTATGCAATCAGTACAAGCAATGTCACTTCACACTTAACATTTTTGCAGCACATTGACACTTTACACTTTTAAGACCTTAAATTGCTTTATTGCTATAAATAAGTTGAAAAACTTTGAATTTTGAAACTTTTATCTTTTTCATTTTTCAGATTGTTGTGCAATTCATTTAACTGCATATCATACAATGTATGTAAATGTGTGTGACAAATAAAATTAAAATTTTATACTGATATATTTCGTTAATGCCTGTTATCACAAATGACATTCCATCTCTAACATTACTTAAACTTAGCATTTACTAAAAAGCAAAAACATAAATGAATTCAGGTGTTATGAGCATAAAATTCCATTGCTCATTTATATTTATCTTGTATTTTTACCCTGTTAGTTGATATTTATGACTTATTCCCATTTATGTTAATGTTGTGTTTGTTTGTCATTAATTTAACTTTGTTTTTAGGGATACATTTGTCACTTATCCAGGGACAACAGATGAAAAATAGCCTTTTGGCTAACTCTAGTGAAATTGCTGATATATTTTTTAATATGCAATGTCCCTGTCAAAACAACTAATAAATAAAAAATAAACAAGTTATAAGCTCTAATAAGTAAGAATAACATACACAAATGTACGTTACAACTTTTAATAGATTGCATCTTTCCTTCCAAACTCAATGTATTAATTTAGGTTTTAACAAGTCTTCTAAAATCCAAAAGTCAAACACTAAGTATGTTTTTAATATCAGCAAATTAAATACATTTGTTTGCCTCAGCTTATCTCTGTTAAAACATTTTTCGTGTATAATAAAGCAGCTGGCCCTTAAAAATAATTACAGTATTGGTACTAAATGAAGTGCTTCCTGTCTTTCAAGATGCAAAACAGACTGAACAAATTAGCAGTTCAAAAGAGGTGTACTGTAAGTGTAGCTGCTGGGAATGAAGCAAGCGGAGAATACGCAGAGTACTGTTCACAAAAAAAATGTTTTCCATCTTTCCGCACTAACAAACCACAAGTTAAGCATGTGAATTTAGGGGCAAATCAGCTAATTGAATGCAATGCCTGTTGTTGGCTTCAGCTGTGAGTGAGGGGCCTCATACCTAATTCCCGTTATTCAAACCGTCACGCCCTGAGAGCGGTTAATTCACTGAAGGTGCGCACACACCCACTGAACAATGTGTAGCAATTAATTTCGCTCTCCCTCCCACATCTGGCGCTTCAGTGCTACCGCGTCTCCACTGTGTCGTGTCGTGCAGGCAAGGCCAGCCTCTGCAATTTCACACGTAAAGGACCCCAATGAAACGTGAAAAGAATACGTGGCATTGTTAAATTGCATTAAAGAGTTTAAAACAGTAGATGTACCCCCTTCCCGTTTCCTCGTTCAAAAGAAAACAAAGCAGCAAATGTGATCAAATGTTCAGTGATGGGATGTGACATGGTGTAATGTGCACTGAGGATGCGTTTTCACAAAGGGGAACATTTCGTGGTGAGGCCCCATCCAATCATGACAAACACCTCAGCAGAGAGAGGAACTTAACGCCATGACAGACGTCAAACCAACAAAACTGTGAAGCAATGATTTAACAAACTGAAAAGTTACTCTTTTTCAAAATTAAAATGTACTTTTGGGGAGTTAGACTCAGTTTCTCCCCAAAACTTTAGCAGACTTAGGACTAGGATGGATTTTTTTGAAGCAGATCATTGACCAAACCTCATCTCAAACTTTCACTAGAAGACTTTTTGTTTACCAATAAGAATTTCGTTATGCCAAGCTAATTTTGTGTGACTTCTAAAACATTTCAATGTAGATTGCACCTGGCTCATCAGAATACAAATGAAACTGTCATCTAACAGAAAAAGGAAGAGTGCAGACAGTGATTTCTCATTTTTGCATTCATTTTTGACTACTAGTTGTTTTGAATCCTTGCTTAATCTGCTTTTAGGAAGTATTTGTACATAGTTTTCTAACTTTTTGCAGTTTGCAGCACACAGAGGTTGTCAGTATCTTCACACCATGTTTTCTCTGATTAGTTCGGGAGATGTGGTTTGATTCGTGAGGAAATGCCAACTGCTTTCACATTCCACTTTTATGGATGAAGATAAGAAAAAACAGCTGTTGTTTGGAGACACTATGGCTGTGGTCTACTGGAACACTTTGGGGTAGAGTGGCATATAATACGCTTTAAGATAACTGGGAGACAGAGCGTCATCTCAAACCTATCGTAATTTTATGCACAAACTTGATTTGATTAGTATAAATATCTAAAAAGTTGCCTTTGCAAGAGACAAGCTGATAACATGACTTTTATTCTGAAGAATGTTCATCATGTCATTGAGACAGTGATATACCTCATATGGCAGGACAGAAACATAGTGCTCATCTGGGAAAGGAGACATGATTTTCATACAGACTGAGACAAAACCGTTGGCATCCCCACCACTCAAGAAAATAGACTCAAAATGATCACTGAAATATTCCAAATTGTCAAAACTAATAACAGAGAAAGACCCAATGAAAATATATCACTGAAAATCCAACAGAGGTTTAAAATGTTGTTCAATGGATTCATAAAAAAAAAATAAAACGTCTTTGGACAAAAACAGTGGTACTTCTAGAAATAAAAGGACAGGAATTTGACCATGGCAACATGTTACTTTTATTTGGCGTCTAAGGTGTGCTCTTGTGTCCCTGACTGTTCAGTCCTTTCATAATTTATTTTCCAGGCCCACTTATTAAGATTGCTTTCAGTTTTTTTTTTCTTTTGTTTTTTTGCTGAATAATAATTCAAATGTAATGTCAGATCGTCATAGGTTAGTACGTATTTGGTAGCCATTGTTGGTTTTTCCTTCATTAACAGATGGTTCAATTTCATTGTTTTGTTCTAGTCTATGGTATTCTGTAACTCAAGCTTATTTATTATGCAAATGTTCTACTTTTCCAAGCATAGAGATTTTAAGTTTATTTTCACCAGATGTTTGTTTCAAATATGGTATGTCTGGTTTGAAGTTATTTTATTTTTCATTCATTGTTTTTATCTCTAAGAAGTTTTTTTCCTCTCCTAACTATCTGAATACTATTTTAATGTACATGTATATCATAAATAGTATTTGTGTACCATCACCACTTCATTACCTCCTCACAATATAGAATTCCTCAAAAATGAAATTGTTCACATCTCTTGTGGATTACTAAAAGAAAAGAAGTTCCTCCCATATGTGTGATCCTGAAGATGCCGTTCTTCACGTGTGCTGCCGTTTCCACACTCCATCCACACCACCCCCCAACTCACTCGCTGCACCACCTCTCTGTTTCTCTCTCCTTCTCTGTGCCAGTCACCCTGCTCTGGGGCTCTGGAGATATTTCAAACATATCTGGGAAATCAATCTTACAGAAAACTGAAGGAAAACATCGAATGTCATTGAGCAATAAGTATGAAGCCTGTCAGAGGTGGAGCTGAGAGCTGTGCCTGCGGCGGGTAGGCCTGACAGTGTCCCAGTCAGCTTAGCCCCCTGGTTTTTTACATGCACTTGCTTGTACAAACATCTGACAGAGGCAATTACAATGCAGTTTAATACTTTGTCATGGATTTTCTTTTCCTACAGAACACCAACAGGACACAACAATTACTTCTCAATCTTTTGTACATATTTAAAATGATGTTTTCTAGTTTTTTTATGGCACAGCTAATTTTACTTTTAACTACCATGGGTAATAACGTTCCAGAACCATTTCTGGAGGAATTTAAGCTGAACAATATACAGGTACATGGTGAACATGATTAAATGAAGCAAAAATGTGCTGGTATTGTGATAGCTAACATTTTACATGTAGCTTATCAGTGTTAGCATGCACACATTTGCTCATTTTTACCAAGCAAGTTTTTAACTGAATCTTATTTTAAATATTATTGATCAAGAAGGACTATAACTGACCACAAGTTAACAAGGTTTAACTTTGCATTGACATTTTAGCCAGTAGACATGTTAGCAAAACACTCCTTTCAAGCTAATGTTGAAGTGGTTTAAAACAGTTTTTCATAAACTTCTGATTCGCTGGGATTTTTAAGCATTATGTTTTTATGGTTTACAGTGAATGCTCCAAAAAAAAACCAAGGCACTCAAGTTTTCTTTAACAAAATGTCTTTTTGATGGGACGATCGTGGTGCAGCAGTAGCGTGGTCGTCCCCTGATCAGAAGATTGCAGGTTCGATTCTCACCTTGCCCACCCATGTGTCGAAGTGTCCTTGAGCAAGACACTGAACACCAAATTGCCTGTGGTGGAAGGCTGGCGCCATTGTTCGGCTGTGGAGCCGCCTTCAGTGTGGGTGTGTGAATGGGACTGTGACTGTAAAGTGCTTTGGGCCTTAAAGGAAGGTAGAAAAGCGCTATACAAGTGTATACCATTTCCAATATATGTCTATTAGATATTTAGTATTAATGTACAATAGATGTCTATTAGTTATCTGATGCACATCTAGATGTCTCCTGTTCAGACAGCTCTATTTTGTTACTCTTTTAGATGTCTACCAATAGTGTTCTCCAAATAGAGATCTCCCATACATCTAGACATATAATCCTTGGATGTCTACATGAATTTTATTGATGTTTATTAGAGTAGTTTTTTAAAAAGAGATATAAACTACTACTAGATATAAAATAGAAATGCCAAGTCAAACACGTTTCTATCATTGGGATTTGGTGTGCCGTCATCTTTTTTCTCCTTTTACTATCAAATATAAACATGACAAGATTAGTGTAGAGTCCATTTTCTTTCCTAATCGATACATATGAATGCAAGTCTACTAGACACTGTTGTGCAGCAGAAGATAAAGATAAGAAAATGTGCTTTAAGCTCATTCTAAAGCTGTGTTCACACCCAACACGATTCACATGGCGGAGACAGACAGTTTCAATGTTAAGGCAATGGCACAGACACGATTTGAGGTCCTACGGCACAAATTTAATGGCCGACACGCGCAAAGGTCTGGTGTGATTTGAGCATTGGGCGCAGTGGGCCAAAAATGTAAACTTTAGGGAGGTCGCCACATTGCATCAACCAATCAGGGACTCAACTTTGTGTATGTGTCGTTTTTAGTGACAGCAGTCAGATGGAAAGCACATCCAGTATGGTGGATCTATCTATAGTTTTCCTGAACTTCCGTTCATTTTTTTTGACCCGCTGTATCCCTTTCGGCGCAGCAGGGTTTCCTGAACCCCTCCTGGCTACTGTTAGGCGAAGGCAGGTACACCCTAGACAGTCTGTCGCAGGGCCCATGGAGCTGAAGCAGTCACACTCGCTATGCCAGCTTCCGGGAGACGAGCTGGCGACCAGACAGATGGCGGGATGGAGAAGCAGCCTGCTCGGGCCACCTTAACTTTATGATGTTTTTTCTTATTTTTTCTTGTTATTATTTTCATTGAGGCAATAATTAAAAAATTTGGGTGGGTGTCCTGATCACACGACAAATACTTATTCAAGTCAACTTCTCTCATGGCAACAGTAGTTTGTCTAATACAGATACATTTTCATAATCAATAGACCCCGGATTTGGATCCTGCATCCATCTTTGGTGGTTTGTGAATTGTTTTCCTTTTTTTCACTAAATTACTCAACAGACATAAATATTAATCAAAAAACATCAGTATAATTCTCCAGATTTTAAAAGTCATTAAAAAGTCTTTTCTTTATAGGTATGATATTAATTTTTTTTTAGTAATACATAGTTAACACAAATAAATCTAGTCTATGAAACTCTTGGTTGAATATTTGATGTTGTTTTGAAAAAAGATATTCATAGAGATAAAAAAAAAAAACAAGTATTATTTATGCCTAACAAAATACAACTATGTATTTTACAAACTGAAACAGTTGCAGGACTCTACCCAATTAATTCCAACATTAATGGGTTACCAGCGCACAATTGTTTATTTGGTGACTGAATTTTTCTCTCTTTTTTTAAGTAGAAATATGTTTATATCATTTGGTTATTTATTTTTTTTCCCCCCACGATCTACAATCATGTGAGCACCCCTGCTCTAAATGATCTCATGAACCCAAGCATGGAGACATGATCACCGATGTTTTTGTGGAGCTCTTCAAAATAAATAAATCTCTAAACATCATATGTGTCTTCCATGCATTGTAAATTAGATCCACATAGACACTGCTCCATCAGCCAAAAACATTAGCTGGTAGCACTATAATTACCCACTCTGACAATAAATTAAACCTTTAACCATCATTTTGTCCACTTAATGACAAGTTAAAAATCTAAATAGAAATATTGCAGTACAAATGTTTGCTACTTCTTAAAATGTAGAACTTTCTAATCACTAGTTGTATACGAACAAACAGACTACATGGTGTTGAAGTGGTTAGCTACTTCATCTCACAGTGGTGAGATGAATCCCAGCTGGGACTTTTCTGTGTGAAGTTTGCATGTTCTCGCTCTACAGGTGTGGATTACTCCTGCTTCCTTCCACAGTTCAATGACATGCTTCATAAGTTAACTGCTGTCTGCAACTTGCTCATGTGTTTGTGTTGCCCTGTGACACACTGGTGATCTGATTAGGGTGAACTCCACCTTCAAGCAGTAGCTGGGTTGGAACCAGCAACTCTGTGATCCCAACAGGGATTCACTGGGTTCTGAAGATTAATTTAAAATTGCAGTAATTATTTTTTCAACTAGTAAATGTATAAAAATACTTTAACAGATATTTAAAAATACTAATACTAATAATGCACTGTTGGTAGACATCTAACAGAGTAACAAAATAGAGTTGTCAAAGATGTCCTGTAGACATCTACAGCAGATGTATATTTGGTATCTAATAGACATCCTTTGCCTAGTGGGTCAACAAAATTGTCACTGTACTTTGTGCCACCCAATTGTCTATTTTTGGTAAAATTTCAAGAAGCACAGCAGATAACTGACTATTCCAGATATGTCTTTAAAATCTGGAAAAACTGATAAAATTGGTACAAATACTTCTTAGGGATTACGCTTTGGGAAAAAAAAAACTGATAGAAACTTGAAAATTCAAAGAGGCCTTTTTTTTTCCAAGATAGCTGCCATTACCACAAACTCAACATGATCTCATCTCATCACTGATGTGCAATCATCTTAGGAAATGGATCACAGAGGAAGAGCAATGTTACAGCAAGGATCAATTGAGTGGATTTAAGGCACAACCAGTGCACACTGGTGATACCACTGCTGTGGAACTCGGCATGGGGTTCAGTGCCTGCTAAATACTCAACTCAGTGTTACTAATATAGTTATGTAGCTGTAGGTTATGTGTTTATTATCCCAAATGCTGTCTAATATAAGCATCACATCAGTTAGCTAGTAGTAAATCAGTCTGGTATAGTTAGAGAGCTGCGCCTGGATTGACAGGGTGGGCCAGCTTGGGACAGCCGAAGCAAGGGCAACGGGGCTTTACATGACTTACCAGCATGTCGTTACCTGGAAAGTCTACAGATCACATGGGAATGAGGAGAGACTGGATGGATGATCAGGCTGGGTGTAGGCCATACTCTGTATAAAAATGTCCAAATCTAGTTGTATCTTATACCTGGGTGTATCACCATACCGTGATCAAAGGTATCAAGAAAATGTCAACTAAGGTGGACAAAGCAAGCTCCAGTCAATGTGCCCCTAAACCCTTAGGTGTCATTTTCACTGATCAGAATCCAATGGTTGACAACAATTATTCATCCAATGTATATACAGTCAACTTCCAAATTATTTACACCATTGGAAAATTTTGACTTATTTTTATTTAACTAGCTAAAAAATACTAAAAAATACTTTATTTTGGAAAATATGCAAAAATATGTATAATTTTCAAAATTCTAATTGGATCTTACCAGCTTTATTTCTTATTTGTTTATACTAAGGAGATGAAACTAAAATGCACCAGTTACTCCATGCTGTACCTGTCAACTGCAAAATAAATGCATATCCCTGCAGCCCAAAGCTGAGGTATATCTTTGACATCAAAAACAGGCAGAGATGCACTTACAGGAAAACGGAAACAGAAGACATGAACGGAAGATGAATTTCAGGAGGCAAAAGGGGAAGAGGCTGGGCGAAAGGGAGACCCCAGACAAGTGAAGGCAAGCAGAAATTGATGAAACAAGATGTCACCATTGATGGGTCATTTCACCCAAGTAAGCATGAGACACTAGCTGGGTGTGCACTGACCTCCTTCTCCTTCTGTGTGCTTTTGTGCCCTGCACAGACAATTACAGGATTGCTGCTACTTCAACTTCTCATTGTTTAGCTTTGATGAGTATCCTGAAGCTGCAAATAAACTCTTACATTTTGCTGTTGCAGCCCCCGCTATCTGCCCATCCAGTATCTGCATTTACGTGTTTACATCTCCAAGTCAATTGAATTAGAGCTCAAGATGAGCCTGGGTGTTGAATACCTAATGTGGCAGAAAGCATTACTGCAAAAATGGGCACAAATCAGGTGAATCAAGTTGCCAACACTTAATATTGACTGCCTGCAGTATTTGTTTCACAGGCTCTTGCAGAAGCCATCCTGTAGCTCATTACCACAGCCCCAAGCCTTCTCAAAGACCAGGGTAACCGGACTTAATGTCATATCAAGGCGTCAAGACTAAGATCAAAAAGCAACACTAATTTGAAAAATCTCCATTGTGAGAGTTTAATAGTAAAGCTCAGCCATTACTCACTTTAAAGCTCACTCATTACAAAGCTTCTGTATCACACGGCCACTGGCCATGCTCCACAAATGAGTTCACTGGGAAGTGAGGTTGCACAAAAAGGGGATATCCATATAGAGCAGATCTTTGAATGCTAATATGCATTCTGGTTTAAGATGGTCGAATTAGTGATCTGCCAGTGATTTAGAAAAATAATGAAATGTTAGCAAAGACAGAGGAGCTTGAATAAGGGTTGTGACGTGAATATGAAAGCTGACTGCTCTTGAGCTGCTCAGCAGCAGAGAGGAACAGATAGAGCTAATTTACTGTGAAATGTAAAGCTTTGCTGTTTATAGTCCTCTATTCACAAAGAGTAATTCAACTCTTTTACTTTAAAAAATGTAATATTTTTTTTTAAAAATGCTTAATGATAACCTTTAAATACAACTGTGTTATTTTGTGTCTTGGATTGTACCTTTTATAGTAAAGTAATACTTTTTTTTTTCATTTCAAAATCTATATGAGAAACCAACAAGCCTGAGCTCCTGTGGGACACATGGACAACAGTAACAACTGAATTTACTATGCACATGCAGGCATGAGCAATCTGAACTAATGCTGGTTAGCTGTGGGTTCATTCAGCGGGCTCGGGTCCACTCCGGTCCACTGATTTTAGGGACTTCAATGAACCATCATTCGTGTCAGCACAGACTCCTCACTGTGAAATTAGTGTGTAGTGTGAAGATGGAAAAACTAAACAGGCAAGAGAGGAAAACACAGCTTCACACTTTCTCGCTTTTCTCATTTCATTCAATTTTCCTAAACTCAATAAATATGCAAAAAACATCAAACATAGTTTAGCTTCTACTTCATGACTAATGCATTTTATTCCCATAACTTCTTAGCGTTCTGTCAACCTTATTTCCAATTTTAAAGGCTGGGACATACACAAATACATAACAGAGAACATTTGAGAAGTTTGAAAACTCTAGAAACTTCTTCTCAAACTTTTCTCTTTTATTTCCATGCAACAAAAATAAAAGTACGACAAAAATAAAACAAAAACGATCAGTCTTCCAGGTTTTCAGCAGGAGGTACCATATTTTTAATCTTCCTTATAAGCCAATCTCTCTTTGCCACTTGCTGTCATTTTCACATTTTTTGGCAAACTTCTCCTCACTAACGCTTCAATGTTCTCCTTGGGTTTTAATGGAAATCCTTTTTTTTAACCCTCAACAAGCTTTTGCCTTCATGCTGGCAGCTCTAACAGCATCATATTCACAGACTCGTTAACACAAAGAAATAATCTCCATTAGGAATTCCTGCAACACCAAAAAATGAATTATGTCCTCTCCTGCCTTCTGTACAATGCTCAAAGGTTATAAATGCATTAATTCACGGCCATGCTCTCGGACAAACGTCCCTGGGGGTGGTTAAAGAATGAAATAAGATGCAATGAATAGCAAACAACGAGCATTGTTTCTCTGATTTACCTGCACCTTTGAGTTCTTGACATTCTTCAGGGTCACTGAAGGTGGAGCTTCAAGTTTTATTGTCCATAACCACAAGCAGACACCACAGAGGGGCTGAAATAATCAACTTGAGAGGGGAGCTGATCTCCAGCACTCTCACCAAACTGGGCTTAGTTATACTCTGTCTGTGTGAGGTACACTGATTACTGATATTACACACACACAAACAGACACACACACACTACCTTCACTGTAGGGTATGTGTAAACTCACCATGCAGAAGCAGGTCGCTGCATTAAACACAAGCATATGCTAGCAAGGAGTCTTACTATGATCTTGCACACAGCACTCCACTAGACTGGGCTTCAACACGCTACACTAGTCTGTATTCCACTGCATTACATTGGGCAGGCTAATGCTAGCTAATGCACTGCCACATAGTGTAACAAGTGCAGGCCTTGCTAACAGGTCTGCCGATGCTAGCTTCATAGCAAATCAAGGCCTCCTGCAGTCATTGGTGTGAGAGCCCATTTTCACAGTTCACACCCGACCTGCTAATGGCTGATCATTCATTCACGCTCTCCGTTGATTGCACAGCCAGGGGGTTGGTCAGTCGTGCAGTTGGCTAATCTACCATAAATAGTGAGGATAATCGGTGAGAGAAATAAGCATGTTATGTTGGCCATGAAAACAGAGGTTTAGTAATCACTTAAAATTTCCTAGGCAGAGTCACAGGGTAAACTGGGCTTAATTGAAACTGTCAGGGTAGAGCAGAGACACGGACATTTAAAAGAAACAATCTTCAATATGCTGAAAGTCTTTTACTTTAAGATCTAAAAAGAATGGGCTAATATTTTTTTCCCCTAGAGATATGACTCTTCTCTACCAAATGCACGTTTGCAACAATTATCTTCTTTAAACTTGGATACACCCAGAGATTGATGGGAAAACGGCCAGACTTTGAAAAAGAAAAGCAATCTCATTTGCCTATCCATAATATTTGGTGCTTGACTGCAAATAATTTGTGAATAAGGCTTCCACAAAAATACTATTGTCTCAGTGAGATGATTTGTTTTACTTGAACTCCCTTTACCAAAAAGTAGTAGTTTTAAGTGTACTACAAGTATACTTATTCTATACTAAAAATGAGGCAGTGTACTTGAAGTTTACTTTTTATATAACTTAAAATGTTCCAAGAAGTATTCAGCTAGTATACTTTCTACACTGCACATCCATGGTCTACACGATGCTTAAACTAAGTAAACTTAAAAAAGTAAACTTCAAGTGTACTACTTTTTGCTAAGGTTTTTCAGTTTACTGCTTCAACATAATCAAAAACCAGAGAAAAAAAATCTGTCAAAAAAATTTGGCTAGATCAGTAGATAATAGCAAATAGAAGCAATAAAGCGGTTTGCTCTTAATGTACCTTCATGCAAGATTCCCATTCCCTCCAAAGGGTGCGGCATCATAAAGCATTGAGAAAGTCCTGTATTGCATCCTGATTTTGTATTAGTATTACAAGTTTTACATGTTAACTGTCCTTTTAAACCTCTAAGGACCCATCTGGGTTAGAAAGGCAAATAATTTAGACATTTTAAAGAAAAATTCCTCCTGCACAATGGTATGTTGGCAATATTAGAAAGCACTGTCATGTTGCAAGTTATCATTTTCATTGTAATTCAATTTATTAATTTTAATACATTATTGTGGTATTATGCACATTTGTAGAATACTATTACTAATATCTTCAAATGTTTAAAAAAATTGGATATACATTTTAGAACTACAAGATCATAGAACGTTTCTGTCAGTGAATCATCAGATGTTGCCATGCCAAAGACAACAAAGTCAGCAAGGTTAGATCTTTTTTTTTTTTTTCCTTTAAAGAAATAGCATGAAGTTTTGGCTTTAGACTCAATCCTCTTCGGGCTAAAATGAGAATGATAGAGTTAGTGCCAAGAAGGCATAATTAATGTTGTTAATTGGGCTTTTCCTTACAGTGTCAACTGATAGTCCTCTCATAGCCTACCATGGCTGCAGGGCCACTGTCATTCGCCGCTTCTGATGCGTGCCTTGTGCCTGTCTGATTCTATAGAATTATTGGCCTTCTTCAACAGTTGTCTCTCATACAAACCTCAGCTGTAGGCAAATAAAATCAACTCTAAAAGAATAAATATGCCTCCTCATATTTCACATCATCTTTTTACCTTCACTCTTCACCATTACATTTATTTTTTAGAAAACTGCTTGTTTTTCATTTGACAGCCTTTGCTGACTATGATTAACCCAAACTCTTAAAGTTGCTCTATAGAATGACCTGCCTTTCATCAGTATGCTCCTCCTTTCAACAGCTCAGTGGGATCATCTGAGCAAAAAACTACAGCTCTCAAAGATCTAATTAAGTCAAAAGTGACAGACAAGTCTATCTTGCAAGAAAATTGACCAATATAGCCTACCATGCATAGCTTTCTAAATGTAATTGTCTTCTTTGTTATATTTGTTTTGCTGCAGTAACTCCACAAAATCAATTCAAAATGAGATTTATTTGCTATACTACATTTAATAGATTTATTATACTTCACCAAACATGTGTAGTATAATTGAAAACACAGTCATTTAACTAGATTTGTAAAGAATATGAGAAATATACTGAGAGGTCATTCAGCAAAATTATGATATTTAAGAGTCAATATGGGAATTTTCACTATTGACTTGGCTTGTTTGTCCTTTAGAACAGCTCTAACCAGCAGGGGTCAGTAGTGTACTACTATACCAGTTTCTTTTTCTCAGCTTTAAGGTTCATCTTTCCATCAGACCAACTCTCAGAAGAAGAGGTTTTACACAAACTACGCAAAAAATAAAAAGAAAAAAGAAAGAAAAAAATTTAAAAACCACTTTCAAGCTTTATATTTATGTATTTATTTACTTATTTTAGTTCTGTAATAATATTTAATGTAAAATTCAATTAAATCAAATCACCAACAAAAATAAATACTTTTTGATACCTTGATAAGTTGAGGATGACGAAAATTATGCTTACTAACTCAGGAACAAATGCTGACTAGAGGTGGCCTGTTACTAAATTATAATTTAGGTATGGGAAAAAGTTAAGTACTGTGCTTTTTATTACTTTTGTTTTAATTTGTGTTTTTCACCTGAATGAATTCAGATATCTGATTAAATTATTGACTTAGTTTTAATATTGCTCATTACTGCTTTTAACTGCAGAGTCTGTTTATCAGTGCTGCTTGTGTTTATTCAGTGTTTCCTTTTTTTATAATATGATATCTCTAGGAGAGGATCCCTCATCCTTGAGGTTTCTGATTTTTTTTCCCCCAAAATTCGTTTTTTTGCATGAGTTTTTCCTCACCGAGAAGGAGGGTCTAAAGACAGGGATACCAGTTTAACTCAGTCTTTTTAGTTTAGTTTAGCAACCAGCTATTATTTATATTTTATGACAGACTTTACATTCTTTTGTATAAGTACCAGTGTGAAGCCCATTGAGACATCTGTATTGTTTGACATTAGGCTATATAAATTTCATTGAAAACTGAAGTTAAAATTGAAGCTCAGATAATCAGTTGACATATGATGAATATGTAAAGAGTATAGGATTTAAAACAGTCAAGTTATACTCAAATAAAATTCACGTCATGACAGTTTTACAGCATGCTGCAGTGCCCTTTTTCTTGACTGTGGGGATCAGAGAGACTGGGTGGCAACTTAGTGTCCTGTGCAGAAAAAGACTGACACACTTTCTCCATGTTTTCACCCCCGGGCAAAGAGCTAATTAAGGAGGGTCTCTGGTTTTATTTACTGTCAGCTCCTGGCTTCTGGGTTCATGTGTGTGTATGTATGTGTGTGTGTTTGTGTGAGTGTGGGACTGATTTTTGCCTTGTGTAAGGCTATTTTCAGTCACACCAGTTTAGTCGGGCCCTGCCGTTTTGCCTACATTCACCCAGAGGCACAGTGATAGGGATAATGCTGACTTTTATCCATTTGTTAAGGCCTTTTTCAGAACAGCATCTTCACCTTGTTAAATTGAGGTGGGATGCATAGCAGCCAACCCGTCAAGTAAAGCAAAAAAATATTTAACATTTTTGTAAATAATCTTGAGATATACTGAGCTTTATAATCAGATGTGGAGATTATTTTATCCAAAAAACACCAACATAATGATTTATTAGTAACATCAGTGAATTTGCAATCCCTACGTGTTAGTTAACATATTTAAAACCTAAAGGTTCTCAACATTGCAGGTATCAATCATGTTTATCAGGACTTTGTACTATAAATTGCTGTTGTCCTTCTTGTCTCAGAGCTTCTCAAGGCTAACGATGCCTTCCTGTCTCAGACAGACACAAAGAAATTAGTCAATTTGTTACTTTATAATATACCACAGTAAATCTTTATTATTAGGTAGTTCTAAGATTTAAAATCCATCTTAGATTGTCTTCATTGGCTGCCTTTTAAAAGCAAAGCAAATTTCAAAATACTATCAAGTGAAGGTTGAAATGGAAAAACTCCATCTTATTTCAAAGAGCTCAAAGTTTAAAGTTTTCCTAATCAGGAAGAATTTCTGGTCATTCTTCAAATTTCCCAAAACCAGAATGGGGGCAGAGCCTATCAATCACCTCTTCTGTGGAGTCAACCCTGTATTTTAGTTTGAAAGGTATTTCTATCCCAAAGCGTGGACTTAAAATCTTCATTTTTAATCAAGCTTTTGAGAGACCTGAAGCCATGTCGTCACTTTTACTGCTAACAGCTTAGACTGCTGATGGTAAAACATCTATGGAGATTTTCAGTCATCCCGGTCATAGTAAACCAAAGTGTTTTTTCTTCGCAAAAGGCAACTGGACTTCTTTATTTTCTTGCATGAGAGGTGAAACGTTTTTAAGAAATGACAGAAGTCCAGTTGCCTTTTGGGAAGAAAACTCACAACTACTGAGGGTTGTTTTAGGAGACAGACTAAAAGTAAAACATTTCCACTTCTCAAGTGCAGAGACAAGGAGAAGGGGTGTAAAGAAATGCTATGCCTGTTTTAGCAGCCTTGTTGTTGGATATTTCCCACTATATGTCACCCACACTACCTGATCAAAATAGGATAAATACCTTAGTAGCTGTCAATTCAGGATGCAATGACTGTTTTTCTGATCTCATTACTGTACACCTTTCCTCTGTATTCACTTTTTTCAACCAATGAATGTGTATGCTGTTAATGAAATCACTTATTTGTATTTCTGTATTTTGATTTACAACATATTTTCCAGTGTTTTTGAGTCTGTTTGTCTTCTTCCTGCTTTCTACCCATTGCAGCTCTTTTGTCTTTGAACTGTTTTTTTGTTGAATTTGTTGCAGTGACTAACTAAATTATTCAGTCCTAAAACAAATGTTCTGCATTATTATTATTGTTTAGTTTGTTATGCACATTTACTAACTTACTTCTTTTGTCTTGTAACAGATGACCCAGTGTTTTGTTAAATTATCTTATTCCTGTGTTTTCAATGCCCCACCAGTCACAGCCCTCACTGAGTCTGGTTCTACTAGAGTTGTCTTCTTCTTCTTTCCTTTAGACTGAGTTTTTTTTTGTCTGTACTAATTATCCACTGCTTGCTAAGTACTAGAATTACATTGAAAACACTTCAATGTGATCAGTTGGTCCTTGGTTTGAGCTAAAAAACAATTTGGCTTCATTAAAATGATCTGGAGTTAATTAGTTTAGATAACTTCTAATTAGAATTAACTTCTAATTTAACTTCTAATTAGATAAGTGTGCTGTTTCTTGTCTTTACCACACTCAACTCTACAAGTTTTGCTAAGATAATTCAATTAATTACCGCACAAAACGCCCAAAGTAGAGCTTAGTGAATTAATTTTTTTTTTTCAAACATTCCTGTCAGTCTAAAGAACTTTAGTCCAGGTAATTCCAAAAAGACCACTTTTTCCAAACTGTCTTTTAATATTACAACAATCTACAATGTACTAACAGACAGAGTAATATTGCAATAAATGCTTTTTTGTAGGGGTGTAACGATAAATCGACAAATTGATTTCTGATAGTAGATCAGTCTGTCTGAGGCAGAATCAAATCGAATCGACCAATGTCAATATAAAATCATTTCAAAATTTGATAAATGGATGATTGAGATTGGAAAACACAGTTTGGATTGTGGCATAAAAGGTTTACTTTACTATAACGTAAAAACCACCAAGTGCCATCAAAGTGGACAACACACACGTGATGGCAGCAAAAAATGATCAATCCATCATTCAAGTCAAACATGTGAAAACATGTTGAATTTTGCAGACATGTGACCACACAGTGTGGTATAATGTTCTAATAATGTTCTGTTTGTATTATTTTGGTGTATAAAAACAACAGTGGGTTGAACTTTATGAAAATAAAATGCGAATGGATTATACATAAATTCTTGTTTATGAGAGGCCGTATGAGACTTAATTCATACTTTATTTATCTCAAAGTCACACTGGTTGAATTTTTGGTAAAGATGTCCTGAATTGATCTTTGGTCAGTGAATCAAATTGAATCGGATCGCTTGAAATGAACCAATATTGATTAAATCGGATCAACAACCACAAATGATGATGTGAACCAAATTGGTTTTAAAATGAATCGTAACCCCTCCAATTTTTAGTGTAATCCTGGTTCTGAACAAGCATTACACTCAGATGTGGTCTAAAACTACAGTTACAGAAGATTACTTTTGTTTTTTGATATTTTGCAAAAGCTTCCTAAAATATTTTTTATAAACACCCATTAAATGTGTTGACCCTGGATGGTCATCTGTGGTTGAACTGACAGTGAACACCCTGGCATGGTACGCTGATGTTGATCAAACAGAACCTACAGTCCTCTACTGGCCCCAAGCTGATTCAAACAGTACCTCAGCGGGACTCTCTTTACGGGGTTCCACTAATGCTCCATTTGTTGGTGACAGCGCTCCTCCAAAGGTGACACACCACAGTGACAGGAGAATACCCCTCCTCTTCCCCAACTCCAAACGTGCACCATACTCTTCCACTCTCCACCATCACTGCTCACCCTGGAGTGGCGTCCCCGTGAGCCCTGTGCGAGTTTCGTGTCAGTCAATAAACGGCGGGACGCACACGCACACACACAGCAGTGGCGTTGGCAACCTGGAAATGTTGATGAGGACTGCATGACGGAGTGGAAAAGCAAAAGAAAGGAAGTGATGCATGTAAAAAAGAGAGTGTTTCAGTGGTATCTGAACAGGGAACTCTCATTATGTGCTGTCGCGTCTGACTGTGCTGTAGCTGCTCTGAGGAGTTGATGACCCAAGTGACCCGGAAAGCAAGGCGTAGCCCACACAGCTGTGGTCACTGTGGTGATATCACACAGTGCAATTAATGCGCACAATCAGAGGTGTCTGAGTAAGTGTGTGTGTGTGTGTGTGTGTGTGTCCGTGCTGAACACACATGCAGGGGTTTGCCTGCTTATTACAACCAAACAGTGAGTTACTATCTGACAACAGAGAAGCTCTGGGTAATTTCCCATCATGCCTCATCAGGAACAGTGGGGGGCCAAGAGCCTCACCACATCAGCTCACTCTCGGACCTGGGTGGAAAATTACCATCGTTAAACAGCAATGTGCAAGAGAGAAAAAGAGGGAACCAAAAAGGAGATAGAAAGAGCCCCTCAGATTGACAATGGGATAGCGAGAGACATAAAAAGGACAGATGCTATGTGTGGAAGGAACACAATGAAAGCAAAAGAAGAGTGACACAGTTTGCTTACAGTACGTATGGAAAAAAAGAACACCCAGCCGTGACAAAGGACAGCTGAAGCTCTCAGCATCAGACTCAATGAATCTATCTCTTTGATTAAACCCGAGCACAGCTCTATCAGTGCTCTTGTCAGGATTTATCTTATCTTTGCACTTTTGTTGCTTCTTATTAGCAAGCAGTTGTGATTGCACTGGATTGAACAGTGACTTTGTATTGATCTGTGCAGCCCTGTGAGGACAGATGTAATCAGCGCCTTCTGCCCGCAGGCTGAGAGAGGCAGGTGGTGGAGGTCCAGATTAGCAGAGACAGGTGGGAGTGGAGGCAAGAGTGGATGTGCATACAGACCAGGACAGACAACAGAACTTCAAATCTAGTTTTTGAACATGTTGTCATATCAGTTGGCTGGTGGAAATATTTCCTGACAACACACTATGTGTTTTAAATACAAACAGGTATATGTGTCAAGATATTTCCAAAAATACACACTTTTTTATAATCTGCTGTGTCATTACAGTGATCACATGACAAGGCCGTCAGAACAATATGCAACCAAAGCCATGCTAAAGAGCAAGAGATTTGGGGTTAGTTTTTAACAATTACATCTGGATTAAACCTTTATGTTGTAAAGTCCAAGATGGATATATCAAATCTGAAAGGAAAAGATTTAAATTATGTTTAGTTTTACATGGTATTCTCTAATGGGGTGGACTGCAATGCTTTATAAAATATCTAAATCATTTTAAAATAATTCCACATCTTTTGGATGAAAAAAATCAACTGCTATTATGATTTAATTTACAATATAGTTTTAAAGTTTGTAATAAAATCCTATGTATCTTTCATCAGTCCTTTTGTCAGGAGCCTTTTAAAGTTTTTCTTTGTTTGCTATTTTGGTAGCCTGTCTGTAAGACAAAATAAGGTTCAGTAACCTCGTTAAAGTTTGTTCAATAATCACTCAACAGTAGGAATGCACCTGTCTTATTATCCCGCTTTTAAATTAATTAATTTATTTTTTTACATTTGTTATTTGTTTGCATGTTTGTCGTTACATTCATGTCTTTTTAATCAATCTATTTACAGTCTATTCTTTCCATTGTGCACATCACTCAATTGCAGTGTTTCTTCAACTTTGCATCATCAAGGTAAATGTGAGGAAACCTAACGAATTATTTTGTTTCTCACAGAAAACTCGTCTACTTTTGTAGAAATCAAGTAAAGTGAAGGAACTGCTTGAAGGAAAGAGCAATTCCCTCCTTGTCAAATTCCAGTTCATATCTCAAAAGTAAAATAGAAGCAGGATGATAGAAGAACAATCTGCAGGAACAGTTTGAGCTGAATCCATACTGTCTCATTTCAAGTCTGCTCAATGTAACACTGACATGATCTCAGTGCACATTAAACAACAGTGGTTGCCTTCTTAAGAGACCTATCTATGAAATCACAAGTTCTGGTTGCTTCTGGGAGGGGTACAGATTTTTGTGACACTTTGAAGCTCCTCCCTCCCTCTTTAAATTTGTCTTGATGGCTCTGTGGCCCTGTGGCTCCCTCCTAACTCCTGTCTTACTTAGAGTGTCAGAGTTTACTGCTCTACACACTACTTCAGTGTTCTAACAGCACTCTCTACTGCTTCTATACAGGGTTATCTTTTGATGACTATAAAAAAAAACATTCCCTCGATAATTTTGCTGAATGTCAGCCAAACTCCTTTGCTTCTGGCTTTAGATAAGAGACAAGACAAAATTTTTAAAAAATAAAATACATTTAAAAAAAATCTGTTGGAAGACAACACAGAAGAGAGGAAGACATAGGAAGAGAAATGGACATATGCAGAACAAAATTCATGCTTTTTTTTCTGAGGACTAATTTTGAATAACCAGCACCCCCATGACTACACACACACTTCACTTCTATCCTACATACTGTATTTTTTACGATGAACACACAAACATGCCTTCTGTAAAGGCCTACACAGATGCTCTTGATGAAGAGGAGGAGGAGAGACGGAGAGAGACTTTGCATGGATGACCCAGTTGGGATTGTGCCAGTTCTGGGAGAGCCTGGAGCCAAAGTATAGACCTGGAGACACACACACCATCTGGTCCCGTGCCTTTTAATAACTGAAACAAGGCACAAGATGTAGGCAGCATGGTGCATGGTTTCCCATCAGCCTGGCAGCGAGAGAGCGGTAAGTAAGAAAAGCAACAATGGCCCAGAGAACAGTAAATACACAAAACATTACAGGTGCAGATGGGAACCCTCAGCAGAAGCCTTTCATTTGTGGAACATTGGAGGACTTGAGCAAGGCTTTAATAATGTTTTTTGAACATGAAAACACGAGATGTTGGGGGGAAAAAAAATAGAGATGCCGCCTGACTTTTTCGTCATCCCCCTGCATTAATTCTTTCTCTTCCCTTGCTCCCCGCCTCTCTTTTCTTCCTCTCCGTCTTTCTCCCCTGCTGCGTACAGGAGTCAGTCTGACTTTTGATCCTGACATCTGCGTCTTGCAGGAATGTCTGTGTGCTCTCTCTGCCCTCTGATGTAGCTCCAGGAACTAATGGAATGTGAAATAGACAGACGGGCTTCTCGTCTGAAAAACACTGCCCTCTCTCCGTACACGTGTGCATGAATGTGTGTCGGTGTTCGAGACTCGCTCCCACACATTTCTATTGTCTGATCCGATCCAGCCTTTCCAGAAGCTCCCCTTCACCTCCTCCAAAAATAAAAAGAAACAAATAAAATAAAATGAAAATTGGTGAGATTAGAGAAGGAGGCAAATGATCTATGAAGTGAACTCTTGAGTTTATATTTTTGTTCATGGCGACATGGAGCATGCTTTTCTGTGGGCCAGCCTTTGGGCTGTGGCATAGGGGGTTAATCCCACAACTCTTTCACTTTCTCTCTCATTCTGCGGAGAGTCTGAAGGTCTAAAAGGGTGTTTACAATTCACTAATCTGACTTCAAAACCAGCTTAACTCTGGGAGACATCAAAGGTGTGCGCGTGATGGCCCCACTGATCCCAGTAAGAGGGGGATGTATGATAGACTGGAAACACAGTGAGAAGGCCTGCAAAGAAAGAAAGAAAGGAGCAAGAGGAAACTGGATATTTCTGCGATCTTGTGATGACTGTCTCACTAGATCAAAGAAAAAAAACTTATATTGAGGTGTTAGTGTTAGGCTAGAGTCGGTTCACTGCTATAAACTGAACATTGATGAGAATTATGTTTTGGTGTTTTTAACATGTTCTTGTGGAATTTTTCTGATGATGGAGGACACATATAAAAAAAATTAGGCTTTTAGGTATTTCTTTATTCAAATTGTGAATCACGAGCAGACAAAAAATAAATGCTGTCGGAAAAAGCCTGCAGTTGTGACATTTAGTTGGTGGGCCACAAGCTCCCTGCTCTGCTCCATTCCGATGCATTCACTGGCAGACAAATAGATCCATGTACGTCTTTGTTTTCCTCATCCGAGCTAGTATCTGGATCAAAACTCTACAGCTGGATAGCTTTGATATTTCTCACCATCTTTGTTCCTCTGGTAATGTTAGGTTGGGGTTGTGTGGGGGTTTAAGACGAAGAGGAAGAGAGTGTAAATAAAGGGATGATGGGAAGTCTGGACAAGCTAAATTTATGATGAAGTCCTGCTGCTCTGCAGAAACTATGTCCTAGAAAACAACACAGGGTATGTTTTTTTTTTCTATTATTTTGGCTAAAAATGTCATAATCAAAATTAAATGACCACTGGAAACGCTTTTAAAACAGATCAAAAGATGATTGGATTGAATCATCAGAGGTAAATTCAAGTTGATGCTTTTTGTGATGCTTATTTTAAAGTTAAACTTTTCCTGAGTAATGAACACAGTCCACCTTCTAAGCCGAAATAGCTTAATCAGAAATAACAAATCAGGCCCTGCTTTTCATAAACATATTCATTAAGAATTGATAGGTGGATTTTCAAATGCAGAGAACAGAGAAGTCTTTGTCCTGTGAGACTAACTAATGATGAAGGGCTCATTTAAACAAGGCCCGCAGGAAAATCTGCACAGGATAAAATGCAGGAAAGGTAAAATTAGTCAGTAATAAATGAACTCTGTGGAAATACATTTGCCATTAATTGTCATCCAAAGGTCACGGTTCATTAAATTACCATTAAAGAGTTTGACAAAATATATCTGGTGTTCACTGAGGTAAGCTGGCTTTGTGAGCTAAAATGTATAAATAACAGTCATAACTACAGCTGTGTTCCTAAGATCTATTAATATCAGATGAGGGCCTCATTCTGCAGGGACACTATCAAGGATTCACGCTATTAACAGATGTATTCTTCCTCCTCCTTGAACACGCTGAAATAATTCAAATTATAATAAATTGTCAGGTAATGAATAGCGAGCCCAAAATTGTGGATTTTGCGGAGATGAGGCATTTGAGATCCTATTATTTATTTTCCTTTCTCCTTGATGCAAAGTTCTTTTGTGAATCCAAGTTTGGCCCACATTTTCAGTGAGCTATCAGGGACGGACACGCGAGGCTGCCTCAAGCAAACATCTGCTCACACATGTACACATATGTAAAAACACACACAAGCTGAAGTGCATGCCCGCTTTGGATCTGTTGGAACACACACAAAAAAATGTAAATTATATTTGAAAAAAAAAAGGATAGAGAAGAAAATACAGATGAGAGCACACAGTTGATATGCCTTTGATTAGAGAAAAGAAAAGAGAAAAAAGGAGGATAGGAGTGCATGTGTTTGCGTCTTAGTGAGAGAAGCAGAGCAATGTAAGACAGAGAAACTCGGCTGGACAGACACTGATTCCCCCAGGTGCATGTTGGGTAGGACTTCAATAATCTGGAGTGACAAGGAACAGAAGGAGCCGATTTCTCCTCATGTCATATCCTCTTTCTCTTCTCGCTTCCTGCTTCTTGTCAACAGGACTTTAAACTGGTGTTTGTTAAATTAGATGTCAGGTTCACGGGAGGACTTTGTTGCGCTGAATGCTTGTCTGTTATGTGCATGAGCTGCCCCTGCACGCGCACACGTGTGGGCTCAGTGCTGTCATTTGAATGTGGCATCTTGTTGTCTTTTGGTATTGAAGGGTTCGAGTCAGACAGTGTAACACTGCAAAAATGCATTCACTTGAGCAATTCCCCAATTGAGCCTTTGTATTTAATTTCACATGCACAGTTTAAACACAAAGGCCTCCATTACACTGATTCACAGCTGCAGCTGCATCCCCACTGTACAGCATAAAGCCCCGGAGCCTTCACTGTTCAGCCATGTCACTGTAGCAGGTCTATCCTGCCTTTCGAAGAAGCTTCAGATGAGTCTGAAGCCCCTGGACATCTCTGTTAATCACTCATCCTTAAACAGGCACTTTCTAAATGACCTTAGAGAGACAAAAACAAGACACAGACAAGCCATGCAGTCAAACAAGGCCCCCAGGCCTCCAACCAATTTAAATCTCAATTAGGCTTTTCAGATGGTCTCGAGAGGTAAGTGTGTATCAGTGTATATGTGCCCGAGAGTATGGATTGTAAGACCAGCTCCGGCACAGGAACAGCAAAGGTCATTCCATGTCTGAATCGGTGTATGTTATTGCTCCGATTAGTGTGTGTTTTTATTTTGACCGTTTCTGTTGCAAATGTAGAAGCAGTGATATATATATATATATATATATATATATATATATATAAAAAATTGAAAACCAACATTGGCTTTTAGGATGTCATGAAAAAGATCAAATCTGAAGATTTGCTGCAGTGATGGAAGCATACAGACAAGCATAACAACAAAAACAACATTCCATCAAATAGTTTTTTTATCCCATCACACCTATTGATGCAAATATGCATCAAACCACTTCTGCTCCAAACATACTTTAATTTATTTTCTACATGAAAACTAAAACACAAGTGACATTTTATTTTCAGAATTGTAAATATATTGTATAAATAAACATATTGCACTCAATGACAGGTTTTCACAGCTTTCAGCTCCTCTGATCATAACAAAAGGGTTGCTTTTAGTATTAAAATTACAATACAAGATAACATTTTGCAATTACTGATAAATTCTGCCTTAGGTGATGGGAAATGAAAAGTGTTTTGTTTTTATTCTTTAAACAAACCCTAATCATTATACATTTTTTTGCTGTTGCATGTTAACCAATCTTCATGTGCCGCTTATGTTTGCGTTGTGTTTTTTAATGGGGAAAGCTTTCTGACGTATTCTGCTTGTACCCTTTGACCTGTATAGCGTACAGTAAACACAGTCACAGACACACACACACACCAGATGGTCACACTGTGCCCCCCCCTACAAACACACACACCACTTAAACAAGGGTCCCTGTGGCAACAGGTCAAAGCTGGTCCCACCTGAACAGGGCATTTCTGGTTCACAGGTGAGCCCCCCCCTCCCCAAACCTTCTTTTAATTTTTTTGTAAAAATAGGGTCACATCTTGCATCTCTATCCACTAAAAAATAAAAGCAGTTCAGGGTTTATTTCCATAGGACAGATGGGATTCAGTGGATAACCCCACCTGATGTAGCCATATAACGGCGTTCTTCTACCTTTTTAGCAGAGCTGAACAAATAATAATGTGCACAAATACCAACACATATTCATGCTGCAGCGGTTTGTCTCTGCTGCTTGATACTGAGATGTGAAAGCATTTTACTGAGTATTTGCTTCACCAAACGTTTCTGTTCTGGAAAAGGTCCTCATCCTAAGCCTTTAGGGGCCTCTAGGTGGCAGTATTGTCATATCCACATCTCCTTTTAACATGACTTTTATTTTATTTTACTTTTTTTCCAGCTTTCACAACTCCACATAAAATCTGAACTCTGTGCATTCGTTGTAGAAAGTGATGATCTATTTTACTCAATTTCATCCACTGTACGTCATATTTTGCTAAATATTTTCAGAAGTCGCAACACATTTATTCTGTATGCATCTGATCCTCCATAAATGTAAGATTTGTTGTGCAATTCCTACAAGACTATAAAAAAATTATGAAATATTAAGGATGTTTTTAAAAAAAATCTTACATG
The DNA here is from genome assembly GCA_036245035.1 of Adrianichthys oophorus. Taxonomy (NCBI): domain Eukaryota; kingdom Metazoa; phylum Chordata; class Actinopteri; order Beloniformes; family Adrianichthyidae; genus Adrianichthys; species Adrianichthys oophorus. Next base: position 16,287,644 of record BSAI01000104.1, on the reverse strand, counting down.
TGATATTTTTATTTAAGTTTGTGTAAATGTTTCTTTAAAAAGTTGCTGAAAAGATTGTAATATTAACATCATGAAACACCAAAACACCAGTGGCAACAAACAATTGACCTTTAAAGCAAATGCCAGAAAAAATAGAGTTCTTTTTGTCAGTTTTGGTGAAAAGCAGAAGAGGAATAAAAGACATCCTGATTTGTGACCATAACATAATCAGAGTTTTGGATGATTTTTCTAATAATGAGAGATTTGCTCAATGAGGATCTCTTCTCTGTGTGCAATGAACAAACTTTAGGGACAGTAAAACATGCATTAACCACTTACACTTTTAAGGAAATTCTTCATTTAAATTGCTGCACTGATCCACCTCACACTGCCAAGGACACAGCTTGAAAAAAAATCACTTTTTAAAATCAGAAATCAGTGAGTCTTAATCACAAAGACATTTTATTTCCCACAAATATTTTTTCCTGGCTTCAGTTACATGTTTGTGGCCAAAAAAAATTAAAAAAAGGAATATTACTTCAACTGGAAATCACCTTTGGCACTGCAGTTAGAGATACTTACATATGCATGCTAAAAGACACCTCCTTGCGCTTGTGTTTCTCCCATTTTCCTTGGTTGCAGGACCATAGATGTGCTTGAACTCCCCAGCAGAGTGTTGGTCTGACAGCTAACATAGCCCTATGTCACAGTGCGCACTGATTGTCTTATCTGCCCATTTATCACAGTTGAATTAGAACCAGCCTTGCCTGAAAACTGCATTCAAACTTTGTTCGGGTGACTTGGAATACATGATGCTGAAATCATTGAGCTTTTACAAATAGGGGATCAATTGCAAATGCATTAAAGGTTATTTTAACTTACCCAGATACTTTTTGTAAGCTGTTTTTTTCCCCTGTGTTGAGACAGTGAGACACACCACAAAGGAATGATAGGAGCACTACACAGCCACATATATTAACCTAAATGCATAGTGTCATGCACATGTACTTTCAGCAAAGTGACATTGGAACAAAAGCCCTGCTCTCTTTTTCTGAACATTCTAAAAAAAAAAGACATTTCACATGTATGAGAAAATATTCATCATTGTGCAGAATGAGGCTGGCTGCACGAGCCTGTCCACACAAGCTGTTTGCACACAAACCAGCACTGATGTCTTCTGTCAGCCCTCATTTAGGCAAACACTGATGTCTATGTGAGGAAGCGGAGTGACAGGTGCATGATTGAGGTACTTAAATGCAGACACTCTCCACGACTGTCCTCTTCCTGGAATCTCAGTGGGATGCTGCATTTGTTACACTGGCAACAAACACTGCCCTTAATCAGCATATTTATCTCTCGTAATTTCTGTTAAATAAAATAGTTTCACAGCATAGTAACTGCTCTTATATATTGATCTCATTAGTTCCGCATCACTTGCATTGGGGTGTAAGGATGCAGGAGCTGCCTCTGAGACTTTGTCACCTTTTTAAAGACTTTGCTTCATGACAAGGTAAACTAAAACAAGATCTGGGAGAGATCAACATTAAATATGCATCTAGATCTTCTGCTTGGGTGAGTAGATTGAGTTTGTATAAATTGATAATGTGTCGCTGTGACTGCAAGCAACAAGATTGATCCCTCATTATGATACTTGCTCCAATAAAACTTGCAAGGAGGCTAACCACCGCCCTTCATCATGAAGTAAGATTAAACTGAGAGTCCAAGAAGAATGTCATTATGTGTACATGATGGTGAGGGATTTAAGGTGTGTTGCACGATCTCAATATAGTCAACCAAAAGGCTGAAACAGACAGAGTAGTTGAGTGGGTTCAGGTGTAAGGCTATACACAAGGTGTACAAAACATCTCTGCAGCTTCTCACCGGGGATGCTGTCCTCTGTACTTATCACACTCACTAACCACATTAGGCAACAATGCTGCTGATAAAAGCATTACCATTTACCCAGATGGCCCTGTAATGGAGGAAAATCACATGTGTGATAATATTGGACATGAACTTCAAACTATAGGCGTCTGTGCTGTCGTGTGGCCTGCCTCAGATTTTCTCTCCTGGTGGCCGATTAGCAGCTGATCCAAAAGTAAGAGGGAACAAAGCATGCAAATTTAAGAGAGAGTCAAGAGGCTCTCCACACCCACAGCTGCAGGGATGTTGTCAAAAGACCTAAATTTAATAAACCTGTCCGTGACACCTGCACACGCTCCCTTTCTGTCAGTATCTCTTGGTGTTTTCTGTCGTTGTCTCGCAAGCTTGCCTGTGAGAAGGATTTACTTGTGTTACACAGAGCGCATCAAACATGCCAATCACTGAACAGTGCAGCTGTCTGCGTGTCTGTGAGACGTCTGCATTCCTGTAGAAATACCGCTCTTAAAACACTCCAAGACAGGCAGCTGTGAACGGGGACAAATGTCATGAGAAACTTCCATCAGGTAAAACATTATGATAAAAAATTTTGGTAGTGAGCAATGCACAGCTTTTCTGTCACACAAAGACAAACAAAGATGTGCTTTGATAATGTTTTAGCCGGAGAATCCTGTGTTGAGAGACCAGAAGTGATCTTAAGGAAATGTCAGGGATGTGGTTGTTGACATGAAGTCTGTTTACTCCACTGTGCCCCATCTGTAAAAATTCTGAGCACAGAGACCTCATAAAGGGTGAAGGGACCCCTATTCATCTCCTCCCAAATGGGATAGCATCCTCCAGGGGAGAGGGGTGACACAGTTGCTGCCAAGGCGATGGGGAAGTCCTTCTGCTGATAATAGCAGTCGGCAGGGGGAACAACCTCAGCAGGCACCAGGCCAGACAACTGTCAATCAAAGCACCTCTTCTTCCCCATTTTGCTTACTACTGCCCCTCTCCTCAAGGAGTCCCTGTCTGTCTTCCATTTTGGTTTTTCTCACGCATGCTACATTTTTTTGAACAATCCTTCATGAGGTTTAGAGCCTCTAGATCTCTAAAAGGATGCAGAGACTTTGATTTAGGAGAATTTAAAAACGTGAATGACAATGGTTTAAAGCAAGTCGGACAGCCATGCTGTTAGAACTAAAAACATTATTTTAATAACTAAATAGCCATTGTCGTGACCAGCTTAATTTAACTGGTCTTATAAAGTGCCGCTCTTGAAGAACGCAGCAGACAAAAGTTAATTCAATAAGGAACTTATCTTCACAACTGCCTTTGGTTTATTCACATGTTCTATTTTTGCTTTTTAAAGAACAAACTATTTCAATTTCTACTCTGTCAAAGGGACAATTCTGACAGACACGCAGTGTTTCAGCAGATTAAAATTCCATACATACCTGTCTTAAAAAAGGAAACATTTCTATTCTTTTTTTAAAGTTTGGTTTTGACGCTTGAACTTCTTATCCCACAGTTCTTTCTCTAAAGTCGCACTCCAATCGTATTTGGAATTCGACTCTTGAGTTGCGGGCAGGACCATTGTCACAGAGCAGCCCCAGGTTAGCCCCGCACATTTTCTACATCCCAAATAAGCTCTTTTTCAAATGACATTTTTTTTGTCTGCTCCTGATTTACAATGATTTGAATAAAGACATGCTCTGAAATGCAATTTTGTGCTTAATCTTTTTTATATATGTCCTCCATCATGAGAAAAATGCAACAATAACATGTTAAAAACACCAAAAACATGATTTTTATTGGAGTGGATCTTTAGGAAGTCTTCTGTTGGGATTAAAATAACCATAAATATTCGGGGGGCAAAAAGCCAAAGTCTAATCAATGATTCTGCAAAACTGATTAACAAACACCAAGCTTCAAGCATCTCTCCTCATTGACTCCCACACTTTCCCATAACGCAGCACTTGTAGTGTATTAATTCTAAAGAATTTCATGGAATTGCTACCTCACAATCATCCACCAACTCGTTTTAAGTGAGCACACTTTTTGAGTGAGCACGTTGATAAAATTGCAGCTGTCACTGTGGCCCTGCAAGTGGGAGAGGTAACACCATGCTGCTGCTGCAGGCCGCCTATAATGAGACACCACTCCATCAGGGGTGGCTTGTTACAACTACTAGAGGCATTTTAGTGGTTTTTGTCTGTAAGGCTGTGTACTCTGGTTTTTTTATTACTTCAAGCTAAGTTTAATACATTTTAAGTTGTGACGTGTTTTTATTTGTAAGACCTACATAGCATTTGCTGTAAATGTCACAAAACAACAAGTGAACACAAAGTGTTTGAGCACATACAACAACAGTGTGCTGTGGAGCACTCGCTTCTTTATATTTGGTTTATTACGCTTTTTATGGTGCAAGTTAATTCAGGAGTAAACTTATTAAATGAAAAATACAAATTAACCTTGCAATGGCATACTGTTCAAAATTTGAGTTCAGGCAAAAATCTGCAATGGATGTTCATTTTTTTATTTTATGGTAACGTACAAACATTTCTATAAAGTAACCACACTGTGCACCTCAAGTTTTATTTAATTATGATGCAAAGATTTGATCAAAGTGAAGTTTTCCTGCCTTTAGTATTATTTTGTAGTGGAAGGATCAGATGAAATCAATGAACGAGTTATCACATTTAATCTGCAGAGAAATTCTTTCCATTCTCAAATCATACTTTAGATATTTTCACGACTTAACCAGAAAGCTTGTATTTATTCAGTCTTTTCAACATTACAGAAACGTGAAAACATCATTGTAACCTCAAGCTTGAAGTAAATAAAAAATAAAACATACATAAAATCCTATGCTCTCATCTTTTAAAGTCTGACTCTGAAAGGCGCTTTTTCTTTGTGCTTCCTTCTCATCCGCCTCTCTCCAGTCCAGAGGCTCCGGAGATCCGTGTTTGCTTTGCTCCCTCAAAGCATTTCAGCTGACATCACCAAGAACTCATTTTACCAGTAGAGCAAAGTGCCTGGCATGGACAGAACGAACACAGCATTTTCCCGTACACAATGGATTCCCTGAACTCACAAAACTCAAATAATGACAGAGTCTCTCAATCGGTGTCTGTGAATGATGTTTGACTTGCACTGTTGCTGATATTGCTCTCCTTTCAAGTCCACCCATCTGACAGAGTGAAAACAGCAACAAAAACACAAACAAGAACCCCAAGCTCGGACGAAAGCAGCCAAACTTGACATCTAATTAGTTTTAAAAGTAATTGCTTGAAATTATTAGTTAAGCTGGACCACTTTTCCTTGTTACTTTAGAATTGGAAATATAATTGTTGCAGACAGTAATTGGCTAGCAATAGACTGTTGGTTATTGTCATCTGTGGTGGCTGGTTGCATCATTACCATGGCTTGGACATAGTTCAGCTTTTGAACTACAGTGACCAAGGAGGGACACAAACACACACGCACGCAATGTCCTGCTTCCCCATGCCAGCTCTCCCGCACCACCCATGTGCTTCCCCTCTCAAAAGTGGATTTCCATCCCGACTCTCTTTCATTCCCTCTTCCCTTATTTTTCTTTTTTATTTCTTCTTCCACGGAGGCAAATAAACCCCGTGTTAAAAGAACGTTTTATTCTAGATAGGAAAATCAGAGCGGAGAACCGAAAGATAACTGCAAAGAAATCTTCAAAAACAAAATCTTTGTGAACTTTTCATTGCACTCGTGTGTTGCCTCTGTTTGTGTTTGGCTGATTGTGTATTGCCTGGATCAGTCTCTGTCTGTTTATGTTTGTCGTAGGAGTTTCCTTTGCTAAATTGTCTGGAAGCAGTGCAGCCGCCATCAGCAAACCAGGCAGAAAGAGCTGTGCATCTACATGATCCAGAACATGCCACAGGGACTGCAGACGCACAGACACACACACAGCTTACCTTTACGCATCTGACAAGCAGCCGCACAGTGACTCAGAATGGAACTGATGGACCATTAGAAAGTTAAGTGACTAGATTCTTCATTGAAGAAAAATTCTGAAGCTCTGTACACACCGAGCATTTAACGTACGCTCATGAACTAAATGTGAATTCTTGAATGTGCATTTAGCTGATAATGTTCACACTGGACAAGCGAGGAGGGGCTTTGTCTTCTTTTTCTATTGCTCACTATCACATGTCCACCAACTAAAGTTGGAAAGGCTTGGTGCAAAAATGTCAAATCGGTGCAATTCTTGTAAATCTTGCTCCAGGTTTTTTTCTTTCACAGCACAGTTCTAATATATGAAACACTTGTTGTAATTTAATCCTGTCCGAGCACAAACCGCAATTAATTAATTTCTCCTCCATGGTCAGTTTTTAATTCACTGGCACTTAATAGGAACGCCATTCATGCATCATTACCAAACCCAAGTCTCTGATTGGTCAAAGTTTGACCTGGTTTAACTTTAAACACAAGTTCAATGGCCAAGCGCTTTCTATGTAGAGCCTAAAAATGGTCGCAGAGACTTGCGTAGCTACAGTATATGTGAATGCAAGAGTTTTGAACGTGAAAGCCTGAAAGGTGCATTGACACACGTTTCCATAGACTTTTCCATGGAAGTGGATGCTTGAACACAGGTTGTGAACGTGTTGTGAACAACACACTCTTAATTACTGAACATGCAGGAAGGTTGTCAAAGGATCCAAATGTAGAAATGAAAGAAAATTAATAGGAGCTTGATTCACTTCGATAATATATTGAAACTAGAGAATTCAATAAAAACACACAAAATAAACGTTTGACAAACTAAAACAATTTGGATAGAACTAAAGGTCAAGAAAGGGGTTATAATGAACGACTGAATGGACCTTAATACACTGAGTAAAAACCACACATTGCTGTAATAATTAGAAGCTTAAAAAATGCAATATATATTTCAATGATAAATAAATTGGAGTTGTATGAGGACTTTATGACTGTTCTAGGCTTTTCTTTTTTCATTTTAATTATCTTATGCACAAAGATAAAGCAAACGACCATCTTTTTAGCACCCTGGAGACTTTATAGCGTACATAATGGAAATACCAAAAACTATGCAACACTTTCAGCTTTTAGGTTGTCATTTGCAAGTCTTTTTTGTCATGTTGTCAGAACAAATCTGGAGGTACAAACCATCACATTAGCATGTTTTGACTTTATAAAACAGCTTAAGCAGATTTGTAAATCTCCACACCTTCTCCTCTAGCCATCTCGACCACATGAGAGCACGTTCAATGTGCATCCTCCAGTTAGGCTTTCCCTTCCTCTGTATTCAGCTGATGTAGGTCAACGCTGTGATATAAAGCGTCACACGCTCTACTCTGTTCTGCCTGAGGATAGAGGTCCCATGACATTTCTTCCAGACCTTTTGTGAGTATCCTAGATCTACAGTGGACGCTAAAGTCAATACAAATTCAAAATCCCACCCTGCTGCTCCATTAGAGGATTGAGGAACTCCCAACTGCCCTCATGGGGGGAGGGGGTTTAATGCCAAAGCAAAATTATGCTCAAGCAAAACCTCCAGCTCCTCTGTCCTATTAATTATCATGGAAGCAGAAGTATTCAAAAATTATCTTCAGCATTTAGAAGTTCACAGTCTCACTTCAATTAAACAAAGTGAGAGTTGTATGGAAGTCTCTGTGTTCCCAGCTCTTTGATTAGCAGACTGTGAGTATTGATAGCCTGATGTGTGTGATGATCACAACAAACTGACAGTATGGAGTTTGATAGCCAGCCTCCAATACCATTTGCCAAGTATGGATCTCTGGAGGTTGATCTCTTTTAGTTTGGGAGATGTACACACCACGAGCCTCAAGGGCTGGCAGATTAGAGCTGGAGGAAGTGTAGCTGCCCCAATTGAAGCTGTTCAGTCATCCTCGCATACTGAACGAGAGCTGAAAGAGGTAACATTCTTTTTTCATGCCTTCTTTGGCTGGCTGTCTCCCTCCCTCTCCCACTGAAGAGTTTGATTGATCAAACGCGACTGTGATGTCTTAATTAACAAGTACTAACAGGCTTGATTAAAAGGGGGGAGAATGAAAGGATCCATCAGTGAAAGAAGCAATTCCCTTATCGGCTAACAAAAACACAAGCGGATGGCAGCAGAGGAAGCATGAAGAGAAAGTGAAGAAAGAAAACAGCAACAAGGACAGAAGATTGTTCAAATCCATGCAGCAAAGTTATATGATTTCATCTTCAGTCAAAGATATTTTCTCAGGAGATATTTATCAGTCATAAAACTGGTTTGATTAGTGAGTTCCTGCTGACGCTGTATCTGTACAAAGAAGAAATTTTAGATTTTCAAGAGATCTATTTGGACAGCAGCATAATCCTGCAGCATCCCTCTTGAGTTTATTCTTGGGTCACAATCTCAAACATGCATTTACAAAATAAATCAAGCAAACCAGGCTATTACCAGTGACAGCAGCTCTCTTATTCTTTTTACTTCCTGTTCCTCTTTTTCACGTATTGGCACTTTTAAAGGAATTCAATTAACCTGAAATAAATATATATTCCCTCTCTTTGCCCCATTTCAGCTATTATCCACTCCACTTCCTTTTGTCCCGTCCGCCCAAGCAGTTATCTGTCATCTTCCTGTTTTTTAAGTGTTTTATTACATCTTTGCAAAAAGTTTGAGAATCCTTTTCAGCAAATAAAATAAACATGAATGGCATGCACATAACTTAAAATGAGAACAGAGAGATTTTCTATGTTTTGACCAAAAAATTAGGAAAAAAAAGGTTAGAGGGGTTAATCTAAATTGTTTATTGTGATACTATTTAAGATCAAATAAAATAATAGAGAAAGAACATTTTTGTCCCCTGACACACAGGAGACCGTAGGTTTGACTTCCAAGGTCTACTCCTCCTAAAGAAAAAAAAAAAGACAATAAAATAATGTTGTCTACTGGTCACGTCTACACCTCAGGATGTATTTTGCACTATTTGGCTGTTGACGTCACATGAGGTCTCTCCACTTGCTTCATTAAAGCTTTATTAAAAATAATTAGGCTTTCCAGAGAGCATAAATAACTTTACAAAGTAAGAAATTGATTTTTGAAGCATCAATCCTTCAAATGAAAGAAACAAGTTTGATTAAAATAAGGTTGATATTCACTTAGTGAAAATCTTGAGAAGCATTTGTAAAATTCCAAATGAAATACAATTCCAGTAGAGGGAATTTGAATAAAAGTGCAACTACAAAATTGATTACTTGAGCATTTATCAGTGGTGGAGAAGTAGTTTTCACCACTCCTCTTTGGTAAATTCCAACAATAATGTCCTAACTTACTATTCTGAGCTACATTCTTTCCAACTTAAGGAAATTTTTGTTTGATAGGTTAGACAAGAATTGAAGAAATATTTGCAACATACCTCATAATTTAACTTTACATGGTTAAAAATTATCATTTGGTTAATCGAAAAACTTCAGATTTTATCATTTCCGGCTGCTCCGGACACAATTATGGAAAGATTACTAAAGGATTTGGAGGTAGACAACTTATATTTCTTACGCCTGCTACAACTGCACTCCAAGATGGTATTTTTTGCCCAGCAGCAACCCAGCAACCCAGACCATATCCAGAGTTATAACCTAAAAACTCTAAATAATACAGCTTCTATGTATCTTTATCACCCATTTAAATACGATTAGAGCTATTTTTTTTTTGTTTGCGGCTGATCAACTAAACGAACAATAATGAAACATTTGAATTCTAATAGCCCTGCAACTGCACATTTGCAGAAAAATAATGGTCGTACCTTTACATAAAAAATACATCAAATGTAGCAATACTTTCTTTTTACTGAATTGTTATTTTCACAAGTGTTCAAAAATCCTTATATTTTACAGATTTACCTGAAATAATGGCAGTGTGCTATAACAAGTAACAAGCTTTTCAAGCTTTTCTTCTGATCTCATCTTCTCTCACAGAGGATGCACACACAAATCAGGCTCGCTGACAGCTCACAGCCTGACGATGCAGCGCTGCAAAGCTCAGCACAGCTGTCTGTTGTCTGCTTCTTCTCATCTCTATCTCCTCCTGCCTCACTCTCAGCTTTGTGTCCACTCAGCATGATAATGGCGTACACCTCTGCCCAGTCATCTCTTTAGAACTCTGGCACAACTTAAAACAACATGGCAAATGCAACATACTGTACTTTTAAGTGTGGTTTATGAAACAGCCTAAAGTAAGTGAGGAGTTTTTATTGGTTGGATGACATAGGAACGATGACAGATGCATTTATTTCAGTGGAGTTTCAGTTTTACAACACAGTGGCCATCTCTTTTTCTACAGGGCAGCATCTTTAGACTCGCAAAGATTACTTGTGTCATTGTTTCAGCTGAACAGTGGCACCATGTTTGACATGCAACAGATGAGTGTTAAAACCTTGAGAACAAAGATGTGCTTAAAGCAATTCCCTGCATAAAGATTTTTCAGAAACGCTCACACACACAATATCTTGAATGTCCCTTCCAGCAGCCACGTTCACACTCAAGCATATAATTCAGTGTCACTGAGAGCCTTGTCTGTGACCCCAATGATCCCCTCCAGACAGAGGAAGCAGCTGGACAGGGACCCACGGCCGCCCAGAACTCGCTTCCCCCGAGGAGCTAAAAGGAGAAGAGACCCTCTCTGCCTTAAAGGATGACCAGCTGAGCTCAGTATTTGAATGTGGCGCTATGCCCCCGTGCCCAGGAAGGTCTGAGACTTACAAAGAGGCATCAGAGCATCTTTTTCTTTTTTTTTTGCTAAATTAGCAGGATTGAAAAAAAAGAGGGAAAAAAATGAAAACAGCCTACATTTTCCAACTGATCACATTTCTGCTCTTCAGATGCTTTGCATTAAGATTAGTATAGTAGAGAGCACAGAATGTTCAAGTTTCTGTGTAATAACACATTTCATCTTTGATTTTGAGTGAATTTCTAATGAAAAATTGAACAATTGTGGTAATCACATCTGTCCAATAAGCACAAGTACTCTTTATTGCATAAAGTCATTTCTTTTGCTCAAACAAATGACTTTAAAAAATCTTCTTACGACAAAAAATGTTTTTGGCAAACAAAAAAAAACTGTGAATTTAAACACACAGTCAAAGGGGAGGCGAGTCGTGTTTTACTAAGTGCTTATTAATATTGTATGGATAAATGGAAAACATTTTTTTCTATTGCATTTGCAGTCTAATGAATTATTCAACAATTAAAGAGCTTTTGTTTAACCATAATAAAAGAAAATGGTAAACATGACTTTAATAACATCTTTTCAAGGGGAATCAAGCTGTAATCACTGTAGTCATCCCGTATAGACACGTTATGCTGCGTATGCTTTCTGTCTTCTTGAAAAACAATTGAAACTGTTACAGGACATAATTATTCTATCACATGATCCTATAAATATATCTGACTACGGCTTTAATTATTGTTGTTTATTAGAGAATTAATGGCAGTGAGTGCATAAACTCAAACATGACATGTTTGGTGCTGCCAGCCCTGCCATTAGCAGTTCTACAAGAACCACTCACACTTCTAATAGTGCTGCACAGCTACAAAGAATGAACTGTAAACCCTAAAACCCTGGGAGGCCTGATAATAAGGCACCAGTGCAATTAGTAAAGTGAATGAAGGCATTAGGGTTTTAAATTCAAAGGAAAAACAAGTTCAGAAGACAGAAAGTGTAATAAATATTTTATTTAAGAGAAAATGAAACCAAAGCCTGCGCTGTGCACAAAACAACAAAGTGGATGAGTCAATCAGAGTTATTCTGATTCTTTACAATTCGTTTGGTTGGGCTTTCACTCAGGGTGCCAAAACTGTGAGGCGGCCAGAGCTGTGGAGGACAAAGAAAACAAAGTAACAAGGGGTTAAAGAAAAATAATAAGGCTTGCATAATAACTAAATCAATGGCTTCAATCTTGGACACACTCCCTAATGTGGTTTTTAATGATGCATTTGACCTCATTGAAAATCCTGTTATTTCGTCAGCTGTCGTGGCAGGGCCTCCAGTGGAGTGCCGCTGTCCAATCAGATAGACAGAAGGTTGCCTGACCCGTTTCCAGGGTCATGGTTGCTATGACATCCAGGGACATGACAACATAGCAGAATGGAAAGCTAGACAATATCTTGTCCAGGCTTTGGTTAATCAGACACAATCGCTTTAAACTTCTAACTGACTTCAATACATGAGATTACGAAGAACCAATAAGAACAGTTTGAAAAGGACAAAAAGCATCTAGGATGGTTCAACCACATATACTGGTATAAAAGAGGCAAACGTGTGAGTGAGCTAATTCAAATTTAAAAAACAAAATTGAAAAGACCTCGCCTATTACCTTCAAGCAAACACGCCCTCTGATGAGGGCATAGGGAATAGGGCCATAGTTTCTTGAGTCACTGGAATTCGTAAGGTTATCCCCCTCTAGCCATACATGGCCTTTTGGAACCTGAAAACAACACACAGAAACAGGACAAAATGATCGAGAGTCTGACACGTAGAGCACAAAAAATGTTATAAAACTGAAAATAAAACAGCAGAGACTGCATTTAAGTTATGAAAGTTAGTTTCTCCATTATGCAGTGAGAATCTTGCCTAACCCCACCCCCTTACCCCAACGATTTGCCTCAGCCGTCCCTCCCTCCCTCCCTCCCCAGCTTATCTTAACGTCGACCTGCCTATCCGTCTTTAACCCCGCACCGTCTTAGGAGAGGGGTCATGGGTAACAGGCAGGGTCGAGGATAGGGATTTAGGAGAACTTCAAACATGGTCATTAGACTGTTGGCTGAGACCTGCGCCCCTCTTGCCCAGAAGAGGGCAAAGCCAGAGAGAGGGGCCTGAGATTGTCGAGCAGAGGGAAAAAGAGGGCGGGAGAGGGAGAGAGCTAAGCCGCGGCTAGCAGCAGCGTCCAAGGGTCTCCACCGCAGTCCGACCTGCCAGTGGGGCATTCATCCAAGCGGGCTCTAATTCACTGTGACACCAATTATGATTAATCTCATCACTTTAGGAGAGTAGGCTTGTCAAGGCCCTAATTAAGTGCATTGTCCCCCCTATATGTGCAGACAGGATCAACAACACATTATATTGTCATAATGGGCATCACAATCCACGAGTCTATTTTTGTGTTGCCTAACTTTTTAATGACAAAAGTCCTGAAAGAAAATATTAGCCACAGTAAAGTGATGTCACGTTCTTGCCTGTGTTTCTGTTCCTTGCTCTGATTTTTCGCCTGTCTAATAGGTCCGCGGCCCAGCAGTGAAGTGCGGCATTTCATTTCATATTTGATAATTGAGACAGATTATGTGACATAATCACAACCGGTGACATGTTGACCTGACATGACGTAAACAACTCACTGAATAACAACGATACAAATGAATATCATTAAAGGAGTCATCTGAGAACCATATGTCAGCATGCTGGATTCTCACCATTACACCTCATTAACATGGTAACATATGCTGGCTCCCAAGCACAGGAAAAAGAAACATCACCATTTGTCATCTGCCAAACCAAGATGCCCCCTTTCTCCTTTAAAAGCATCTTGGTAGACTGTCTAGAAAATCTTAGGCGGATGACCAGAGTTTTGTGAAAAGGCATAAAAAGCTAAATTGATTTAGAAAGGTCATAAAATTTAAAAGTTCTGATGAGGTTTTTATAGATAGCGGGTGTCTTAGAAAAACAGATTAAACTGTCTTCATGGAAAATATGCTGCTAAAAACTTTTTTATTTTTCATTTAAGTGAACATCTTTCTATTTAACATTCCACAACAAAAGTTGTAAAAATGTTTAAGAAATGCCTTAAAATAAATAACAGAATTAAAATAAGAACTCACAAAAAAGACTGGAAAGCTATAACAAGATTGTATACAGTTATGAAAAGCTTTTTGGAGAACATTTAAACTGAATTTCTTAAAGGGGTTTTATTCCTTTCAAATTTGGGTCCTCCAACTGAGACCTGGGAGCTTTAGGGTTCTATGTGATATATTAGCTGCTCAAGACTATTCTCGAATGTTGTACTTGGAATCTGCTGAAGCCATTCTCCCTGTCTGGGGGGATCACAGCCCTGAATATCCCAGTTACCACAAGCTCCACTGTTGCCTTCACCTTACACATTTTTTTTTCTATTAGTGTTGTTCAGTCTTCTAATGATCCTTCTCTCTGATGCTATCGCTACATCTACCACTACAACTTTCTTCTCCTTCTTGTCCAGCACTAATATGTCCACTCTGTTATCCATTAGCCTTTTGCCTGTCTGTAGCTGCTTGGTTATTCTTAACTACAACTTTGGAGGTGTTCCCTAACTCAATCTTTTGGACTTCAAGCCCAAACTCAGTGCAGACATTTCGGTACATTTTGACAACCTTTTGGTTATGGTGTTCCATGTATTCGCCAGCATCTTACACCCATCTGTTATGCACTAGATTGTCTAAATGGTATCTCTGTACAACCTGCACCTGAAGTCCTGCTTAGTGTAGTAGATCCTAACCTCTTGATTTCTACTTACTCCTCTGTTGTCATTTTTAGTGACTCTGTGACGTCTTTCAGTCCTTCTATTCTGCTCTTCAGTCTTTTCTGTGTGCTGCCTTGATTTTTATCAACAGTCTCTGCTTCCATGAAGGTACCGTTTCTTATTTACAGTGTTTATCTTATAGCCAACCAGGATCACTGTTGCTGTTGTGTATATCGGCTTCCGAAAGTCTAATAAACTTTCAGAAGACAATACCTTTAACCTTAGTATAAATATATATATATATAAAATATAAAATAAAGTATTGATTGGCATGCCAGATCTATTCAATTTACAACCTGAGTGATGGGGAAACAAGAAGCAACAGAGAGATTGTTTCTTCTCAAAAATAAGCTTGACAGATGCAACAGTGTAATAAATTCTGAAAGGCTAAATTACAGCTAAGGTTGTCATTTTCAAAATAACCACTGACAAAAGAGTGGTGTCAGAAAAAACTTAAAGCGCCGAGGCCTTTTTTCTTATTTTGGCCAACAATTTTAAAAGGTTCAGATGATGCTTTAGCCACATCTAAAAAGAGTAAACATTATTTTAAAAAGTAAGAAAGAGAAACAAAATATGTAAAAAAAAAAAAAAAAAAGGCAAACTGGTTAGAATGAAATAACATTTTCTAGATACAAACTCATTTGTCTACACAAACACAAGATAAAAACTTTTTATTTAAAAAAAAAGTTTTAAATAAATGCATCACATATGAAATTAAGGAAACAAAATGAAAAGCTAAACTTAATTAAAAATTAATAACAAACAAAATCAGATAGAAAGGAAGCCTTATTTTTTATGATTCTGCTTCACAAAGTGAAGCTTAAAACATCTGTATATAATCATTTAAAACCCAGGAATTGGGGGAAGTATTGCATTAAGAGTGCAACTATTTTATGGAATTAATAAAAATGTTTCTCTGAAAAAAAAAAAAAAAAAAAGAAAGAAAGGTTTTACTTATGTTTCAGGCATGTTTGATTTGATTAAATTTAACTCGTTTTGAATTTTTTTTTAAACATATACCATATTTTTAAAAAAAGGCTATCTTTTCTTTAAAACAAAACAAAATCATGCAAAAAAAAGTGAAATTTCAATCAGTGAACTGCTAGATTGCAACAGGAATTTAACATGCACATTCAACAAAAAAAAAGTCAGTGGGTTGGACACCTATCTGCCAGTTGGTTTGTCAGGGGTTCAGTTCCCACGCTTAACACTGACTGAAGTCTAAGAAGTTTTGAGGTTTCAATTGAAGATGTGTCTGCTAAAAATTATTTACACAAATCAAATGGTCGCTCTGACTTAACTCTACAATAGCAGGAAAAAAGCTAAAAAAAATAAAGGAAATTGGTTACTCAACATTTACTATATGAATAACTATATTTAGTTGATGCCACATCTTAGCAAAAAGACAAATCACAAAGAAAAGCATGTCGTTTATCGTCCTACATTGATAAACGAGTAAAACTAAATATCGTTTCCAGTTTTATTGCCCCAATGAAGACTTATCTATATGTAATTGTTTGATAAAGAAGCCTGAGTTAACAGAAGGGTGAGGGATGAGAGCAATCCAGGAGCATCAACATTTGGGGTTTGATAGTGACAAAGACTCCTCCATGTGTTTTTAAATATCCACAAAGGCACAAAAAAATCACTAAAGTTAACTTAATGTGGGCTCCCTTTGATCAACTCTGGCAGGAACTTAGTTGTGATGGATGATGAAGATTGTAGCCATCCACCAGTTGCAGGTTGAATTGATGCCAGGCATTGTGTACCTGTCAAAGACATGTCGAGAGGAGCTGAAACCAGAGCTCTCCTCGCTGTTGTTTAGCAGCCACATAATTATACTGCTCATTATGTTAACATGATTGGGGAATTATCTTTCCTGTCATACTTTACATGATTATGGAGTTATTCTACAATAAAACTCGGGCCAATCTCAGCGGCAAACAACAGAAGGTGTGAGTATCTTTTTCTGTTTCATGTCTTCTCCCATCCTTGGGTATAATATTAGGGATCAAGTGTCATTGTTTTGACACAAAAGCTCAGGCAAAAAAATGATTTCTTAAAGGTGAAAGAGCAATTAGTCTGTCGTTTGATCTCTTGGGTTTGGAGAGGGAGTATTCATCTGTCAGAACTAAAAAGGATGTGGTAACAGGGTCTAGGCTGCTATCGAAAATTCATCTTCACGGATTCACCAAGAATGTTTTACACCACCATAATAATGAGACACAAACACATATATCCTGTACTAGAAAACTCCCAGAGGGGGTTCAAGCATTTATGTGAACGATGGGTGTTTTCTCAGTTCCACAGATTCTGGATATTGCTGAGTCCTGACAGACTCGTCATTGTCTCTAGAAAAAACATGAAAAATACAAACCAAAAAAAAGGAAATTATGGCTGTATGAATGTTTAATGACCCAGGTATCAGTATAGGAAAAAAAAAATATGAAAACACAGCACCTTTACTAAAAAGGCTTCTTGCACTAGGCCTCATCAATAAACTGAAAATTTATCGTTTTTGCAATATCAGTTTGTGCAATACCTGCATTGCAAAAGACAGCGTAATCTGCAATTAATGGTTACCTTAAACAAAAACAATCTAATTTCAGATTGAAATCTTTGACAAATTAAATAAAGCGCTTTCCATATTTGACCTATCCAATGGAGGTCTTTTATTTTAGATGACGACCTCCAATTTAGACATGGGTCATTTCAATAATTTTTTAAGTTATGTTGAATTTTAATTAAATTTAAAAAGTTGCTGTGAAATGATGTTTTTGTTGCATTTTGTTTTGCCATTTTTTCCTGTTTTGCAAGTCATACTGGCATTCTAATATTGATGACTACTATTGCAAGTTTTCGTTCCTTTGTGCAGCCCAATCAGGCACCTTCAAACAATCTGATTAGTAACTTAAGAAAAATGTAATCAACCATATGAATAAAACATTCTTCTTTCCAAAATTCTTCCAGTTCCTTGAGATTTCTGGGATGTCTGTTACGCACTGCTCTTTTCAGGTCTATTCATGGATTTTCAATGACGTTGAGGTCAGGTGATTGGGAAGGCCGCTGCAAAACCTTCAGTTTCTGCCTCTTAATGTAAGACAGCGTGGATTTTGATATGTGTTTAGGATCATTATCCATTTGTAGAAGTCAAGTCTCTTCAAGTTTTTCACAGACGGCATCAAGTTTGCAGCCAAAAAGTTAAATTTTAACGTCGTGGGTCCGCAGAACTTGTTTCCAAAATGCTTTTCTGGGAGCCGCTCTGTCTGAGATTTTTCTTGGTCTTCCAGATCTTGCTTTAACTTCCGCTGTTCCTGTTGACTTCCATTTCTTAATGACATTCCGAACAGAGAATATTGGTATCTGTAAACACTTTGCTATCTTCTTCTAGCCTTCTCCTGCTTTGTGAGCCTCAACTATTTTCAGTTTCATTGTTCTGGACAACTGCTTGGAAGAACCCCTGACGCAGATTGTTGGGGTACGGTCAGATGACTCAGATTATTTAAAATCTTGAAAACTGTAATCACCTGGTCTTTGCAAACAGTGATTGTGAACAATCCATGATACTGTTAGAACGCGTCTTTTTTTTTTTTTTTTTTTTGGGGGGGGGGGGGGGGGGGGGGGAGAGGTAATTTAATTTTGCAGGGTGTCCAAACTTTTGCACACACCATTCTTTTGTTTTCTGTTATTTTGAAAGCGTAAATGATAGAAATAAAGCCTTTTTTGACATGTTAAAAGGATGTCTCATCTGTAAACTGATGCCTTTAGGAGATTTTTCAATCTTTCCTTGGGTTCTTTATGCACAATAATTTAACATTTTACCTGAGGTGCCCAAACTTTCTATCCCCACTGTATATGTCTTCCATCTTGAAAAAAAGAATGCTTCAAGAACACCAAAAGCCCAATTGCCATCGGGGTGGGTCTTCAAGTGGTTTAATTTGTTTTTTATTTCTTTTTTTAAGCTCATATTAGAATTAGAGGACTTTCAATATCATTCCAAACCGGAGGATCAAGCGTTGCTGGGTGAAGAAGAACACAGTCACAGATTACATTAAAGCTTATTGAGTTGCTTTAAATGATTAACTAACTCAACCAAAGTTTTCAGAACTTAGTGTCATATTGGACTTTCAAGAGTTTTTATTCTTTTGCACTCACTGAAGTGGATTTCTTAGTAGTTTTGCAAAGTTTTAAACCACAAAAGCAAGAAAAAAGAGACAGTCCTTCCATAACAAAAAAAGAACTTCTTCACACTTTGTCAGGTTTATGTTTAAAACAAATTTTTTGGGTCTTTTGTCATACAGATACTGCAAAAATATTCTAATAAAAAAATCAATTCAGAAAAAAAGATCTGCCTAGCGCCAGATGCTTCAGGAATGTTAACACCTTAGATTAGGTGGAATGTAAAAGAATGCATTGTGCACAGTCTTTGCTTCAACATATGCTTAAATACAAAATATTATTTTTCTTTAAACTATAATATTTAAATATCAGGACCCTCACACATTTCACTCCTCTGTACACTGAGATGAAGATGACAGAAAAGCTACAAAACTAATCATTTACATTTTTATTTGATGATGGATCTTGCAGGCTTGGCCTTGTGTAGCGTTTTGCTGAACTCATTCAATGGCATGCTCATAGGATATAGAATACACAATAAATTCAAAATCATGCAACATATCCACAGCATTTGGTTTGTGGACTTTCAAACACACACACATGCAGACACCCCTCCTCCCAGCCATCAGTCTATCCATTCGGCTGGCACTAACTCTAACAGGCTTCAGAGAGATTGCAGGCCTGAGATGTGGGTGTTGGGAAGAGTAGTAATAGAAAAGCAATGACAGTGGTTTTGGCAGCAGAACCCCTGCTCACTCTTTGGTTTTATCACTGTTCTGAGGAAATATAGGTGTTGTCAAAAGCTGATATTTTGACCAGTGACACAAAATGGATTTGCGTGCTCTAAAATGTAAACAACTGTGAAAGTCTATAGACTGTTACATGTGTGCAACTAAAATAAATAAAATAAGATTCTTTTTTTTTGCATTATGCAAAATCTGGTTGTCATTTGTGGATAAGGTAAACAAGAGTTTTGGACCAAACATTTTTACATTTACTCTACATCTCATATTTTGATGTTGGGAAAAAAAAAAACTCACTCAAGTTTGAATGTTTGATGGAAAAACTGAAGCCCCACCTGGTAAAGCTACAAATAACAGGATATTCTAAAATAAATACAGGTAACAATACTCACATAAGTGTGGGACTTGAACAGATCTGATGGAGCACTAGTGCAGATCTTGTCACCTTCCAATCCAACTACCCTTTTACATATATTCATGTGAGGGTCAAATGGACTTTTTGCAATTACAATGTCACCCCTGAAAACCAAACATAAACACAATAATGTTTTGAGTAAATGTGCACTGAGAGTTTATTGTAGAAACAGAGCCTTTCACTAGGGATGCCACAATTCTCAGTTTCAAACCAAACCATGTGTCACACCATTAACCTAATCATGGGGAAAGTGAATCGTTGCATCCCTAGTAACCACTGCACAGATATGGAGTCTATTGTTGTTTGGAACTTTGAGCTTGAAACTCACTTTTCTATTTTACAAAGATGACGACTCATGTGCTCAGAGAAGATAATGTCATGGTTTACAATCGTGGGCTCCATGGACGGACCAGAACACTAAATCAAAATTAAAAACAAAATACAGTTATTTATCTAAGAAAAAAAAAAAAACACAAGAAAAAATTTGTACATGAAATAGTACTGACCACAACAAACTCTCCAATGTACTCAAAGGCACAGTGTGCAATGCATCCATACTGGATTGTGTAACCAACAAAGCCCAAAGTCTTTCCCAACCCTCGACGGAACATCTCCACCTGCGTGAGAGAAGAAGAAAACAGGATATGGAAAAATGTTGGTACTGTAAACCCTTGTTTCCTCCTAAGCAGCCTTATGTCCTTTGACTCTTAAAGCAGAGTCTGTTCAAGGTTCAGTTTCTGAAGGTGTGGACATGATTGTCACAGCTTGCCTACAGCTAGGATGGCACATTCTTTGGTGTTTCATTCTCGAGGGCTGAATGGCCGATTCACACCAGAAAACTGCCCCGAACTTTGATCCTGTTTAGGATGAACCTATCAACACCTTGCGCTCAGGTGATGGATAAACAAAAAAGCTGTGACACTTCCAGCCAAACTGCCCTGTACTGTCTGCAGCCAGTCGCTGCCACTGTGCTGCCGCCACAATCATTACAGCTGTTATCAACTTCTGTCAGCACCATAGAAACATAAAGACACCCTGGCAGCCTTACGACTGCCCTGCAAACATTGTCACTTGAAAACACACAAAGAGTATCCACGTGTCTTCTCAGCAAACATCTCAGATCCACTTTGCTTATTGACTTTTACTTAAACTGAGAGATGGACAGAGCCAGTTAACGTTCTGTTGTGCACTCACACACCTGAATATGCACAAACAGAAACTGCATCACAATAGATAAAGCATGGCTTAGATGTTAGTGTGCACTTCAAGCATCTTTTAGGTCAAGCTGCTATTTTGTCAGTCCACCACAGGGTACAAAAAAAATCTTTTTCTTTATCTCCGTTGTTCCTTTTGTCTCGTCCTCACTCCATGTCTCTTCTCCCTCCCAGGGTATTATTAACCAAAGCAAGCAGAGTGGAAACCAAAGCTCCAAATCCTCAGAGCTCTGGGAATGACTTCCCCAAGATGGACAAGGATTAGATCCCCAATTTCTCCCTTGTCCCACCACCTCCACTCATATTCTCGCCGGGTTCCCAACAGACCGGGTGTCAGGTGGCTCTCTGAGCCATGCCAAAGGTGTTACGCCTAATCCAGTTACCCTCTCTGCTGTTCTCCCTAACGCACACATATTGCCCTCTCATTCATTCCAGCTAGACTTTGCTTATTAAACCTTCTATCTGTTCTTTCATCTTTAGCACAATTTCTCTCTTTTATCCATTCGTCATCCTTTCTGATCAAGAAAAGACCAACTCCATCCTCTCACCTCCCTGTGCTCTGCTTCTTCAGGCTGCTCCTCGGTCACCCCTGGCAACCATCTGCCTTTCTCAAGAGCTGAAAATGAACAAGCTTGATGAGTTTCTGGGATTCTATACTTCTTAGAGAAGAATCAAAATGAAGGGCCCATCCAGACATACCGATTAACATAAGCTGGAAAAAAAATTAGCTCTTCATCAGTTCATTAAAACTCAATTTTCAGCTTCCTCCGCTCATCCGGAACCGGGTCGAGGGGGCAGCAGTCTGAGCAAAGATGCTCAGACTAAAACTGTAGTGCTCAAAATTCTTTGTTTTTTCTAAGTGCTTTTAAAAATTGAAAGCAAACAGCTAAAGTATTTTGCAACCGTTTGATCCAGCATCATTGAGGTACTGTAGCACTCGATCGTACACGTCTGTTCTATTTCTTGACTGGGAATCTGGAATGTTAGCATTGATTATCAACGCACAGTAGACTGCCCCCCATACAGCTGCTCTCATATCTCTGCTTCACCCACCCCACCCTCCAGATCCCCATTCCAGAAAGCATTCATCATAGGTGGGGATTAAGGGACTTTGCATAACAAAATCACACGGCCAGTGACTGATATCAAGAGAGTCCATATGCAGCCACCTCGTTTTCTGAGGTGGCTGCCCCTGTCATTGAAAGTGTGTGCGTGCACACACAAAAGCGTCACCTTTGTATTTTGCAGCAAGTATGACATGTAAAATAGTGACTCCTTTGGGATTCAGCATAAGGTGGACATCCACAGACTTTTGATTGGATTTCTATTATAGACAAATCCCCTGAGCAAAAAGTCAGGAAACCCACAGTACCTCTTTGCCCCTAAAACCCAGTGCGATTGTGGGGGATAAGCAGCGTTAATTGAATGTTGTATTACAGCTGTAAATTAACACAAAATCTCTCTGTTAATCCAGGATTACACACCAAACGTTCATGGGAATACAAAAAAAGTCTCTGCTGAACCATCTGTGGCTGCTGGCTTCCAGGTACTGCAGGACAGCGCTACAGTGGGGAGAGCAGGGGGATCCCTTATGAATAGCTGCAGATGGAAACGTGTCATTGTGTGTTTAACTCTGTGATCCTCTTAGAGAGGGTGCCCCGTTCATTCATGACAAACCAACTCAAAACACATGAATGAGAGAAAAAAGACAACTATTTTTATGTTTTTAGAATAGAGGGGATATGTTTCATCCTTTTCGAGCTGATAAAAAGGCTTGCTTAGAAGCATGAAGTAAACAAGATTTTTATTCAGTTAAATAATTGGGCTTATTGGCTATTATAGTAAAATATAGATGCCAAAAAGGGAGAGAAATAAACAACTTCCTGTTCCTAATTTCAAGTGCAAATACAGTTAATACATTTAATTAATTTAATATTTTATTTCTGATTAATCATAGCTAAAAAAAAATAGAAGTTGTAACACAACAGTAAACACAAAAAACAAAGCCAATACCAGATTGTTCAAATCTGACGCTTTTCTTAGATGCACATGAATAAAGCCGTAAGGAAAAAAGGTGGGTGAGAATTATCGCCACCAATCTCAAGAGATTTGACCCTGCCATGGCTGAGTAGTGTTAATTGATATACATGACCAGTCTATTAGAACCACAAAGAGAATTTCAATCCAGACAGCACACAAGGGCCTTGCAGTGGACTTCTTACACAACTAAATTAGGAAAACATGGGCTGAGAGAGAACCTGGCAACAGGGGGGCTAAGAGGCTTACGAGCCCCTTGTCAGATATTCTTCTTCTCCCCGAGGATCCCAGATGGAAGGGAGCCTGTAGGAGCAGTCAGACCAGAGTGGAGTCTGATCCCACCTCTGATGTCTTCCTGGGCAGCAGAAGGCAAAAGGGGGGGTTTGGGGCATTATTCCTGTTGCGTGCAGCTTGATTTGCTCTTAATGTGAGCTATAAAAAAGAGGAGCTTGGGCAACCAGGGGGGTCTGTTTCAGCTATCAGTGCAATCAGAGTTAATCCTGTTGATTTAAACACAGACACCTGGCTAGATGAGGAGTGACAGATGTAAAGGTCCCACTGAAGAAGTAGTGTCTCAGTCTGCCATGTATCAGAAGCTACATTGAAAAGACGGATCTCCATATTGCTCTTTTCATTGATGCCAGCACAAACAAAGGCGTGAAACAGCTGACCAGGGTTACTATTTGAGTAGCTTTAGGGTTTAGACCTACAAGCAGTGCAAAAGCAAATAATAATCAAATGATATGAATACAACTGCTAAGAACTGAAAGGAAGTGAAGGCTAAAACAGTCCCCTGCCAATTACATTCAATGGAAAAATCAGTCACTAAGCCTTATTGTATTGATTGTGTGGCACTGGCTGAGAGTTAACAGATCCTATCTGTTGTTTTATCAGATTTACAAAGAGGTTTGGGTTATCCACCAACACAAATGGATATATTTCAACACCAGGCAATGACAAACACCTGCTTTTTTAAAGAATGAGATTTCCCTTTATTCTACAAGAGCATGTGCTCTATTTATTGAGTCAAGCTAAACACGACTCACTGACTACGGATGAACCGTCTGCCTAAAAAATAAGATCTTGAACAAATAGCAAAAAGCTAAACCTCTGAAAAAAATGGTGGCACACAAAATTCTGCTCTTTGCTTACTGGGACTGTGCCCAAGCTATTGCTTTCCCCTGAATGGTAACAAAACAAATCCAAGTGTTGATGATAATCTTACATCCTCTAGAAGCAGAAAAGTCGGGTCACTCCATGCTGGTGGTGAAGTTAAACTAAAGAAAACTAAAACAATCTCACCAGGAAAAGCCTGACATGTTATGACTACTGCTATTATATACTTTGATCAGATACAGGGAATGACAGAACAGACCAAAAAAAGAGCAAAAAAAAGACCTTAGTGCGAGTGGAGACTAAAAAAGTGATTATGTTAACTTTTTGTTTTGTTTTGTTTTGTTTTACTCAACAACAGATGGCTAGACTGTAACAGACTGCTGCCTGCTGCGGTCCAAAAATTAAATAAATTCAAGATGAACTCCTTGATTATAAATGAAACCGTTTATATGAGATGAGAAGAAAGACTGATACTGGTAGGTGATGCAGTACAGAAGCAGACTTTGCTTCTTTCCAGATGCAGGTCAGTCAACTCATCTTATTTGCTCGTATAAGCTTTCCACAATGCCCAGTGTTGTCAGTCATGATATATTCCCTTGGCCTCCTGTCAACACATGTAAGTCTCAACAATGCTGTCAAACAGCAGGAATGTCTCTGCTAAGAGCATTTGTAAAGTGAGCAGTTGGGCGATTGGCTCCTCGGGTGTATCTCAGCATCCTAGATCTTCTGCTGCCCCTGGCCTTTCTCTGCCACATAAAGCTTCTTACAGCTGTCTTAAGGATATCACTGATCTCTCTTCAGTCAACCGGCATTAATAGTTGACATTATAATGTGCAAATTAAACAGGGGTGTCCCCTACCAGCAAATGCCAAGCTTTACAAAACATTAGGAGATCTCAGATGGTATGGATGTGACATTGTTGTCCAAAAAAAAAAAATGCACGTGTTACTATCAAGGTTGATAATTGCTTTATTTTTAGCACTCCTTAACAGTGTGACCAACTGAGGAACTAATTGCTCTAATGCATTTTATAGCATGCAGAGACACCTGAAGCCACTTTGTGACATTCTGGTGCAGTTGCCGAAATTCATTCATGATTTCCTTTTAAGATCAACAAAACAGTAGAACAGCATAAAATAGAACAGTCCAGTGGGGGTTTTATACTCTTGCCTGATTTCAATGGGAGCAGATCATGTCTGTTGCCTATATATTACAGCTGTCAACGTTAACGAGTATATTAACGCTGCTTAATTACACTTTGCGAAGCAACCGTCTTCTGCCGGTTTAGGCTTCCGTGGCGTGTGTTGATTTCTGAAAAAAGCACACTTTGTCTAGAACAATCCTGCTTCTACCATGGTCACTTACAAAAGAAATAAATATCCAATCGATTTTTAGTATTTTATTCTGGTTATTTTTTTTGTTTAGATCGCTTTTTCAAAAAAACGGAATATTTGATATGTACAAGTCAATCCTTCGCTGAGCCGGCAGCGACCTTTGAATTGCACCGGCAAAGGAAAGTGATATATGTGCTGTTCTTCACGAACTCTATGGCCTGTTTTTTTGTTCGAAAGCTGCATATTGTCATTTAAAATTTAACTCGTAAAGAATTGGGATTAAAAAAGAAGACTGAACAAAGAAGTTTAATGTCTAGGCTTCAGCAGGTGCCATTGAAAAACACAAACAAAAATTGAATAAAAATGCAAAACTATGAAGGAGGATGCTTACAGCTGCGAAGCTCCCAACAACTCTAAAAGAGCAAAGCAATTCTTAAAAAAATATGTATATAGATATAGATATATACCACCAACTGAAAGACTAAAACTTGAGTTTGAAACTGGAAAAATCAGAAGGCTGTCTGGGAATCATTAAGCAGCTTAACAAAAATCAATGTCTGAGCTTGTTTTCAAATGTAAAACAAATATATGTACATCTCTGATACATACCAGTAACACTGAATTTTAAAAATGTCAATAAATGCACTGACATAAAAGGGATTGAGTTCATTGCAATAGCCTTTACTACTTTTTCTTTATTTTGATTTCATCTATCCCCTATTTACAGCATAAAAATCAGTCACTCATTTGAGGGATGTATGAAATCGGTATGCAGGCATAGGAACATTCCTTAAACTGCTTTATTGTTTAGCTCTTTACAATGACTACTGAGGTATCTTCATTTTACTTTTAAAAAAGCTGTCAACACACTGAACGAATAGTTCTTGTTTTTGTTTATATCTGAAAATTGGGACAATTTTATCCAGTGTCTAAATATAGAAATAAATACATCAATAAAATAGTATAATATTGGCCGAGTCACACTCTTTAAACGTAACCAAATTATATCAATTATAGGGGAAAAAATACCCCATGAAATCTTTATTTAACCTTAATGGTTGAATGGCGAACCGATTAGCAACACACAACAGGCAAACGAGGACGTGTCTACAAACACTAATGAGAGACCGAACGCTTTTGGAGTTCTGAAATCACTTCTAATATGTAAGGAATGCCAAACACAACAACAGTTACTGTTATTTTTGTAAAATATGATGCCTTTTGTTACTTACCAACACTGCATTAAACGCTTTCAACATGCACCAACTGTGACAGGTTCCTTACGCGACCTCGCAATATTCCGAGTCCTCATTGGTCGGGCTGGACCACGCTCCCCGTTGATTGGACGAGATCTGCAACAACATGTACTGGCGTCACTACGTTACTACCAACATGGCAGCTCCCGTGAGCAGTGTGGATAAAGCCCCAGCTGAGTGTTCGGCGTTACATTTCACAAGTTTTCAGAAGAAAACGAGGAGCAAATCCATCTCCATACCCGGAACTAGACCCTCGGTTCAAAACGGGCAACTTTTAGTTTCGTCTGGCGTGACGTCGCTCGATTATCTGCTCGGTCAGTGTGTTGTTCAGAAGAAACGGAGCTGTCTTGCTTTTCTCATTGTAATGTACTCATGTGGGTAAAAAACAACAACAACAGAAACACGTGTTGTGTATTGCTGAAAGGTCCCGTCGAGTGACCACGAGGCTTGTGTTTTAGTGTAAAATAGGCTTGAGTATGTTTAGTACTCAAATGACAAACTTATCGTTTGAAAACCTACTGGTGTGTTATCAACCTAGAATGCAACATGCTGATAATCACATATCTGGAATAGTTTATAAATATTCTGTAACTCCACATTACAACCAGTGTAGCGTACTGTTCTCAGAACGATAACGCTTTCATTGTAACACAGGTCTACACGGGGTTTGAACCATATCATTCCTGACAATCGTGATTCCAACCTTAGGCTACACGTTTAGTTTGATATCAGTATTTTTTACATTTTTTATTTTTTATATTTCCCCCCACACACACAGGTAACATGTTGTTTTCAGGTTAATGGATTCCTTTGATTAGTTTATGAAATGTAATTGGTGGGATGCTCAAGTTGCTGCTAAATTCATGTAGTTGATTCTAAAAATTTGTTTATCAGCAAAGAAAAGTGACATAAAACCCCCTGACTTTGCATGAAAACAGATGGAAAAAGTATTGCATGACAAAGAAAACTGTGAAAATTAAAATAAAGTAAAAAAAAAAAAAAAAAAGACAACATGAAATATTGACAGCTTGATCTAGCCAATTTGTGATGTTATCAAATTTTGTAAAAGGGGATTTTAGCAAAGTAGTATAATTTACAATTGTGTATTAAAACAGAAGTAATATGAAAAGATCACAATATAATTTTTGTTAAATTCTTTTTTTAAGGTTTTTTTTTAAAGTCTGTCAGCATGTCTTCATCTGGGTTATTACAGTTTTGAACAGCTTTTTTAAAAATCCAATACCTTTCTTTTTTCAGTGCAATGTGATAATATTACTGGATTTCAACTATTGATGATGTTTATAATGCAGTTTCTTTTTTTCTGTAACAGGCGGTGGTTTAGCTGTTGGAACAGTGCTTCTCATTGGTGAGAATTTCACTTGTTTTTTTCATATAAATCATTGGCTGAATTTAAAAACTGTATATATTTATGTTATGTGTAAGGTAAGATGATGCTGTATGCATTTAAAAGCAAAAAAATCCCATTATTTTCTACTTGTGTAACAATATCACACTTACCTCCTGTATTCTTTTTTATAGAGGAAAAGCAAAAATGTGCCTCAGCTCTTTGGCAAACTTAGTTTTCCTATACAATTTTTCTAAATATGAGTAGCCAGTGCTGAACTGGGGTTAGATTAATACGTGCGACCAACAACAACATTTAGCCTTGGATTGGACGCACTTAAAGTGCATGTGGGCAATGCAACTATGTGCATCTACGTGTGGCCAACATGAATTTTTATTAGTTTTTGTACTTGGTCACACGTAAATATGTGGCAATAACATCACCCTTTCTAGAATCTCAGAAATATTATCTGCATTATGTGAACAGAATGATTGAAACGAAGTTGGAAAATTTCAGACATGCTTGCATTGAATCAATGTCTTAAATCACTTGGAAAAATCCCAACTTTAAGCTCTACTGTACACTTTATTTTCCCTACAGATGTGTTCTTTTTTCCTGAATTCCTCTAGGAATAATTAGCTGCTATTGAAATAATATTTTTTCTCTTTGCAATTGAGTCAGTGAACTCGATAAGTTGCCATACATTTTTGAGGGGATGTGACATTGTTTGCAGAGTTGACAGCAATTTTTTCAGAAGAAAAAGCACATATCTGGGGGAAAAAAAAAAACTAATGTTAAATATGGACGGGCATTAGTAACACACTTAATTTAACTTGATTGATTTGTCAAACTTAAATTCTAAATCAATTCAGTTTGGTCATGCCAAAAAATGCACAAAACTAGTGATTGAGCGAGAACGAAGGTGGAACTTATATGAGTAGCATTAAGAATTATGCGCAATTATGTGCATAGTTTGAAACAGTTAAAGATCTATAATCGTTTAACATTTGGAAGGGAGTGGGATGGCATAGACATTCATGCCTTCCAATGTGACGGGCTCACTAAGAAAACCTAAAGTGGAAAAAAAAAACTCCAAAATGCCAACCAATAGACAGACCTGTTCCGCTGTTTTTAACATGCTCTTGTAGCTATTGCTCATATTGGAAGCCATTTATAATGAAAAAAGATTAAAATTGCGTTTCTGAGTATTTCTTTATTCAAATTGTGGTGAGCACACAAAAAAATGTAATGTGAAAAAGATTGTTACGTACAAACTACAATCGGAGGGCTGCAGGCTTGCTGCTACTCTCCATTCCAGTGCTTCAACTCGCAGACAAATAAATCCATGTACGTCTTTGTTTTCCTTGTCTGGGCTGGCATCTGGTTCAAATCTGTACGACTGGATACCTCAAATATTGTTCGTCATGCTTGTTGCACCATTAATGTTAGGTAGGGGTTGTGAGAGGGCTTTCAAGCAAGCAAGTGTGTGTAAAGACCCACAGCAATCATCTTTTGATCTGTTTTAAAAAATATTCTCAGAGGTCTTTTAATTATGGTTATGCCGTTTTTAGTCAAAATCAAAAAGCTTGTGTCATTTTCTAGGACATCGTTTCTGCAAAGCAGCAGTAGTTTATTCAGAATGGGACTGTTGGCGTGAAGCAACACTTTCACCCTTCATCTCCCTGTTGCTGAGAGCTCTCTGTTAACGCGTGCTCCTGCTAATTTACAGCCCCTTACATCCCCAACCTAACATTACCAGTGCAACCAAAATGGCGAGCAATATTGGAGCTGTCCAGATGTGTAGCTTTGAGCCAGATACCAGACTAACGTGGAAAACGAAGATGTACATGGGTCTATTTGTTTTTAAGTGGATGAACATGTGACTCGCCCAGCGTATTTTCTACATCACAAATTCCTTCTTTTTAAAACGGCATTTTTTTCTTCTGCTCCTGATTCACAATGATTTGAATAAAAAAAATACTCTGAAATGCAATTTTGAGCATAATGTTCTTTATATGTTCTCTGTCATCAAAAAAAATGACACAAGAACATGTTAAAAACACCAAAAGCACTATTTTCATTAGAGTGGATGTTTTACTAATTTATTTGCTTGACATTTATTCTCATTTAATCCTAGACATTAACTTCGTTTTAGTTTTGATCTTAACATAGTTGAAGCTCATATTTCTTAAACACATATAAACTGTTTTGATAAAAATCTAAAAAACAATTCTTAATTTATAACCAAATATTTCTGGATAAAAGGTAAGTTTTAGAAGGCTTTAAAACCTTGTCACTTTTTAATAACTGTTTTACAACCATGTTCGATGAGGTTTTAGCAGAAACTACTTAGTTAGTATGGTAGCTCTATAGCAGATTGGCTAATAGACTGATGACCTGAAGGTCTCAAGCTAGAATCCCAGGTGTTCACACTTTTAGCAAGATCCTTAATTAATGTGCTCGTCTGCAGATGTGTTGCTGAAGTTTTCAGAATACCATAAAAAGCAAGTGGGTTTTCTGTTGACATAAATGTGTTCTACCGTATGATTATTATTATTATCATTCATCGTAGGCAAGGCTATATGCACTGGTGGACAGTAAGGTTAAGGTAGTCATGTTTCGCCTTGAAGCTGTAATTTGCCAAGGCCTATACCAACTGATGATATTGCTTTGCCCTTTAATTCATCCCCCCAATCGATGCAGGAGTCAGTGATTACACACTAATGCGTTCTTCCCTTCCATTTTGTGAATCAATGTACGGTTGGTTTCATCTGGTAATGAGAGACACAGTAAAGGTGAACTGCGTGTGTGTGCACTCTCATGTGTTTGTCTGGAAAAAGAGGGATGTATTCGCACAGTGGGCTGCGTGTGTGACTGTTTTGTCGTCCTGATGGCTGGAATGAAGGGGGTGCCTGGCGTGTGTGCTTGTTTGCTTGTTTCAGGCGGTCAGCTTCTACAGTCTGCCCCCTTAGCCGCGATGGCCTGTTTGTGAGACGCAGACATAAAATTATCAGACTGGTCGTTGTCTGCCTTTGAAGTGTATTGAGCTGTCCGTCCTGATTTGTCACCCGATGTTGGTGGTGGTGGTGGGGTGGGGGTTAGTCCAGTATGGCTGATGTCTGAAGATCTCTCATCTGTTGTGTATTTGCAAGTAAAGGAACAAAGCGAATAAACTTTTAATACATTCATCTGGTTTCAAACCTTAAGGCCAGATTATGATTGCTTAAATGTTACCTCAGTAATTATCTATGAATGTTGTTAATTGTTTGGTAAATGGCATACAGTCAAAGTCCCATTCACCAATGCACATAAACAATCAGACATACATCACTGCTCTACTGACGTACACTGCCAGCCAATAACCACCAGGAGCAATGTGGAGTTCAGTGTCTTGCCCAAGAACATATGTAGAGTGATTGCAAGGATTAATTCCATTAAAGACCCAATGAAAATCATGTTTTTTTAAATGTTTTTTAATCTGTTCTTGTACCATTTTCTCATGACGGTGGACATATATAAAGAAAATTAAGACTAAATCTGCATTTCTGAGTATATCTTCATTTAAATCATGATTAATGAGGAGCAGACAAAGCAATGACATTGAAAAAAAACCTGTAGCAGTGACATAGGTGCTACAGAAGGGAAAGCACAAGGGCCCTGCTTTGCTCCATTCTGATGCATCCATTTGCAGACAAATAGATCCAAGTTTGCCTTTGTTTTTCTCGTCCGAGCTTGCATCTGGCTCAAAACTAAAAGCGGATAGCTACAATATAGCTTGCCATTTTGGTTCCACCAGTAATATTAGCTTGGAGTTGTGAGAAGCTGTAGGCTAGTTGTAGAGAGTGTAAACAAAGGGATCATGGGAAATGAGGGGAAAGGCTTACTCCACGCCAACAGTCCACCACTCGGAGGTGAATTCCCAATGAATTCTTGCTGCTCTGCAGAAACTGTCATGGGCTAAAAATGAATTAATCATATTTTAAAAACCATTGGGAACACATTTAAAACAGATTAAAGGATGATTGGAATGGGACGTTAATGCAATCCCAGAAGCACAACAAATAGCAATTCCATTGTTAAAGTTGCAAAAAAGTGTGCAATAACAAATAAATTCAAGAAAATGAATCTTATTTCAACTTGGCACTTTTGTTAGCCTTAATGACTGTTTGAAGAGAGTACATGTTTAAATAAACCTGGAGCTTTAAAAGTGTCAAAGCAACTTCTCTTTTAAATTATTTCATGATTTGGCTGACCGTAAAAAGAATAAAGTCACATATATTGCGAAACCATCCCAGCAGAAAATAAAGATACCCTCTAAACTTGCTGCGTGCCTTTTATGTTGCCAACACACATAGAAGTGAGCATGTCCTACTTCATAGACCAAAGACATTCAAGAAAACATTTTGACCTAAATATTTTTGCCTCCTCCCCCCTTTAGCAGATATGACTCTTTCAGTCTCTTTTTCTGTTTGAAGGCAAATGAAACCCAGGCATCCCCCATTTTGTAAACCTTTACTCAGAATAAAAAAAAAATGATGCCATGACTGTCCAAAATGACTGATGTTCCTCAAAGATATGACTGTCCCCCACCCCCTGTTGCTGCTATACTTCACCACCTCCGCCCCCTCCTCTTACCCCCTGCCTCAACAGCCTAATGACTCCTGGAGGTTCCATTTGTAAGGCTCCCATAGAAACACTACCACAATAGGCCCCATCTTGAGAGGGCCCATCTGGGAGTCTTTGTGGGGCCTGCTGAAAGCCACAAAGGCCTGCTGACCTAGAAACCCATCAATAAGAGAACAGGGAGCCCCACCGACAACAAATTGAAGAGCCATGGAATTTCCTGGGCCATCCGAAGTCCGTAGGTGAGGATACAGATCAGAAACGTGGGAGGGAGAAGAATTCTCCGGATGTCCAAGGATGACATGGCAGGATGTCATTCCCAAGCTGTCGGTTGTATGCCCATTACCTTACTGTCACTGCTGTTTTTGTCTCAGATCCCACTGTTTGTCTTGCAAAGAAAGGCCTATGAAATCTTTACAAAATGTTGATGGTGACAGGAAACAGCAGCAGCGTGCTGAACAGTATTATGTGTTTAGCTCAACTGGGTTCCACAGTAATAATGCAAGCCCAGTTTTGGTTGGTTTGGGCTGCTGGGTGGCTGCGTTACATCTACTGTCTTGTTATATAGCTTACTCTACTGGAAAGAGAGCTGATGTGAATGACAATCGAAGCATAACAGTGTAAGGATGCCACTGCTGACAAAAAGCAAAGAAATAGCTAACATTCCAGTGAACCCAATAGAAGGAAACATTTTCAGGACATCAGCTGTCTCATCCTTCTTCACCTCCACTTGTCAGTTGCCCTCACCCCTGCCTGTCTTTTCTGTGGGAGTGGTCTAATGAGTGCTTACGGCAGGTGTCTCCCTTCCACCTCTGCTGCTGGTTGGGTATGAAAGTGGACATGGATTCTGTTACTACACTAACAAGAGGGCTGAATACATCATCTCTTCTCTTTAGTTGTCAGATCAAAAGCCAACACTTGAGTTTCTGTGGAGCCTTGAATGCCACCTCAGGTGTTGACTTCAAAAGTTCAACCTATAGTTGCCCTTACATCAATTATTGTCAGCAGTTATGATGGGAGTATGAGCTGCTGGATCTGTGCTTATGTGTCTGAATACAGTTGGAACCTGTATACTTTGCATTATTTCAATGTTTTCAAAATCTACATGTAAGAGGAAACAATGTGGCACAACATTTTTAACAACCGCTGATTGTTTTTGTCTTTGTTTTGCTGTAAGAGGAGGACCGATATGATAGCTTCTCTCGCATGATCTTCAAGTACTTTCTGGCTGAAGGAGTTGTGTGTCGACATGAACTTTTTGTGGCAGCAGCTCAAGATGACCCTGACGACATCTTACAGGTATGAGACCGAGTTCCCTCTCTACTCATAGTACTTAGGTGGAAAAGTTTTTGAAATAACATTTTTTATTTCCCCACTCTAAAAGATTTGACAATCCAGTTACAAAGTTCCCAGGATGACCTAAATATATCATCTTTAACATTGTCCAGTTCAACTGTTATTCTGTCAGGAGTTGTATTTTAATGACGTTTTATTTGCCACATAGTCATAGGCAACCAGGAAAAAAGCTTTTTTTTCTCCATCTTATAATCTTTTGATGGTGCAACAATAATCGGTTTCCCCTGATTCAGGGTCAACGGGACTACCTTGGGGGTCGAGGGTGGCATGGTTGTGGCATTGTTGAAATGTTTCCCGGCATATCAATCTGTAAAGAGGACCGCATCCCAAGAAGCTGCCTGCCACCCAGCATACAGGAGGAGGGCCTCTGTCCTGCTGATTGATAGTGGGAGGGGTCATAGCATCACCCTCTCTTTGCATATCAAAGACTAATTATGAGAGGAGGGGGGTTCAGGCAAAAATATTTCACATTGTTTTGTGTTCTCACAACTACCTTTGGTGAGGTTACTGTCTGTGCATTGCGTTGATGGACATAAAATAAGCACAAAAAGTTAGTTTGGTTAAAGAATGATGGATTGAATGATGAGAATGGATTGTGGCTACTAAACAAGGTATAGACACACAGTTCCACTTGCTAAATCAATGTTTTCTATCAATTTGTAAACTTTTTTTCATATTAATTGCACATTTCCTTCCTTTAACTCTGCTTTAGCTCTGTTTTTGGAGACTGTTCCTTAACCTCAATTGGCTTTTTTTGTATATTGTTTTATATATATTTTTTTATTTTCACCTTAAAAACTGTTTATCTTTCCATGTTAGGTATTACCCTTTCAGTACAACCTCACTTATGTGACTTTGCAGGTTTTTTTTTAGATGACTTTACTGTACTGTATTAACAAACTGAACTTAAAATCAAGGAAAAATAAAATATGAGTTAAAAGATTTTTTTTTACTAGGAAATGACATATTTTGTCTTAAAATTAAAATGTTTTGTGCAAAACAAAAAAAGAAGAAATTTAGCAAGCAACAAAGTGAAATACAACCTTTCACTTTAAAATGCGGTCTAATGTTTCAGGCATTTTTCAACTGTTATTTCTTAAACATGTTTCAAAATCAAATGAAGACATGAATCACTCATGGCCCTTCCAAAAACAATATCTTGTCATCTAAACACTCATGACCACCTTACAAGCATGTTAACTATTTATATTCCACATAGGATCCTACAGGATGGTGCAATGACTTTTTCACTCATTGTGATGAAGGTTGTTTTCACATTTTTTGCTTCATAAAACCTTCGACATGCAATTATTTCCTGTAACAAATGTCCATTAGGTCTGCAGCATATATAAGCAAACTCATAGAAAATTATTAACGTAAAGGGTTGATTGAAAATCTTGAAGGTAAAAAAAAATAGCAAAACAAGGAAAACCACATTTGGTAAATAGTTTTGAACCCACACTCTAAAAGCCTGTAAAAACAGTTACTACATCTTTGTGGTGTGGCCAGAAACGCCCTAAAAATTGGTTGTGTGGTTTGGACGCCGTGAAGTGTCAGTGGACTGTTAAGGGTTAACACATATAAGGTTCTCATTTAAATCTGTGAATCTTTTTTCCTTTTGTTCAAATTTTGTCCACTCATTTACATCGGACAAGAAGATCATTGAATTAATTTCATGTTTTTATAGGAACATGTCGTGTGACATATTCTGTAAAGTTTACCACAAAAATGTTTTTGTTAATGAATTTCATTGTACAATTATGTTCAGGAGCTCCCAGCACCCATCTTGGATGACGTTGCTATCCATAGGCCTGGAGACCAACCCAGGATGTCATGTGAGCCTCAGGACTCTTTAGATGCCATGAAGATTGCTTGGCGCTATCAGAATCTGCCTAAAGTACAGGTAATCTGATACAATTTCAGGAGGATTTGCAATCCCATTAGTTTAATTGTAGACTATTTTTAACGATGGGATTTAAATAAAAGTCACCTTGAGGTGACCTGCCTTCAGTAAGAGTTTTTAACGTGTGTCTCTTAATTAGTAGTATAGTATGAAAATGGACAGTAGTGGCTCTTTGGTTTTAGTTGGTTGGCAATTGTCTTAACATCTAAATCCATCAGCTTCTAAACTTCTTTGTGGAGTGAATTAGGCTTTGGCTTCTCTTTTTAGAGCTAGACCAGATTATTCACACTTAGCTGGCAATAGGTAGGCTTTTCACTGGTCCCCAGCTCACATATATACACATACAAGCACGCCTGCACCCCTGCTTAGCCTGGGAAACAAGAGTACTTTGCAGGCTGTCCATTGACATGTCTGTTCGCTCAACCCTATGACCCAGACCTGCGCCTCTGTCTTTCCCCAAATCCCTGCTTTTCTCCCCTGCTAGGGTCGGCAACTCTACACTCTTTCTTCCGCTTTGAGGAGAACCAACCCTCCCTTTTTACGTCTTTGCAGTCTACCCCCGTCGGTCTATAATCCATATCGCTATGTGGATTAACAGCACACAGTGTGTCCCTGGGGATCCTCTCCCTCTTTCTCTCTGGCTGGAAACTTCTTTATATCTGTGTCCTTTTCTCACCTCTCCCCCTTCCCCTGTAAAATCGTCTTTACAAACTGCTAGTAAGCCCCACTAGAGGATTTGCATGCCAAATTCTCCCCGAGAGTCAACGCTTACTTTCCCCTTACACACACCTCTTCTGGTATTGCCCACTGTGTTGCTCTGTCGATGAAGACATCAGATCAAAGGTGAGACCGTCAAGGCGGGGATGGAACGCTAAGCGGGTTGCCTATCTCACAAAGAGAAGATGAGCCTCTGACCCCCCCGCCTGCCCTGCTGACCCCCCCGTCCTGCCAGGAGAGGGGACACACCAGGGGCCCTAATCCAGATTAGGAGTAGATTAAGGGCCCCTTTAACAATGGAATCTGTGGTTTCACAGAGAGAGAAGAGCTAAAACTCTCTCTTTCAGCTGCAGGAAAACATCCGTCTTCCCCTGCTTCCCTGACACGTTTGCTTTCACAGTCAGAAGTGGACATTTATGTGAAGAATGATTAAGTGCTCAGTCATAGTAGTTATTTGCTTCTTTACCAGTGAAATATTATAAAATGAAGCATAAACAAAAGCTGCCACATCAAAATGTCAAAAAGTCCATGTGTTTATAACATTTTTTAATTTAAATATTTTGGTATATACTGACTTGGTTCTAATTTTTATCATTCTAAATTATAATAGTTGCTTGATAGGCATAAAAAGAAATTATATCAGAGACATTTTATTGACCCTTTCAGAGTGCACTGGCATCCTCTTCTCGGTTTGGGCACTACTACGACGTGTCCAAGACCATGGAGCCGGAAATTCGCCAGGCAGCTAAGTGGCACCGCTTCTACCATCCAGAGCATCCGCCTCCATCATCAGGCACACACAGGTAAAACAATAAGACATCTTCTGCAGAACACAAAGGAAACAATGAGACACCTTCTGCACAGCACAGTCACACAAGCGTGACATCGTCCCCCAAAATCAGGCTTATACAAATACGACTTTATCCACAGAAAACATGCAAGCAAACGTGGCAATGTTTATCGAACATAAGAAAAACAGTAATGCAGACAGACCTGCAAGACTGAAGGAGGACATGCTGTCAAAGCCATGTGAGAAGAGTTTGGAACATGAGAGAACAGAGCTTTCCTTTACTTTGCCTTTATGCCTATTTAAAACAAAAAAATGAAGATTTGGACCTGCAACTTACAATTGATCGGCCTCCCAAGTAAAAATGATTTGTTTTGTAAAAACAAAAATAAAAGTAGTTGCTTTTTTTTTTTTTTTTTTTTGGGAGAAATTCAATTTGTTTTTTATTCCTAACACACTTCTCATAGAAGATACAAAATCAAAATAATAAAGTAAAATGAATATAAAAAGAAAACCAATATCAGAATTTATTATTATTGAATTTGATAAGAAAAGT
The DNA here is from genome assembly GCA_036245035.1 of Adrianichthys oophorus. Taxonomy (NCBI): domain Eukaryota; kingdom Metazoa; phylum Chordata; class Actinopteri; order Beloniformes; family Adrianichthyidae; genus Adrianichthys; species Adrianichthys oophorus. Next base: position 16,249,751 of record BSAI01000104.1, on the reverse strand, counting down.
TAGCTTGTTTATTGTTGTGAACATAAAACAGTTTCACAATAAAACAGAGAAATGTAACATATTTGTTTTGGTTGTCTGTGCTACAAAAGACAATTAATATTTCTTTGATTTGTAACCAATTACAAAATTTTAACTTTCATAAATTAAAATGTATTGATTTTAAAATAGATTAAAAGAAAACATTAGTTTTCCCTCAAACAAACTGAAATACTTGATTTGAAAAAAATGAAAATGTTTTTCCAAAAATTAATGTCTCATTTTGTTTTTTTCATACCACAGATAATCAGAAAAAAATCTATGTGGCTCAGACTCTATTTCGTGTTGCTAACTGTCAGCCATGTCATTCAGCCTCTCGGAAAGTTTGCGTATGTCTACTCAAATAAGGGTCTTGTTTGCTCAACGTCTGTTTGATTTCTCCTGTGTTGAGTGTACTTAGGGTTCAGAGGTCATACAGGCTCTTTACTGAAAGAGCGCTGCTGAGCACACAAAGCCACACGGAAGGCACACTCGCACACACTGGGTAAATACAGCAATCTGGAGCACAGAGGATGTGGAGGAGGCTTTAGAGAATCCCTCTTCCTTTATGTTAGCAAACAGAGACTGTTTAACACAGGACCAGGACAAACACATTAAATGTTGCTGGTATCCTGAAAAACATTTGCATTTTCACAATTGTAGTACACAAAGTAGCAGCACTGATTGTATCAGTTTTGTGCAAAGTGATTTCTGCAAAGTTTTTTCTAAAACAGAAAAACTGAATCATGAGGCACAGCAGAAAGAAGACATAGTTGTTGTAGCTTGTGAATGGGTTACAGACCTTGCAGACATTTTGACAGCTGGAAACTACACCTGCACCACACCATTGTGCCCCAGAGCCCGCCCAAGTACGGACACACACACATTCAGCACGTTTTGTACATACACATACCACACAAACTCCAAGGCAGTCAACTCCCCTTGCACGTGTCCACAGCCCCATGTTGATACCCTAGCTGTTAAATTGCTCCGTTTCACTTGAAGGCATAATTGGCACAAATTGCTCTCTAGGTGATACAGATCCTGTTGTTTAAGACCAAGCATCCCCTTCTCTCTTTTTTTCTTTCCTTGCTGAAAGAGGAACGCCGAGATAAAGAAGCTTCTCCATGTATGATCCTAATTAGCTGATGCACTAGCCCCTGGAGCTAAGGACCTAGACCTCTTTGGTACCTGAAGGAGTGGTACTCAGTAGGGGTACCTATATATACAATTGCTGCCAACCAGAGGCCCCCTCCTGCTCATCTGCATGTCACTCCTTTCCATCCCCCTACCTTAGAGTTGGGGCATGAGCAGAGAGGCCATGGAGGGTAGGTGTCCCTCTTTCACCAATCCAGCTCTATCATTAGCCACAGCAGGGTCAGGAGGCACCATTGTTGTGCTGAATAACTGAAATAGAGTTGATGGATATAGATGGCCAAGTGTAATCAACACAAGTGTGTGTTTAGGTGCCTTATGCAAGGCTGTTGGTGCGTAATCAACCTGTGTATCTGCTTTGCAGCCTTGAGGTTGAAATGGCAGATGATGGTGCAGCCCACTGTGAGTCACTACAGACTGGTCATTGCAATGGTGCACATTGTTAAGTAGATGGTCCGGTGTAAAGACGAAGTTAACATTTCTACTGACCTTCGTATGGCTTCATAAAAGGCTTAGCTGTAATCAACCACTCTACTGTTTCTAAGTGTCGCTCAGTTGGTGCTGAATGCCTCTTGTCAGTGGTGCACATTTTACTCTTGATTAAACACCAGAATGCTGTTGTCTGTTAATTCCAGATATCAGCTTATTAATCGTCCATCCCATCTTTGTTGTGGGTATGTTTGTGCACACGTGTGTCTCATCTGTCTGTCTGTCTCGGCACAATCAAATCCTTGGGGAGCTGACAAAGGACCAGTCATGTTGTAATTTAATCAAGCAAATAAATTAATTGGACCTCTTGATATAGATCATCTGTCTGCTTCGATGGGTCCAGAAAAGCAGAGTCAGGAAGAATATACTGTAGTTATACAGGATTCGGTTGCTACAGTGATAAGCTTGGCATAGTTTTATTAAAGCGTAACATTTTATCCTTGTTCTTTCCTTACCTGTCTGCTTTTTTCTGTCCAATGTGCAGTCCAAAGCTGGAGTCCTACTCTGCATTGCTGAAGTCGCTTCAGGAGGTTATACAAAGAGAGGGCTTTGATTTGAATGCCCCCTTGGTAAGATTTTAATTAACCCAACTGTTTTGATTGTTTTTGCTTCTAATTGAATTCAAAATCTTTTGCACCTGATGTTGTGCAGCGAGCCTTTTTAATCATGGAAATGTCCAGTTAATTGCATATCTTCTGATTGAGAAGTGTTTTCTTTGTGCAATAAAAGGGTTCTGATCTTAGACAAGGTACGTTTCCCCTGCCAGGATTTGTTTGCGTTAAAATAAGGTGGATGTTTACAATATACTTTATGCTGGGGCTTTTGGGAGTTTATTGTCATATTTGCACTTTTCTCACATATTCTATGTAAAAGAATGACAGCTTTTTATTTAAAAAAAATGATCTTTATTTCACAAATTTAGGATAAGACTTGATTTATGAAAGTGACTTTGTCATGGAAGCATGTAACAATGGGCAATTAATAAATAGTTGTTGCTTCTACAGCAAATCATTTGGGGGGTCACAGATACTGGCTGGATCTGCAGCTTGACAGAATACGTGTGCCCCCCTCGTTGTTTTACGTAGAATATGTGGGGAAAAAATTCAAATATGACAATAAACTCCCAAAAGCCCCAGAATAAAGTATGTCACAATCATTCACCTTCTTTGTACGCTTTTTGGGACGAAATTTGAGTGTTACGAAAAAAATCAATGATGCCAGGAGTCGTGCCGCAACAGGGGAGAGTTTAACAGTAAATGTTGACACACAAAAAACTAAACAGGAAAATATGTCTATTTGAAAACATCTTGTGATGATCTACAGACATTTTTATACAAATAAAGATTACATTTAGTGTTATTTAGGGGTGTAAAAATTCGATTTACAAAGATTGGATTAATATGATAATTTGTGGTCGACAATTCAGCTCATTGTCAATATTGATTCATTTTGAACCATTCGATTTGATCCGAGTCAATGGCCTAAAATCGATTCAGGACATCTTTAGCTAAAAATTCCAGCAGTGTGACTCAGAGATAAATATCTTGGTACTGAACAGTGCAGATGAAGTTTTCCAGGTTTCTTGTATTTCTTGCAAGATGATCAATTGCATATTAAATATGTGTACACGCAAATAAACAAGAATTAATGTCAAATCCATTCATATTTAAGTTTCATAAAGTTCAGCCCACTGTTGTTTTTCTACATCAAAATAATACAAATGGAACATTATTGGAACATTATACCACACTGTATGGTCTCATGTCTTTGCAAATTCAAAATATTTCCATACATTGGACTGTAATGATGGCTTTATCATTACTTGCTGTCATCACTTGTGTTGTCCAGTGTGATGCCACATGGTGGTTTTTACGGTATAGTAAAATAAAGTACTGTTCCTAAAATCCAAATTCCATTTTTCAATATGTATATATCAATTTGTTTCATTTTGAAACAATTTTACAATGATATAGGTTGATTTGATGCGATTTACAACTCACCTCAGACAGATCGAATTGGTTGGATCATAGAATATCGTTACACTCCTAGTTTTAATGACCTCAACTAGCAAAAAACTGGTTTGTCTAATTTCCTAAAACATACTTTCAAACTTAACCTCATTTTTCTACCTTAACTTACCTTTGAGTTGTTTTTTTCTTTATCATCTGCAGTTTTTACAAAGAAACAGCAGTAAAGTATGCCAAATGTCATCTTATTTTTCTAAGTTTTTTTTTCTTTACATTTGGATTGTTACTGTTGACAGACATCAGTTACCTTTTTCATTAGTCTAAGAGTTTTGTTAACACTATTGTCAATGTCATGTATGTTACACAGTTGCACACCTTATGCACTATTTACAAATCTTAAAAAATAATAACAATAATGGAAAACTGCCTTCCTTTTTGATTGCATGCACACATGTCCATATTCACCTTCATTCTGTTCCCCTTCTGCTTGTCACCTGGAGCCATGACTCCCTCTGTTACCACCTCTACCCCCCACCTTCCATCCCCAAGTGCTGTCACTCAAACAGCAGATTAACTGCTGACATCATTAAAGCAGTGTGGCCACCTGACATGATGTTGGCACAGTCCAGGAATGCAGACCAGTGTGGAGCTACATGGGCACTGGCACATAAAAACGGCCTGTATGGATAAAAGATGTGCCTAAATTTGATGTTTTGCCAATGTTAACATAATGAATTACATGTCATATTTTTAAAATAATTGAACTGTTGGATACAGTCTGTCCTAATTGGGCAGTTGTGACATAAAAAGTACAAATCTCAAGAACTACTGAGTTATAAGACAGTAGTCCCAGACTTGTTATAGTCTGTATTGTTGGCCTTTGGTCCTTGGCTTGAGGCTCCTGGCACAGTTCTCTGACTTTTCTTTAGGGGAAACTATAGGAGTTAAGTTTAGCCTGCTGTCCTTATGCTGGCCCAGCAACAGTTTGTCACCAACATTTTTTTTTTTTTTTTTTGCTATCTTTTGAAAATAGAAATATATTTCTAAACTGGCAAAATCTGAATGGGTAAAGACCCAAGAACAAGGACGAGTGTTAGTCACACAACGCTAAATCTCCAACAGAGTTTTGGATCGTTAGCTTGTCTAAAAAAGACAAATGTAGAGACCAGTGTTTGTCCTGTGGAAAGCTATGCGTCATATCTGAAACATCCCCAAAAACAATGGCGTTTGTTTTTCTTAGATCCCTGTTATTCTGATTTTGATTTAAACAAAGCTTAGGTCACACTGCTTCAAGAGGAAGTGGTGGGGAGTGAGGTAAAAAGATTTTGAGAGGGCTGAGGTAATAGAAGGGGAGGAGAAAAGGAGCTTGAAAAAAAAAAAAGAAAAAGTGATCCACTTTAAGCCAGGTTTCTGCTATTAATCACTCTTTGTTGTTCCTTCAGCAATTAAGAGATGTCCTGAAGTAACCGTGTCTGAAAGGGAATGTAATTGTAAGAAACAAACGTCTTCTAGATTGGCCTGGCAGTTTCTTTTAGTGATATATATCCCAACATTTTTTGGTGGCTCTTTCTGTGTTAGTTGGACAGTTGGTGGGGTAAAGGAGTTTTAAGGCAAGACACTCAACCATTATCCAAGCTCTCTTGGCTGGGGAGTTTCACAGTTGTGCCAAGAATGTGCTGGGGTTTCTGGGTGGCGGCCATATTGGAAGCCTTTCTGACAGGTCCATTGTGAATGTGTCAGATGGCCTCTGTGATTGGGCAGTTGTGTCCACTCACGTTTGGGCACAGTGTTCTGGTCGTCTGTGTTGTTGAACAGACTGGCCAGTTACTCTTTACACAAGTTTGAACATACAAGATCTAAAACAAAAGCATCATTCCGAAGTCACTTTAAAGTGCTTCTTTTTCAGGTTATATTCACATTTACGTATCTTGCATCAGTATCTTCTTTTTGCATTTATTTAAGTTGACATGACTTCCTAATGCTAACTTCTGTGCTGATATAACTTTTTTTTCCCGGTTGTCCTCTCACAGCCAAAGCCACGCAACATTTTGCGTGTTGGACTTCACTCTCTTGGTTCAGCTCTGTGGGGAGATGACCTGTGTTGTCACGACAACCCTAAAAACATCCATGCACTGACTTCCTTTCTTTACGGACTTCGTGCCTTGCTAAGGTCATCACTGTCAGTTGCCGTTGTTAGTATACCTTCTCACCTTATTCAGGTAAGGCAATGTTTTGCATACCTGAAAAACTTGGGCTAGTAGCCCATTGCCTTTTACTGGTATCCCAATTATCTGCCCTTCTGTTTACCACATAAGAATTTACTGAACTTTGTTGGACTCATATTTTAAACTTAATAACATTCTTTTTTTAAAAAAACAATTTAAATTAGAACCTAATGATGTTTTCAAACTGATAATTTTTTTATTTTTATCAAAGTTTGGGCCTTGGTTTAATCCTGTAGTTAAACACCATCTTGATGGGGCTGATGCCTGCAGGACTTCTTCAATGCATCAGTTTCCAGACATCCTAAGAAGTGCACTTCTCAGTCAATGTCCTTTTAAAATGACAATTTCAGTTATCACCACTCATATAAATGGTGTTTTCCTTCACATTGCGTTTGATGTCTTATACATATTGCTCCTTGTAATTGTGTGTGTACTTAGTTGTGTTTGTGGTGGGGTGGGCTGTGTATGCGTCTGTGTCCAGTCTGGCCTCTCAGCGTGAAGGTGGAGTCATCTGCTGAGGCATATGGTAAACCACAGCCCTCCCCCAGACAGTCCACTATAGAGGCACATTCACCACAAAGGCCTTCTGAGACTTTCTACTGAAGTAACCTGGCCACACTTTAACCACTCTTGGAGTACTCATTCACAAGAGCATTGACATTGCATTATTTGGGATCTCTTTATTTAAAGATATAGGTCAGTGCTTAAAGTAGAGAACAGCTGTGTTGACACAACATACTCTGGCTCCAGGCCTATATACTTAGTACTCACTGGCTTTGGCCTAGTCAAAAAAGGTAGAGTGGCTAACTAGCAGATGTCAGCTGTGGTGGGAGCAGTCCCCTGTCCCATTCTGGCCAGCTTTACAAATCCTTAATCTGTTCCCTCCCCTTTCCCCACCCTGGGGAGAGAAGTGAATGAGAGGGAATGAAGAGAGGGGGAAATTTTGGACTGAATCAGGTGTTTTGTAACTAAGCCAACATAGAGGTAATTATCTGCTGTTATGTTATGACCTCATGATCAGCTAGTATTGTGAATCTTCCTTAATGTTGTAGTAAAAATATGAGTTAATATAACAACGTTGGTAAAGGTACTATCTACAAGCTCACAGCAAAAGGTTTTTTTTTACTTTTGAGCAACTGCCATTTTAAATGTCTATCTCACTTCCTGGGATAATGAGGTTAGGTTAGGGAGAGTGGCCTTTGGTGGACTGTCTAGACTATTAACAGTATGCTTGCTGATACAACTTTGTCTCAGCCAGCTAGCCCAATCCTACTAGTCTACAATAGTCGATCCATTATTGAGTAGCTTGGAAAGCTAAGCAACTCCCTGAAAGCCTCCCTGCCTCAGCCCAGTGCCACAGTCCATTTGAAACATTAATTAGGCCTTTCCTAGTCTGATTTTCCTTCATCTTTCAACCACACCCAGCCCATACACAGAAGTTTCAATTTCCTCTAAAACTCATCCATTTGCAGTGTCAGTGGAGGACTTTTTGAGGGATTTGAATTTTTTCACATTTTGTTGCTTCAGGTTTTTCTTTTAACTGATTATGCTTGCTCTACAACTTTACTTACCAAAATGCTTTGCAGTAAACAGGCAGGTGGCTTCTCGCCAGTTTGCAATTTATCAAAAAATAAAGAAAAATTAGCATTTAGCACTTAATCCCACCACCAAGGCTTGGCTAAACCTCCAGCTAAACCTGTCAGCAATGGCAGGAAAACTTGGTAATGATCCTACCATCGTGGCTCTTTTTTTTTTTGGATGGTTATCCTTCGCTTTGGCAGTAACATTAAAAGCTCAACAGGCCTGGACTGATCGAGTCAATGCGCAGGTTTTCCTGTTGAAGCCTCTCTAAGTTCAGGCCAAAATTTGGGTTAGGTCATTTCAGGACTTTCAGTGGATTGTGCAGAAGCTGCTTCTTGACTGTAATCTTCAATCTTTTAATGTTCGACTCAAAACAAGATTCTGAGCTTTTTTGGGAAAAAAGTTTTACTCAGACATGTTCTTTATTTCCTTTTTTCTTTTATTTTATTTGTTTCCCTCAGTTTTTAATGTAAACTTTAACTCTATTCAGTTCTATTCAATATTTTTTTTCTCAAAAGGGATATTTTATTATGTTGCAAATGTAAGCTTATGTACTTGTCTTCTTTTTCTAGGGCAAATACCTACTCAGTCAGAATGTTATTAGTGCACACAAATGTTTTCCATTATATTTTCTAGCTTTATTTTTTTAAGACTTCCTTTGTGCTCAACTTTCTTCAACAAACAACAAAATGTAGTCTGTATAGATGTAGGTTTACCACTGTTGACATCTAAGCAGGTCAGATTGGGTGACACATACTTAGATGTACATTACTAACATGTTTGCCAGAGTTTTAAAATGGCCATGCACTTTCATTTACCCTTTGGCATTAAAGACTCAGAAATCCCAAACACTATTCCAACTGAAAAGACAACTTGTTTCCCCGTTTGTCTCTGTTTATGCTTTGTTGTTCTTTTTCCATTCTAACACATTTACATTCCACAGGACTAACAGCATGTTTGTGACATAAAAGAATCCTTTATATTTCACACACAGCATTTTATTTTTTGCTGTCAATTTATATTTTCTTTATGACTTTAAAGCAAATGAGCTTTATGTTTATAGTGGATATGTTGTTTCATAAAAACTATAATTGGTCCTCACTATTAGACAGTGTAGTTAGTTGAAGTTTAAATTTTTATCAAATGTTTATTTGATGTGATCTGGATACTAAAATGTCTACGTCTAAGCAACACACCTTAATTTGAATGAAAATATAAAAACAACGATTTAGTTGACATTCCCTGTTTTTGACCTTCAAGGAGCAGCAAATGCATGTTTTATTGAGCCTGCTGTCACTGACCAATCTGTTCACAGTGAACACTTCGGATCCTCCTGACATTGACATTTCTGACTCTTTGCCAAAAAGCCTCACTTCTACTGTATATTCAGGTGTGTACAGAAGAATCATTACAGCCTTCACTAAGCAGCACAGGTAATGTTTTAGTTGGCATTTCTCTCACACGTTATTGGTACACTGTGCCATTAATGTTCTGAATAATTTGTCAGGTTCAAACTCCTACAGTGTCTTTAATTGCTGCACGAGTGACCTAAGGTAGCCTTGGAGTGCCGGAGGTACTGACTGGTTGGATATGCATACTTTAGAAGTAGGACAAAAATGAAAAGTAGAAGAAAGAGTGGGGGAAACACATGAAGGCATGAAAACTGCATTAGACGCTGGCAACCAACACAGAAAGAAGGATGTGAATGATTCAGGAGGCAGAAGCTTTAATAATGTAGGACTCCCCCTCTCCCTGTGTCCCAGTGTTGCTCTCTTTTTTTACCTTCCATTCCACTTTCTTTGCTCCGTACCTCCACCCTTTTGTTTGTTTTTTCTTTATTATCTACTCTAGACTTCATTCATTCTGTTTTAACAAGTCATTGGCCTAACCAGTAGGGGGAGCTCCTTTCACCATGGCTATGTTTTTTCTCTTATTTTCTGTCAAGTTCTGATTTGTGCAGCTTTTTAATTGCAGACCAGTGGGTAACTTTTTTTTGTAAAATAGGCTGTTTTGTGATGTTATTATATTAGTGTGTTGCTAAATCGCTTGCTGTCTTTTTTGAAAATGTGTTACTGGTGTAAGGTGGATGTTCAGCGCGGCCCTAGCATCACCTGTACAACTCTTGATTAGTGCTTCTTTGTGAATACTCCATCAAACTCCAATCAGCCATGGGCAGAGGTGACCTGGCCACAGGAAGTGATGACCTGGTTTAATTGCAACACTGATGGCTCGTCAGGAGGCTTTTAATTACCTGCTCGTGTTCTCTCCCTTCCTTTCTCCCTCCCTTGATGTCGCTCCCACCCCATCCTACAGGACAGGGCTCTCATGGGCAGCATAACCAGGTTATGTGACAATGCCATCGCCCTGGAATCATTCAAAGGCTGCGAGAGGGAGACCAACCCTCTCTACAAAGACTACCATGGTAAAAAAACACACACACACTCGCTTATCTTCCTGTCTCTCTTCCATCAAACACACATACATGCAGTGCATTAAAGCCGAGGCTGGTCTGTGGATGGAGGCAGGGCATCCCCCTTGCAGGCCAGGCTGTCAGCGTGCGTTAGTGTGCTGCTGCTCAATCAGACGTACTCCTCAGTAGACAGGCCGGGGGGG